>CM014731.1:17370400-18570400 GCA_004329165.1 Spatholobus suberectus | reverse complement strand
TGTAAAAAGGGGGAGAAGTAGACTAAGAAAGACATTGAGGGAAGTTGTTGAGAAGAATTTCATAGAAAATAATATCTCTAAAAGTTTAGTCTTTAACCAAGTCAAATGACGTCGTGTGATCCATGAGTCGACCTCACCTAGTGGAAAAGACTTTTGTAATTTGTAATTACAGTGAAAGTGAATTATAACTATAAGCAAACTTTACATACAACATAAGAGCATTTAAATTGTGAAATCGCTATTCTTCGAAAGACTTCACCTAGCCACTGTTCCTTACCCGAGCATTAGTCCCAACTCTATGCCTATGAAGACACCCCGATCAAAGCCCAAAAACTAAGAGCCAACCTTTTGAACTATTAGGGAGAAAAGTGAACCCAGTTAAATTGGTGGGTTGAGCTAAGTTGGCTTGTAAATCATAGCTCACTATCTAAACTCTAGATTCCAACATACCCGATGTTTCCTTAGGTAGTTCTTGAGATGGAATTGGCATCTAAGAAACACAAATATGATACGAGATAGATATGATGCAAATCAAACATGAAAAATGACAAATTTTAAAATTATAAAACACAACATGGTTAATATAATATATAAAATTAATTTAAAGTTAACATAAAAAAAAAAATTTAAATAAAAAAAATCATGTTTTAAAAGTAAGCATATATAGGTCATTATAAACATAATAAAATAAAAAAATTATCTTATTATACTATTCTATATTGGAGATATAGATAGTTGAAAAATAGTTGTTAATGTTTTGATAGTTAATTACTAATTTATTGTTAGTTTGTTTATCTAAATCACTTGTATATAAGCCTATAAATAGCTTGTTATGTTTGTTTTACTCAATCTTTCAATGATATTTTTTACTTTCCTCCCAACTTCCTCTTCATCCTCTATTCTGAACCATGGATCCTAACATTCTAATCAGTATTGGTATAAAACTTTAGAAAATAAAAATATAAGAAATATAAAAATGAAATTGAAGTGTCCACCATGCAGTAGTATTTGATATGAATATGTATATGAGATGGTTATGACATGATAAGACCAGTGATTAGAAGTGTCATTGGGTTGGATGAAACATATTAGAACAATATGAGAAATTGCAATCATCCACAGATAAAATAGACATGCTCTCCAACATTTACATATAAGCTTTGCATTAAATGGGCTAATTTTAAACATGCTTGATGCTATTCAGGGATGCCCTTCTTTACATATCTATTCCAGGCACCAAACATTTTTCAACATGGCTATAAAGAGACAGTTTGCCCTGGACCTTTTAGGAACAGAAGAAATGAAGAATTTCTACGAATTTTAATTAATATCACAACATTCCAATATCATTTTTCTTTAAACTTATTTCCTGGCAGCATCAGTCAACCTGAGCTCCTTATGTAGCTGTTCATCTGGCTGCAAGCTATTTGGAATAGCACCAAAGATTCTTCTTGATACTTTAAACCTAGAAGCTACATGATGCACATATGCTGATGCATTATCTACTTTCTGTTGCAAATTTAATGAGGCAGTCATAAAGTTTGAAGAACTTGAAAATTTTCTCCTTAATTGCTTGTCCAGGTCAGCAGCCTTAAGAAACCATTCGGGAATTGCTTGAAAAAGTCATTTGAGGGATGGTTGGCACGCACAACAATTTTGCACATTGCTAAAGCTTCTACTGTTGTTGTGCAAACCACATCTGTTGTGCTCAGATTAAGAAACAATTTGTAACTAGAATGCAGGCAATGAAGTGTTAGCATACACATGTTCTCATCAGTACATTGTCAAATAGGATTTTCATTTCAGGTAGGGTAATTTAAATAACTCTACAAAATATTTAAAGAAAAAATTGGAGAAAAATGAAGAAAGCTGACTATCCTACTCATAAGTGCTGGCACGTCAAATAATATTTTAGTTAAACCAACTAGTTCCGTCTAATTTTTCATCCATGCAATCAAATTCCAACCCTATCACATTTACCAATAACTTCTCTCCAAAGAGAAATGATTCCCCTTATATATACAGAGACCACCGTCAAAGGAAAACATGTTCTCTCCTTTATTTTGACTATCCTCCACCATGTACAAAAGCTAACTCAAGCATTGAAGTGTGTTTAGCAGTTTAGTATGTATCCACCCCCAAGTTCCTACTCATGCAGAGAATTAGAGCAATGGAGGACTTGGAAGCTTGTAGGCAACACTTTTCTAATTATTGCATTTCAAACAATACTACTATTATTGATGGAACATTCAACATGCGTAACAAAATCAGTTCAACCAAGATCGTTTATTTAATTAGGACCTTTACCTCAATTTTTAAATAGTTAAATGAAGTAGTTAAATATAAGTTCAAACTAAAAAGATAGTGGATCAATACTGAAAGGAATATTTGATGATTAAAAAGCATGAAAATTCCTTCTACAAAAAGCATATACTTGTCTATTATGAATATATACTAGCACAAGTAATTGAATAAATGGGCCGTTGCATTTTGGTAGGGTAATAAAATAATCATTATTTCAGTATATAGTAATTCCTTATATTACATCTACACTTCTCCAATTTTACGGGGTTTGGTGACATGCACGAGAAAGACTATTAACGAAAGGATAAAAATGAAAGGAAGCGCATACATGATTTGATATTATGAACAAAGCAGGCTTTTAGGCTAATCATTAGAAACGTAGCAAGCAATTGTAACGACATCTTATTGTATGTTACTATTAATGGACTTCATTCATGTAACACTTCAGTGTTTTTAAATGATCTTTTAAGTGGGTTTCACAATATCATAATCAGGCCTTATTGCATGATTGTTACAAACTATGCACCTATTCATAATAATGGAAATAGTTGAAGTATAGCTAGAGCCATCTCATTTGACGATGCAAAGTTATTAGCAAACCTTCTACCATGCCAGTTTTAATTACTATATAAATTGACATAAAAGAATGAAAGCAAATTACCTTCAAGAACTTCAGTAGACACAAATGTGATAAGGGTTGATCCAGCATATGAGTCATTGAAAAAGGAATCATTATATGCATGGAAGCTAGGGAGTAGTCCAAAGCAAACCATGATTTTTTATGTCAGTAGAACTTTAATTTCCTGCAAGCAGAAGCTTACAAGCTTATTAATTTGTTCAATCACATCCTTTGCGATTTCAAGACTCTTAAGAATTGCATCATATATATCACCAAAATCATTATTTGCCAAGCAAATATCCCTAGGTTAATAATGAAACATAATGTGACTGTATGAAGCAAACATATACCACTAAATCATAGTTAGTTTGGACATAGTTAGGTAATAGAATACTCAATAGACAAATACTTAAGTAAAGGTATATACCTAATGGGGCCAAAACTATCAATTTTTTTTTTTTTGGGTGGGGATGTTTTTACAGTGATCAATAATGACATGTTTAAGAAGTAAATAGCTATTTATATTTTTAAAAAATGCATTGCAAATTATGCGAAGTAATTTAGAAAGGCTTCAAAAAGGTGGTGATCAGTGTAATAAGAAGATTGCAACTATGGTTCAAAGACTGATTGGTAGTGTCTAACAATACACAAAGCTCTACTATGAATCATCTATAAAGTTAGTTCCAACATACATGCATGTATTCAATTTTGGGAAGCAATGCATAGAAATGACAATATATTTGAAGGAATTCAGAGGGACCCTGATGCAATCTTTTTGTATTAATTGCAACATCCATATGGAAAAAAATTACATCAAGAATGGAAAGTTATGATGGGAAGTTGAAATTAGAACAACATATCAATCATTGGATCATTTATCATTTTAAATGATATTCTGGTATATAGATATGTCATCACATGCATGGTTTTAAAAAATGGTTTGCGACTGTGATTTTGGCCACAACATCAAGGTTTTTGGAATATTCGCGACTGCAACACAACTGTTATTTTAGCTGCATTTGTTTACAATTATCCACAATATCAAGAAATGCAGTGAAAACGTGACCGCGACCATAACCGCAATTTAAAACTTCACATATAGTACCAAAACATTCACCACAACATCCCTAGGTTGATGACAAAGTCGATGGCATGCGCGGCTACGAGTCTGCCTCTTAGAAGGCTTCTTAGAATGGTTTAATTGGTTGTGGAGGGACTAAGCTTGAGCTAGAGGTAGGTCTCATAAAAGTGAATGTAGAGTATGTTCAATATGGTATGATGGAGTGAGTTTTCCTAACACATCATGTAGATTCTGGCAAGGTTTTAAATTGTGGTTACAGTCATGGTTGCAGTTTTGTTGCGATCCTTAATATTGTAGGAAATTTTGGGCAAATGCAACTGCAATTGCAGTCATGATGCAGTTGAGGTGAGGCCAAAAACGTTGACATTATGGCCAATATCGTGGTCGCGAACCGCTTTTTATAACCATGGATTTGCTCGCCCTAGCCATGACACACATCACCACTTTCCTTATTGCACCTACCATGACACCAGGAAATCCCCAATCTACTTCACCAATGCACCACCATACCAATGTTGTTTTGATAGACAAACTTCAAATACCCTTTTAGGTTTTGCACTAGCTAGTTAGATTACGTTTCATACGAGCTAACCATCTTCATCGTCTGATGAGTTGACTCAATGCTTATGATTGATCTCATGCAATTCACAATGAGAGACTCTGTGCTCATTCATGCTCATGTTATAGATTGCTTTCCAGCAAAAGAGCTTTAAGATCATAATTAGAAGAGAAAGCATATTTAAAGGTCTTGTAATGTTCATCGATGGGGAGAGACAAAGGAGTTAAGGGTTAATATTGGGATCATAGTCCTTATACTAAAGTTGCTCTTTTGACCTTGCTCTCTAATTTTAACCCCCTATCTCTTCTATCTTGCTACATTGATGAACCAGATGGGGCCTTTGAAGAATTCCTCCTTTGATTATGATCTAAAAACAATTATAGGAAAAGGATATCTATAACATAAGCATAAATTAATGTCTCCCACCTCAAAACACCTAAAACTGACAGTAATATTGGGTCAAGTTAGACAATAGTGAGGGTTAACTTGCTGGAAAATAAGATCTAACTAGTTCACAACTTGAGGGCGTCATGGACATTGCAAGAAAACCATTAATAAGAAATGGCCAGAAGTTGACAATAATGGCTAAAAGCCGTTGCAATTTTTTTTTTATTGTCCGCTAAGTGATGGCCTTATGGCTGTCACTAATCAAGTCGTCGCAAACTTGTTTGCACCAGCCAAATGTGACTAACATTTTCTAGCGACGGACTAGAGCAAACACAATTTTGCAAAAACTAAACAAAAAATGAAAAAAACACCGTCGTTGCGGGTAGTGTTCTCCCTGTTCCCCCCAAACCACCTACAACACCCAAAATCGTATAGTCAAAACAACACAAGAAAACACGCAAACCCCAAACAGCCACTGCATAACACCATTGCAATGAAGAAGCTGCCACCTACAACACACTATCAACAAACCATCAACAAGAGAAAGAAAAGAAAAGAGAAGGGGGAGAAAGTCGCACCATCACTGCCACCGTAGAGAGTCATTATTGTTTGCAACAAAGAAATCGCCACCTACAACACAATATCACCAAGTCATTAACAAGATAAAGAAAAGAAAATAGAGGGAAAAAAGAAGAGAGGGGAGAATGCAGCACTGCACACTGCACACTGCCACTACCACACTGCCACTACCACACTGCCAAGCCCCTTGTAATCAAACAAAAGAAAAAAGAAACAAATGGGGAAAGAGAAGTAGAAGGGGTATGGGGAAAAGGGAAGGGGAAGGGAGAGGAAGACAATGAGGGGTTTGGAAAGCAGAAGGGTTAAAACGGATTTTATGTGACAGCAAACCATCACTTAATTGAATGTAATGAACCTTAAGTGAGAATAACAAATTATTTAATTTTATATGAATCGTTAAAATTGTTTTTATCTAAATTTATTCTTGACCAAATATGTAACATTGAATGGTTAATATTAACTCCTTTATCCTTCCATTCTCTCGTTTCATACATACATATGTATGCATACATATATAAGATAAATATAAATATAATACTTTTTCATTATTGTAAATCAAAATAATCAATTCAACCACAAAATTGGAAATTAGTTCCAAATTTTCACAACATTAAGAATAATGCTATCTCAATTAATCTTTTCAAAGTTTTATAAGGAAAAATAAATAATTAAATAATTTTATGTTTTCAAAGAAAGTAAATGTTATTCAATTTTAAATTTTTTATTTTCTCATCAAAGAAATAAATAAATATTTTATTTTTTTAAAACACAAATACTATTATATTTTTAATAAAAATTACATAAAATAATAATAAATATGAAAGATAATTTTATAAATATAGTAATACTTAAAAATTAAGCCTTTTGTGGTCACTTTCTTAAAAAATAACAATCGACAAATGTTTCTTGGTTCACTTAATTATTTGATGAATATTCATAGAAATTTTTGTTTAAAACAAATAACACTACTATTGATTTCAACATTAATTATTTAAGTATTAATTACATTAGAAGAATGCTAGCAATACTCTCTTTAACACACTTTTTCTAACACTTTTTCTACTATTGACTGAAATTTATTGAAAATCACAAATTTTAGTTAGTCTAACTTCTAAATCAAGAGAGAGCCTCATCAAATGCAAAGTGAAACTCACTAAAATTTGTGATTTTTCAATAAATTTCAGCTAATAATAGAGAGTATTAAAAAAAATGTTGCTAGCATTCCTCCAATAACATTATTATTTATTAAGAAAATAATTTTGTGTATAAGCACTACTTTTCAGCTAATAATGATTTGAATTCATTGTTCATGATAAAAAAGGTAAAAGTATTAAATTACATGCATTTTCCAAATTATGTAAAAGGTCCACAGTACTTTATCTAAATAAATTAAAATAATATTTCTCATTCATTTAATTTGAATAAAATATTACCATTATCATATAAATAAGATAAAATTCTTCATAAAAGAAATTAAATGTTGATGAATCTTTTTAAAATTTATTAATTTATTAAAAATAAATTATAATGTGATACTGTATTTTTAATACATTTAATACTTTGATTTTCATTTAACATTTACTATTAAAAATATTAAGAATAGATAATTATTAAAAAGGCCCACAATGCATTGTTTAAATAAATTAAAATGATTTTTCTCATTCATTTTATTTGACTAAAATATATCGTTGACATATAAAGTAAGACAAAAATCATAAGACATTAAATGTTCATGACTGTTTTTAAGAATTTTCTTAACTAAAGGCATTAAATGTTCATGAATTTTTTTAGAATTTATTAAGTTATTTAAAATTAATTATAATGTAAATTTGTATTTTTAAAATATTTAATATTTTTAAATTTCATTTAATATTTACTGTTTAAAATCTTTAGAAATATGTAAATATGAAAAAGGCTCACAATACGTTATCTATATATGAAAAAATATTTCTCTCATTCATTTTTTTTAATAATATATTTCCATTAACATAAGAAATAAGAAAAAAATTAATTAATAAATAAGGATAAAATTAATTAAAGACATTAAATGTTCATGAATATTTTCAAGAATTAATTAATTCTCGTTCATTTTACTTGAATAAAATATAACCATTAACATACGAAAAAGAAAAAAAAATTAATGTCATTAAATGTTTATTTATATTTTCCAGAATTTTATTAATTAAAGACATTAAATGTTCATGAATATTTTTAGAATTTATTAAGTTATTAAAAAAAGAATGAAAATATAATTTGTATTTTCAAAATATTGAATATATTTTAATTTTCATTTAATATTTACTCTTTATAATCTTGATAAATATGTAATTATGGAAAAGGCTCACAATGAGTTATCTAAATAAATTAAAATGATTTTTTTCTCATATATTACATTTGAGTAAAATATTACAATTAGCATATAAAATAAGAAGAAAAATTAATCAAAGGCATTAAATTAAATGTTCTTGAATATTTTTAAAGTTTATTAAGTTATTGAGAAAATGAATGATAATATAATTTTTAAATTTTCATTTAATATTTCTGTTTAAAATCCTTAGAAATATGAAATTATGAAAAAGGCCCACAATGTGTTATCTAAATAAATTAAAATAATTTTTTATTCATCCATTTTATGTGAAAAAAATATTACCATTTACATATAAAATAAAAAAATTAATTAAAGAAATTAAATGTTCATGAATATTATTCAAAGTTTCATAATTAAAGGCATTACATGTTCATGAATTTTTTTAGAATATATTAAGTTATTAAAAATGAATGATAATATAATTTTTATTTTTTAAAATATTTAATATTTTTATTTTCGTTTAATATTTACTATTTAAAATATTAGAAATCTATAATTATGAAAAGGTTGAGAGTGCATTATCTAAATAAATTAAAGTGTTTTTTCCTCATTCATTTCATTTGAATAAAATATTATTATTAACATATAAAATAAGAAAAAAGAACCAATGGGGTTGAGTCTAGCAGAAAGGGCTAGTCTCACACAAGGTGATGAACCAACACTTGAATCCCCGCTACGAGAGGTGCCTATATTTAGTGTCCAGTTGTGCCTCAAACAGAATTTCCTCTAAAGGAGACATGTGGGAAACCAAAAACATAAGCAAAAAGTTAATTAGGGACATTAAATGTTCATGAATGTTTTAAAGAATTTATTATTTCTCCTTCAATTTATTTGAATAAAATATCATATTAACATATAAAATAAAATAAAAATAATTAAAGACATTAAATGTTCATGAATATTTTTCAATTTTTTCTTAATTAAAGGTATTAAATGTTTATGAATATTTTTTAGAATTTATTAAGCTATTAAAAGATGAATGATAATATAATTTGGTAGTTTTAAAATATTTAATATTTTTATTTTCATTTAATATTTAATTTTTAAAATCATTAGAAATATGTAATTATGAAAAGGCCCACAATGCATCATCTAAATAACATAAATGTTTTTTTCTCATTCACTTCATTTGAATAAAATTAATATTAGCATATCAAAAAAGAAAAATATTAATTAAAGGCATTAAATGTTCATGATTATTTTAATAATTTATTAATTCTCATTCATTTTATTTGAATAAAATATTACCAATAACATAAAACATAAGAAAAAATTAATTAAAGACTTTACATATTCATGAATAGTTCTCAGAATTTTATTAATTAAGGAGATTAAATGTTTATGGATACTTTTAGAATTTATTAAGTTTGTAAAAAGATGAGTGATTGTCGCGACTAGAATGCCTAAGATATCGAAAGGAAAAAATTTAGAAAATTTTATTTGGAGTCACCACCAAATTTTATTAAATTGGAAAATTTTGAAAAACCCTTTTTATTAGTAGAAAGATGGTCTATGAATACCAAATTAAGTTTGAGAGTAGGAGTGTTCATAAACTGATTCAATCCAACAAAATGGAAAAATTCAATTTAAAAAGCCAAAACCAAACAAAACAAAAGTTGATAAAACTGAATTTTGTTTTATTGGGTTAGAGTGGATTTTGGACTTAATTTTGAAAACCAATCCAATTCAATCTAACCTGGATTTATACACATTTATGTATTTTTATTTATAAATTTATCATACTACTTATATTTACATTTTTATTTTTATATATTTATAAAATTATCACGTAACTTACATTTACTTATGAAAAATATATTTTAACTTGAGATAATTTTTTAGTAACTATTTGAGTAAACCTACATAAATATAACTATTAAATTGTGTAATTTTACTTTGTACATACATACATACGTATATATATAAGAAATTTTAAAGTAATTTATAATTATTTTTCTTGAATAATAATTAAAGATTGAAATTAAGAGATAAATTATATATATATATATATATATATATATATATATATATATATATATCATATTGATATAAATTTAGATTTTTTTTAAAATATGTTTTGTAATTTAATCTTTTTAGCAATAAGAAACATAATAAATTTTTAATATATATGTATTCAGGTTTTAAATTATAATAATTACTTTTAATTGAATAAAAAGGTTTTAATATATTTAAATTCACATGAAAAGTTATATATTTCATAAATATTCAATACATTTATTTAATTCAATAAATAAATTATTTAATAATATTATTCATTTTTATTTACTTTATATTTCGTAATTACAATTTCTAATAATATGTAAAGAAAAATATTTTTATTTATATATTTATATAAATACTACATTAATACTTGTGTTTAAGTTTTGTTATATATATATATATATATATATATATATATATATATATATATATATATATATATATATATATATATATATATGTATGTATATATGTATGTATGTATATGATATTTAACATATTTAAAGGCATTTAATTTGGTTCTTTCAAATTATTTTTATCGGTTCAAAATAAGAAAATATTATTTTTTTATAATTTTTGCCTTATGAATTGTTATTTCCATAAATACATGCTGATATTTTTCTCTTAAAGTAAATACAATAATTTATACTATCTAAAAAAAATTATTTATATAAATATTATGTTAATGTCATTAAACACTACGTTAATACTTATTTATTATTTTAGTTAAAGAAAATATTGTATACTTTTTCAAAATTTTCCTTATTTTATTCCTTATTGATTTTTATCCCCATTAATACATGTTAATATTTTCCTAAAATATTCATGGGTTAGTAGTGGGAGAAAAATGTTAGCTTTAAAAGCTAAAGTTTTAATGTTTTCAAAAGGGCAAAGATGGATTTTGAAATTCAAAGATAAAAATTAAAATTTAAAATTTTTTCAGGGAATAAAACACCCTTAACCCAATATTCATTCATTAGCAAGTACTATTTATACATTGTACGGTTATTTTAAGTTTAGGTTAAAAGAAAATGAACAAAATAGAAAATATGTAAAATTTCTAAAGTTATAAATAATAAATAAATTTTTGGTTGAAGTAGAATATAAAAGGCATAAATAAAATATATTTGAAATTATAAAAAACTATGTATAATTTTATTTGTAAGAATATTAATTTTATTTTGTTAAATTAAAGGTATCAGATTTATTTTTTCAACAAAGAATATTTTAAAGAATTTAACAAATTTCAATAAATAAATCATAATTAATATGTAGTGATAAATAGTTGTAGTAATAACAATATTTTTTCTTTCTCTATTTATTGCTTTTATCTATAGGTGATATTTAATTAGTATACAATAATCAAAGCATAGGGAGCCAGCGAGGGAAGGAAGAAAGATCAATGAAGAAGAAAAATTAATGGGGGAATAATATTACTATATTTCTAAGAGGTAATTTTATTAATAATTTTCTCAATTTATTATTATGTTCTATAAACATTCAATAATTTTTTTAAATACAGTAAAAATCCATCTATTTTTCTTTGCTTGTGTAACATTATTCTTAGAATCTTTGCGACTAAAATCGCTAAAAAAATTTCATCCAAATAATCAAGAGGAGGTTGCACCTTTTATAAGATGAAAAGGGATAATAATAACTACATTCAAATTGCATAAAATATAAATTTGATTTCTATTGTTTTTTTCAATTTCATATAAAATCCAAAAAGAAGAGAGGAAGAAATCAATAAAATATATATACTCATCCCTGCAGTCAAATGGAAAAGAGATAGTAGTAAATAGGAAGGACTTGTTATTCAAGATGGTCAACCAATCAATTACAATAAAGTCATAAACAAACAATCAAATTGAATTGAGTCACCAGAGAATTTAATCTCCATAACATAAATATATGAATTTAATTTAAATGTTTGACAGTGCGAAAAGTTTTGTGGAAGGTTAGCAATATACTATTCAACACTCTCATTTTAACCACATTTTTAATTATAGGTTAAAATTTATTGAAAAACTATAAAATCACAAAAGAGGTTGATTAATTAAGAAGCGAGTCTCACAATTTTTCTTAATTTTGATAAATTTTAATTAAAAGAGTGTGTTACTAGCATTTTTCAAAAGTTTTTACATTATTGTATAATAATAAATTGCCATGTATGATAAGTTTATTAAATTTTATAACAACTATGAAAATCATATCTATTTTAATTTCTAATTGTTTGATAGTGTGAAAATTTTAGACTAACATGGCGTATAAAATTAAACTCAAAATATATTAAAATATTTTTCTTTTTAAGATGAATATATATTAAAACTTTTTTGAATAATTTTCTTTCCTGAAACAGAACCTAACATTTAAATCAGCAGCAGTTGTTTCCTTAACTTCGTTGTTGGTTGCCACCTCAAAAACCCAGAAACACTCAACAAAACAACTAGCAACACCCTACCCAGTTTAAAATTAAGTCACAAAGCAACATTAAGAAAGCTAGCGCCCTTTATGATTTGCAATGTTTTATACATTATACACATTGTGGACATTCTCTCAGTCCGCAATGTCTGACACATGGTGAACAAGCGTTACTCATTACCTTATTTGTGTTTTTACCTTGTTAGGACCATTGCGGTTTAAATTTGTTGTCTTTGATAGCTTTGTGTCTGTTTTCTGCTCTTTGAGGCAGCAGCATAGAGGGCTTTGAAACCTAAGTTCAATTCCTCAATCAACTGGCTCATTGATCCTCAAACAGAGGTAACTTTTGTTGATTGAATCATTTGCCATCACTAAATTTCTTCAACTCAATTACATGGTCTGCTTGAATTTTAATAATCTTAGAATATGGTTATGTGGTGGGGGTTTAATTTTTTTTGTTATTTATTTATTTATATTTTTACTCCTTTCTCTGCTATCTCTTTGTTTTTCCTCTTCCATCAGCTGATTTGTTTTGAAAAAGAAAAAAAAAAAAAAGAGCCTTCACTCATGCCTTTGAGGTGAGGTAACTGTAAGTATCCCTGTAAACACTCTTTGAGTGTGAACTTTTTTCCTACCTTGAACTGGGGTGCTATCAATTTATTCACCAATAAAAAAAATTTGTTGATTTTTTTTTTGAAAAAAATGGATTTTGAATATTCAATTTTATGTATCAGAACAGAAATCCATTCACTTACTTTTCCTTTACTTATGTGGGGTGAAAATTTCAATCTAAGTGAATTCAGCACTCAAATCCATCTATCGATTGTGCTGATTCTTTGATATGTTTGCTAACCTCTTTTTCTCATTAGTTGGCATTTGGCAGACTTTGGTTCTTGCTCTTAACCTGTAGTGTAATTTAGGGTTCTTACTGTGTTCTATTCCCAATGTCAGCGCTTCTTGCTGAGGACTGGAATTGATGTCTGTTTGGTTGGATGGATAAGTTATCTATTGACAAAAGCATTTTGCCATATACTTACCCGCAATCTTGATTCTATGTTCGATGATCTGTCTGGCTTGACTGTCTAAGTTGTCATTTTCTTTGTAATGTTATTGATATTCTTAGGATTGGTTTTGTGGGGTGAGGCCTCGTTGAGGGTGCTCAATCCCTCGCTAAAAATAAGTTTTTTTTTGGTTCCTCTTCCAGTTATAGCTTTTGTTTTTAATTTATTGATTTGTTAGGTTAGGTCATACATGTGAAATCCCATTGTGTTTGGTTAGAGTCATGAAAACCATTACGAAATCCCATGCGAATGCATTATTAACGCATTAAACCCTTGTCTAATTACTTATTCCTAAAATAAACCTATTTTTTTGTGGAATAGCTAAATTCTTAATATTCATTAAAACCTACTTCTAGATCCAGTGAATCTAAGTAGTAATACGGTACGATTTCACAATTTTTTGTTACATTCACTGACATTTTTTCGTATCAGCACCTGTATTTTCTCTGGGTCTTATTAACAACTTCCATGAGTTGTAAGATCTAATAGTGTGAGTGCACTAAAATCACATTGTTTGGGAAGCTGGAACTTTAGTATTTATTTTTAAAATATTGGAAAAATATTCTTTACCTCTTGTCAAATCCTTTTCAGTATAAGCAATCCACATCACACGCTGTGTAAAATATGTGAATGCATTTATGTTTTATCTCGTTAGAAATCAACTCAGTAAGTGACGTGTTTGATAATGAAAGTGCAATAAAACCACAATAGAGGGGAAGCTGAAAGTTGACAACTAATCCTTGTAAGTGTTAATTAGCAGTGCGTATCAATTGTCAAATGCTGGAATAGAGCTTGTGAAATGCATTTCCCCCTTAATCTCATTAGAAACCACCACGATAAGTAATGTCTTAGGATGTAGAAGTGCACTTAAATCAGCATACACAGGATGCTGAAAGCTGAAAGGTTACTATTTGGCATTAACAATTTTGTTTCATCTTCTTGCAAAATGATTTTCAGAATCAGCAATGGTGTCACATGCCAAATAAAAGCATGTGGCATTATTATTACTTTTTGTTTTAATCACATTACAAACTGTCATGACTCATGAGTCGTGACTCATGAAAGGTAACCATTTTGATAGAGGAAGTGCTCCAAAACTCAATACAAAGGATGGTGGCATGACATGCTTTTATCAAAATTTCTTACAGAAGTGATATGTATAGCCTAAAACCAGATGTAGAGAAACGGAACAAATGCTTGTTTCATGGAATCCTACAAAGCTTATAGTATGAAGGTAGAACCCTATTGTGTAAAAAATGAAGGCTTTATGAAACAAAGAAGCAGTAGTTTCAGGAATAAGCTTGATGATATTTGCATCTTTAAATGGTTGTATTTATTTGCTTGTCGAAGGCCTTATAGGAAACTGCTTCTTAAATAAGTGAATATAGGCTACTAGTCTTAATTGTCAATTTGTATAATGCATTTAATATTTATCAAGTTCCTTGACTTCTTTTGGTAGAATAAGACATTGATGGTCCATTTTCAGAAGACTTGAATTTGATTTGTGAGGATAGCTAGTACATGCACTAAGTTTTTACATTTCTGCAAAATTGACAGTATGCAATTTGTGGTTGTAGTGTGACATTAATATGGATGCGGGGGATAGATTAAGTTCAACAGAACCACATGATTTGGCTGACAAAGCAACTGCAGCAATGGAAGCTGTTTCAAAAAAAGTGAGTTTTTAATTCTTTGTTGGTGTTTATTCTTTTTGTTTTTCTCTATTACTAACATAATAATAAGCAGAATAGTCTATTTCCTACTAACCTACCTTTCTTTTATGGTAATTGCTTTCCAAGTCGCCTGCCTTTGAATGCTTGTGGCATATCATGCATTTTTTAATTATGGTTTAGCATTTGTTTCATTCTTTTTTCAGCAATGAAGCTTTTAGGTCAAAGGTAAATAACAAATTTATGTTTTATGTGTTTTTTGCCTCTGGCCTCAAATGGGAAGTCTCTAGAAGTTACATTTTAATTTGTAGAAGAGATGATGAAAATTTATATCATTTTTCTGAGTAGATGATATACTTGATATTGAATATATTAGTCTTAGAAGTACTTTTGATCAAGGAGCCAACCTAACAATATGTCTTCTTCATCCTAAATTATCCCAACCAGAAATTCATTTTAGAAGATGCAGAATGGAAAAGTAATAGGTTTTGCTAAGCTTTGTAATGCCAGCAGTAGTTTTTATATTTGATTCAAGAAAAATGCATGGATTTTCAATCGGAGAAGAATTTAGCTTGTTTCGATGTAATGTGAGATGGGATTTTGTTCTTGGATACCTTGTAATTCCTAGCAATTGTGTTTTTAAGAGGATTCTACGATGGAGCTTTGATTTGGGGTCTTGTTTATTTGATGTGTTTTAAGAGTTTTCTTATAGTTTATATTATTTTTTCATAATTTAGTAAATCTTAAAGCTACAACAAAACCTTTTTTCTCATTAGGTGGGTTGGCTACATGGATCAAACAATACCATAAATTTCTGTCATGTATGAAGTGTGCAAGTAAACCATTTACCTCTATGGCTCTAAATCTCTTTTAATGGTTTGACCTATAGTTTTTCTTGGTCTCCCTCTATCTCCAATTATTGGACTTTCATCTGCTCAACCACTTTGTTGGTGCTTCAATGGGTCTTCTCCACACATGCTCAAACCATTTAGATGAAACTAGCTACCATTTTTTTCTACAATGGGGGCTACCCCAACATTCCTTTAACACTACAACATTAAGCTTATTTTCTTGTTGGCTCTTTATTGTCCAACAGTTCACTCAGTCCCATAAGCATTGTATCACTCCAACAGTACACTCAGTCTTAAAGCTGTATGGTAAAATTTTCCTCTTAGAGGTCTCAAGGTTGTTTGGTAAAATTTTCCTTTAAATTTGATTAGGACTTTTCTATCTCATAATATATTACACTCAACATTATTCACCCTACTTGGGTCTTGTTGTTGACATCACTCTCTATCTTCTTGTCATTTTGTATGATGAACCCAAGGTACTTATAACCCGAGACTTATGGTACCAAATTTTACCTAAGCTGGAATTCATGCATTTCTTGCTAAACTAGCATTCCATTTAATTTGTCTTATACTTAGGTTGAATCTGTGTGTTTCCAAGGCTTGTCTCAAAATCTCTAACAATCTATTTATTTATTCTCTTGATTCTCCACCTAAGACTATCTCATTTACAAAATGCATGCACCATGGTACTGTTTCTTGGATTAGTTCAATAAGCATGTCTTGAACCAAGATAAAAAGATGTGGACTCAAAGTAGGCCTAGTGGATTGACTGCCATAGCTGGTCCTCCAAAAAGGGAAGGTAACATGGTTGGATGATAATAATTGATAAGGAGAAGAAGGGTTAGGAGCAGACTATATGCACTGAAAACAATAATTTAGTAAATCTTATTTTAAGAAAAAAAATTTGGGAACAAGTTCTTCAAATGAACATGTTCAATAATAGAAACAATCACTTTGCTCTTGAGGACGTAGGTACATTTTATCGAAACCTAGTTAAATTGTTGCCTGTGTGTATGTGTTTATTCTGCTGTTTTAGAATTTGGTTGCTATTGCTAATAGAACACTATGGATATCCACTCATTAGTTTAGTGCTCTATCTTGCAAACTTATCTTACTTAATATTAATTATAGCCTGTTGTTTGTTTTCATTCCTATTCTTCCTTTTGCAGAAAGAACTTCCATTGCGTTTGTATTTTGGGAATGGTCCAAGAATCCATGAGAAGCTGTGTACTGAGTATGGTGTGGTTAATAGACGTTGTGAACAATGTGGTAAAATTGGACAACTAACTTGCTTTTCACCAACCTTCCGAAAGTGGGTATGTAAAGTTTGCATGTATTCTTTACTATGACTAAATGACTTCAAATACAATTATTTACACAAGTATGGTTTATGACAATTTGTTTCCCTCCTTTTCTTTTCCCAAAATATATAGCTCTAATGACTTTTTCATATGCATTTGAGATTTTAGGCTTTAAGGAGAGTAACTGAAGAAGAGCTCAATCAAACATGCAGCGTATGTAATGAACGTGGACACAACTATCTTGACTGTGATCTTCGTATTGTAACTCACAGATTGGTACTTGAAGCATTTAATACTTTTTCTCCCCTTGCTTTTTTTAATAATTACTAGTGTATTACCCTCACATTGTTGTGGGTCTAGAATGAAATTAATTATCGAATAACATAACACAAAGAAAATATACATGAATAGTAAGCTCATAAGTCAAAAATAGTTGAAGTAATGCAAAAGATAAGTACTTTTGCAAGAAGAGAAAGTTGAGTCCTTTTTGTTTCCCAATTTAGCAATGCCTAAGAAACTAATAAATAATTATTGGAGATGAAAATTAAATGGGGCACATGAAAATCTGATAAAATGACAAGAAATGCAATTTAGTGTGAAACTTCCCATAAAGAGAAGGGTGAAATCATTGGACGAAAATTAGCTAGCTTAGAAGGAATTTAGCATGTGGCATTTGTTGGAGGGCATGGACCGTTATATTATATATAGATACCCTAACTTCTTATTCTCAATTTGTAGGCTGAAGTTCCTGCTCCTAAAGAAAGGAGGCTGGTGCATTGTGGATTCTGTGGTGAAGCTGGACATAACCGACGAACATGTTTAAAAGCTAGACGTAACTGAATGTTTATGAGAACAATGTCTTGATATTTTTCTTGTTTGAAACCTGGTAGACTCTTGGATGATTTATATTTGTGCGTAACTTTTGAAGGTATTTTTTCTTATCTTTTGGTACACCAGAATATTAATGACGTTTCATCTTAGTTGTATCGAAGGAAGATTTGGATTGAAGCCTGGTTTATGGTAGTTTGTTACGATATATAAATAACCATGCAGCATAATCGGGAGCACACGTAATTTAAAATGGTAGTAACTTGTCTTTTCTTTTTCTGTTTTGTTTTTTTTACTATTCAACAAATTCCCTTCCAAATTTTCTCCTTAAAAACAAATTGATTATAAATAGACGTTTGATTCTTCCTAGTTGTCTTGCATTCATTGTTATTTGTAAGTATACATTAAGCCCTTGCGGAAGTTTGTTGCAATGTTCTTACCTTGAAATTGGACAACGTCCACTTCCCTTAAATATATCACAAAAATAACATATTATAAATTGTTATATATGAGTAATAGTAAGCTATTGCATACCTAATTTAGAACGTAACCACAAGTAGAAGTTATTTCAATCACACATGACCAAAATCATGAGTTCATATTGGAAAAAGTTATTTTAAGCATAATGTTAATCCTACAATTTTAAGTTGCAACAACTTGACACTCCTACATTTCTTTGTTATAAATAAATTTTATAATTATTATCATTACTACTTTCTTATAAAATAAAAAATAAAGGGTTAGTATAAACGTGACTCCTTCTTGATACTGTGTTTTAACTTGACATGCTTGAGTTGTGACGGCTTAGTGATGCCAAATTTAAATAAAAATACCCAACACATAATTTTTTTCTAGAGAATTTCGTAACTCTAAGTTCCTCATTGCACTAAATGTAGGAACAGGGATTATCCTTGTTGAGGTCGAAACAAATTTTCAAAAATTTTCCCTTTAAACTAAAATAAATAATACCCTTTTTACAACTATTTTGTAATTTAAATATTTAATGATAAAAATCTTTATTTTCATGTTTATGTTGTTAATGAAAGGGGTAAAACAAATTTTTAAAACTTATCAATAATTTACACAATTAATTACAAGGTAACCCTTTTTAATGGATGCATTAGGGGTGCAGTGGAATTCAATTTTTGCCCTTCCCTATGCATAACTAACCCTATAATAGGGGTGTTCACGGATTGTATTAGGTCAATTTTGAAGAGAAAAATCATCCGATCAAATAATTTCAGTTTTCTTATATCGTCATCTAATCGATTTGGTTTAAAATTTAAATACAATCTGATCTAATATAATTTAAAGTGGTTTGGATTCGATCAGTTTTTGGTTTTAGTCTTACTTTTTATTTTCATTGGAGAAAGTATCACATAAAAGTAAAATATATAATAAACATAATTTAAAATATCAAATACATCATTTATAAGTCATTATATAGTTAATAATAGTATAACTCTTGAAATATATACTATCAAAAGTAAATTTATACAACTTGATAATTATAATTATGTAGGTTTACTAAAATAGTTACTAAAATATTATCTCTAGTTAAATACATTTTTCATAAATAAATATAAGTTATGTGATAACTTTACAAATATATAAAAATAAAAATGTAAATATTGAAATAGCAAGTAACATACAAGAAGGGGGTTAAATTGTGTGTTTGTGAGCTTTAAAAACTTTTCGCAAACGTTTAAAGAATAAAAAGGCATCCAGTTAAAACACGTGAGGATAAAGAAGAAGAAAAGCACATACAAGATTTATTTTGGTTCACTCGTAACTAAGCTACATCCAGTACCTTCTTTCCAAAAGGATTTCCATTAACCAAACCAGGTTACACAAAGTATTCTTCACCAGCCTCTTCAAGCTTTCACAACAATAAAGTTGTTTATACAGAAGATCAACTCACTAAGTGGGGATATGAAAGTTAAGCATAGTATACAAAAGCTTTGCTAAACAAAGTGTTTGAAAGTGTAAGCGCAAAGGTGGTTGTTTGGCAAGAGGTTTAGAGCTTGTTTTGTTCTTCGTGTTAAGTTCATGTCTCTTCAAACTTCATGTCTTGCATATATATAGACCCTGAGAAATATATCCGTTTAGAAAAAGGCTTCAGTTTGATTTTTCCGTTCTGAAGGAGCATTAAATGCATCGGAAGTCCTTCACATTAGGCTTGATACGTGTCTCGAGGAGCTTGGAGAGAGAATATACAATAGTCTTGTCTTGGAGTGTTTTTGTATTGAAAAGGTAGGTACTTCCTGATGCACTATGTTGCTTTTCTGATCATACCTTCCTTTGTTCTCTCTTTTCTATACTTCAGCCTTGATAAGTTGACTGACTTTTTCATGTGGTTGTACTTATACATTAGAATATCCTATTTTTCATTAAATGCTAAAGATATTTAAACATTGGAGTATATTAGGATGTATAAGGAACAAGGCTCAATATGTATGAGGATAAGTAAACTTTTCAACGTGATTTAGATTTATCTGGTTTGAAAACATCTAAGTTAAAAAGTCCTTTTGGATGAACCTTTCATCGGACGCCTTTTAGAGAACATATTTGGACGAGTTTCACAAATGGCGCGTTGGACACCTTGTTTTCTAAAACCTTTGGACGCTTACTTTTATTTGGCATTTTGGACACCAAGTTTTCAAAACACTTTGGACGCATCTAAGTTAAGAAAATACCTTTGTCTCTTATAGGCAATATTTTTGCACATGTAAACACACTTGTCATAAAACTCTTAAAATTTAATAACCTTTGTTATCATCAACACTTCAAGGAGTTAAGTACTTCATACGTCTTTGGTTCCAAGAAATATAAGTAGAATCATAAATTTATAAATAAAAAAACATATGTATGTATAAATCTAGTTTAGATCAAATTGGATTGGTTTTCAAAATTAAATCCAAAATCCGATCCAATCTAATAAAAAAATTCAGTTTTTATCGATTTTTGGTTTGTTCAGCATTCAATTTATTTGGTTTTCGGCTTTTGGATTGAATTTTTTGGTTTTATTGAATTGAATCAATTTATGAACACCCATACTCCCAAACTTAACTCGGTATTCGTAGACCAATTTTTCTCGTAATAACAAGGGTTTAATATTTCCCAATTTAATAAAATTTGGTGGTTTCAAATAAAATTTTCTAATTTTTTCCTTTTGCTATTTCCCACTGCAATTCTAGTATCGACAATTACTCTTTTTTTTTTTTACTAACTTAAAAACTATTCATGAATATTTAATGTCTTTAATAATTTTTTTATGTTATATGTTAATGATAATATTTTATTATGAATGAGAATTAATAAATTCTTAAATATTCATAAACATTTAATGTCTTAGATTATTTTTTTTCTTTTTTTATATGTTAATATTAATTTTATTCAAATGTAAAGAATGAGAAAAAAATCATTTAATTTATTAATTAGATAACGCATTGTGGGCCTTTTCATAATTACATATTTCTAATGATTTTATAAAGTAAATATTAAATGAAAATAAAAAATATTAAATATTTAAAACTACAAAATTATATTATCATTCATTTTTAATAACTTAATAAATTCTAAAAAATATTCATGAACATTTAATGCCTTTGATTAAGAATGCTTTTTTCTTATTTAATGTCTTTAATGCGGCGATTCAAACCTTAGTTCACCACATTGTGGGAGACTAGCTCCTTCCACTAGACTCAACTCCTTCAATACCTTTTTCTTATTTTATATGTTAATAATAATATTTTATTCAAATGAAATGAATGAGAAAAAAAACATTTTAATTTATTTAGATAATACACTGTTGGCCTTTTTCACAATTACATATTTCTAATGATTTCAAATGGTAAATATTAAATGAAAAATAAAAAATATTTAAAAATAAAAATTATATTCAAAAACATTTAATGTCTTTAATTAAGAAAATTATGAAAAACATTCATGAACATTTAATGTCTTTACTTATGATTTTTGTCTTGTTTTATATGCCAACAATATATTTTAGTCAAATAAAATAAATGAGGAAAAAATCATTTTAATTTATTTAGATAACGCATTACAGGCCTTTTAGTAATTATCTATTCTTAATATTTGTAACAGTAAATATTAAATGAAAATCAAAGTACATTAAAATTTATTTTTAATAAATTATAAATTTTAAAAAGATTCATCAACATTTAATTTCTTTGATTAAGAATTTTGTCTTATTTTATATGATAATGGTAATGTTTTATTCAAATAAAATGAATGAGAAATATTATTTTAATTTATTTAGATAAAGTATAGTGGGCCTTTTACATAATTTGGAAAATTTATATAGTTTAATACTTTTACTTTTTTTAACATAAACAATGAATTCAAATCACTATTAGCTGAAAAGTATGGTTTATACACAAAATTATTTTCTTAATAAATAATAATGTAATTAATACTTAAAATAATTAATGTTGAAATCAATAGTCGCATTATTTGTTTTTTAACAAAAAAAAAATATGAATTAAGTGAACCATAAAACATTTGTCGGTTGTTATTTTTAAGAAAGTGACCACAACAGGCTTAACTTTTAAGTATTATTATATTTAAAAAATTATCTTCCATTTTTATAATTATTTTAAATAATTTGTATTAAATGAAAAATATAATAGTATTTTGTGTTTTAAAAAATAGTTTTTTAATGAGCAAATAAAAAATTTAAAATTAAATAACATTTACTGTCTTTGAAAACATAAAAGTATTTCATTATTTATTTTTTCCTTATAAAATGATTTGAAAAGATTAATTGAGATAGAATTATTAATGTTGTGAAAATTTGGAGCTAATTCTAATTTTGTGGTTGAATTGATTATTTTGATTTACAATAACGAAAAAGTATTATAATTATATTTAGCATGTATGTATAAAGTGAGAGCATGGAAGGATAAAGGAGTTAATATAATTAACTATTCAATATTACATATTTGGTCAAGAGTAAATTTAGATAAAAATAATTTTAACGATTCATATAGAGTTAAATAACTTGTTATTCTCATTTAGGGTTCATTACATTCAATTAAGCTACGGTTTGGCAATTGCATAAAATCCTTTTTAACTCTTTTGCCTTCCAAACCCCTCATTGTCTTCCCCTTCCCCTTCCCCCTTCTCCTTCCCTTTTCCTTACTTTTTTCTTTCTTTTTTTATTATAGGTGCTTGGAGGTGTGACGGTGGCAATGTGCAGTGCTACTTTCTCCCCCTAGCAATGAGCGATGCTGTTTTCTCCCCCCTCTCCTCTTTTCCCTCCCTTTTCTTTTCTTTCTCTTGTTAATGGCATATTGATGGTGTATTGTAAGTGGCAATTTCTCTGTTGCAAACAACAATGACTCTGCAGTGGCGATGGCAGTGCGGTTTTCTCCTCCTTCTTCCTTTTTTTCCCTCTCTTTTCCTTTCTTTCTTTTGTCGATTTTCATAAAATTGTCTCAGCTTTAGATCGTCACTAGTAAACATCAGTCACATTTGTCAAACACCAACAAGTTTGTGACAACTTGATTGGTGACGGCCACAAGGCCAACGCTTAGCAAATGATAAAAGCGAATTTATGATGGCTTTTGGCCTTTATCGTCAACTTTGGTCATTGCTTATGAATGGTTTTCTTATAGTGCCTATACATGCTCTCAAATTGTGAAATAGTCAAATCTTGTTTTCCAACACGTTAACATCGCCATGGTCAAAAGAACAACTTTAATTAGCATAAGGACCAAGAACTTAATATTAACCCTTACCTCCTTTGTCTCTCTCCATTGATGAACATGACAAGACCTTTGAATATGCTTTCTCCTCTAACTATGATCTTTGGCCTCACCCTGACTGCATCGTGACCACAATTGTAGCCGCATTTGCCCAAAATTTCCTGCGAAGTCAAGGATCGCAATACAATTGCAATTGTGATCGCAACCACAATTTAAAACCTTGCCAAAATCTACATGATGTGTTAGGAAAACTCACTCTAGCATACCCTATTGCACATACTCTACATTCCCTTTGATGAGTCCTACCTCTTGCTCAAGTTCACTCTCTCAACAACCAATTAGACCATTCTAGAAACCTTCTGAAAGGAAGAGTCTCAACCTATCGACTTTGGGATCAACCCAGGGATGTTGTGGTGAATGTTTTGGGACTATATGTGAGGTTTTAAATTGCAGTTGTGTTTTCGTTGTATTTCTTGATATTGTGGAAAATTGCAGAAAATGAAACCACAATTGTGGTTGTGTCACAATCGCAGATACTCCAAATACCTTGACGTTGTGACCGAAATCGTGGTCACTGACCATGTTTTAAAACCATGCATGTGATGATAAAATATCCAATGATTGATATGTTGTTCCAATTTCAACTTTCATTTCTTGATGTAATTTTTTTTCCATCTGGATGTTGCAATTAATACAAAAAGATTGTATCTTGGTCCTTCATGAATTCCTTCTTCAAATATATTGTCATTTCTATGCATTGCTTCCCAATATAGAATACACGCATGTATGTTGGCACTAAATTTATAACTGGTTCATAGTAGACCTTTGTGTATTATTAGACACTACCAATCAGTCTTTGAACCATAGTTGCAATCTTCTTATTACACTAATTACCATATTTTTGAAGCCTTTCTGAATTACTTCCCATAATTTGCAATGCATTTGTTAAAAACATAAATAACAATTTATGTCCTAAACATGACATTATTGATCACTCTAAAAACATCCCCTGAAAAAAAAAATGATAGTTTTGGTCCCATTGGATTTATACCTTTACCTAGGTATTAATCTATTGGGAATTCTATTTTTTTTTTTTAGAAGCATCTATTGAGTATTCTATCAGCTAACTATGTCCAAACTAACTATGGTTTCGTGGTATATGTTTGCTTCATACAGTCATGTTATGTTTCATTATTAATGATTGAAAAATGCCTATTTTCATTGCATGGCTGGCATGCTTGGCAAATAATGATTTTGGTGATATAAATGATGCAATTCTTAAGAGTCTTGAAATCATAAAGGATTTGATTGAACAAATTAATAAGCTTGTAAGCTTCTGTTTGCAGGAAATTAAAGTTCTACTGACATCAAAAATCATGGTTTGCTTTGGACTACTCCTTAGCTTCCATGCATATAATGATCCCTTTTTCAGCAACTCAATATGCTGGATCAACCCATATCTCATTTGTGTCTACTGAAGATCTTGAAGGTAATTTGCTTTCATTCTTTTACACCAAATTTTTATAGTAATGAACAAATAAAACTGGCATGGTAGAAGGTCTGCTAACAACTTTGCATCATCACATGAGACAGCTCTACTTCAGCTATTTCAATGACTATGATTCTATGAATAGGTGTATAGTCTGTGACCATCATGCCATAAGGCTTGATTATGGTATTGTGAAACCCACTTAAAAGATCATTTAAAAACAATGAAGTGTTGCATGAACAAAGTCCATTAATAGTTAAACAGGTTGGTTGTTTCTCAGTTATTTAGGATTATAAAAGGAAACAAAAAAATTGGCAATATTAACCTCATAGTTTACTTTCCGTGACAATCTTAAATTTCAGAATGGTGCTTTTTCTTCTAATCTGAAAATATTTTAAATCCATTTGTTTTCCTCATCAATCATTGCTAGAAAATGACTTGGTGTAACATTTAAATTAGTTCACATCTTCTAGAATCTGAAGCTGAAATTTTCTCCTTGAATGTGTCATCTTATTTTTGTTTGCTCAATCAATTCAAGAGTAAACTTTTCACTTCTGTCAAAAATGAAGTCATCAAGGCTTTCACGTGGAACTGTTGAAAATATGCCTCATTATCTATAATTTGAAAATGGATAATTTAGTTTAATGTTAAGAATTTTTGTTATATTTCAAATCTTTAGGATGGTATTTAGATAAAGATAAGGACATTATTTTTATCATTTAGATTTAGGATGGCGTCATAAGGGCATGGACTGTTATATTATACATAGATACTCTAACTTCTTATTCTCAATTTATAGGCTGAAGTTCCTGCTCCCATAGAAAGAAGGCCAGTGCATTGTGGAATCTGTGGTGAAGTTGGACATAACCAGTGAACATGTTTAAAAGCTGGATGTAACTGAACGTTCATAAGAACAAAGTCTTGATATTTTTATGGTTTGAAACTTGGTAGACTTTTGGATGATTTATACTTGGTGCACAACTTTTGAAGGTATTTTTGCTTTATCTTCTGGTACACCAGAATATAAATGAGGTTTCCTTGAAATCTTAGTTTTATGGAAGAACATTTGGATTGAAGCCTAGTTTGTGACAGTTTGTTATTCTATATAAATAAGCATGCAACATAATTGGGGGCACATGTGATTTAAAATGTTAGTAGCTTGTCTTTTTTTTGTGTTTTTTCACTATTCAACAATTTCCCTTTCTTCCAAACTTTCTCCTCAAAAACAATTTGATTATAAATATATGTTTGATTCTTCCTAGTTGTCTTGCATTTGTAGGTTAATTGTAAGTATTATATTAAGCCCTTGTGGAAGTTTGTTGCAATAGCCTGACCTTGAAATTGGACAATAGCCACAAGTAGAAGTTTTTTCAATCACACATGACCTAAATCATGAGTTCATATTGAAAAAGTTATTTTAAGCATAATGTGCAAGAGAAATCATTCATTCTTTTGCCAAAGCCTGGTGCCTATATCACCCCATGCCATCTTATAATTAGAGGCAAGCATACACATGATACAACGTGCCTTTGATGAGTGATTAATTTTTTGAGAAGCTAAATATCCAAAATATCTGGTACTTTGCATTCTAGGTATACCATAATGTTGTAGGCAGCATGTTCCCCCATTGTGAGACTTTGAGATGTATCCAAATGTTCCAAGCTATTCAAAACACATACCAAAGCCTTTCTTGCTCACCATTTTGTTCCAAAGCCTTAACATTTTAGGCTATGGTATATGCCTGGTTAATGCTTTTGCATTTCCCTATGTAAAGGTTGTGATGTCACCAAACACTACAAAATAACTCAAGCATTGAAGTGACTCGCACTACTACATCAAGTGAATTTGGCATATTAACATGTATCCACCCCTTATATCCTACTCACTAATACATATAATACATTATGTAATAGTTAATTAGTGACGTGTAAAAATGTTAGTAATTCTGATTAAATAATATTTTTTGTAACATTTAATTCAAGTAGTTAGATCAAACTAAAAAGAGGATGGATCAATACTGAAAGGAATATTTGATGATTAAAAAGCATGAAAATTTTCATGCTATTTCCTTTTGCAACCAAACCTTGCACAACATGTGCTGGGTTTGGATCATTTTGATCAATAATACTCTTTGTCTTTAAAAACCATAAAAAAATGTTGGCCTTTAAAAATAAAAGCATGAAAGTTCCTTCTACGAAAAGGATACACTTGTCTATTATGAATATATATTATAGTTGCACAAGTAATTGAATAAATGCCTTTGCAATTTGGTTGGGTGATAAAATAACCATTATTTTGGTATAGCATATTTCTTTATATTACTTCTACATTTCTCCAACTTAAATGTGATAGGGTTGGAATTTGATTGCATGGATGAAAAAAACTAGACAAAACTAGTTGGTTTAACTGAAAATTAGATGGTCACATTATTAGTCTAGACAACATAAAAAATCAGACGACTAAGAAAACTAATGAACAATCGATTGAATTGATTCAGTAATGGTCAAAATTGGTAATAACTTCTTTGTTGGTTAACCTGAAAGTTGTAATCATATATGTATGCATATCTGGGTCTAGTTTGTATATCAAGGGAAAAACAACTTTTTTTGGGAGCAAGGACAACTTGGTAATGTGAAAGTCGTCATACAACATGTGAATTGGTCAATATACCAAATTCTGCATTTTCATTCTTGGTTTAAGTAATGGATTGAACACCTGCACAGGTTCATAGATTAGCAGACAAAATTAATAATGCGAGGCAAAGTGAAGCAATAATTTATAAGTTGTCAAGGACATGGCAAGTAAACTACCTTCATTTGCGTAGAGTACTTGATTGATGATGATATTGTGTGTCAATCTTAAACTTTGTAAGTCCTAAACCAATTTCTCTATCTCATATAACAAGAGAAATTCCAAAATGCAAACATAGACAAGATTTGTCATCTATGAATAAAGAAAACAAATAGATATAGTGATTGGAAGAAGGTTGGCACTTGTGAATTAATTCATTTAAGTTCAAAGAGTATAACTATTTTAAGAGCCAAAAAAAATGTATATGAAGATCAAAGGAAGCAACAATTTAAATTTTTGTCAATCTTAACAAACAAATTCAATGAAAATGAACTTAAAAAAGGAGAAAGGAAAGAAAAGGCTTTGTAAATATTCCTCCTTGCAGACATTCTACGATTCTCCACATCTGTCAAACAATTAAAAACATTATGCTAATAAAAAACATTTTAATTAACTTGTATAAACCTTGTAGCACTTTGGATACAACCGGAATATATGATCATATTGGATTCTTTTATTGTCCAATACAATTAGGTTAATCCCATATATAAAAGGTGACTGAAGAAAAGGAAGAGATTAAAGATCAAGTTAAATCAAGATATTGAGGACCAAGGGTTTAAGGCATAAGAACAAGGAGAAAAGAAGCATCCATTGGAGAAATCTTGGACTATACCTTCTCCCTTCTTATTTTATATTTTACTAAGATATATTCACACTTTTTGGTCCAAATTTGAATATTGTTTGTCTTTTTATTACCTCAAGTTGTTAAATTTCCTATTTCTAAGGTTAGGATGTAACTCTCTAATGTATTATAGTTAATAGTTGATTTGATATTTTTTTACTATTTTGATTAATTTTCAGTGAGCTTAATATGTTGTGCATAATACTTGCATGATCATAAGGATTTGGAGAAGGATTGAAAGGTGACTCCCAATGCTTGATTAGTCGAAGTACTATTGCAAAAAGAGATTTCACAATAGGTTTTTACATCAATTGTTTAACAACCGATGTAAAAAAAATGCGATGACATTTTTGTAATTAGGTAAAAATAAATTAGATCAGTTTTAATTTTAACCAATGTAAAAAACTTTTTATATCGATTAAAATTAAAATTGATGTAGAAAGTTTGTTTTTAGATCAATTATTCTTCTTAACCAATGTAAAAACTTCGTCAACAAATCCTGCCCATCATTTAGCCTATTAGCCCTAATCTCTACCATTTCGAACCTTCGTCCCTTTGTTTGAGAACCTTTGCCATCCCAACTCTTTTCAACCTTTGCCCTATCTCTGGTGACGTCCTTGCAAAGCAAACATCTGCCATCACAAGAGCTCGCATTTGCATTGCTTGATTTTTTCTTTGTTGGAACCCCCAAAACCCCTTGCCTCAATGATTCCCAATTGAAGTCAAAGCTCATGTCTCTCCCTATGGATTTGTTGGTATGTTTCATAGAAATGGGTTTTCTATAGTTGTGAATTTAAATGCAGTCATTTATTTAATGAGTTTTCCCTAATTCGGGTATTTTGTTTTTGTTGTTTTACCAAATTAATGTGTGCTTGTTTGTGAGGGTTTAAATTGAGAGAAATGGTGCATGTTTGTTGTTTCCAGGGAGCTAAAAGGGAAAAAAACAAAAAATAGATTATTGTTTTTTTTAGAATGGGTAAATTGGAATAATTATTATGTGGTTTGAAGGTTGAGGTTCTCAATTGTTGAAAACCAATGTTAATGGATCATGATCGTAGATACTCTATTTTTTTAATGGTTATTGCTTTTTTATATTAGGGTTGTCTTGATTTTGAAGCATGTGTTGGGATATACTTGTGTGCCTATTTGTTTACCTTGCTCGGGGTTGTGGCTCAAAACTTTCCAATTTGATGTTAGGGAAAATTGTCAATGTGTCCTTGGATGTTTAATGTTTTGTATATTGTTTCTTCTATTTCTGTTTTGGGTATTTTTGTTGCTCTTGATTTGTTGAATTTTATATTGTATATGACTTAGTTTGTTCCACTAATGCAGACCTTGTACTAATTAGTCTATTCCCACTACAAGAAAAATTGCTTTTAGAGACTGAATTTCGGTCTCTAATTAGACTAAATCGGCACTAAATCAATTAGTGACTAAATTAGAAACCAAATTCAATATGTAGCAAAATCATTGGTTGCTAATTTGAGAGACCGATTTAAAAATTGATTTAGAAATCAATTTAACAACCAATTTCATAATGACCGCTTTAGTGACCCATTATATAGTGACTAATTTAGTGAGTCATTATATACTGATTGATTTAGTGATCAATTATATAGTGACTGATTTAGTCACCCATTTTATAGTGGCCGATTTAGTTACTCTTTTATGGTGACTAATTTTAAAGAGTGATATAATAACTGATTTAGCGACCGAAAAATTGGTCACTAAATCGGTCTCTAAATAATGAATATCTAGTATTGAAGGATCCATTATTTACCAACCTAAATTTAGATTTAAAATAAATGAATATAACATATAACATAATTGATATGCTAAGATCACTAAAAATTTTCAAGTTCAACATGAATTAACAACATAACATACAACAATATTATTACATGCTTTTCAGTATACAAGTTTTGCCGAACTCTACATATAAGATAGCTCTCTATATATAAATAAGAATAAAAAAGTTGTAGAACAAAAAATCTTCTTGATGGCATCATCAAGCCCATCCACCTTCAAGCTCAACACATCATAAACCAAAAACGTCGCATTTTCTCATACATTATTCTAAAATATGAAGACATAGGTAGTTATCACTCAACTACTAATATGTTGGAGGAGAGCTTGTGATCTTTGGACTGCTTGTGGGTCTAAAATAATACAATTACCTCATGGGGAGTTAGCTAAACCCACAAATGATATAAATACTATGTTGCATTAGCTTTGCTTACATCTGTTGCATATTTCTACGTGGGTCTTTCAAAAAATGGATTAGCTTATTTTAGCAAATATATCCAACAAACTCCAATCCTTTTACCAACTAACATCTTAAAAGATTTCACCGAGAGCTAATTATCAAGACTTTGGATTATCTGGACACATACTTCGTGAAATCGTTCATGCATGTTTCTTGCCTGATGCAACAGGATCCAGTTGGTAAGGTAAGTAAGGATTAATAATTCTCTTAATTTTTTTATTCATTTTATTATTAGCAATCATAGGAGGGTCCCTTTACCTTTTTGTATAAGGAAGCACCAGCTCCAAACTTTGATTGTTGTTAGGACATTAGACACATAAGTTGTACAAAATATAATTGTGTATCCACAAAAAATATATAGCAATGACAATAGTGAATTGTCATAAATTTAAGCTAAGCTTGTTGGATAAGAAATCATACCATTGAAAGGCTGAATGGTAAAGTTGTTTGCTCTTCATAAGCTGCTGCATCCAAGCTTTGAAGGTGTGCCCCTTTGAAAATTTTGAGAAAAAGTTGTTTCACTTCTTGACTTTGAATTTTCTTTTTTGTCAATTTATACTATTATTGAAAATTTCCATAAAAGAATACATGATAAAGATAATTCTAGTTTGAATAACATTAGAATTATTTAATAACAAGCAATCAATCACCTGTGGAAAAAGTTATTCTTTGCCAAACTTTGAGTGCTAAGATTTGATTGAGCAGTTATAGAGGTCATCTAGGATTTCCCCAGTCATTTTGTTGGACGCAAGAGACATGAAAGTAAGATTAGGCAACCTTGAAAATCCCTCAGGAATTTTCCCAATTAAAAGCATTAAAAGACAAACTTACATTTACTAGACTGGTGATTTGTGTTGCGGCCTCAAGCACCCTCAGCAAACAAAAGCCTTGCGATTTGTTTTGGACCCCAAAACAGAACAAGGTGTTTGAAAAGGCACTTGTAAAGTATGACAATGATACCCCTGATCCCTTAGTTTATGCATAATTTATTTAACGATTAAACTTAAATAAAATAAAGTAAAACCAAAAGCAAAAGTAAAAGAAGAACAATATTATCAAGTGAAATATTAAGTAAAACACTTGAAAACACATGTTGACAAATGCAACAGATTATATGGCAGGCTTAGCTATATATATTTAGTGTTTAAATAACATGGAAACGACATAGCAATATCGGCCTCCGTAAAAGCAAAAGTGAATTTCCCCAAACATTGAAAGCAATAGTGCGATATTTTGTCATGCAAGGACCTACCATAATTGCTTATGACAAGCCCTAATTAACTTATTCCGCTGGTTATATTGGTACACAACTAAAGAATAATGCACCGCATATGGTGGCATGATATATGGGAATATATATGCAGTCCATAACTGTGAACGTTTGTCATGCATATTATTATTGCAGTGAAACAGCTATGACGAAATCAAGAAATCAAACCATACTATTGAAGCAGAACAAATATGGAAAACTTAAAAAACTAAATGTGCTTTCGGTATACAAAAAAAGAGACAGTGCACTCACGTCTAAATAACACAGTTGAGGACAGCCCCTTGCAATGGCTATCACTCCAACCTAAGCAATTCAATAATTGAGGTTAAGTTAGACGTTCTCCACAATTAACAATATGTAGTATGGTCTAAATAATCTAGATGGAGTTCTCACTTTTCATATCAACAGAAAGAAATTATGGGAGGTAAAAAAAGAACTAAACTCTCTCTCTCTCTCTCAAATATATATATACTTTGGAGAAGAAGAGTATAAAAGCAGTGAATTACCTTTATATTAAAAATATAATTCTTTAATTCATTATTTTTAGAATAAAATAAATATCTTATAATATATATACTTCTCTCTCTCTCTCTATCTCTCTCTCTTTTTCAAATTAGAAAATTTCTTTCACCTGTGGGTTCAATTAATTCTCTTCTTTCTCTCCTCGTTTCACCTTGCTCTCAATGGAAAAAATAAATAAATTCTGATTTATGTGCTTTCTCTTCTAGCTAATCTTCTTCGTATTTTCTCATGTGAATGTGTATTGTCATATTGTGTGATATATTCATGAATTCAACAAAACGTGATTACCACAGTCTTCTTAAGCAATAATGAATAATATATGTTTTATTATTAAATAATTTGGATGCAGATCTTATTACATAGCTTAAATTTATACTTTAATAACATACGATTTATCTAACCATCAATAGTATATTAAAAGAATATTAAGAAGGTATTAACATTCTTCCTTTAAATATATCTTTTAGTTAGTTTTATAAAATTCCACATATCACGAAAATAATCTTTTTAAAACATTTATTATAAATTCATCTTTCAATGGTATACAATAGGCACTAAATTTATCTTTTGTTTCATAATTTAGACTTCTTATAAAAGTAAATTTAGCAATATTTAAAGAGAAAATAGGTCATGTAGTAACAGTGTAAAGTAGTTTTATACTGTCATCCAATTACAAACCACCATTTATTGTAAGTTTGTTGACTTTTATAATAAATATTTTAAAAGTCATACCAACGGTGAATTCTAGTTAGTTGACAGTGTAAAACTTTTTACATTGACAATGCATGATCATTAAACTTATATTTAAATAATTAAAAAATTATTCATGTACACAGAAGGAAGAAAGCAAATCCATTAATTTGAACCAGTAGTCTAACTTTCATCTACGTACAAATCTATTTCTCTTATAATTTTTTTTATAAGTTCAAATTCAAGATTAATATATAAACACTTTATAAATATTAGTCCTAAACAATATTATAAGGGTTATTACTTGAGAAATTCTTATTTTTAAAATGGGTACAGTACAACTAATTATAGTGATATTAATCAATTAAAATATGACATGACTTGTGAATTATTCGGGATATACATCATGACATACTGGTCACCATTTCAATTTTGTTTAAAATCCAATTTTAAGCAGAAGTTACTCCCTCTGTATTTATTTTAGTGATTTAATTTCTCTCCTAAAAGTTTAATTTTCAAAAGGGTTAGTAGGTAATGCATCACAATTTATCTTTAATAAAAACGAATGTGTCACATGATTATAAAAATATGAACCTTCTAAGACCTAGTCAACAGCTAGCAATTGTCCACTCAGAGATGTATGGCTGAGAGAAATAGAGATAGGGAGAGAAGACTTACTTCAAGTAGGGAGGATTAGCAGACCATTCAAATGCATACTTGTCCAATGGATAGCAATGGGGCCTAAGATAATCTCTCCAATTATATACCGTCTCTTTCTTATACTTGTGTCCAATTATGCACCGTCTACTTCTTATATCACAATTAATAAAAAGGCATGTGATTCAAAAATTTACTGCTATGCTTCAATGTGACCCTGTTAGCAGCTCCAACAAAACCCGCAACAAAGTCATTAGAGGCAGGTCTCTCTTTTTAGTTTGTGAGAGGTAACCTGAGGTCCATTTTTTGTTTACATAAGGAATATGCTTGATTGCAAGTGCATTTACTGTGTTTTTCACTTCTTCTTTTTAAATTACATTTTGTGCTATTTATGTTTTTACACTAGGAAGACTAAATATCACTATTCCACTAAATTTACTAAAAAGGTACATGCATGTTAACACAATCATTCATTCACCAGAATACGCAGAAATGGACCTCAGTGGAGCATTAATAAACACATGCCATGGTCAAACAATTATCATGCACATTCACCATACATGACAAAACTTCTACTTACTATGATGCTTATCGGGTGACCATTTAAAGAGAGATCAAATGCATTAATATGATCCCAGGGAAACTATCAACCTGATAAATTACTTGGCATCCACTAATTTAAATTTCCTGGTTCCAACTTTGTTAGCAGAGTTAGATGCATACATATAACTCAAGTCAATGCATCCATAACATTTTCACATGTAAGTTAGCTCAAAAAACATACTGGCGAGATCTCACAATGTACTCTAGCCCCATACTTTCTATGTTGTGACATCCATGACTTCAAGATGTGTAAGCTCCTTGCAGCCAGTAACAATTGCTTCTAAACCCTTTGGTGCTTAAGAAATACAATCAATTAAAGTCAAATTCTTTGACTTCTTAGATCCATTCCCAATAGCACGCAACCCCCTGGATATAAGATATAATATATTATTATAAAATAATTACTAAATAAGGGAAAACATTCTTGAAAAAATTATGAGAATGCATAATTAATGATCAGATACATGTGAGAAAACGATGTGTCTCATTAATAGAGAACATACCTTATTAGTCTAGACATCATCAAATACATGAGCTTGACCTCCATAAAAAATAGTCATCTAACATCTGGTAGATGATGAGCCATGTCAATGGCAGTCAATACCAAAACACATAAAATCCATTTTCCAAGGTAAAACCGTAAAGGGCGTGTGAAAAAAACAAGGGGAATTGGGCAACTATATTAATAAGATTAAGATTTACTTTAGAAATATGGAAGACTCTGGGTCTACTACGTTAGTCACAGACTTTGATCTGCAGCTACCAAACATAGATGAAGTTTCCTCAATGACTGCATTGGTTGTCTTTATGGAACTCAAAATCCCAGGGCCCTTGATTCCAGTTCTAAACCCTTTATCAGCAGCTAATTGAGAGATAAATAAAGGACCAGCGTTGATATCCCTTATCTTGTTTGAAGTTAATTGACCACCTAAGGTGGATGTTGCATTGAAGGGCCAACATATTCATGAGAATAGATTGTTCTCATTTATTAGCATCAGTATTAGTAAAAAATAATAAACAAAGGAAGTTAAACTAATTACAAAACTTACCAAAAAATGATCCTACCAACTAAATACACATTGGATGAATGGTTAAAAGAATAGAGAAGGAATTTTTCAAAATAAAATAAAATAAAAGATATCCTCACATTTACACAACTTTGTTGAGAAAACAAGGACCAACATAACCTAATTACAATGCAACTACATTGGCTGAAATTCGAATAATTAGGGTGTGGTTCCAGCCTACATACATTTTTGAAAAATGAAAATGTGGAACCCTATGATTATATGTATATACGTATATGTATATTGTAACATCCCTAGTTTGCAACAATAGAAATAAGAATATAATTAATGGTTAAGAATACACATAGGCACCAATAATAATAGTTACCTCTATGTTAGGATTTACAAGAACAAGATGATAGAACCTAGATGGGACTTTAAGGCCCAAGCCCACTGGACACACACACGCATACACACATGGCTATATAAGGAAGAGGAAGAGAGAGAAAAAGAGAAAGAGGAGAGGAGGAAGAGGAGGAGAGGACTAAAAACTAGATACCCAACCCTAAAGCTCAAATTCAAACAGTTCCCGAAGGTGAGTACTTCCTCCTTGTCCTTCCCTATCCTTTGATTGTATGTTTTCCTCTTTTGAACCCTAGGTAGAGGGTTTATGGGTTTTGAGAGATTTTCATGATTGAAGGGTTTATTGGGTAGATTATTTGGTTAGAAAGGTAATAAAAGTGACTAAGAATGATTTGGTACGCTTTGGACTAATTGGGTGCCAAGTATGGCCATGGAAATGCTGATACACGAAGGGTTGCTAACGATAAAACCCCAGTTCTTGCTAAGCAAGCACTAGGCTTACTCTATGAAACATGAGTTTCTGGGTTTTGGATGAGTTGTCGCTAAGCTAGTGGGAGTCTCGTTAAGTGAGAAGCATGAGTTTCTAGGTTTGTTACCTAGTAGCTCTCGCTAAGCAAGGTTAGGTATTCACTACGTGAGGATGAAGACAAAAAGGGAACTAAGTTAGTGCTAAGCGAGGAGCTATCCTCGCCAAAAGAAAGTCAATCTAGAGAGCAGTAAAAAGACTTGCTAAGTGAGACATTCTAGAAAGTGTCATTTAAGGCAGAGCAGATGCTTGCTAAGCGAGGTCTTAGGCTTACTAAGTAAAGTGCTTCCAAAAGGCTAATCTAGCAAGTGTGGTGGAGTGGCATTAAGTGACCAAGGGCTCTCACTAAGTGAGACCCTTTAGACAACAAATAGTAGTTCCTACTCCAAGGAAAGGCTATGTTTGTCTATTGCTTTCCTTGATTGTTTCCCTTATATGCGTGATATTGTTTGATGTCTACATGGTTAGTTGCAGTGGTTGCATTCATGTGATTGTGCATCGGCCTATAGTTGTGTATACAAATGATGAACCCTACGTAGTAAGAGACTTAAGACACTTAAGACTTTAAGAAGATGACTCTTTAGCAAAGGTAGGGATATTCCTTGAAGTTAAAGAAAAGTAGGGATCTTTCCTAAGTTAAAAGAAAGTAAGGATCTTTTCTTAGTTAAAGGAAAGTAGGGATCTGTCCTAAGTTAAAGGAAAGTAGGGTTATTCCCTGAAGTTTAAAGGAAATGATATGTTTTTATGAAAGGAAAAAGGGTATGTTTTGAAAGGAAAAAACATGTTTTTAAAGGAAATAAAAATGGTTTAGAAAATGATAAATCTCTCTTAGTAATTATCGGGTAAATCCTCCCTAGTCAAGATATAGCCTGGATGGCACTATCGATGGCTTAGCATAGAGTACACTCACAGCAGGGATCCTTTATAACAGCTAAGGTATGGAGAGTTTTATGATAAAGGTTTCAAGCAACTCATGATGAAATGAAGAAAAGTAAAAGGGCTAGGAGTCCTTTTGTGCAGAAAAGAGGGTGGCGATCCCCTTAACCAAGGGATAGAAGGAACCACTTTGATACTGAAAGTCGATGCAACCACTTGGACCAGTGGTCTAGCTAAAGGTCGAAAGCAAGAGGGATGTCTCTTGATGGCTAAAGCTCGGATGAATGAGATGACAGTAGTTTAGTGGAAAGATAATAATAAAGCTAACCAAAATCACACAGAACAAAAATAGAATAATGGAATGTAATATGTGAATGCCTATGTGAGGCATGTATAATGACCCTACTGGGTATATGATGATGTGTATACCTAGTTTGTAGGTGAGATAAGTTAAGCCAAATCGAGGAAACTTATGTGCTTAGTAAGGACATAGTTTATGAAAGATGCATGGGTGTACGAGGGATTTATCCCAAAGAAACTTTATGTGTAAGCCCTAAAAGGCCAGTAAAGATGAGGATAAGGAAAAAGGAAAGCTAAGTCCTCACTTAGTGTCAAAGGAGAGTAGGAAGCCCGGCAAAGGTAATAGAAAGGGTGAAGTTCCTACCTAAGTGATAGGAAGATAGTTGTCCAGTGTGAGGGACTAGTTTGGGTCAAAAAACTCGAGGCTCAGGCCCATTAAAGAGTAGTAAGCCCAAAGTTGGATATAGTTATGAGTATGAGTACTATGAGGTAAAGGATTGAGGTTTTCAATAAGAGGTAAAACCATATAGGAAAAGGAAAAATTATGGGGTAGAAGAGTCAGCCTACCCCTAGAGTCCTTGTAGCACTCACTGAGAAGTTGTGTCTCATTCCTCTTAGTTGATGTCTTTTTAGGTTAAGCAGATAAACATCCTTGAGGAGGAGCTTGGAGCCACTTGTAGAGAAAAGTTGTCTAAGTTTATTACCTCCTAATGTATGGGAGTTTGTTTTAAGTTTTATGTATCTCTTTGTATGTGATGTAAGGCACATTGTACCCCAAAGTTTGTAATAGATGTATGTATATGTTTCCAGTTGTATCTCTGATGTTTTCATATGCAAAGTTTCCATGTCCTAACAATCTAGGCATAATCAAGGTAATACATATTGAGTTCAAATCCCTCATATGATGAAGTTTCAACGTTAGCAAACTGTTAAGAAGTAAATTCTAAGTCTTTTAGACTTGAGATTACTAATGGTTTGCTTTGAGATGTGATCTATAGAACAAGACTTAATTACAAAGCATGAGACAACCTTAAGAAGCATCAACCTAAAGTGTACTAGCCTCTAAAATAGGATCTACCTATCAAAAACAACCCTACCAAAAGCAAAGTTGATCAAAAGCATACAAGGCTGACCATGCTGTCAGAAGATCAAAGTGCAATAAAATCAAAAGCTATATAAGATTAGAAGTATGTTCTGAAGATGAATCAGGCTAAGGGGTAGCATGACTAGAAGCTGCACATGACCAGAAAGATTCATCAAAAGATGCAAGTCTGAACAAAGAATGGGATATTGGTATCTAGATTGTTAATAAGCTACAATAGAAGCAGAATCATGGTCAGAATCAGATCAGCAGGTGTTCAAAAGTAAGAACATGCATAAATCATTAAGTTCTAATAAAAACAAAGCAACCAAAAGTAGAGAAGACTAAAGCACAGGCACTGCAGTTACCAAAAGCAAGTTTGAGAAGTATCCCGTAGAAGCTAATCTTTATAAGCAACATCCTTGACAAGATTGAGAAGCAGTCAAGGAATGAATCATAAGAGAGCTAGCCAACACCAATTGTCACAAATTCAATTTTGAATTTGTGCTAGCTATCTTTGAAAGAAGGAAGCATAAATCAATTGAATTGGACTCCAAAAGATACAGAACAAACAGAGATGGCAGTCAAGAGAACAGTTGTATGAAAGGACAACCCATACAATTGTTTGACAAAGTTTGAATTCTCTCCAATAGCTATAAACGGCTACTTTGAAGCCTATATAGGGACCCTCATTCAAAAGAGCTCGTTGCAAGGAAGGATAGTAGTCAAAAAAGGTAAAGTTCAAAATCTGAAAGAGAATTTAGTTTCTGATAAGAAAGTCCTTGTAACACCTGGCCCGCTTTTAGGATTGAAGACTGTCCCCACAAATCAACACAAGACTTTTCAACGTGCTTTGTCCTCACTCACATGCTTCTTGAGAAACTTTCCAGGAGGTCACCCATCCCAGAATTGCTCCAAGTCAAGCACGCTTAACTATGGAGTTCTTAAGTGATAGGCTACCGAAAAGTAGATGCATCTTGTTTTTATAGGTATCACTTAATAATTCTTTTAAGTTATCCTCAACTATACAGTCCCATACCTACACAATCTTTAGATCCCTCTCATTCTGGTGTGTATTCGGTTCATTCATGTGTCCCTCCCGCTGGAAGCTTGCTAGGAGCCACTCCGTGTCTGTGCCCCATCTCTTTTGCACCAGCGATCACGCCCCACCCTTGTCAACGCCCGAGATGTTACAGTCTTTCTTAACCAAAACACTTTAATCTTTGTGTCAACCATTGTGTCTATCTTAAAGAATGTATGTAAGCCTTCTCTCCTGTAAATCTTATATGTTGAATGATGAGAAAGTGAGCAATAGAGTTTGTCTAAACAAAACCTGTAAAGGGAACTCAAAAGATCAGTCAAGGGATTAGTGCTTCTGAAATGTGTTGTAAGCACAACTAAGTTAGTTGTGTGGGTTAGTAGCAAGTTTGTTGTGGGTTAAAGCCTGGAGAGGCTTGTGAAAGAATACTTGGGTTGAGTAGACCTACCTATGTTAGAATACCAGTTCAGAACCTACAGAAATGAGAATAATAGCTTGAAGAGGTGAGAATACTCAAGTGTAGACCTGAAGAGGTAAGAATACTTGGAACAAACCTATAAAGGTGATAATACTAGTGTTGTGCAGCTTATAGAGGCTTAAAAAGAATACTATGTAAGATTGTAATTGGTGTTGGTACTCTAGTGGAAATCCTATAGGTTATAAGGACTAAATGTAGCCTAAGTTAAAGGGTAAACTAGTATAAAACACTATGTGCAATATCCTTCCTCCCTTGGTTTTCATTTTCATTTTTTATTAAGTTTTCAAAATCTAAGTTGATCTGAAATTGATCTTTTAAAGTCAAAATAATTTTTCCTTTTCTTTATTCAAAAATAGTTGTATCAACTCTAATTTAAGTCTGAAGCTGATCTTTTGAGAAAACTACTTTGAGAAGCTAAAATTAAACATCTTAACTTGATGTAATTTATCATTCATATATTGTTAAGTGTATAAAAACTTTTCCTTGCTCCTAACCAACTTTTGATTGTCAAAAACATCTTGAATATATAAAATTAGGAGTTATTTTACTTGTGTAGAGAAAGGTAAAAAATTGTCAAGGGTCATTATTTAACCCCCCCCCCCCCCCCCCCCCCCCCCCCCCTTCTAGTGACTCTCTAAACCATTTTAGTTGGTATCAAAGCTTAGCCTCTAAGGGTTGAGCACACCTGATAGTGTAAAAAGAAAAGATCCTAAAGAAGTGATGGCTAGCACAAGCACTAGACTGTTCATACCAAAAGGAGCATCAACCAACAGACCACTGAGTTTTGATGGAAAGACTACTACTATTGGAAGGATAGAATGAAGTACTCCAAGGAGTCCCAAGATGTAAACATGTGGGACATTGTTCAAGAAGGACCTTTCATCCCCACTCAAAAAACTCCAAAAGGAGTTATAGAAACAAAGCCAAAGACTCAATGGTCATTGGAAGTAAAGTAGAGATTTCTTCTAAACTCTAAGGCAAAGTACTTTCTTTTGTGTGCACTTAGCACAAGTGAGTATAACAAAGTGTCAAGCTGTGAAACTGCCAAGGAAATATGGGATACCTTGAAAGTAACTCATGAAAGGACCAACCAAGTCAAGGAATCCAAATTTAACATCTTAACTCATAAATATGAGTTATTCAAGGAAAATGAGTTTATTGAAAAGATATTTAGTAGATTCGCCACCATCATCAATGATTTGAAGTCCTTGTGAAAGACTTATTCTACCCAAGATTAGATTAAAAAAATTCTGAGAAGCCTACTTAAGGTATAGAGACCAAAGGTAACAACTTTTCAAAAAGGAAAGGATCTAGCAACACTAAAGCTGTATGAGTTGCTTAGATCTCTCAGAGTCCATGAATAAGAAATCATGGACGAAATCATGCCTAAAAAAAGGAGAAACATAGCTCTCAAGGCAAGTTCATCAGGAAAGAAATTTGTTCAACAGCATATAGATTCTGATAAAGAAGATGGTGGTTTAACTTTTGAAGAAGATGATGAGCTTGCTTTCATCTCAAGAAGAATCTAGAGAATGAGGCTCAAAAGAGGAACAAAGGAAAAAGGTACTTCCAACCTCAGAAGGAAATTCAAAAGTAGGAGTTCAAAAGTCAGGCTACCTGTTTTGAATGCAACAAACCTGGACATTACAAGTTAGAATTTCCAATGCTAAAGAAGAGCTAGAATAAGGTGCAAAAGAAGAAGGTTATGGTGGATACTTGGGATGTTTCAGATAAATCATCAGAAAAAGATGAAGATAGGGTGTAAACCAACTTCTGCCTTATGGCAAATGGATTAGAAGCAACCACAAGTGAGGTAACCACTTCTAAAACTCTTAGTGGTAAAGATTATAAGGAACTTGAAAATGCATGTGAGAATCTGTTATCTGACTCTCATACACTTACTCAAAAACACACTTTACTCACAACTTAGTTATCAGAAACTAAGAAAGAAAATGAATTGTTGAAGTTCCAAATTGATAAGTTCATAAATGTTAACTATGTTTTACATCAAACAAATTAGTGTTTAGAATCTCAAAGGTGTAAAACAATCAAAAAAGGAAGTTTCAAATAACACTAAACAATCCGATCTTTTGAAAGAAAACCAATTTCTGAAAGATAAAGTCAACCAATTGACTACTAATTTATCTAAATTTGTAAATAGTACAAATAATTTAGATGTGTTAATTGGGAATTCAAGAAGTGCTTCTAATAAGATTGGTATAGGATATTCTGATATAATTCCTAGCTTTTTTGAACCTCCTAAAAGGGATCTTGAAAGGTGTACCTATTGTAACAAGAAGGGGAACAAGACCTCTGAATGCTACTATAGGAAAGAATTTCCTTAAAGGAAATACTTTAACACTCAAGGACCCAACAAAACCTGGGTACCAAAAAAATTATTCTCTTATGCAGGACCATTTCAGAGAAAGAAAAAAAAAGATGGATCCAAAACAATGGTGGTACCAATAGCAAGGATGGAGCCAAGGGAAGCTCCTCAACTCCACTAGAAGCAAGAAGGAGGGGAAGTTGTTAGTAAAAGTAACAAGTGCCAATTCATGAGCAGAAGAATTGGCAAAAGGAAAATTCTACTTAAATGGTTAACTTTCAAAGTGTAACATCCTCAAAATATTACTTAAATAATCATCTATAGTTAACATTTGTTTAATTGTCTTGTGATATTAATCAAAAGTTTAGATAGAGATTTATAAATTTTGAAAACTTTGATTTAGTTCCAATAAATAAATAATATCTAGACTTAATAATAGTAATAATAATAATAATAATAACAACAACAACAACAACAACAACAACAATAATTGAGATTATATAGAACAATTTAAATAATTAGCAGTTACCCTTTTAAATTTGAAAAAATTATGTTTTATACTTAGAACAATATTAGAAAGATATCTAAGAAATAAAAATAATGTTTGGTAATTTTATAAATAAAATTGGATTTATTGTAATTAATAAATTAGAATAAAGAAAGATAATTAAGAGATAAATCATAGAATGGTCAAAAAATTTAAGGAAAATAATTTTTAAGCTTAGAAAAATGATTAGAAATTTATCATGATTTTTTAGAAATTTTTGTAATTTAGCATATTTGAGTAAAAAGTGTCCACAAGCACTAATAGAGCGCAACTAGAAATACTAAATGAGCTTTAAAAATTACAAAAAAATTATAGAAGGTTCCTTAGTGTGTCTAGACTCTACTTGAACAAGGAAAACTCAAACTGAAACCAGTGTAGTAATTTTCTAAAAATAAGTTCATAAATAGCTCATAAAATCACTTACAAAACAAACTGGTTGTTTTTAACTTTGTTTGTAGAGAAACCTAATATGTGTGACAAGAGAAAGACTAGATTAAGTCTAATTTTATTAATCACAATTCGTTATAAGCTCGTTGAATTGAAATTAAAACAAATACTGGACATTTTAGTGACACATGTCGACACTTAATGGTTCAAGACTTATATTTTTCTCCTCCCTTGGTCTATAAGTCGTTCAACACTCCCTTCGCCCTACAATTCTCATTCCTTTTCTTCTTCCTCTCCAAACCCTCTCAATTTCTCTCAAAATCTCTCAAGACCCAAAGCTTCCAAGGTTCTCCAATTTTATTTGTGACCAAGCCAAGGTGAGTGGAAGCTCATATTCTTCCTTTTTCCTTCTCCTTTCACGTAGCCCACACACCACCACCACCCTCCACCAATTCCTCTTTGTCTCCTCTTGAAATTTCTTCAAATTCTTAGGGGGCTTTTGTTATAGAACACTAATTGAAGCTTATTTTGTCTTGATTGTGCAATTAGGAGCTTGATTAAAGCATGAATGAGTAAAGCCCTCTCCTCTCCTCTCCTCTTGTGGACAACCACGGGTCACTATGGGTAAGGGGGTAGAGACAAGATTAATTTGATTTCAAGAATGATAATGGCCTAGATGGTGGTTATGTTAAATTGTGTGTTGTCAATTTCATTTGTATGACTCTTGAGAATTCTAATTGTGATGTGCCTACATGATTGGCCACATAGAGCTTAGTTGGGTCTTGTATGATGTTCTTGATAATGGAATTGCTTGAAATATATGTCAAATGCTTGACTACAATGCTTAAAGATTAAATTACAAGTTGCTGAATTTTTATTGTAATAGAACAGCCTCTGTTATTCGTATATAATTTTTTTTGTAGTTGGAATTTTTGCATGATTTTTTGGCATAGAGATGTCTTTGTATGTCTAGAACATCCCTGTAAAATTTTGTAATCTAATTCCATGTGATGAATATTTGGCGAATTTTTGTTTGACCGTTGTTCTGTCCAATCTTGACAGCAACCAGCCACAAAAAAGTGCTCAATTGAACCCTTAAATGATTTTATAAAAATTAGTAAAAATTATATTTAAAAACTAGACATATTGAAGGTTAAGACTGCAAAATGTGATTGGAATAAAAATTCATTTTCTATGCCAAAACAATCAACAAAAACAGGATATTGCAATATGGTAGAAAACAGAAAATTGCCTATGATAGAGTTGGTGTTCCTAAAGTTTAGCTTTGTGTTTTATAGTATGGGTAGGTAATTAGAATCATCAAATTGGTAATCAAAAGATAATATGGAATAGAAAAAATGTAATTTAGTGTCTTTTAATCATAATAAGAATTGGTTTGTTAATTGGCAATTAATAGCATGAATGGTTAATGATCAACGAAATTGAATTCTAATATAGTAATTCTTTTGAAAAACAAGTGACAAATATAAATCTAACCTATGGTTTTGATTGAGAATTATGAACATGATGCTTAATTAAGTGATGTAAGAATGTATGTATTGTCTTGAGTTTTAAACTAAAGATAAAAGTAATAAAGAAAATGATTTAATTTGATGGCTATGGAATAGTAGGCCATTAACTCTTGTAATGTCTATTATTCTTGATTGATTTATATGGTGACGGATGTGGATTGAATAAAGAATGATAATGACTTTGGTTATGAAAAGCAAAGGAAAATATGAATAATGAGATGTATTTTGGTGAACTGAGTTGATTGAATGATTGAATTGTTTTGCTACCTATTGAGAGTTATGATGGAATGTACCCAAATATAGAAGGTTTTGCTAAATTTTCTAGAAAAGTATGGATGTTTATAATTGAATATGTTGTTCTTGTGGATGTTCATACATCATGTGCATATGTATTGATGTTGTGAACCATGCACTGATGGCATATGATTTGGATCGGGAAATCACAGTTTGGTACGCTGAGGAATGAAAGACAGGGACCCACTTGCGGAGGTCTTGGGGGTAAGGTATCTAGCGATGAAGGTCCCAATGGCTAAGGTAACACCCTTGAGCCGAGATATTTGCTTGACCAAGCTTGATAACCCCGACAACTGCTCAGCATTCCAGGATTGGTGCGAGAGTATACCTTTGTTTGGACTATGAATGTCCTGAGCTAAAAGATTGCTCGTTCCCTCAATGATGAGGAGGATTGTACCTTGGTGTGAGAGAGGTACATGTACTCCCAATCACTTCCCATGGATATTGATGAACACTAAATGGACTATGGGCCCACATGCATTGCATTAACGAGTGTTTCAATAAAATCTCAGAATTGGTGTGGTATAGGACGCATCAATTTCAAATGGTAGTAGCACAGACGAACTTGTAGTGCTACCATTTGGATTTATTGAGTAACTCGATAGAAATGATCGATAGATTGAAAAGAAAATAATAGGTCGTGCATTAAATCTTTGTTTGTGTGCAGCATGGGAATGGGATATGAAATGACTGTAATAATTACATATATTGTGATAATATGTTATGAGTTGCAAATATGTTCTCTATTGAATGTTATGATGTTTGATACATGATTTTATATTTTATTGAATGATATGACTATGTTAATGTTTGTTATATTAGTTGTGTGATATGAACTATGGTTTGGGTGGGACTCTGGCTTTATTGGATTCTTTGGTTTCAAATTGTCTAGTTCTTGTCCCTGATTAATTCGTCCCTTCCTTCATTTGTGGATGTTTGGAACGGAAATAGGGGACGAATTTCCTTTTGGTTTGTACATGAACAGGTACACAGCTTAAAAGTGTGTGGAATTGGCAAAGGAAGCACCTTGGTTGAAAGCTCTACTGGGATTATAAGTCTTATGACCCCTAACCAGGATGGTATCAGAGTGGCTTAGTGAAAGCGTGTATGAAGATGTAGAAGACTTGTTCCTTGGGAGTGATGATTTTAGAGTTTAGTCCTATCACACGAGATGCCAAAAAAGTCTAGTGTGATGTCAGGGCTAGTATTCCTCTGAGATTAAAATGGTAATACTCTAATATAGAGGAGTATCCAATTATATAGTAGACTGTGCTATAGTGTCATTAGAATGTAATGTAAACCATTTTCTTGTCAAGAATATGTAGCTGCATGTTTTTAGAGTTTTAAATTGTATTTCATTTTTATTAGTATTTGTTGTCATAGTATTCTATTAATGATTTGGTAGTAAACTCTTATTTCGTTTTACTTGGAAAAAAATTTCACATTTATATTATGCTACAATTTCAATTTTAAAGGCTTTAAAAAAAATCTACATTAATTTCTACTACTGAGCTATTAGTACTTGAATTTGAGTTACAGAAAAGTTGACAATTAAGGGTGTTACACAAAGTCTTCCAATATCCAAATTACTAAGAAGAAGATAGGAACCATGAAAATATGTGATTCCAAAGGATACATTTTTTTAAATAAAAAAATCTTATTTATATTTTAATAAAAAAAACCGCTTTTTTCAAAAGATTTAGAATTGTTTTCCTTAAAAATGTAAGCCTTCATGATTACAAGGGTCCTAGTATCAACACAAGATTAAGCTTCTAAATCATCTCAAAGAAGCTGAGAAAACAAGTGTGATCAGATCAAGGAACCATACATACCATTTTTTTAAAAAAAAAAAAAGGAGCAAAATTAAGTTTGGAAAACAGAAGTGACAAGCTTTTAGATTAAAGGAGGATAACTCAACGAAGGCATGAGAAGCCTAATTTAGGACATCAAAAGGTATGCATTCTTTCCCATACACCACTAAATTATGTTTCTTAGATCAAGTTTCTGATAAGTCTGTCAAAAGCAGAACCCAACTTCTAAGGTCCAAGTGACCAAAATACCAAGAATCAGAAGTAAAATCCCAACTTCTCAAATCAAAGATACCAGAAGCTAACCTCAGCTTCTGAATTAAAGGTCAGTTGATAGGTTGACTCTCCTTGATAAGAGAGTTACTCTATCACGATGTACGGAACTTTGATCTTTTAAGGTTAAAAAGGCTATCCTTGGGCTTTGTATGACAAAGCTGCAACAACTCCAAAAATGAAGCATGACGAGTCTCAAGATTGACTATCATTTAGCCAAAAACAGACAGGGACAAAGAGGACCTTTGCATCCTCGTACTTAGGAATCTTAGCCAGAAACAAAAAGGTGAAATGCTTATGAAAGTGACTTTTGATAAACCCTTTGCAGGGTTCTTCTCTCTTCTACTTGAAAATCTCAGGGATTGAAACAGATCAATCTTTCCCTCCTTTCCATTCTCCTCCTCAACGACTATTTTAAAAGCTCATTAGGGGCTTTTTAAATCACACAAATCTTCATTCCTTTCAAAGTAATACATACTTTCTCTCGACTTCCCCCAACTCGTGAATGAGAATCAAAACAAAAGCACGAAAAAGTCCGTATATGGGTACATTAGAAGAACACTCTGATAGCCAAAATGACCCTATTCAATCATCTTCATTCTCAAGCCTTTAATCTTTTTCATCTTCCGAAGAAAAAACAAAGCCTATTCTCCATGTTGTAATGATTAGCATTATGCATCCAACAAAGTCCAACCCGAAGATGACAACTAAAGGCATGAGCACGCCAGGAGCCAGAAAAGGTGTAATGATCAAGGAAAGAACAAGAGAAGCAAACATAAGAAGTTAAGAAGGTTGTTAAGAGTGATACTACTCACAGGAAAAGGAAATCAGAAGTAAAGAAGGGAGCTTCTGATAAAGGAAAAGAGCAAGTATCTGAGGATAAAGAGGTAGATCCTAATCTGAAGGATGTTGATCTCTGTAAAAGTCAAATAGTTTGAGAAACTTTCCAAACCTAGAAAGCAAAAGCTGTTGTAAATGGAAGTGTCTACCTGTTTGATGGCATTAGGGATGAAAGATGGGAAGTTGATCTTTTCATCAGAAAAGCAGATTGGGGGAACCTGTTTGGCATACAAGAATTAGTATATCTTAGGCTAGTTAGGGCATTCTATGCTTCTGCCTTCGGTGCCAAGGATGATTGTGATACTAGCTTCTTGATGGGACATATGTTGGGATTAAATGTTGTGATGATCACTTCAGAACATGTTGTTGAGTAGTTAAACCTTGCTAGGGGTGAAATGGAGTTGTTTCACAGTGACTGGTTTGAGAAGATTTAGACAACCAGGAAAGAAGTCATCAAGAAGCTCTGGAAAGGCTATACAAGAGCCAAAGACAAGAGATTTGGGGTTAATGGCAAGGATTCTTCACAACATGTGCTATCACATGATTCTTCGAAGAAAAAAAAACCTTTGAGACGGTGACTAATCAAGATCTTTTGATCTTGTACTTTCTTATGTTTGAGAAGAGAAAGTTGGACCTTAGCTTTCTCATTGTCAAACATATGTGGCAGGCTCTGACTTTCGCAAGTTCACTCTAGTTTGCCATGTAGAATGGTGCCCACAAGAATCTCTAGATAGATAGATAAATAGATATAGATCTCTCTCTCCCTCATATATATATATATATATATATGTGTGTGTGTGTGTGTGTGTATGTATATATACATATACATATATGCATATATATATGTATATACACGTATATACATATATATATATGCATGTATGTATATGTATATATACAGTGTATATACATATATATATATGCATGTATGTATATGTATATATACATATACACACACACACACATATACATTTAGGTATTAAATTCCATAATAATGAATTTTTTAATAATAAAGTTTTTACATTCATGTCAATAGTTATATATTTAATATATGTTCAATACATTTATTAAATTAAATAAATATATTATTTAATTATACTATTTAATTTACTTTATATTATATTTATTTATTTAAGGAAAAATATCTTTATTCATATATTTATGTAAATACTACATTAATGACATTATATATATATATATATAATGTCATTAATGTAGTATTTAGATAAATATATGAATAAAGATATTTTCTAGATGCTTTTGTTGAGATTTTATGTGAATTTCATTCTTATCAGAAAAATTTTCTGCTTTAAGGCAACCTGGATTGTACATGATGATTATCATGAGGTGGTGACAAAGACATGGCAAGACAACCAAGGCAATCCTCTTAATGCTCTTTAAAGAGCCGAGGAGAATTCCATCATTTCTAATCAAGAGGTCTTTGGAAACATTTTTTGCAGAAAGGGGAAAGTTAAGGCATGGCTAAAATTAGTTCAAAGATCCTTAGAGTAGGTAGACCCTTCATCCTTAATCCTCCAAGAACAAATGCTTCAACATGAATATAATCAAATCCTTTTTTATGAGGAACTACATTGTACCTAAAATCCAGGGAACAGCGAGTCAAGCTTGGGGACAAGAATACTTCTTTCTTCTATGCTCGTACCATTATTCATAGGAAATGAAACAAGATTCATGGCCTTATTCTCCCTAATGGCATATGGACTAATGATGTTGCCACTTTCCAGGTGAAGGTGCAAACTTACTGTAAGTCTTTGTTTTGTAATCCCCCTTTAGGGAGATGTCTCTGTTTTGAAGGTCACACAAAGTCCTTGTTTGGATGAGAAAGGAAGATCCATTCTAATCCAATTATTAAGGAAGAGGTTTCTAAAGCCCTGAACTCTATGAAGCCGTACAAGGCCCCCGACCAGATGGATTTCAACCAATCTTTTTTAAGAAATATTGACACATCATTGGAGATGATGTGTAGAAGCTTGTGAGAAAGGCATTCGCAACAAGCTCCTTTGATCATTCTCTTACTACTATACTCTGATTACTCTAATACTAAAGGTAGATAGCCTAACTAGCTTTGAGGACTTTCTCCCTATCAGTTTATGGAACACATTATATAAAATCATTACCAAGGTATTGGTTAACCGCCTCAAGGAACCCTTGAATGATATTATTGGTCCTTACCAGAGCAGCTTCCTCCCAAGCAAAGGCATGGCTAATAAAGTAATCATCCTACAAGAAATGGTGCATACTATGAGTAAATCAAAAAGAAAAAGGTGATGTCACTAGTGCAAAAAGTAGTTTTTAAAATAGGCTTTTAAAACATTTTTTTGTGACCCAATGTAAACAAAGAGCACGGTGGCTCTTTTGTAAATAATTCAACTATTTTAAATCGGTTATTAATGAACCGATTTAAAAACTTGTATTTTAAATTAGTTATCTATGTAATCGATTTAAAAAGAAAGTTTTCAAATTGATTAACTAATAACCGATTTAAAATCAGAAGTTTTTAAATTGGTTACTTATGTAACCGAGTTAAAATCTTGTTTAAAAACAACCCCTTTTTCAATATTTTGAGCACATTTGTGTCCAGCTCTCCTCTTCAAACTCACTCCCTCCACTTCAAAACTACCTCGCCTCCATCAAACTCCCTCCACTTCCATTTCAAAAATAGCTGCACCACTTCGAACTAGCCCACTTCAAAGCTCATGTGCTCAACTGCACCCCTTCGAACTTGCCCACTATGAAGCTCATTTGCATTGCATAGTTTCAATCTCCTCCTTCCTTCTTGTTGCTGTTTTTGTTTATGTGCTTGTCACAATGTTGACAATGTGTGAATGCCATTGTGTACAGCTTCCTTCATTGTGTATAGCTGTTCCCTCCTCCTTGTTGCACATATTCGAGCTCCCGCAATCATCTTGTTTGGAACTATTTCCCTTTAGGACTCGGCAATCAAGAACAGGGCAAAGCTATCAACTGGGCCTCGGTGGTCAAGGACCAAGTTTCACCACGGTGGAAGTGGTATGCATTCAGTGATGGTTGTAAACCAAATGATGGTGTAGTTACCATGGTGGACTCTAGATGTTGGTGAGAGGCTTTAGGGGTTCACCACCTATTATGTTGGTTTGAGGGGCAGAGGGTGAGGAATGAAGAAAGGGGAAAACCTTCATATGTGTGCCTAAGCAGGTAGGTTTCACAGCAGTGTGGTGGCTCTAAACAGAGGCTTCATCGTAATGAACGCTGGTGGTGCCACAGTGGTTATAGAGAAGTCCGGCAAAGGGTTGATAGTGGATCTCTGATAAGAGTGTGGAGAATGGATTCTGCGAAGCAAAGAGGAGAATTTTTTTTTTTGTTTTTTATTTCATTATTATGTATTCCCTAATTTATTGTTGGTCATGTTCTGATTCAATACCATTCTACTCCTAATTTTTGGTTGTTATTTTTATTTTTTATCTTCTATATCAAAATCAATATCATGTAATTGAAATGCAAGGACTCATGTACATTAATCCAACAGTACATTTAGATGGATATATAAAATGGCACAGTAGAACTAAACTCCTAATCACATCTTGTTAATAAAGGAGAGCAACAACAAAGGTAAAACTACATTTTGAATCAGTTCCAAAGTGAACCAAGTTAAAAACAATTTTTTAAATTAATTCAAAATCTGATTCAAACCCCCTTCCCCACTTTCTATATCACTTGTATCTAAATCAGTTCAAGAACCTATTTAAAAAGTGATTTCCACAGTGGTGTGGGTGGAAGGAGGCAAACAATTATTGTTCTATAGAATGGCTAAAGAAGAAGAGGAGACAATGCATGATGAGTTGTATAGTTATGGAGGGGAAACCAAATTCCTGCAAACAGAACTAGAGAAAGTCCTATCTCACATTATCATAGGCTTTTTGAAGTGTATCTTATAAGCCACACTTCCTGAAGCTTGAGCCAAAGTGATCCTTCATCGTTGTATTTTTGTCATATGCATGGAAAATTATTCTCTAAATATTATAGAAGAAGTCTGTGATGGGAATTGGTTGCATGTTCTGGTATCCAAGAATGGTCCTTTTATATCTCACCTACTCTTTTGCAGATGATATCTTGCTTTTAACTAATGCAAGAAGTTCACAGGCTTTTCTAATTGTCAATAGTTTTACACTTTCACCAGTGCTTCTGACCTAAAAGTTAGCCTTGTCAAATGTAGAGCTTATTTCTCAGCAGGAGATCTCGAGCTAAGATGGAAAAATTCTTTTCGATATCCTCCATTCGAAGCACATACTCCTTAAATACATACTTGATCTTCCCTATTTTAAAAGGTAGGCCAAAGAAGTATGATTTTGATTTCCTAATTGTTGGAAAAATTGCTTCGTGAACAAAGTTGGAAGCCTAAATACACCCCATGTGTTAGGGAAGGATTGCTCTCTTTTTGGTATGATCATTTGTCAAGCTAGGTAGGGCCAATTATATAACCTCGTCCATTTTGTGCATATTCAAGACTTTGACTTACGTTTGCAAGACTGTTACGTCAATAACTAATGGGTCTTGAATCAATTAGCCACACCAATTCCATATCATGTTACGGAGGAGATTAACACCATGCCTTTCCACTTTACTATTAGTATAACAGACACATTCATTTAGAATGGTAGTTTGGATGGGGTCTACACGGTCAAAGTTGGTTTTAATTGGTTCATTTTTCAAAGAGTGGCACCAACATTAGCTACTAGCTTGTTTATTTTAGTCATGGATATGCTTACCAGAGACACAAAAAATGATCCTTAATTGCATGCTTTTTGTGAATGATATCGTTTTGATTAAGGAATCAAATGAAGCAGTTAACTTTAAACTTGAGCTTTGGAGATAGACTTTGGAAACAAAAAGTTTTCACTTAACTAAGACCAACACAAAGTATATACATTGCAATTTTAGTAAGAGGCCAGAGGAATATAACTTAGAACTAAGTATTAAAGATGATATTAGACCACGTGTTTCTAAGTTTAAATATCAGGGATCAATAATACAAAATGATGGTAAAAATTAATGAGGATGCCACACACAGGATAAAAGTAGGATGGCTAAAATGGAGAAGGGTATAGAGGGTTATTTACAATCACAAAGTACCTACAAGCTCAAACGCAAGTTTTATTGTATTGTTACACATTTATACTACATGGTAGTGAATGTTGTGCTTTCTAGGGACAACAAGAGAAAAAGATGAAAGTAATAGAAATGAAAATATTAAGATGGTTGTATGGCTACACAAGAAAGGACAGGATGTGAAATGATTATATACAAAGAAATATTGGTGTATCACCAATTGACAAAAAGATAACAAAATCATCTAAGGTGGTTTGGACACGTACAAAAAAAGGTCACTGGAAACACCAATGAGAAGAGTAGGTTGCATGTTTTTTAGTCATGTATAAAAAAAGGGAAAGGGAGACTAGGAAAGACATTGAGAGAAGTTGTTAAGAGGAATTTCATGGTAAATATTATCTTTGAAAATACAGTCTTTAACTGAGCAAAATGACGTCATGTGATCCATGTAATTGACCTCACCTAATGAAAAAGACTTTTATTGTTATTTGCAATTACAGTGAAAGTGAATTATAGCTCTAAGCAAACTTTACGTACAACATGAAGGGATTCAAATCATGAAATCCCCACTCTTGGAAAGACTTCACCTAGCCATTGTTCCTTACCTAACCATTTGTCTCAACTCTATGCCTATGTTAGACTCTCAAATTTGAGGTCCAAAAAAAACTAGGCCAATTTGGCCCCACCAAGAGGGTGAGACGGACCAGGCTAGGCCCATGAAATGCGAGCTCGAAAACTACTTTGTCTATTTGGCCCAATAAGAAATTAGAGCTAGCCTGCTTTTCGCCTCTTGGCGTGTCGAGCCGAGTGGCTCGTTTTGACATCTCTACCTATGAAGACACTCGATCAAAGACCAAAAACTAAGAGCCAAACTTTTTAACTATTACAGACAAAAGTGAACTCAATTAAATTGGTGGGTTGAGCTAAGTTGGATTGTTAATCATAGCTCACTATCTCAGCTCAAGATTCCAACTTTCCCCATGTTTCCTTTGGTGAAGTTGTGTAGATTTAGTTCGTGAGATGGAATTGGCATCTAAGAAACACAATACTATACGAGATAGACATGAAACAAATCAAACACGAAAATACGACAAATTTAAAATTATAAAACACAACATAGTTATAATATAATATATAAAATTAACTTAAATTTAGCATAAAATAAAAATTTTAAATCAAAAGAAACATCATGTTTTAAAAGTGTGCATAGGTCATTATAACCATAATAAAATACAAAAAATTATCTTATTATGATATTCTATATTAGAGATATAGATGGTTGAAAAATATTTATTAATTTGTTGACAGTTTAGTTATTAATTTATTGTTAGCTAGTTCATCTAAATCACTTTGTATATAAGGCTATGAATAGCTTGTTATAACTGCTTCACTCAATCTATCAATGATACTTTTACTTTTCTCCCAAATTTCTTCTTCTGTTACTCTCCTCAAAGCCTAAAATCATAAATGCCTATGAAAAAGTCATTAGAGCTATATATTCTGGGAAAAGAAAAAGAGGGAAACAAATTGTCACGAACCAGACTTATGTAAATAATTGTATTCATGGTCATTTAGTCAAAGTAAAGAATACATGCGGACTTTACATACCCACTTTCGAAAGGATAGTGAAAAGCAAGTTAGCTGTCCAACTTGGCCACAATCTGCATAGTATTTATTAACCATACCATACTCAAAACACAGTTGCTCGAGGATTCTTGGACCACTCCCAAGATACAAACGTAATGGGAGTTCTTTCTACAAAGGTAAGAACAAGAATGCTAGAATTATATAAAGTATAATCAGTTTGCAAGACAGAGTATTAAACTAATGAGTGGATATCCATAGTGTTCATTGGGAAAACTTATTCCCAAATAAAATTTTTTCATAAAATAAGATTTACTAAATTATTATTTTCAGTGCAAATAGTCTGATCGTAACCCTTCTTCTCATTATCAATTATCACCATCCAGCCATGTTACCCTCCCTTTTTGGAGTACAAGCTATGGCAGTCAGTCCACTAGGTCTACTTTGAGTCCATATCTTTTTATCTTGGTTTTAGACATGTTTACTGAACTAATCCAAGAAACAGTACCATGGTACATACTTTTTGCAGATGAGATAGTCTTAGTTAGAGAATCAAGAGAATAAATAAATGAAATGTGAGAGATTTGGAGACAAGCCTTAGAAACACATGGATTTTACCTAAGTAGAAGTATAAGACAAAATAAATGGAATGTCAGTTTAGCAAGAAATGCACAAATTCCAGCTGAGATATAAATTAGAGAACATACAATACTACAAGTCGAACGTTACAAGTACCTTGTCTCCATCATACAAAATGACGGGAAGATAGTGATATCAGCAACAAGATTCAAGTAGGGTGGATGAAATGAAGCAATGTTACAAGTGTGATATGAGATAGAAAAGTACCACTTAAACCTACAGCAAAATACCGAATAGCCTTGAGACCTAAAAGGAAAATGTTACCACACAACTTTAAGACTAAGTGTGCTGTTGGAGTGTGATACAATGTTTATGGGACTGAGTATACTGTTGGACAATAAAAAGCCAACAAGAAAGTAAGCTTAATGTCACAATGTTAAAGGAATGTTGGGGTAGCCCCCATTGTAGAAAAAATGATAGTTTCATCTAAATGGTTTGAGCATGTGTGGACCCATACAAGCACCAGAAAATAGGGTTGAGCAGATGCAAGTCCAATAATTGGAGATAGAGGCCAGGAGATCAAGAAAAACTTCAGGTCAAACCGTTAAGAGAGATTTAGAGCCACAGAGGTAAATGGTTTACTTGTACACTAAATACATGATAGAAATTTATTATATTGTATGATCCATGTAGCCAACCCCACCTAATGAGAAAAGATTTTGCTGTTGTTGTAGGATTTACTATATTATGAGAAAATAATATAAACGATAAGAAACTCATAAAACACATCAAATAAACAAAACTCCAATATCAAAGCTCCATCACAAAATCCCTTTCAAAACACATTTGCTGGGAATTACAATGTAGCCAAGAACAAAATCCCATCCCACATTTAATCAAAACAGGCTAAACCCTTCCAATTGAAAATCCTTGTATTTTATTTTTTTTTTAACCAAATACACAAACTACTGTAGGCGTCACAAAGCTTAACAAAACCTCCCACTACTTCTCTATCTTGCATCTTCTAAAATGAATTTCTGGCTGGGATAATTTAGGATGAAGAAGACATGTAAGGTTGGCTCCTTTACCAAAGTACAACTAAGACTAATATATTTAATATTAAGTATATCATTACGCAGAAAAAGCATATAAATTTTCTTCATCACTTCTATAATTTAAAATGTAACTCCTACAGACTCCCCATTTGAGACCAGAGACAAAAAACACATAACAGATAAATTCCTTATTTATCTTTAACCTAAAAGCTTCACTGTTGAAAAAAGAATGAAAAAAAAGCTAAACCATGACTGGACAATGCTTGATATGCCACAAGCATTCAAAGCGAGGCAACTTGGAAAGCAATTACCATAAAAGAGAAGCAGTTGATTAATAAAAAAATAAAAAGAATAAACTGCAACAAAGAATTAAAAACTCACTTTTTTTGAAACAGTTTCCGTTGCTGCAGTTGCTTTGTCAGCCAAATCAAGTGGTTCTGCTGAACTTAATCTATCCTCCACGTCCATTTTAGTGTCCCACTACAACCACAAATTGTATAATTTCAATTTTGTAGAAATGTGAATACTTAGGGCATGTACTAGCTATCCTCACAGGTCAATTCTAAGTCTTCTGAAGTCTTATTCTAACAAAAAGAAGTCAAGGAACTTGACAAATATTAAATGCATTATACAAATTGACAACTAAGAGTAGTAGCCTATATTCACTTATTTATAAAGCAGTTTCCTATAAGATCTTTAACAAGCAAATACAACCATTTAAAGACGCAAATATCATCAGCTTATTCCCAGAACAACTGCTTCTTCTCTCATAAAGCCTTCATTTTCAACGCAGTATGGTTCTACCTTCATACTATAAGCTGTGTAGGATTCCATGAACAAAGATTTGTTCCATTTCTCTAAATCTGATTTTGTTCCATTTCTCTAAATCTGATTTTAGGCTATACATATCACTTCTGTAAGCAATTTTGATAAATTCTATATGAGAGAAAAAGCATGCCACCTTCCTTTGTATTGAGTTTTATAGAACTTCCTCTATCAAAAAGGTTACCTTTCATTAGTCAAGACTCATGACAGTTTGTAATGTGATTAAAACAAAAAATAATAATAGTGTCACATGCTTTTATTTGGCATGTGATACAATTGCTGATTCTGATAATCATTTTGCAAGAAGTATGAAACAAAATTGTTAGTACCAAATAGTAAGCTTTCAGCATCCTGTGCATAATGGTTTTAGCTCACTTCTACTTCCAAAGACATCACTTATCATGGTGGTTTCTAATGAGCTTAGAGGAAAAATGCAATTCACAAGCTCTATTCCAGCATTTGATACACACTCCTAATGCTCATAAAGATTACTTGTAAACTTTCAGCTTCCCCTCAATTGTGCTTTTATTGCACTTTCTTTATCAAACACGTCACTTACTGAGTTTATTTATAATGAGATGAAAAAATTTTACACAGCACATGACGTGGATTGCTTATACTGAAAAGGATTCGGTAAGAGGTGAAGAATATTTTTCAATTTTTTGAAAAATTAATACTAAAGTTCCAGCATCCCAAACAATGTGATTTTAGTGCACTCACACTATTAGATCTCACAACTCTTGGCAGTTGTTAATGAGACCCCAAAAAAATACAGGTGCTGATAAGAAAAACTAGACAAAAAGTAAAACAAAAATATATCAGTGAATAGTAACAAAAAAATGTTGAAATCTTTCTGTGTTACTAATATATAGATTAATTCACTGCATCTAGTAATAGCTTTTCATGATTAAGAATTTAGCTATTCCAGGCAAAACTAGGTTTATTTTAAGAATTATCAATTAGACAAGTGGTTAGCTATGTTTAAGAAGTGATTAATGGGTTAATAATGGTTTCATTTAACTAAAATTCCTAAAGTCTATATTCCCTAGAGAAAAATAATGTATCCCTTGTGTTCAAATTTGTGAAACAAAGTAATCATAAATTTAAAGATGTCATTTTTTAAACTATATAATAATTTGCTATATGTATCACCTATCCTAAAGAAGCAAAACCAATGCTTACAAAAATGATTCAACAAAGTCATTACTTCCTTAAAAAGAAATTCGACAAATTGACAACAAAATAATTACACTCACCTATGTTTACCATCTGTAGAGAAGTCTCCTTCATGGGCAATAATAAGCAAATGAGCCATATTTAAAAATAGATTATAATCAACTCATACACAGGACAGCGTGTATTTCTTATAATGTATTCAGTTTTGGCCACTGAGGATCCTATGAAATAAGCAATAATTCTAGTTTTGTGCATTTGGATTTAGGTAAAACGAGTTTTACTTCTTGGGACTGGTTGGTTAAAGGTTAAACTTGTAACTTCTGTTTGTGGTTCTTATTAATTGTATTGTATGAGATAAATGCATGCTACCATGCTTCCTATGCAATGAGGTTTTTAAGCATTTCCTCTATCAAAAACTTTACCTGTCACACCGATTTTTCACGAGACTAAAAAAAAAATGGTAAAATTTGGCATGTAATACTTGTGGATATTAATATCCATTTGGAAAATAGTATAAAAAAAATTCTTTTGACACTAAAAATTGGTGTTCCAGCTTTGCAGCTGCTAAATTCAATTAATTTCTATTTCTTGTTAGCTAGTGAACTTAGTTGTGACAAGTATTGCTTAAAAATCAAGAACCACTTAACTTAGATACCTAAGGTGTTTAGCATAGTTTTATTAATGGTTTTCATAACTCTAACCAATCATAGTGAGATTTCAAATGGATGACCTAACCTAACAAAGAAACCATCAATAAACTAAAATCCAAGGTTAAACGTATAATTTAGTTGCTATACATGTTGTGAACTCTCAATTTGGTCTCTATACATAAAAACTTATTAAATAGATTCCTATACATATCGAAAATTCTCAATTTGGTCCCTGTCGTCATGACGCCATTTACATATTCTTAATTTGGTCCATATACATGTAGCGCATTTTTAATTTAGTCCCTATATGTGTAGCACATTCTTAATTTGGCCCCTATACATGCAGCGCATTCTTTAATTGGTCCCTATACTATAGGGACCAAATTAAGAATGCAATGCGCATATAGGGCCCAAAATAAGAATGAGTTGTACGTATAGGGACTAAATTAAGTATTTGTAAATGGCAGGAACCAAATTGGGAATATGTGATACATATAGAGATCAATTTAATAAGGTTTTTCGTATAAGGACTAAATTGAGAATTCGCGACATGTATAAGGACTAAATTATATGTTTAACCAAATCAAATCATAAGATTTGGGACAATAAGGATCATAATCTGGAGTTTGGACCACTCTCCCAACAAAACTTTGAAACTATGCAAAATAATAATAAAACAAAAACAAAAGCTATAACTAGAAAATAAAAAAAAAAAAACATATTTAGGCAGGGATTAAGCACCCTCAACAAGGCCCCACCCCCATAAAACCAATCCTAAAAATATCAATAACAATACAAAGAAAATGACAACTTAGACAGTGAAGCCAGACAAATCATCGAACAGATAGAATCAAGATTGCTGGTAAGTATACGGCAAAATATTTTTTGTCAATACATAACTTATCCATCCAACCAAACAGACATCAATCCCGGTCCTCATCAAGAAGGACTGACATTGGGAACACAATACAGTAACAACCCTAGATTACACTACAGATTAAGTGCAAGAACCAAAGCTTGCCAAACGCCAACTAATGAGAAAAAGAGGTTAGCAAACATATCAAAGAATCATCAGAATTGATAGATGGATTTGAGCACTGAATTTGTCTAGATAGAAATTTCCATCCTACACAAGCAAAGGCAAAGAAGGTGAACTGATTTCTGTTCTGGTACATAAAACTGAATACCCAGAAATTTTTTCAAAAACAAAAAAAAATCAGCAGATTTTTTTTTTTATTTAGTGAATAAAATTTAGGGGAAGGGGGTGGCACTCTAGTCTAAGGCAGCAAAAACCTTTAAGCTCAAAGAGTGCTTAGATACTTACAAAGGTACATGTAATTGAGTTGAAGAAATTTAATGATGGCAAATGATTCAATCAACAAAGCTTACCTCTGTTTGAGGATTAATGAGTCTGTTGATTGAGGATTTGAACTTAGGTTTCAAAGCCCTCTATGCTGCTGCCTCAAACAGCAGAATACACAGCACAAGGCTATCAAAGACAGCAAATTTAAACCTGCAGTGGTCCAAACAAGGTAAAAACACAAATGGGAATATGAGTAACGCTTGTTTACACCATGTGCAGAATGAGGGAATGTCTACAACGTGTACAGTATATTAAACATTGCAAATTGTAAAGAGCGCTTTCTTAGTGTTGTTTTGTGCATGAATTTCAAACTGGGTAGGATGTTATTCGAGATTTTTTTGGCAGTTTCTGGGTTTCTGATGTGGCAATCAATGACAAAGTTAGGGAAACAACCGATACTGGTTTAAATGTTAGGTTCTGTTTCAGGTTGCTGGTTAATACGATGATGTAAATTTATGCCTATGAACAATGGAGTGAGTGCCCAAAATCATGAAAGCAAAGAAAATTATTCAAAATTGTTCTAATATGTTCTTTTTGGAAAAAAAAATATTTTAATATATTTGGAGTTTAATTTTGATGTTCCATTACAGTGTCAAACAATAAGAAAGCATTATATGTATAATTTTTAAAGTAGTTATTATAAAATTCAATAAATTTATCATAAAGGATAATTTATGATTAAATAATAACGTAAAAAAAAATTGTACTATCAAAACATTTAAATTAAATTCATATATTTATGTTATGTGGATTAAATTCTCTGGTGACTCAATTCAATGTAAACGCTTGTTTATGACTTTATGTAATTGAATTGGTTGACCACTTGACCTTTAATAATAAGTCCTACCTATTTACTACTATCTCTTTCCATTTCGACTGCATTGGTGAGTATATTTATTTTATTGATTTCCTCCTCTTTTAGATTTTTATGAAATTGAGAAAAAATAAATTGGAAATCAATTTTATTTTTTCTGCAATTTGAATGTAGTTAGTATTATTCCTTTACATGTTATAAAAGGTATACAATCTCCTCTTGAATATTTGGATGCAAAAAATTTTAACGATTTCAGTCTCAAGATTTTAAAGAATAATGTTATACAAGCAAAAAAAGTGGACGAATTTTTACCATATTTAAAAATATATATATATATATATATTGAATGTTTAAAAACACATAATAAGCTCTACCAAAAAGATGGTTGATCTCTTCCAAAAAAAAAACACAATAAGAAATTAATAAAATTATTAATAAAATCACCTTTTAAAATATTAATAATATTATTACCTTGTTAGTTGTTCTTCTTTATTTCTCTCTTTCTTTCTTCTCTCTCTTGCTTTAATTATCGTATACTAATTAAATATCACCTATAGATAAAAGGCAATAAATAAGAGAAAGAAAAACATTGTTATTACAATTAACTATTATTTATCTCTACATATTAAATTACAATTTATTTATTGAAGTTGTTAAATTCTTTAGAATATTCTTTTTTAAAAAATAAAATATGTTACATTTAATTTAAAATATATTCTTTTAAAATAATTACACATAATTTATTTATAATTTCAAATATATTTTATTTATGCTTTTATATTCTACTTCAATTAATAATTTATATCTTATTTATAATATTAAAAATTTTACATATTTTTCTATTTAATTCATTTTTATCTTAAACTTGAAAATAACTATATAGTGTACAAATAGTACTTGCTAATGAATGAATATTGGGTTAATGGTGTTTTTAGTCCTTGAAAAAATTTTAAATTTTACTTTTTGTCTTTGGCTTTTAAAAATTGTCTTTTTGTTTTTGGAAGTACTAAAACTTTAGTCCTTTAAGCTAACATTTTTTCTCCCAACACAAGAATCAAAGTTTGAGTATTTCGAAAAAATATAGACTAAAATTAATATTTTAAAAGTCAGAGGAAAAGGTAAACAGATACATAAATCACAACCTAGAGGATAAGGAAGGATACGGGAGAAAGCACTCACCTTTAGGGACAATGTTGTGGTCTTGTTGTGTTCGTTGCACAAGAAGCCCAACAAAAAAATGAAACAACTAATAGAAAGGCAAGTTCTTATTTGTAATACATTTGCTTTGTAGTTTGTATTATAATTTTGAAGCTTATAACATACTTTGCATGTCCATTTTTTAATCAAAGTTATGAGCAGATATCAAACATTGGCAGGTAGGCATGTGTCAATACGAAAGAAGCCTACTTGGTTTTTTTCCTATGTATAATTTAGAGCTCAATATTCAATTACAATTTGTAATAGTTTCTACAACTCATATATTTAAAAACAATTGTCATTGGTAGGCTAACAAACAAGTTGGGGCTATGAGTGTGGATATTATGTAATGAAACATATGCTTACCATAGTTTCAGCAGATATTGTCGATTCATGGGATGAGGTAATATAATTTTCAACAAGTTACAATACTTATAGTTTTTATAGTTGATTGGCTAATGAATTTATCTTATGTTATTTTATCTAGCGGTTATTAATCAATAGACAACTATTACCAAAAGAGGATAGATTAGACATCTGTCAACGTTGGGTAGCATTCCTCCTTCAAATTAGTAATAGATAGTTTGTTTAGAAAGTTTTTAGGTAAAACAATAGTAGTTTTTAATTTTAATGTGTTTGAAAGCTTATTGTGACGTAATGTTTGATAAAGTAGGTTATAATTGAATATGTTAATATACTGCTTGTTTATGAGGTATTTGTTGATGATTATAGGGATGGATGTATGAGAAAACAAACAAAATTATTTTAAAAAATGTGACTTTTTAACTCGATTGTGCATTAACCTAGTTAAAAAAATTTAATTAGATTTTGGTCATAACCAAGTTAAAAAATCACACTTTTTAACTCGATTCCCGTAGTGAACCTAAAGTGTTTTTTTAACTCGATTCAAATTACGATTTAAAATGATCATACTTTCTATATCACTTGTATCTAAATTGATTGTCAAACCGATTGAAAAAGTGTTTTTTAACCGTTTAAAAAATCTTTTTTACAGTAGTGTGCTATTTTCTAGGTGGAGGTACAAACTTACTTTAAGTCTTTGTTTTGCAACCCCCTCAAGGGGATGTCTCTGCTTTGCAAGTCACACAAAGTCTTTGATTGGAAGAGGAAAGGAAATGCATTCTAAGAAATCCAACTACTAGGAAAGAGGTTTACAAAGCCATTAACTCTATACATGAAGCCTTACAAGACCCCTGGGCCAGATGGCTTCAACCAATCTTTTTTAACTAATATTGGCACATCGTTGGACATGATGTGTAGAATCTCATGAAAAAGGCTTTTGCAACAAGCTCATTTGATTAGTCTCTTGTTGCTACTTTGATTGCTCTAATGCCAAAGGTAGATAGCCCAAGTAGGTTTAAGGATTTTTGCCCTATCAATTTGTGCAACACATTGTATAAAATCATTACCAAGGTATTGGTTAACCGCCTCAAGCCACTCTCAAACAATATTATTGGTCCTTACCAGAGTAGCTTCCTCCCAGGCAAAGGTAGAATTGATAATGCAGTCATCCTACAAGAAATGGTGCATACTATGAGTAAATAAAAAAAAAATAAGGTGATGTAGCTTATAAGATAGGCATGAAAAAAAATATATGATAATTAATGTGAGATGGGACTTTCTTCTGCTCTGTTTGCAGGAATCTAATTTCCCTTTTGCAACCATACAACTCATAATGCATTGTATTCTTCTCTATCCATTCTATAAAACAATGATCCTTTGTCATTGTATCTTTTTTGTAATATGCATGAAAAAGCTTTGTCCAAAGATTACAAAAGACTATGATAAGAATTAGTTGTTTGTTTGGGTATTCAAGAATAGTCCTCTTATACCTCATCTATTCTTTGTGAATGATGTCTTGCTTTTTCCTAAGGCAAAAAGTTCCCAAGCTAGGGTTGTTGTCAATATTTTTTACGCCTTCACCTCGGCTTCTGTCCTAAAAGTTATCCTTGTCAAATCCAGAGTTTATTTCTTAGCTGGAGTTCCAATGCTAAGATGGAAAAATGCTTTTCCAGTTCCTCCATCCAAAGCACACGCTCCTTAAAGAGATATTTGGGCTTTCATATTTTAAAAGGTAGGCCTAAGAAGTCTGATTTTAATTTCCTAATTTTCAAAATGCAGAAAAGATTGGCTTCCTAGAAAAATCGCTTCTTGAATAAACATGGCAGATTTGTTCTTGCACCGTTGGTTCTCTCATCCATTCCCATGTACTATATACAGTTGTTTTGGCTATCTCTAAACACTTGCAATCTAATTGACCGCATTGCTAGAGAATTTATTTGGAAAGGCAATATGCACCAAGGCATCCACTTGGTTGGCTGACAGCAAATTACACTTCCCAAAAGACATGGGGGGTCTCGATCTTCGTATTTCTAGGGAAATGAATATTTTTTTGCTAGGGATTTGCAACATGTCTCACCTAAGGTATGGATTCAAATTATCCTTCATAAATATGTCCCTGCAAGTTGTCTTATCTCGAATTATAAAAGTGGAAGGGGATGTGTTCACAGTTGGCAATTTTATAGCCAAAGAAACTTCTATTTTGTAGCCCGAATACACCACACTTGTTGAGGAAAGCTTGCTCTCTATTTGGTATGGTCATTGGTCAAGGTGGTGCTCTTTATGCTACCCTTTCCCTCTTGTGTATATCCAGGACTCTGAGTTGCGTTTGCAATACTGTTATGTCAACAACCAATGGGTCTTATAGCAATTAGTCACACCAATTCCATATCATGTTACGAAGGAGATTAACACCATGTCTTTCCACTTTGCTTGTTAAAAGGTGATACAAATTTCTAGAAGATTGTAGTAATAACATATGTATATGAAAAAGTAAAGAACATTCTAGAATACTCTTGTAAAATATTCACAATGTATTTAGAAAAATCTAGAAACTTATAGACATGTAACTTTAGAAAAAAGTAGAAAAGCTAAGATAAAAAGGAGATAACTCTAGAACAATAAAGTCTAGATACTAGAACTATCCTTGCATGCCTATAAATAGGCAATTGTATCATCAATTGTAGTAAGCACTTCCACATATCAAATAAAGACTTACTATCTGTCACTATCAACTACTATATTATTCAACACATTTACACATAGTTTTCTAAAACTAACAATGGTACCAGAGCTACGTTTGCTCATCTACTAGGCGTAGAGATATTATCCAACTACTTCCAAAAAAATCCTACTATATTCGCTACCAATCCTATAATTTTTCCTTAAGCGATGGCCAATACTATTCAACCCTTATCTATTTCTGTCCCTATTTTTACTGGAGAAAATTATGATTTTTAGAGCATTAAGATGAAGACATTTTTTTGCTCCCAAGATTTATGGGATATTATTGAAGATGGATTCATTGTTCTTGCATACATTTCTACACTGACTGTAGCTCAAAAAAAGGAGTTGAAAGAAAACAAGCAAAAAGATTCAAGGGCATTATTTGTTCTACAACAAATAGTAACTGACACAATTTTTCCAAGAGTAATGGGTGCCACAAGTGCTAAAGAAACATGGAGTACACTACAGGAAGAGTTTCAAGGAAGTGCCAAGGCATACGTCATTAAACTTCAAACTCTAAGACTTGAGTTTGAATTAATAAAAATGAAGGAGTCCGAGACTGTAAAAGATTACTATTCTAAGATAAAAGAAATAGTTAGTCAAATGAGAGCATATGGGGAAAATATTCTTGACAAGAGAATTGTTGAGAAAATTCTAATTTCTGTTCCCCATAAGTATGCTGCGATTGTGACTACAATTGAGCAAACCAAAGATCTGTCTATCATGTCGGTGACAAAACTAATGGGCTGTCTTGAAGCATATATGCAAAGATTGAGTAGGCATGATGTAGATTCTATTGAAAATGCCTTTCAATCAAAGCTCAAATTACAATATCAAAATAAAGAATATGGAGGAAAGAAAAATAGTGGAGAAATTTCTAGAAATAAAAGAAATTCTAGAAGTTTCTCTAAGACCAATCAAGATAAATATCCTCCATGTGGCATCTATAAAAAGACAAGTCACTCGGAGAAAGACTGTTGGCATCGAGGAAAGTCACAATGTCAGTACTGCAAGCAATTCGGACATGTAAAGAAAAACTGTCGCAACAAAAACAAGCATCAAGCAAATTTTGTTGAAGAGCATGATAGTGAGCAACATCTTTTCTATGCTACCCGAGATTCCGGTGATGAAACAAATGGAAGCTAGTACTTAGATAGCGGTTGCAGCAAACATATGGCCAAAGATAGGAACATCTTCAAGGAAATTAATAACTCTATCAAAGTAAAAGTTCGATTGGGAAATGGCACCATGGTAGAGTCCAAAGGCAAAGGCACTATCATGGTGGAGACAAAGAAAGGTACAAGACTCATCAAAGATGTCTTACTTATTCCTAATCTTAGAGAAAATCTCTTGAGCATTAGCCAAATGATGGAGAAATGTTATGCTTTACACTTCGAAGGAGATACATGCACTATTTATGATAACTATAACAAAAGGCAAGAGATAGCCCAAGTTAAAATGGAAAACAGAAATAGAAGTTTCCCAATAAACTTTAAATGTACTACTAACATTGCCATGAAAGTCCAAGTTGATGATTCATGGCTATGGCATCGAAGATTTGGCCACTTCAACACCTATGCCTTGAAGCTAAGAACATGATGAGAGACCTGCCATGCCTGAAAGAAAACAACGAAGCTTGTGAAGGATGTCTTCTCGGAAAGCAACACAAACTATCATTTTCAACTAACAAAGCATGGAAAGCTAAAGATGTGTTGGAGTTGATCCACAATGATATTTGTGGACCAATGAGGACACCGTCACTCAACAATAACAGGTACTTCATCCTCTTCATCGATGACTTTTATAGAATGACCTGGGTAAACTTCATTAAAGAAAAATCAGAAGTCTTTGGAATATTCAAGAAGTGTAAAGCTCTCGTTGAGAAACAAAGTGGGAAACATATAAAGGTACATATAAGTGATCAAGGCAACGAGTACAACTTACATGAGTTTGATAAGTTCTGTGAAGATGAAGGCATAGAGCGACAACTTACCGTTGCATATTCTTTGCAACAAAATGGCATCTCTAAGAGGAAGAATCACACAATCATGGAGATGGCTAGATCAATGCTAAAGGAGAAAGGTTTGCCTAACACTTTTTGGGCAAAAGCAGTTTGCACTACAGTCTACATACTCAACAGATGTCCGACTAAGGCAGTATAAGACAAGACTCCTATTGAAGCATGGAGTGGGCAAAAGCCATCAACTAAACACCTACAAATATTTGAATCTATTTGCTACATATATGTTCCTGATGAGAAGAAACATAAGCTAGAAGACAAGACTATGCGAGGCATCTTCTTGGGGTACAGTACGTAGTCAAAAGGCTACCGAGTCTACAACTTGCAAACAAAGAAGCTCAACATCAGTCAACATGTTGAGGTAAATGAAAATGCTGCTTGGAATTAGGAAGAAGAAAAGGTTGTGAGAAGCAACATTCCCGTTTTAGAGCAACAACCTCAAGAAGAAGTTAAAGAAGTAGCAGGGGATCTAAGTACGCTTCCTCCACCTCCACAACAACAAGATTCCTCACCAGAGTCTACTCTAAGACGAGTAAGATCTTTGGTGGACATATATGAAACTTGCAATACAGCCATGCTTGAGCATAAATGCTATGAGGAATCATCAAAGAAGCATAGACAACTAGACAAATGCAACTCAAGTACTATAAGGCAGAAGATCAAATCACAAACATTTTTACGAAGGCACTATCAAGAGCAAGATTTGAGCATCTAAAAACAATGCTTGGAGTTTCCAAAATTTGCATCAAGGAGGAGTGTTAAAAGGTGATACAAATTTCTAAAAGATTGTAGTAGTAACATATGTATATGAAAAAATAAAGAATATTCTAGAATACTCTTGTAAAATATTCACAATATATTTAGAAAAATCTAGAAACTTATAGAAATGTAGTTTTAGAAAAAAGTAGAAAAGCTAAGATAAAAGTGAGATAACTTTAGAACAATAAAGTCTAGATATTTCTAGAACTATCCTTGCATGCCTATAAATAGGCAATTGTATCATCAATTGTAGTAAGCACTTCTACATATCAAATAAAGTCTTACTATCATTCATTATCAACTACTATATCATTCAACACATTTGCACATATTTTTCTAAAACTAACATTGCTTCTAGGATACTAGACACTCATTTGGGAGGGTAGCTCGGATGGGATCCATGTGGACAAAGCTAGTTTTAATTGGCTTATTTGTCAAAACTTTAGCAATAGCAAGAACTTTTTTCATTAAAGTTCTTGCTATTAACTTTAGCAATAGCACTTGACTGTCACAATGCACAAAGATAAGTTTATTCAAGGTGTTAGAAACACAAGCAAGAGGCAAGCTTGTTGTACTTTGAATCTAAAACACATATGGAAGTACTACTTGGCCAACTTTTATTATCAAATCATACAACTACTTATGAGTCAATCTCAGAATGATGTACAATGACATAAACTGCATCATGCTTCCAACTTGTGTACATTGTAGCACATTGTATTTTGAGAGATTTAGTTAGCGCTAAGTACTGCAAAGTCTACCTATCCTAAGAATACATCAATTTATCCAACATAATTAAGCATAATACAACCATGATACTGACATAGACAAATAATTTGAAGAAAACATAGCTACATGGACAAGTGTATATCTATTGAAAGGTATATTTATTTGCCTATATATAATAGCTGAAAGAGCCAAAAGATAATATAGAAGAACTATGATCATAATATGTTCAAAGAGCATAATCAACTTATATATCAATAAAGATGTATTCAAATTTGTACTTAAGTCAGTTTTATAAACCTTCCATAAGTTACAAATTGATGAGCACATCAAACTATAAGTCCACTATGATTCAACAAAAATACACTGACCAAGAAGTTCCTTTACAAAATTAGTCATAAAGTTAATCCAAATTATTGTATTAAGCCACAATGTACCATCTCCAAGAACTAAGATCAACCATCAAGCAGAGTGAAGCCACTTAGGTTAGAAAGTGACATGCCTAGCTACCACAATCTCTAAAAAGTAGACTACATGACAAAGACAAATATTTTATGTGACACTAGCTGTAGGCTTCTTTTTTAACCAATTTAATGAAATTCTCATTATCTTTTAATGAAACAAAATAGGCTAATAATTCCATTCTTCTACCCTTATTTTTTTTAATAAGACATTCTCCAAAAGTCAAATTCATTTGTTTAAATCAGACCAAAACCAAGAAGAGACACAATCACATCACTTTCAGCATAATTTAGCGAGAGAATTGGTTAGGAATAAGGATAAAATGGGATTTAGTGCTTATGCAAAGTTGAATTCCCTTGTAATTTCTTTATATTTTCTTGAATAACTGCAGCTAGCAAGTATTGAACAGCTAAATGATAAACCTGCAAATATGCAACCATTCTATGCATGGGAAAGCATACATTATTACACACATAGAGAGAGAGGGAAAAAGATCCGAAGAGAAAAGGCTAGTCCACTACTTCATTTTTTTTCCATATTATAGAACTTTAACACAATTAAAACCTCAAACAAATAATAAAACATGTAGCTACCATGTCTAATCACAGTAAACCTAAAGGATGGTTTTATTCCATAGGACAAGAGATGTAACTAAGATAGTAGAAAAACACCGTAAAATGGGAATAAAAAAAAACACAATATTATAGGAAGCAAAACTAGAAGTAGTCACAATAAAAACTAACATAAAAAGGAATTGAAAGCTTAATGTGACAAACAGAAAGACAATTTTGAATTTCCTAATATTTAAACGTTAAATTTAAACCTGTTGTACACTTGCTCCTAGAATAGCTAGTTTATAGGAAATTAGTTATTGGCAAATGTGTATATAATCCATATATATGATCGATGATCTAGTGTCAATACAATACTCCTTTCTTCAATTTTCTAAGAGAAAGGAAGAAGGCTTTTCTCTCTAAGATTGTTAGAAAATAGAACAAAATGTTAAAGCAATTATCAATGAAAAAATAGTAGTACAAGGTAGCTTGAAATTTCAAAATAAAACAAAGCAACTAATAACAAACAATGAAACAACAGGGAGTAAATTAGATTAGGAAGATGAGTGTAGAGAAGCCTAGGTTGAAGCACACAAAGTGCTATCCTTAGACAGAAAACACCCCACTACACTGGTACTTTAAATATGATGTGCTCCTCTCCCAAGATACATCAACCTGCTAGATCAGTTGTGTGCAGCGAAAGACCCTGAACCAATGAACACCAATGCTCCAAATTGTTTTTTATAGTAGCAGCAAAAGTGTTTCTTTTTACATGTTCTGTTTTTTGATGTTTTTCTATCAAGAGATGTTTTTATATAGAGAGAAATATCAGTAAATAAGAGGTTCACTTAACCGTTGCTTGACCCAGTCAAAAAAAAATCTAATTCATGCCTATAATAGTGGGCAACAACAATCATACATCTCTCAACAACAAAGAATATCACAATTCCTCAAAATAGGCTCCACTAAACCACTTTCAAAAATAGTAAAACAAATTGGTTACAAAAAATGATATTGGTTTCATTTTTTAATTTTAAATTATGAATATATTTTCCAACACAAAGCAGGCCTTAGGCTCATCATGCTCATCATTAGAAATGTAATAAGCAATTGTAACAACATCTTATCACATGTTACTATTAATGGATTTTGTTCATGCAACACTTCAGTGTTTTTAAATGATCTTTTAAGTGGATTTCACAATATCATAATCAAGCCTTATTGCAAGATTGTAACATCCCAAGTGCTGCTGAGGAGGGGAAGTGATCGCTGGTGCACAAGAGATAAGGCACAGACAAGGAGCGACTCCTAGCAGGCTTCCAGCGGGAGGGGTACATGAATGAATTGAATAAACACCAAAATGAGAGGGATCTAGAGGCTGTGCAGGTATGGGACTATACAGTTAAGGATAGCTTAAAGGAATTAATAAGTGCTACCTATACCAACAAGATGCATCTACTTTTCGGTAACCTATCACTTAAAAACTCCACAGTTAAGTGTGCTTGACTTGGGGAAATTTATGGATGGGTGACTTCCTGGGAAGTTTCTCAGGAAGCGTGTGAGTGAGGACAAAGCATGCTGAAAAATCTTGTGTTGGTTTGTGGGGACAATCACTCATCCAGAAAGTAGCTAAAAAAGGAATCATTATATATATATATGTGTGTGTGTGTGTGTGTGTGTGTGTGTGTGTGTGTGTGTGGAAGCTAAGGAGTAGTCCAAAGCAAACCATGATCTTTGATATCAGTAGAACTTTAATTTCCTGCAAGCAGAAGCTTGCAAGCTTATTAATTTGTTCAATCACATATCCTTTACAATTTCAAGACTATTAAGAATTACATCATTTATACCACCAAAATCATTATTTGCCAAGCATGCAAGCCATGCAATGAAAATGGGTATTTTTCAATCATTAATAATGAAACATAATATGATGGTATGAAGCTAACATATAACACCAAATCATAGTTAGTTTGGACATAGTTAGGTAATAGAATACTCAATAAATAAATACTTAGGTAAAGGTATAAATCCATTAGGACCAAAACTATCAAAAAAAAATTCTAGTTATGTTTTTACAGTGATCAATAATGGCATGTTTAAGAAGTAAATAGTTATTTATGATTTTAAAAAATGCATTGCAAATTATGGGAAGTAATTCCGAAAGGCTTCAAAAAGGTGGTGATTAGTGTAAGAAGATGATTGGTAGTGTCTAACAATACACAAAGGTCTACTACGAATCAGCTATAAACTTAGTGCTATCATACATGCATGTATGCTATCTTGGGAAGCAATAATGCACAGAAATAACAATATATTTGAAGGAATTCATGATGGACCAAGATACAATCTTTTTGCATTAACTACAACATCTAGATGGAATAAAAGTTACATCAAGAATGGAAAGTTATGATGGGAAGTTGAAATCGGAACAACATATCAATCATTGGATTTTGTTTATCATTTTAAATGATATTCTGGTGGATAGATAAGTCATCATATGCATGATTTTAAAACACAGTTCGCAACCGCAATTTTGGGTGCAATGTCAAGGTTTTTGGAGTATTCGCAACTGCAATAGTGGCCACATTTGTCCACAATGTCCCCCAATATCAAGAAACACAATGAAACTGCAACCGCAACTGCAATTTAAAACCTCACATATAGTCACAAAACATTCACCACAACATCCCTGGGTTGATCCTAAAGTCGACAACATACATAGCTACGAGTCTTCCTTTTAAAAGGCTTTTACAATGGTCTAATTGGTTGTGGAGAAAGTGAACTTGAGCTAGAGGTAGGTCATAAAAGTGAATGTAGAGTATGTTCAATAGGGCATGTTGGAGTGAGCTTTCCTAACACATCATGTAGATCCTGGCAAGGTTTTAAATTATAGTCATAGTCATGGTTGCAATTTCATTGCAATCCTTGACATTGCATGAAATTTTGGGCAAGTATGACTGCAATTGTAGTCATGATGAGGCCAAAAACCTTGACATTATGGTCAATATCGCAGTCATAGATATATAACCATGGATTTTGCTCGCCATAGCCATAACACATATCACCACTTTCCTTATTGTACCCACCATGACACCAGCAAATCCCTAATCTACTTCAGCAATACTGCCACCATACCAATGTTGTTCTGATAGACAAACTTCAAACACCCTTTTAGGTTGTGCACTAGCTACAATCAAATTACATTTCATGTGAATTAACTACCATCATTGTCTGATGAGTTGACTCAATGCTTGTGATTGACTTCATATGCGTTTCATGGTGGGAGACTCTATGCTCATTCATGTTATGTTGTAAGATCATAGTTAGAGAAGAAAGCATATTCAAAGGTCTTGTGATGTTCATCAATGGAAGGAGACAAAGAAGTTAAGGGTTAATATTGAGATCACGGTCCTTATACTAAAGTTGCTCTTTTGATCATGCTCTCTAATTTCTACCCCTTATCCCCTCCATCTCTGTACATTGACGAATGGGGCCTTGAAGAATTCCTCCTTGGATTATGATCTCAAAGCAATTATAGAAAAAGTACATCTATAACATAAGCATAAATTAAAGTCTCTCATTTCAAAACAACTAAAATCGACTACAAGTTTGAGTCAAGTCAGGCAATAGTGATGGTTAACTTGTTGGAAAACAAGATCTAACTACTTCACAACTTGAGGGTGCGTATGGACACTACAAGAAAACCATTGGTAAGCAATGGCCAAAAGCCAACAATAATGGCCAAAAGCCGTGGCAAACTCACTTTTATCGTTTGCTAAATGATGGCTTGAGGCCGTCACTAATCACTTCATCACAAACTTGTTTGCATCAACCAAATGTGATTAATGTTTTTCTAGCAATGGCCTCGAGTCAACACAGTTGTGTAAAAAATAATTAAACAAAAAAAAAACCTGTCATTGTCAATAGTGTTCTTTTTTTCACACAACCCCAAACCACCTACAACACCCAAAACCTCATAGTCCAAATAGCATAAGAAAACACCCAAACCCCAAACAGACATCACACACCACCATTGCAACAAAGGAATTGCCAACTACAACACACAATCAACACACCATTAACAAGAGAAAGAAAAGAAACGAGAGGGAAAAAAAAGGAGAAGGGGGAGAAAGTCGCACCACCACTATCATCACCACACCGCCACCGTAGAAAGTCATCGTTGTCTGCAACTAAGTAACTAAAACACACCATCAACAAGCCATTAACGACGTAAAGAAAAGAAAAGAGAGGGAAAAAAGAAGACAAGAAGAAAGCAACACCACACACTACCACTGCCAAGGCACCTGTAATCAAAGAAAGGGGAAGGGGAAGGAGAAGGAGAAGGAGAAGGGGGAAGAGGGAGGGGAAGATAATGAGGAGTGCAAAAGGTGAAAATGTTAAAAGGAATTTTATGCGACAGTCAAACCGTCGCTTAATTGAATGTAATGACAAATTATTTAATTTTATATGAATCATTAAAATTATTTTTATCTAAATTTATTCTTGACCAATTATGTTAGTAAAATGTCTATGATTTTCTAAGATAGCAACCACATTGTGAAAGTGCCAACTCATAGTCTCACCAAATTGATGGAAGAAGAGAGAAACTATTCGATTTTTAACATTGTGACCTATGATATGTAAAAATTTTGCCACTTGCTCCTCTACTGTGGACCATATATATGTTATCCTTAACAATACCATTAGTTCTTAATTTTTGACATAACTAGATAAATGCTTCAGGCCCCATCCTTAAAATATCACGATACCTTTCTATATAAACTAGATCTGTATAAACTATATATGTCATTAACTCACAAGGCCTTTGCTCATTTTGAGGAGCAAAATCACTAACCCAACTCTTATTACATGAAAATTTGCTACTACAAGTTTGGAATAGTGATCGAAGGCCACACTGCCGCTACAGTGCACTATTAGCAACTATGTGAAATACTATGTAAGTTATGAAAGTTCAAGCAAATTTTTCTGCCAAGTGGGTTTTAGAACATATGCTAGAATGATTCCAACTCCCCCCACCTTCTCTCTTTATTTTTTTATTCTCCTCAACACTTTTTGTATTTTGATGACGGTTGGTTGGTTAACCATTGAAGCAATGGCCTATAACTAACATATTATACCATCTTAATTTATACAATGTATGGTTTAAACCTATAAATGATTTTTCTTGATAGGCATCAAGAGCTTGGTTAAAAAAAAGAGCGGGAGTGTGATGAAAGAGAGTGGGGAATGTGCCAAGGAAAGGAGAATGTTTGAAAAGGAAAAAAGAAAAAGATTATTTAAGTAAATCGAATTATAGAAAAGGGAATAGGGGAATGTAAATAGAAAAAGCCTTTTATTTTATTTTTTTTATTTTCTAGTTTATCTTTGTATGTGGGCCATCTGAGCCCCATTTTGAAAAAAATAAAAGAAAAAAAATTGAATATTAAATAATGCATTGGGCTTGGACCATTCAAACCTACTTAGCTAAAAGTCTAGTCCAAACTACACAACAAGTCAAAAATGAAAAAAAATAATAAATGAATTCAACAAAAATGAAAATAAACAAGAATGCAAAAAAAAAAAGCGTGTTTTTTGTGAAAAAATCCCCACTATCCTATTCCCTTCCTTCAAGCCATCCTATTGGCCCCCTAAGTTTGAAAATCACACTTGGCTAGCCCCGCCTTCACCATCATGGTTGTCACTAGTTGTCCTTAGTTTGAAAGTTGACTCTACACAAATTGAAAAAAAAAGAGTTTATAAGTAAGAAGCTAAAAAATCATAAATAAGGGAGACTCGATATTCTTAAACCAAAAATTTGCCCTCCATCTTTTCTGTGTGTCATTGTACTTAGACCACCCAAAACTCGAGACATCAATATCTTGTCTTTCATGAACATAATATAAAAACACCGATAACACTAACACAAGGAGGGAAAAAAAAGGTTAACAGAGATAAAAGTAGTTAATTTAGGTATAACGCTCCATTAATATGATCCTGTGTTTTAATGTGATGCATTTGAGTCCTAACAATTTGGAGATACCAAATTTAATAAAAAAAATACCCAACGCGCAAATCTTTTATATAGAATTACGTGACTCTGAGTTTGTCATTATACTAGAGGATATGTAGGAGCAGAGATTATCCTTGTCGAGGTCAAAATAATTAGTCAAATAAATATCTTTTAAATAAAAATTAATAATAATATTTTGTAGTTATTTTCTTGATTTCAAAAATATAATAGTAAAATATTCATTTTCATATTTATGCAATTAACCAAAAGGGGCAAAACAAATTTTTAGAAGTTAACAATAATATATACAATTAATTACAAGATAACCCTTATAAGGGATGTAACAAGGGTGTAGTGAAATTCATTTTCTGCTCTTTTCTATGCATAACCCACTCCCAAACCTAACTCAGTTTTTGCAAACCAATATTTTTCCTAATAAAAAAGAGGTTTTTCCAAAATTTTCCATTTTAATAAAATTTGGTGGTGACTCCTAAAACAAATTTGTTTTCTTTTTCTTTTTATCTTTTGTCGTCTCCTGCTGCAAATCTAGTTGTGACAAAACTATTAAAGACAGTTGGAGTTGATGCATGGAACAACCAAGATTAATGTATAGAGTTTAAAATAGGAAAAAAAAATTACCTAAGTCAATCAATTCCTATATGCACTTTAAAAAAGCCTAGCACACATGGTGATTAAGGAAACAACCTTCCCTACTTTGTAAGGAGTTTCTCATCCACAATGTAACACTACTATTATGGACAAGTAGCAGCAAAGGAACCATCTTGGTCAAAGGAACATTAACCTTATCTGATGAGATGGCAGGGTTTGCTACATCGAGCTCCAAGAACTTAGCATGCATGGATTCCACAATCCTATTGCTCTTATCCGGACAGAAGAACATATACCTTTAGCACACTTTAGATATCCTATGAAAAAATGACTAGTCTTGGGGTTTGTCTTTTTCTCTAAGAGATTGTAAATCTTAATTTCTTTCCTCCTGCCAAAGTTCAAAAGGTGCCTTGGGGACGAACTTATTGGGAACTCTTAAGAATGTAAAGTGTTGTTTTCAAATCCTCACCCCATAGAAACTCTAATAAGTTACTACTCATCATGCTCCTCGTCATATTTTTAAGTGTGCCCTTACTCCCTTTAGCCACACCATTTTGTTCAAGACTCCCAAGCATGGTATATTATGGAATTATTCCACAATCCTACAAGTATATAGCAAATAGCCCCATATGTTGTCTTGTGGCACCATATTTACCATAATACTTTCCACCATGATCATATTTCACAATCTTAATCAATTTTCCCAATTACTTTTCAACTTCAGTTTTAAAAAATTGTAAACTTCTCAAGTACTTTACATTTTTCTTTAATTAAATAAAGATAGTCATATTAGGAAAAGTCATCAATGAAAGTAATAAAAAAATATGTTCCCACAAATCGTAGGAGAAAGAAAGCACTAATATTTGTATGAATTATCTCTAAAAGGTTCGAACTTCTAGTTGCACCCTTCTTCTATAGTCATAGTGAACTTTCCTTTAATATAATCCACATATGCACCTAAATCATCTAAATCTCAAGAGAATAAGATGTTGGTCTTTGTCAATTTTCTACTCATTTCCCTAGAAATATGACCTAACATTCCATAACATAAAAGATTTTTCCTCAACCTTACACATTTTAGCAATAGTGTTCTCAACAACCAACGATGAAAAGACATTATCAGAAGCTAAAGTCAACTTATATAATCCATCAATCAAGGATCCATAACCAACAAGTTAAGTGCTCCACATCAAATCCATTTTTCCACTACCAAAAGTAAAATTAAAACCAAGTTTATGCGAATAATAAACTAAAATCAAATTTCTCCTAAAATAAGGTACTTCAGGTATCCTACCACGAGTTTCCTTTTCCTCAAATTTGGTTCCTTCAACCTTCTAAACCCCTTTAAAGACATAACAATATGGGTTGTAGAACCACTATTAAGCCACCAAGAGTCAACGAGGACATTTACTAAGTTAGACTTAAAACAAACAAGTGCTAAATCACGGAATTCCAAGGCTTGCTTCCACTTGTTATAGTTTGATCCACTCAAAATTTCAATCAAAGCATAATAGTAGTTCATGGGAAAATTCATTGTTAAGATAAAACACAAATGTATCAAGACATATGACATAGCATGATATAGCTCAAGACATAAAAAGATGTCAATATTGAGGCCAATATACTAGCACATTCACCTTTGGGCAGAATGCACTAACCAAGGTTAAAGCCTTGGCCAAAATCTCATATGGGTTAATCTATATAGGGACACACTAGACTCAGAAAATTTTTCGTTTTAGGCAAACAAATTTTTTAGCCTAATATGTTCTACAATAACTCCATCCCCAATCAACTTTTAATCATAGTACACAAAACCTCCCTATGGACAAGCAATTGTATGCACTGATCAAAAGCAATCCTCAATTACAAGGAAATTTTCAAAAATCAATATAAGTGATCTTGCTTTGGCGGTAATAATACTTATAGCAACCCATGATAACTCTCACACAGGAATTGTTTTTCTCTTATCAAGCACCCATATTGGTCTTGTATCAACAACATTGCAACATGTTTTTTACTCAAACAATTTTAATGGCAATTAGATCAATGGCTTAGGTCAATGAAGGAAATCTTAATTCAATTAATGCTCACTATTTTGATGCTATTTGAACTATTCAATGCATCAAGGGGCTAGTTGAAATAATTTTTGTAAAAGGAATGAGGCAATCAATTTTATTTTTTTATATAATCATGTTTCATTTTTCTTACCTATGTCTACATGCCTTGTTTTGGTTTCAAATGTTCTTGTCCATACGTGCCTAAAAGGGTAGGGAACTAGATTATAAAATTAATAAATGTAATGTCATATATGCAAATGCATGGGTCATTAACAAGTTATAAAAATAATATCTAGAAGAGTATCATTTTCACAAGGATCGTGTGATTATTGAACTCTATTCAGGATATGGAGAGCAATGTTAAATGCAATACATTACTGGAAGGTGATAAAATAACTATCCAAAATAAAGATCAACCCAATGATGAAAGTACTAGCTAAGAAACTGTGATAATTCACAACTCTTCACTATGAATGATCAGACTATCCTACCTACTTTAACTAAATCCCTCTATAAAGGAAATAAATTTATTTTAAAACACACCCTGTCGTGCAAGAGCCCATTAGGCTTGAAGTGTGGATAATGCACTAGCCTATTTATGTTGTGCTAAAAAGTTTTTTATAGAGTGGGAACAACAATAATCAACCTTTAAATGTCTTTAGAAATTAATGTAGGCTCTAAAGCCATGTCATGAACTATTTCTTCTAAAAGCTTAAGATAGACACTAATAGTCATAACAAAATAAAGATATAGCATATCTAAGAAGACCCTAATTAAAAAAGTTTAGAAGAATTGAAAGGATACTTCAAGCCTTCTAAGTAGAGTCTAGTTTTTGTTCTAATATTATCAAGCATTAGGAGTCACCTTTCAATCCTTCTCCAAATCCTTATGATTGTGCAAGTATTATGTGCAACAATTTAAGCTCACTAGAAATTAATCAAAACAGTAAAAAATCAAATCAACCATTAAGTATAATATATTAAGAGAGTTACATCCTATTGGAAATAGGAAATTTAACAACTCAAGGTAATCAAATGACAAGCAATATTCAAATTTGGACAAAAAAGCATGAATATGTCCTAATAAAATATAAAATAAGAAGGGAGAAGGTATAGTCCAAGATTTCTTCAATGGATGCTTCTTTTCTCCTTGATCATGTGCCTTAAAACATTGGTCTTCAATATCTTGATTTGACTTGATCTTTAATCTCTCTCCTCTTCAGCCACCTTTTATATATAGGGTTAACCTAATTGCATGTGTTGCAAGAAGAGAATCCAAAAAGATCATGTATTCCTATTGTATACAAAGTGCTACAAGGTTTATACAAGTTAAAAAAAAATTATTAGCATAATTTTTAAGTTGTTAGCCAGATGTGGAGAATCATAGAATGTCTATAATAAGGAGGAATATTTACAAAGCCTTTTCTTTCTCTTTTTTTTTTTTTTTTGTGTGTTCATTTTCATTCAAATTGTTTGTTGAGAGTGAAAATTTTAAATTTTTGCTTCCTTTGATCTTTATACACATTTTTCTTTTTTTGCTCTTAAAACAGTTCTATTCTTAGCACTTAAATTAATATGAGTTGGAAATGCTATTTATGAAATTGTTAGTATATTGGAAATTGTATTTGAGCTTATATGTAAAATGATTTTATTCCAAAATTAGATCAATTTTCATTATTTCAATCTATAAATTTGCAAGAGTTTGGTTTTTGCCTTTTGATTCATGTACCTTTTTTTTATGCAAAAATGGCATCCAAAGGCATCACAATAGAGAGAGAAATCCCAACTATGTTGGCACCTCAAATCCTACCTATCACTTGCAGCACACCAAGAGTATATTAAGAAGCAAAAACAAATACAAGATCATGGGGGGACAAGAACCAAAACCCATGAAAGGACAGAACATACAGCAAAACCTATAGTCACCTAAATCTATAGTTAGGAAGACCCATCCTGTTACGGTGCAAGTCCTCAAAAATGAAACTAGGAATTAAATCCCACTAGGAAAAACAAAGAGAGGTAATTCCAAAATAAGCTAATCTATCTACACAAGTATTTCTTTCTCTATAAATGTGAGACACTCTAAACTACATTTTTGTTGTAAGCAATAAGAAGGTATGCCATCTAGTTCTTAATCTCCAAAGCACGTGCTTAAAAAAGGAAAAGGCTGATATAACAAGCAAGGAATCACACTCCAACCACAATTTGTGCCAACCTTTGAGGTGACCAATCTCAATAGCCAACATAGCAACAGTCAATTGTACATGAAGGGAGAAAGTAACACCAATGTAAAAGGAGAAACAACCCAAGACTATTGAGTTGCAATGTCTAAAAATCCCACTAGCTGCTGCTACTCCAAGAGAACCTCTAGCAACTCCATCAGCTATTTTTAGTTCGTGTACCTTGAAATATACACCTTTTCTTAGCAAGTACTTAAAAACTTTGCCCCAAACCCAACCCTTTCTGACCTGAACTAATTCACTGGTGCCAACCTTCTTCCAATCACTATATCTGGTTAAGTTGTTAAGAAATGATAATTTCTAGTCACGACATTTGTTATTAAAAAAATTCAAGATATAACCACAATCAATGTTCTGAGAAAAGATACTTGATCATAATTTTAGTTGTTGAGAAAAAAATCTTATTCCAACAATATTAATTGTTAAGAAAAGTTAACTTATTGTAGCAACTTTGGTTGATGAGAAAGAATTTTTTTGCAGCAATAATAGACATTAAGATATGTAAAATATGGCAACGACTGTAGTGGTTACCACAAATCAATTGTGGCAGCAACAAATGTGTCAAAATGACAGCGATAATTATCACTGTTAAAGCATAATCAATGGCAATGACATTAGATATCGTTGCAAAACTTTTCGCAATAGTCATTCTTGCATCAATCTACAATGGCAATTTTTTTGCTAGCAAAAGTTGTTTTCCCAGTGACATCTCACTATGAAAAACCTTTAATGTTGTAGTGATCACTATATTCGTGTATTTTCTTTATTCACAGAAGATGACAAATCTTGTCTATGTTTGCATTTCGAAATTTTGCTTGTTATATAAGACAGAGAAATTGGTTCAGGAACTTACAAAGTTTAAGATTTACGTACAATATATCATCAAATCAATCAATTACTCTAGGAAAATGAAGGTAATTTACTTGCCATGTCCTTAACATCTTATAAATTTTTGCTTCACTTTGCCTCACATTATGGATTTTGCCTGCTAATTTATGAACCTAAGCAGGTGTTCAATCCAAGTTACTTAAAACAAGAATGAAAATGCAGCATTTGTTATATTGACCAATTCATATGTTGTAGATGACTTTCACATTACCAAGCTACCATTGCTCCCAAAAGAGGTAAGATGTTTTTCCGTTGATATATATATGCATATATATATATATATATATATATATATGATTACAAATTTCATGTTAACCAACAAAAAAATCATGATATTACCAATGTTGACCATTCTTGAATCAATTCAACTGATTGTTCATTAGTTTTTTTGTATATGTATATATATATATATATATATATATGATTACAAATTTCATGTTAACCAACAAAAAAAATCATGATATTACCAATGTTGACCATTCTTGAATCAATTCAACTGATTGTTCATTAGTTTTTTTGGTCATCTGATTTTTATAGACTTATAATGTGACCATTTAATTCGTTTAGTTAAACCAACTAGTTCTTTCTAGTTTTTCATCCATGAAATCAAATTCCAACCCTATCACATTTACGAATAACTTCCCTTGAAAGAGAAATAACTTCCCATACATATGCAGAGACCACCATCAAAGGAAAACATTTTCTTTCCTATTCTTTTAATATACAAAAGCTAACTCAATTAAGCATTGAAGTGTGTTCAGCATGTATCCATCCCCTAGTTCCTACTTGTGGTTTGAATCACAACAATGAAGGACTTGGAAGCTTGCACGGAACACTTTTCTACATATTGCATTTTAAACAACACTTCTGACGAGACATGTATCCAGTAGTTAAATCAACTAGTTAAAGCCAAGTTCAAACTAAAACGATGATGGCTAAATACTGAAAGGAATATTTGATGATTAAAAAGCATGAAAGTTTTATACCATTTCCTTATGAAATCAAACCTTGCACGACTTGTTCTAGGTTTGGATCATTTTGATCAATAATATTCTGTTTTAAAAAAAAAATAAAAAATGTTGGCCTTTAAAAAAAGCATGAAAGTTTCTTCTACGAAAAAGATACACTTGTCTAATATAAATATATATTATAGTTGTATAAGCAATTGAATAAATGCCTTTGCATTTTGACAGGGTAATAAAATAATCATTGTTTTGGTATAGCATATTTCTTTATATTCTACACTTCTCCAATTTCTACGAAGTTTGGTGACATCACAATCCTTACATAGGAACCCATCTCTTTGAAGAAAGATTGACATATAAGTAATAACCAATAGCTACAAAAATTTAAGGTTTTGAATTCTGATCCTTGATCTTGCTACAAACCAGCTACTATTAATTATAAACAAAATCAATTAAATGGGATGTTATTAAACAGTTGCTGCAGTTGCAAAAAGAGGCTATGAAATGATAGCAAATAGAAGGAATAGCTTGCATGAGAGCGAATCAAAGTAATAAGAAAATTGATATGATGTTTTGAATAAAACAGGCTTTAAGGCTCATCATTAAAAACATAGCAAGCAATTATAACGACATCTTGTCACATTTTAGAGCAAAAGCTTTGCTATTACTATACTGAAAACATGTCAAATTTGACATAGGGAAATGCAAAAGCATTAACAAGGTATATACCATAGCCTAAAATGTTAAGGCTTTGGAACAAAATGATGAACAAGGAAGGCTTTGGTTTGTGTTTTGAATAGCTTGGAGCATTTGGATACATCTCAAAGTTTCACTATGGGGGAACATGTTGCATACAACATTATGGTATACCTAGAATACAAAGTACCAGATATTTGGGATATTCAGCATCTCAAAAAGATAATCACTCGTTAAAGGCATGTTGCATTGTAACGACCCAGCTTCGTCACAAGAAAACACAACTAACATGATTGAGATTAAATTTTTAATCCAATAATAAAACTCTTTAATTAGTTTATATATGAAAATGGGTAAGAATTTTTCGCATTTCTCACAGGTATATTTTATCCACCGGCTAACATCTAATAGAAATAAAGTTCATATTGTAACACTCCTTTAATTTTAAATATAATTCATATTAATTTAATTATTATTTTAAGTTGATGAAAATGTGAGTAAATTTTTTTTTTTGATACTAGCAATAGAAAAACAGAATTTAGAAATAGAAGTGAAATGATAAAAACTGCTTATGTATATATATATATATATATCCAACTGTACATCATGGTTTGAGTAGTACATAATAGTCGAAGAGAAAACAAAATACATCAAAGACATATACTACCTAACCCAATATATACATAAAAAAAGATCCTATACAAAGCAGTATTTATCTACCCTATCCCTTAAGAAAATATTATAAACTAGGTCTTCAAATTTGGAGAAGTATCCTCTGGCTCTTCCTCAGCATCATCAGGCATTGTTATCATCTTCAATAATCACGATTCAACATGCATAACAAAAATAATGGAGTGAGGTGATTTGTTCTAAATCACTTTCACATGTATGGTAGGAATTTAAATACAATTAATGAAGGGAACCTAGGGTTTATTCTAAGTTATACTACACTACCCTTGACTTGGTATGGATCCATACTTCCCATCAGTGAGTAATAGTTCTTAACAGAACCTGGGAAGTGACTGGGAGTACATATACCTCGTCAACATCATCACATGGTACAGTCCTCATTATCAATGAGAAACAAATATCAATCAGGACGTCCATTTATAGAGGTATACTCTCGTACCAATCCCGGAATGCTGAGCAGTTGTCGGGGTTATCGAGCTTGGTCAGGTGAATATCCCAGCTCACGGGCGCTACCCTAGCTATTAGGACTTTCACCACTCGATGCCTACCCCCGAGACCTCCCCAAATGGGTCCCTGCCTTTCATTCCTCAGCGTACCAAACTGTAGCTTCCCTAACAGGGTGTCATGCCACTGCATGTCCCTTGCTTTACATTACTCACTAATATATTAATTTCTAAAGGTTCATTCTGGTCTCAAGTATTTGAGTACCAATATAATTTCTACTAATATCTCTGTCTTATATTGCAGAGATTTGATCCATACATATCATTCACATAATTCATAATTCAAATTAAAGCACATAAGCAATAATTCAATAAAAATAAAGATATACAAATTAAAATAAAGGCTGATAATTAAGAAATAAATCATAGAATGGTCAAAAAATTCCCTAAAAATAATTTTTAAACTTAGAAAAATAATTAGAATTTTATCATGAATTTTTAGAATTTTTTCGAAAATTTTTGAAATTCAGTATTTCTAAGAAAAATGTGTCCACAGGCACTTATAGAGCACAATTAGAAGTACTAAATAAGCTTTAAAATTTATGAAATTTTTACAGATGGTCTATTAGTGTGTCTAGACCTTACCTGAACGATAAGAACTTAAACTGAAATTTCTATAGTAGTTTTCTAAAATAAATTCATAAATAGCTCATAAAATAATTTCTATCTTTAGTTTCATATTATGAGATTTATGATTTATTTCTTCTACTATTTTTGCTAAACTAATTGAGTATTACTAAAATTTGATAATTTAATAATTTAATTATTTATCATAATCGCTAAAAATATTTTTTCTAAATTTGGGCAGTATAACAGCTTAGTAATTCTACTGTAATTGTTTAAATTCGAGCAGTATAACAACTTAATAATTATACTATGGTTGTCTAAATTTGAGCAGCATAACTGCTCAATAAGAGTATTTTAATTATCTAAAATTGAGCAGAGTAACATCTTAGTAAATGCATTTTAATTTTCTAAAAATGAGTAGAGTAACAGCTTAACAAGTGCATTTTAATTTCTAAAATTGAGCAGAGTAACAGCTTGGTATAATTTAATAATTTAAATTTGAGCAAAATAATAACTTAGCAAAATTTTAAAGTTTAACATCAAATAATATAACAATAATATTAATAGTAAAACTAAAGCCTAAACGGGTTTAGGGGAAAACCCTTCCTACCAACATGCAAAGTAATTGAAATTTAGAACCAACCCCACTCCCCCCATTACCTCAAAGAGTTGGTGAAGTTGTTGGTACAGAGCTCCTAGGAAGAGGATTTTTACTAGTTATTGGAAAACTAGTAGAATTTTAGCATAAAAACAAAGTAAAAGAAAATTTTCTAAAGAGAGAGAATTTCTCTATGGAGGCTTACGGAAGAGAAGAGGAGTGAAGAACTTGGTTCATGTTTCATGGCTATTTATAGGAAAAGAATTGCCTTAGGTGTCCATGGAAGATGTCATCCATGATGTCAAAAATATAATTTTTGATTTATGTTTAATTGAAAATTAGGGACACATATATAAGTAGGTGGTGAATCACCTCTTGGTAGATCAGAAACGTGGGATAGCAGCTGTCCCAAATATTTGCAGTATAAATTTTGACTGTTAATTAATTAGCCGGTACCGATAAAATCGCCTAAACTTAAAAAAAAAAATAACTTTTAATACCAAAATAATTAATTTAGATATAAATCTGAACAAATGTAATATTTTTCATCAAAAATAATTTCTAAAAATAAATTTTAATTTTTTCGAATTATAAATATATATATTATATATTTTAAGCTTAGAAAATTCATATTAAATTCATTTTAATTCAATAAATGCTCAAATTTTTATGAAAATTCTAAAATTACATATTTTACCTAGAAATGTACTAAAAATATCATTTTCATCATTTTTGGATGTCAAACCAATACTGAGTTGGCTATTTGACAACTAGGGGTATTTTGGTCATTTTATACAGGAATTTCAGAAAATTCCCAGAAAATTCCCAAAATTATATTTTAATATATATGACATGATTTTAAACTTAATTTGACATTTTAATATCAATTGAATATTTTTCTCATGTCAGCCCTTAATATTGACAAATAAGGACAAAATCGTCATTTTCGAATTTCTCCAGGCTTCAACTTGGAAAAATTATTGAAAATCACAATTAGATAGTTTTCAATATTCTGAGTTTAACTGTGGGGATCAGAATTTTTAGATTCCTTCCCGATTTTTCAGAATTAAATATAGAATAAATAAATAAATAAAACCATTAATTAAATAAAAGTGAGGGTGTTACACATATCACCAAACATATGAGAAAGAGAAATCGTGTACTCATATAAATATCTACACAGACTTGTACAAGCAATACACGATGCCTTGTGTACCAACTTGTATGCAAAGGTCATAATACTCTAATGTGAGGTGTGTGTCAGTGCACGAGACTCAACTACAAATACAAGGAAAGAGGGGAGGGGGATAATACAATATCACACACTCCCTAAGCTGGTCATGAACACTGACTCACGTGACTAAAGAGGAAGAATCCACTGCGAAACTCCTCCCTAATCTATGACTCAAGATATGTAGTGAGATGCATCGCCCGAGTTGCCTCAAAAGTCTTCATGTAGGAAGATCTCCGGCTTCTCAGCATGTATGATGATGTCAATCCACAGACTATAAGCTCATCTGGAAGCCTGACTCTCAACTCCTCCAAGATCGAACCAGACGGCACTCCATCTAATCTGCTACCGCGATGACAATTCATTGTGATTATCACAGTCACACACACACAAAGCACACAAGCAAGGATAAGCTACCCAAAAGAGAACAACCATAGCAAAATAGAACAAGAAGTTGAAACCGATAGAATAATTGAACACATTATCATTTAAAGCACACAAGCACTCTATCAAGTCATCTCATTTTCCAATTAACATTTCATAACCTCATCAATCAAAGCAGCAATATACAGATATTGACATGTCTAGACCTTCTCCATGGAGAATAACTGTTGAGCAACCAGCCAGACATATCCCTTAAACATGGTAATGGTTAACACCTAAACATAGGTGAAAGTGGCACATGCCAAAACCATCGAGGGATACCGGTCCTGATCTCAGAGCAACCGTGGCTTCGTCAGGATATACGTATGTGGGTAGTCACTACCACAAGTCGGGGTGCACAATAGTCCCGGCCTTCTGTGGAATTGTGCATCCGCATATCCCCAAGGAAATTCAAAATACCTCCACTAGCCTTCCAAACGCTTATTAAAGCGTCCCTCAAACTTATGCACGTATGCATATCAATAATAACTTTAACATTTAACAAATTAATAATTTTACCATTTAGTTCCTTTATCGAGGATCGACATATTTGGGTATATGCCTGCCACCCACCGGGCCGAGCCCCCTCTTAGGAACTAAATAAATCATCACTAGATTCCATTCTGTGGATAAAGACATACAGTTGGTATGTCTGCCACCCACCAGGCCGGGCCCATCCACGAGGATATCTAGTGAGACATTATCTAAGTCGGATGAGAATCACCATCTTAAAAATTTTCATTAATTCATATGCATTAATCGTATCATATCCTTTATAAAAGAGATTCTTGCAATCCACAATTTAACAATTTTGTCAAGTCTTATAAATTATATAAAATTGTAAAACTCCTTTCTAAAATATTAAAATACAACGCTTACATAAGATTTGAATTTTCTGAAAATTATCCTTTTAAAACTTAGGCCATACATAATTAATTGTAACTTAGTTGCACAAGTTAGGGTACTATGCCCTTATGATTAAATAATTACAATACTTCTCTTTCTCTTTATTATATTTTTTTTTTGTTTTATATAAATATACATATATAAGTACAATAGGAAGGAAGTATGTCCTCAAAGATCATATTTAACTTTTTCTTGAAAATTCCATCATTTGAATTTTAAGTACAAAAGATTGTGTTTTCTTAAAGTTATACAAATAGATATAAAATTTCTTCTTAAGACATTTCCAGAAATATGCCAGAATTCAATCTCGGTTTTAAAAATTATTTTGGAATAGTAAAATATTTTTGTTTAACATGATATTTATATGATTGAAAATATAATTTTGTCTATTTTCCAAAACAAAAGAGATTGCCTCAAAAAAAATCTACAAAAAAAGATACAAAAATAACAAGACAGTAAGGTCAGTGTGGTCTACTAGAGAGCCAACGAACAAGTCTTGCTATTTTTCACTTCCAAAGAAAACTTTTCAGAGATCAAGTTATTTTTTTCTAAAATTACACTTAAAAAAATTTTCAAAAAGTTCAAGAACACCAAAAATCAAGGTCAACACAATTTTATATGATTTTTGAAATTTCACAGTTTTCAAAACTTCCTTTAGACAGGATGTAAGTACAAGTTTCAGTGTCCAAAAATCATTAAAAATAGAAAAATGAATCAAATATAGACAAACCATATATTCTTGGAAATATTTTTGTGTCTAATTTTCATTTGTTTAAGAATTTTCCCGAAATACAAAACCTATTTTTCCATAATCACGTTTTACTACCCACTGTCGGGTCTACGTTTTCAACCAGCATGCTCAACTTTCAAAAAGCTTAACTTTTTCTTTTCTTAACCTTTTGGTACATTTCTTGTTTTCATTTTAGAGTAAATCTTGTCTAGTTTACAAAAAAAAACAACAATCACACGAAAATATTCATCACAGCTCCAGTTATCATAGAAACAGTGTAGCATGTTTAGCTTGAAAATCAAACAGCACCAAAAACACATCACCAACTTGCACGAAAATGTGATCTTTCATCAAGCTTAGCACTTTTAAAAATACGAACATTATTCTTAACAAAAAAACACATCCAAATAAACAAATCACAGGTTCAAACACACAAGAAAAGGGTTAACTTTTCTTACCACCAAAACAGCCAAGGTCACAAACAAGTAGAAAACTTGGGTTTTGAGTTTACTTACTTCACAAAGCTTTGACCTTTCGACCATTCATCACCATGTATGGTCAATATATGAAAAGAATCACAAGGAAAGAACAAGATTTAGGGCCATAGAAACATAGAGGGAGGTCTAGACCACTTAAGTCTTGATAGAAAAGAAAAAGGATGAAAGAAGAAGAAGATGAAAAGGATGGACCTTACCTAGAATCCTTCCTTTGGAAACCCTAGCTTCTTCCTCTTCTCCCTACACTCAAGAACTTGAACCAACTCTCCCTACTCTCTCTCTAAGTCCACGGCCAAAGAGAAACAAAATGGAAGGATTGTTGTGTTTTGGAAGCTTAAATAGAGAACACATTTAAGAAGGGTAAATTGGTAACTTGCAAAATGAGAGGTGAAGTTTGAATTTAAATGAAAATAAAATATTTTTCCCTCTCCCCTAGGTGGTGCACGGTTTTTAGGAGAAAACAAGGGGTGGAGAGTGGTTTTGGTATACTAGGTACAACTTGTAAGACAACTTGTCATACTTGGATACAAACTAGGATTTGATGTCTAGTTATGATGAAGTTAGTCTAGTTTGCTTTATTTAGTTGGGTTGGTTTTGGGGAAATGTGTAATATGATTCTAGAAAGAGAATACTGTATTTTCTCATATTGTCAAGAAAGAACACAGTCAAATACCGAGTCTTGTGGGATTAGGTTTTTGAACCTCTAACGCTTGAATCAATTAAAACAATTTAATTAACATTGGAGTCTAAATGAGTTTATGACTCTTTTAGAATTTCTTTGGTCATAACTGAACTAACTCTATCCAGTTAGGCAGCTGAATTTACTTTATCGGACAAGATTCTAGACAGGTTTCTCAATAAATGGTCCAGGGTGGAAATAGAGAAAAACCCAATGTCTCAGCCCTTTAGGTAAGGAAAACTACCAAACTAAATAGAATATAATCATAATTAATTTAAAATTAATTATAATTGAATTTTATGGTCTTGTACTACTCATCAGCTGTACAAATCAATGCCAGTCCAACAGATATTATCAAAACTAGATTCTCGTAGAAATCCTCGCAGAATCTCAACAAGAACAACTTGTAACTTTTTATTATCTATTTTTCATTAGAAAATAAATTTAATTCTTCTTATTAGTTATTCAATCACTTGATTAGGGATCAACATGCTGTAGATCTTACACTGTAAATCTTCACAATGTATCTCTGCACTGCTGAAATCCAAGCGGGCTCAATTTCTGTAGAAAACTCTACTAAAATATACACCACAATTATTATTATTAATTGTTTTCTTGAAACTGAATTTAAATTTAATTTCTCTTGTTAAATTATCAAATACTTATGCACAGATTATAAAAGACAGGTCTTACATACATCATGTGCATGCTTGCCTCCGATGATAAGGTGACATAGGGGTGATATAAGTACCAGGCTTTGGCAAAAGAATGGAGGATTTCTCTTGCACATTATGCTTAAAATAACTTTTTCAATATGAACTCGTGATTTAGGTCATGTGTGATTGAAATAACTTCTGGTTGTGGCTATGTAATAAAAGCAAATTGACTGGGATAAATGTGGGAGATAGCACTTTGGAGGGATATGCCTCATTGCTGAATTGCAGATCTATGCCTGTCCCATTTGTGTACTTAGGCATAACAATTGGAGCAAATCCTAGGAAGGAAGCAACGTGGAAACTAGTGGTACAAAAGCTTAGCAGAAAATTGTCCTCTTGGAAACAAAAACAAATATTTTTTGGGGAAAGTGTGCCTTGTCAAATCTGTTCTATCTTCCTTCCCATTATTCTTTCTATCATTCTATAAAATGCCGGTGTGTGTAGCCAAAAAAGTCAAAAGCATCCAGAGGAACTTCCTTTAGGGTGGGGAGGAAGGTGGAAGGAAGGTAGCATGGGTAAAATAGGATAAAGTGTGTTGTCCTAAGGAGAATAAGGGACAGGGAATTAAAAATGTACAAACTTTTAACAATGCACTGCTAGGTAAATGGCTATGCAGGATGCTGAATGAGCTAAACAGCCTATGGTGTAAGGTGTTGGATTCAAAATATGGTACACTAAATAGTTTAGAGGAAGGGATGGTTTCAAAAAAAGGTCAATGTGGTGGCGAGATTTAAGGAAGATCTATCAAAGTAGGGCTCAAGAGGGATGGTTTAAGAAATACCTGTTAAGGAAGATTGGAGATGTAAAACAGTGAAATTTTGGCATGAAAGGTGGGTAGGGGAGGAAGATTTGCATAAAGAATTTGAGAGGTTGTATTTGAACTCTAATCAACAACAATATGTTGTGTGGGGAGATAGGAAGGTGGGTGAACGGTGTGTGGAAGTGGGATTTGAGATGGAGGGAATGGTTTCAATGGGAAAATCCTATGGTTCAAGAATTCTTGCACTGCATAAATGTGGCTCAGCCTAAACAAGACTCTATAGATAGATGGACATGGGAACGGGAAAATACAGGAGTATATACAGCAAAGTCTGTCTATGCTGTACTGTAGAAACAGAATGACCGTATGGACACTTCCTTCTTCCAGCAGCTTTGGAGTATACTGATCCCATCAAATATCTTAGCTTTTGTGTGGAGGATGATATTTGATAGGACACAAACAAATACTAATTTAAGGAAGAGAAACATAATGTTACAAGACCAAGACTTTCTTGCCTTTTTGTAGGTTGGAAAAAGAAACAACTACTCATATTATGTTCTCATACAGGTTTTCTTCTCTAATTTGGAAACAACGCTATATATAATGGTTTGTAATGCTATCATGTTATCTGTTTAGAATTTATCTTCATCTAATCTCTTATTTTTGTAATAGATTTAAGGGAAGTGGACGTTGTCCAATTTTAAGGTCAGGGCACTGCAACAACTTCCTCATGGACTTAATGTAATACTTACAAATAAGTTACAAATGCGAGACAACTAGGAAGAATCAAACATCTATTTACAATTAATTTGTTTTAAGGAAAAAGTTTGGAAGAAAGTTGAATAATGAAAAAAACAAAACAAAAAGACAAGTTACAAACATTTTAAATTAGATATGCCCTCGATTATGCTGCAAGGTTATTTATATAGCATAACAAACTACCATAAACCAGGCTTCAATCCGAATGTTCTTTCCATACAATTAAGATTTCAAGGAAACATCATTTATATTCTGGAGTACCAGAAGATAAGGCAAAAATACCTTCAAAAGTTGCGCACCAAATATAAATCATCCAAAAGTCTACCAGGTTTCAAACGATAAAAATATCAAGACATTGTTCTCATGAACATTCAATTATGTCTAGCTTTCAAACATGTTCGCTGGTTATGTCCAACTTCACCACAGAATCCACAATGCACTAGCCTCCTTTCTTTAGGAGCAGTAACTTCATCCTACAAATTGAGAATAAGAAGTTAGGGTATCTATATATAATATAACAATCCATGCCCTCTAACAATGCCACTTGCTAAATTCCTTCTAAGCTAATTTTCCTCCAAAGATTTCACCCTCCTCTTTATGAGAAGCTTCACACTCAATTTCTTATCATTTTATCAATTTCCATGTGCTCCATTTAATTGTCATCACCAATAATTATTTATTAGTTTCTTAGGCATCGCTAAAAGGGAAAACCAAAAGGCTTTAACTTTCTCTCTTTCCAAAAGTACGTATCTTTTGTATTCATTACTTCAACTATTTTTGACTGGCAAATTTGCTATTCATGTGTATTTTCTTTGTGTATGTTATTTGATAATTAATGTCACTCTAAACCCACAACAATGTGAGTGTAATATACTAGTAATTATTGAAAAGTGAGGGGAGAAAAAGTATTCAATGCTTCAAATACCAATCTGTGAGTTATAATACGAAGATCGCAGTCAAGATAGTTGTGTCCACGTTCACTACATATGCTGCATGTTTGATTAAGCTCTTTTTCAGTTACTCTCCTTAAAGCCTAAAATCATAAATGCAAATGAAAAAGTCATTAGAGCTATATATTCTAGGGAAAAAAAAAAGGGAAACAAATAGTCATAAACCACACTTGTGTAAATAATTGTATTCATGATCATTTAGTCAGAGTAAAAAATACATGCAAACTTTACATACCCATTTTCGGAAGGATGATGAAAAGCAAGTTAGTTGTCCAACTTTACCACACTGTTCACACCGTCTATTAACCACAGCATACTCAATACACAGCTGCTCATGAACTCTTGGACCATTCCCAAAATACAAACGCAATGGAAGTTCTTTCTGCCAAGGTAAAAACAGGAATGAAAACAAACAACATAGGCTAGAATTGATATTAAGTATGATCAGTTTGTAAGACTGAGTACTAAACTAATGAGTGGATATCCATAATGATCATTTGAAGAACTCAAAAAAAAAATCCTTAAAATAAGATTTACTAAATTATTATTTTCAGTGCATACAATCCAATCCTAACCCTTCTTCTCATTATCAGTTATCACCATCCAACCATGTTACCTTCCCTTTTTGGAGTACTAGTTATGGCAATCAGTCCACTAGGTCTACTTTGAGTCCATATATTTTTACCTTGGTTTTAGACATGCTTACTGAACTAATCCAAGAAATGGTACCATGGTGCATGCTTTTCGTGGATGAGATAGTCTTAGTTGGAGAATCAAGAGAATAAATAAATGGAATGTTAGAGATTGAAGACAAGCCTCAGAAACACATGGATTCCACCTAAGTAGAAATATAAGAAAAAATAAATGGAATGTCAATTTAGTAAGAAATGCATGAATTGTAGCTTAGCTAAAAATTGGTGCCACAAGTCACGCATTATAAGTACCTTGGGTTCATCATACAAAATGACAGGGAGATAGAGAGTGATGTCAACAACAAGATCCAAATATGGAGAATCTAATGGTGGAATGTTTCGAGTGTGATATATTATGAGATAGAAAAGTCCCAATCAAACTTAAAGGACAATTTTACCAAACAGCCTTGAGACCTCTAAGAGGAAAATCTTACCACACAACTTTAAGACCGCGTACACTGTTGGACAATAAAGAGCCAACAAGAAAGTAAGCTTAATGTCACAATGTTAAAGGAATGTTGAGGTAGCCCCCATTGTATAAAAAATGGTAGTTTCATCTGAATAGTTTGAGCATATGTGGAGAAGACCCATAGAAGCACCAGCAAAGAGGGTTGAGCAAATGAAAGTCCAATAATTTGCGATAGACAAAGACCAAGAAAAACTATAGGTCAAACCATTAACAGAGATTTAGAGCCATAGAGGTAAATGGTTTACTTGTACACTTCATACATGACAGAAATTTATGGTATTGTATGATCCATGTAGCCAACCCACCTAATGAAAAATGGTTTTGTTATAGTTGTAAGATTTACTAAATTATGAGAAAATAATATAAACTATAAGAAAATTTATAAAACACATCAAATAAACAAAGCCCTAATATCAAAGCTCTATAACATAATCCTTTTAAAAAAAACCAATTGCTGGGTATTACAAGGTAGCCAAGAACAAAATCCCATCCCACGTTACATCGAAACAGGCTAAACCATTCTCCAATAGAAAATCCTTGCATTTTTCTTGAACCAAATACGCAAACTACTGCAGGCATCACAAAGCTTAACAAAACCTCCTACTACTTTTAATTTATACATCTTCTAATATGAATTTCTAGCTGGGATAATTTAGGATGAAAGTACTTCTAAGACTAACACATTCAATATCAAGGATATAAATTTTCATCTTCTCTTCTACAAATTAAAATGTAACTCCTAGAGATCCCATTTGAGGCCAGAGACAAAAAACACATACCAAATAAACTCCTTATTTACCTTTGACCTGAAAGCTTCACTACCGAAAGAAGAATGAAACAAATGCTAAACCATGACTAAACAAGGCTTGATATGCCACAAGCATTCGAAAGCAGGCAACTTGGAAAGAAATTACCATAAAAGAGGGGTAGGTAAGTAGGAAATAAACTATTCTGCTTATTATTATGTTAGTGATAGAGAAAAACGAAATGAATAAACAGCAACAAAGAATTAAAAAACTCACTTTTTTTGAAACAATTTCAATTTCTGCAGTTGCTTCGTCAGCCAAATCATGTGGTTCTGTTGAACTTAATCTATCCCTCATGTCCATATTAGTGTCACACTACAACCACAAATTGCATACTTTCAATTTTGCAGCAATGTAAAAACTTAGTGCATGTACTAGCTATCCTCACAGATCAAATCCAAGTCTTCTGAAAATGGATCATCAAAGTCTTATTCTACGAAAAATGAAGTCAAGTAACTTGATAAATATTAAATGCATTATACAAATTGACAATTAAGAGTAGTAGCCTATATTCACTTATTTAAGAAGCAATTTCCTATAGGGCTTTTAACAAGCAAATACATACAACCATTTAAAGATGCAAATATCATCAAGCTTATTCCCAGAACTACTGCTTCTTTATCTCATAAAGTCTTTATTTTCTACTCAATAGGGTTTTACCTTCATACTATAAGCTATGTAGGACTCCATGAAACAAGCATTTGTTCCATTTCTCTACATCTGGTTTTCAGCTATACATATCTGTAAGAAATTTTGATAAATTCTATGAGAGAAAAGCATGCTACCATCCTTTGTATTGAGTTTTGGAGCATTTCCTCTATCAAAAGGTTACCTGTCATGAGTCACAACTCATGACAGATTGTAATGTGATTAAAACAAAAAATAATAATAATGCCACATGCTTTTATTTGGCATGTGACACCATTGTTGATTCTGAAAATCATTTTGCAAGAAGATGAAACAAAATTGTTAATGCCAATAGTAACCTTTCAGCATCCTGTGTATGCTGATTTTAGTGCACTTCTACTTCCTAAGACATTACTTATCGCGGTGGTTTCTAATTAGATTAGGGGAAAATGCATTTCACAAGCTCTATTCCAGCATTCGATAATTGATACATACTCCTGATGCTTATAAAGATTATTTGTCAACTTTCATCTTCCCCTCTATTGTGGTTTTATTGCACTTTCTTTATCAAACACGTCACTTACTAAGTTGATTTCTAATGAGATAAAAAATAAATGCATTCTCATATTTTACACAACCTGTGATTTGGATTAGTTGCTTATACTTAAAAGGAGTCGAGAAGAGGTAAAGAATATTTTTCCAATATTTTTAAAAATGAATACTAAAATTCCAGCTTCCCAAACAATGTGATTTTAGTGCACTCACACTATTAGATCTTACAACTCATGGAAGTTGTTAATGAGACCCAGAAAAAAACACAGATTCTAATAAGAAAAAATTGACAAGAAGTACAACGAAAAAAATAACAGGGATTGTAACGAAAAATTGTTGAAATCTTACCGTATTACTACTAATTTAGATTCACTGGATCTAGAAGTAGCTTTTAATTAATATTAAAAATTTAGCTCTTCCACACAAAAATAGGTTTATTTTAGGAATAATTAATTAGAGAAGTGGTTAATGCGTTAATAATGCACCCACAACACATGGGATTTCATAATGGTTTTCATAACTCTAACTAGACACAATGGGATTTCACATGGACGACCTAAAATAACAAAGAAACCATCAATAAACTAAAAAATCTAATCATAAGATTCAGAACAATAAGGGTCATAATCTGCAGTACAGACCACTTTCCCAACAAAACTCTGAAACTATACAAAATAATAATAAAACAAAAACAAAAACTATAACTAGAAAATATAAAAAACTTATATTTAGGCAGGGACTGAGCACCCTCAACAAGGCCCCACCCTACGAAACTAATCCTAAAAATATCAGTAACAGTACAAAGAAAATGACAACTTAAACAGTCAAGCCAGACAAACCATCAAACATAGAATCAAGATTGCTGGTAAGTATATGGCAAAATACTTTTTGTCAATACATAACTTATCCATCCAACCAACCAGACATCAATTCCAGTCCTCAGCAAGAAGCATTGACATTGGGCAAACAACACAATAAGAACCCTAAATTACACTACAAATTAAGAGCAAGAACCAAAGACTGCCAAATGCCAACTAATGAGAAAAAGAGGTTAGAAAACATATCAAAAAATCAGCACAATTGATACATGGATTTGAGTGCTGAATTCACTTAGATTGAGATTTCCACCCCACACAAGCAAAGGCAAAGTAAGTGATCACATTTTTATTCTGACACAAAAAACTAAATACCCAAAATCCATTTTTCCAAAAAATAAATCTGCAGATTTTTTTTATTTGGTCAATAAAATTTAGGGCGAGGAGATGGCACCCCAATTCAAGACAGGAAAATAGTCCACACTCAAATAGCTCTTATATGAATACTTACATTTACATTACCTCAAAGACGCAAGTAAAGGTATTTTTAAAAACAAAAAAAACAAATCAGCCGATGGAAGAGGAAAAACAATGAGACAGTAGCAAAAGAAGTAAAAAATAAAAAATAAATAAATAACAAAAAAATTAAACCCCCACCACATGACCATATTCCAAGAGTATTAAAATTAAAGCAGACCATGTAAATGAGTTGAAGAAATTTAGTGATGGCAAAGGATTCAATCAACAAAGGTTACCTCTGAGGATCAATGAGCCAGTTGATTGAGGAACGAACTTACGTTTCAAAGCCCTCTTTGTTGCTGCCTCAAACACCAGAAACACAGCACCAGGCTATCAAAGACAACAAATTTAAACCTGCAATGGTCCAAACAAGGTAAAACACAAATAAGGTAATGAGTAACTCTTGTTTACACGACGTGTCAGACATTGCGGACTAAGGGAATGTCCACAACGTGTACAATGTATGAAACATTGCAAATCGTAAAGGGCGCTTTCTTAGTGTTGTTTTGTGCATGAATTTCAAACTGGGTATGGTGTTGTTCGTGGTTTTGTTGATAGTTCTGGGTTTCTGAGGTGGCAACCAACGACCAAGTTAAGGAAACAACCGTTGTTGGTTTAAATGTTAGTCATTTATGCCTATGAACAACGGTAGTGGGGTCCAAAATCAACGTTACTTTGTCCTTGGAAAGTAAAGAAAATTGTTCAAAAATGTTTTAATATGTTTTGAGTTTAATTTTTATGTCCTATTACAGTGTCAAATCATCATAGGTATGATTTTTAAAATAGTCATTATAAAATTCAATAAATTTATCATAGATGACAATTTATGATTAAATAATACTGTAATAAAATTTGTACTATCATAACATTTAAATTAAATTTGTATATTTAAGTTATGTAGATTAAATTCTCTGGTTACTCAATTCAATTTGATTTGTTTATGACTTTATGTAATTGAATTGCTGACCACCTTGAATAACAAGTCTTACCTATTTACTATTATCTCTTTCGATCTTGACTGCATTGATGAGTATATTTATTTTATTGATTTCCTCCTTTTTTGAATTTTTATGAAATTGAGAAAAAATAAATTAGAAATCAAGTTTATATTTTGTGCAATTTGAATGTAGTTATTATTATTCCTTTTCATGTTATAAAAGGTGCAACCTCCTCTTGAATATTTGGATGCAAAAAATTTTAACAATTTCAGTCTCAAGATTTCAAAGAATAGTGTTACACAAGCAAAAGAAAATAGCTAGCAAGTTTTTACCATATTTTAGAAAAATATATTGAATGTTTATAAACATATAATAAGAAACTAAAAATTATTAATAAAATTACCTTTTAAAAATTAATAATATTATTACCTCATTAATTTTTCTTCTTTATTTCTCTCTTTCTTTATTCTCTCTCCTATCTTGATTATCATATACTAAATAAATATCACCCATAGATAAAAAGCAATAAACAAGAGAAAGAAAAACATTGTTATTGCTACTATTATTTATCACTACATATTAAATTACAATTTATTTATTGAAAGTTGTTGTTCTTTAGAATATTATTTGTTAAAAAATAAACTATGCATGTTACATTTAATTTAAAATATAAATTTATATTCTTTTAAAATAATTATACATAATTAATTTATAATTTTGAATATATTTTATTTTTGATTTTTATATTCTACTTCAATTAATAATTTATATCTTATTTATAATTTTAAAAATTTTACATATTTTTCTACGAGTTTAATGGCTATGCACTGTCAATGTAAAAAATTTTACATTGTCAACTAATTAGAAATTATCGTTAGTATGACTTTTAAGGTAATTATTATAAAGGTTAACACACTTACCATACATAGTGATTTTTGATTGAATGACAACATAAAACTGTTTTACACTTTTAATGCATATCTCATTTTCTCTTTTTCTATTTAATTTATTTTTATTTAACTTAAACTTAAAAACAGCCATACAATGTACAAATAGTATTTGCTAATGAATGAATATTGGGTTAACGGTGTTTTTAGTTCTTGAAAAAAAAATTAATTTTTGACTTTGGCTTTTAAAATTCTTCTTTGTATTTTTGGAAATTCTAAAACTTTAGTCCTTAAAGCTAATATTTTTCTCCCTATACAAGAATCAAAGTTTGGGTAATTCAGGAACATAAAGAGACTAAAACCAATATTTTAAAAGTCAAAGACAAAACCTAAAATTTAAAAAAATTTCAAGGACTAAAACATCATCAACCAGTGAATATTTTAAAGAAAAATATCAACATGTATTAACGGAAATAAAAATCAATAATGAATAAAATAAGGAAAATTTTGAAAAAAAATTATAAATTATTTTATTTTACTAAAATAATAAATGAATCAAATTAAATCTATTTAAATATTTCCCATATATATATATATATATATATGAACACAAGTGTTAATGTAGTGTTTAATGTTATTCACTAATATTTATATAAATATCTAAATAAACATATTTTTTTCTTAAATAGTATAAATTATACTATTTATTATTAGAGAAAATTATCAACCTACATTAATGGAAATAACAATCCAGAACGAAAAAAATTATAAAAAATAATACATTATTATTTTATAAAAAAAATTGAAAGATTCATATTAAATCCATTTAAATATTTTAAAAATTTAATACATACATACAAACATATATGCATACACACACATATATGTACGTACATACATACATACATGCATGCATGCATACATACATACAAACATATATAAAGTAATTAATATAAAATTTAATACCTAAATATATATATATATATATATTAAAAATTCTACTATTTTTATTATTGTTCAAAAATAATAATTTATAAAAACTTATTTTAAAATAAAAAATCTAAATTTATATCGATATAATATAATATCAGTTTCAATCATGCCTCATTCTTTGCCTATACTCATCCATATGAGTGACGAAGTTGCGTTAAGGACAAATGGTGGCCCTCTCTTCATGGTTGATCTTTCGTGGTTTGGAGGACACAAAACTTGTTTTGTTTTTAGGGAAGAGAACTTCCTCTTCGCAAGTGGATCCACAATCTCTTATCTTTGCTTTCAACATACTTGTTAGCTTCTACACTCAAGGACCTAAAATGACAGAAGAATGGTGCAATGGCTTCAATGGTTTGGTATAGATGTCATATTGAATGTTGATGGCAGTTATTTGGGGAATCCAAGACAGACAGACTATGGTGCTCTCATTCGAAACATTCACGAAGCTTGGATTACAAGATTTTGCAATTTGTTTGGGAGGTCTACCAACTTGTATGTGGAGCTTTTAACTATCTTCTATGGATTCAAACGTGCTTGGACTAAGGGATGCATATCAATAATGTGTTTATTTGACTCACTATCAGTCATTCGCTTGATTGAAGGTGCCTTTCCTATTATGCACAAACATGCCACTTTGCTCCACACCATCTGAGAAAAGCTAAGTCTCGACTGATTTGTCTCACTTCAACACATTCTTAGAGAAGACAACCAATGCGCAAATTATTTGGCTAAGATGGGTGCCCAAGCCAAATAAGGTCTTCACATCCTTGAATCCCCCCCGCCTTTCAAGTTTGTCTCCACTATTGTTGGAAGATGCAGATGGAGTTTCTCTTTCTATACCTTAGTTTTTTTGCTTTTTCCCTTTTGTTTTTATTTTCGTTCGTCTACTAAAAACAATATGTATTACATCTTTACTACTTTGAATATGTAAAATAACTCATAATAAATTCTAAATATTACTAATTCTTTAAAAAAAAGTGCTTACGTAAATAAACATATATATATTTAATTGAGTTTCTTTTTAAACATAATCACTTTTTTACCACCCATTTTAAAGGACTTTTTGTTGAAAGAAAATTGTTATTTTTCAAAATTTAAGTTGAAACATAAAAGTTGTACAATTAATAAAGAGATTGGATTTGTAGCCCCGATAAGTCATTCAATAACATTATTAACTATAGGTGTCTAGATGAAACAATAAGTAAATATTAACATATTGAAAGTTATCAACACAACTGTAGATAAAGTAACTTATTTGACACATGATTTATACAAGTTGGTGATAAAAAATACTAACATTATAAGAAAGAGAAAATATTTTAACATAAAAAAAATACAAAACTAATATTTATTTAACTCAAGGAGTGATTTACTCAAAGTATATATATACTCAAATTTTAAACAACTTTTGTATAATGAAAAATATTAGAGAAAAAAGGCAATAACTCCTCTATTATATATGACAATATTGTTACATCAACAATTAATTCTTGGCATACCTAGAGAATTAACATAAAAAAAGTACTGAAACTTAAATGAGATTAACAATAATAACTAAAAACATAACTTCTATTTTGTCATGTACAGTTAATTATATATTATATTGTTAAGAGTGATTTGTTGGCTTGTAGTATAAATGTCAGGCATTAAGTTCTCAGTTCATCAAAACTGACAGCAAGAGTAATCTCGACTATATTGTTAAGAGTTATATCACTAAAAGTGCTGCAATTCTTATTATTGTATAAAATGAGAAATATGCAACCTACATTTAAAATACAGTTTATTATAAAGTATTTAATAAACTACTTAAATTAACCATCATATTTTATATTTGATATGTTGTTTTTCCATCATAACTTTCATTGAAAAAAATTAGCAATTAACGATGTTAAATTTCCCAAAAAATACACATTATATTAAATATATTTTTTACAATCAATCATTTATAATAAGCTATAAATTGATAAAAACTTACATCCATAGAAGCTTCGCATTAAATGAGCTAATTTTAAACATGCTTGATGCTGTTCAGGGATGCCCTTCTTTACAAATCTATTCTAGGCACCAAAAATTTTCTAACATGGCTAGAAAGAGACTATTTGCACTAACCTTTTTAGCAACAAAATAAACGAAGAATCCCTACAATTGTCTATATCACAGCACCCCAATATCATTTTTCTTTAACCTTATTTCCTGGCAGCATCAGTCAACCCAAGCTCCTTGCGTAGCTGTTCACCTGGCTGCAAGCTATTTGGTAGCACCAAAGATTCTTCTTGAAATTTCAAACCCAAAAGCTACATGATGCATATATGCTGATGCATCATCTACTTTCTGTTGCAAATTTAATGAGGCAGCCATAAAGTTTGAAGAACTTCTAGACAATTTTCTCCCTAACGGCTTGTCCAGGTCAGTGGCCTTAAGAAACCGTTCTGTGGTGGCCTCCAAAGAAAGGTCGTGTCTCTAAGCATCAGTAGGCTGGGCATGCTCTTCAGCCAGTGCCTTAAGTGTGAGTTTAACAAATCCATCGTTGTCATCGTTCGTCCAACAATTCGGGAACTTCTTGAAGAAGTCATTTGAGGGATGGTTGGCACACACAGCAATTTTGCCCATTGCTAAAGTTTCCATTGTTGTTTTGCAAATCATATTTGCCGTGCTCGAATTAAGAAACAATTTGTAACTAGAGTGCAGGAAATAAAGCATTAGCATACGCATGTTCCCATCAGTACTTTGTCAAATAGGAATCTCATTACAAATAGGGAAATTAAAAAAGTTCTACAAAATATTTAAAGAAAAAACAAGAGAAAAATGAAGAAAACTGACTTTCCTACTCATAAGTGCTGCTGGCACGGAGGCATAATATCAACATTTAATTTTTTTAGTTAAACCAACTAGTTCCTCTCTCTAGTGTTTTCATCCATGCAATCAAATTCCAACCCTATCACATTTACCAATAACTTTTCTCGAAAGAGAAATGACTCCCCATAAAGCTACAGAGACCACCGGTGAAAGGAAAACATTTTCTCTCCTCTACTTTGACTATTCTCCACATGATCAAGAGCTAACTCAAGCATTGAAGTGTGTTTTGCCCTTTAGCATGTATCTATCTAGTTCATACTCATGGTTAGAATCAGAGAAATGGAGGACTTGGAGACTTTCACGCAACACATTTTCTAAATATTGCACTTCAAACAACATTACCATTATTGACGGGACATCCAACATGCGTAACAAAATCAGTTTAACCAAGATCGTTATTTAATTAGGACCTTTACCTCAATTTCTGCATAGTTAAATCAAGTAGTTAAACACAAGTTCAAACTAAAAAGATAATGGACCAATATTGGAAGGAAGATTTGATGATTAAAAAGCATGAAAGTTCCTTCTACAAAAAGGATGTACTTGTCTATTATGAATATACATACTATACTTGCACAGGTAATTGAATAAATGGGCTTTTGCGTTTAGGTAGGGTAATAAAATAATCATTATTTTGGTATATCATAATTCTTTATCACTTCTCCAATTTCTACGGAGTTTGGTGACATGCATGAGAAGTTAAGACTATGAACAAAAGGGTAGCAAATGGAAGGAAGCGCATGCATGATATGATGTTATGAACCAAGCAGGCTTTAGGCTCATCATTAGAAACGTAGTAAGCAATTGTAACAACATCTTAACGCATATTACTATTAATGGACTTTGTTCATGCAACACTTCAGTGTTTTTAAATGATCTTTTAAGTGGGTTTCATGATATCATAATCAGGCCTTATTGCAAGATTGTTATAAATTATGCACCTATTCATAGTCATTGAAATAGTTAAAGTAGATCTGTCTCATTTGATGGGGCAAAGTTGTTAGCAAAACTTCTACCATGCCAGTTTTATTTGTTAATTACTATATAAATTTTGGATAAAATAATGAAAGCAAATTACCTTCAAGAACTTCAATAGACTTGCACAAATGTGATAAGAGTTGATCCCACATATTGAGTCACTGAAAAAGGAATCATTATATGTATGGAAGCTAAGGAGTAGTCCACAGCAAACCATGATTTTTGATGTCAGTAGAACTTTAATTTCCTGCAAGCAAAAGCTTACAAGCTTATTAATTTGTTCAATCACATCCTTTACAATTTCAAGACTCTGAAGAATGCATCATATATATCACCAAATCTTTATTTGCTAATCATGCGAACCATGCAATGAGAAAGGGTATTTTTCGATCATTCCATAATAATGAAACATAACATAACTGTATAAAGCAAACATATACCACTAAATCATAATTAGTTTGGACATAGTTAGGTAATAAAATACTTAATAGATAAATACTTAGGTAAAGGTATAAATCCGATGGGACCAAAACTATCAATTTTTTTTTTCAGGGGATGTTTTTACAGTGATCAATATTGACATGTTTAAGAAGTAAATAGTTATTTATGTTTTTAAAAAAAATGCATATAAATTATGGGAATTAATTCAGAAAGGCTTCAAAAAGGTGGTGATTAATGTAATAAGAAGATTGCAGCAATGGTTCAAAGACTATTGGTAGTGTCTAATAATACACAAAGGTCTACTATGAATCAACTATACATGCGTGTATGCCATCTTGGGAAGCTATGCACAGAAATGACAATATATTTGAAGAAGGAATTCATGCAGGACCAAGATACAATCTTTTTGTATTAACTACAACATCCAGATGGAAAAAAGTTACATCCAGAATGGAAAGTTATAATGGGAAGTCGAAATTGGAACAATATATAATCATTGAATTTTTTATCATTTTAAATGATATCTTGGTAGATAGATACATCATCACATGCATGGATTATTCACGAATTCGGCCATAACATCAAGGTTTATCGAGTATCCACAACCACAATTGTGATCACACTTGTCTACAATTTCTCACAATAACAAGAAACACAATGAACCCGCAATCGTGACCACAACTGCAATTTAAAACCTCACATATAGACCCAAAACATGCACCATAACATCCCTGGGTTGATCTCAAAGTCGATGGCAAGCATGGCTACAACTCTTCCTTTTAGAAGGCTTTTAGAATGGTCTAATTGGTTGTGGAGAGAGGGAACTTCAGCTAAAGGTAGGTCTCATAAAAGTGAAAACAGAGTATGTTCAATAGAGTATGCTGGAGTGAGTTTTCCTAATACATCATATAAATTCTGGCAAGGTTTTAAATTGCGGTCGTGATCATGGTTGCAGTTTCGCCGTTATCCTTGATATTGCGAAAAATTGCAAGCAAATGCGGCCACAATTGTGATTGCGATGCAGTCAGGGAGAGGGCAAAGACATTACGGCCAATATTGCGGTTGTGGACTATTTTTTAAAACCATTAATTATGCTCGCCATAGCCATGACACATGTCACCACTTTCCTTAATGCACCCACCATGACACCAACATATCCCCAATCTACTTCACCAACGGTGCCACCATACCAATGTTGTTTTGTTAGACAAACTTCAAACACCGTTTTAGGTTGTGCATTAGTCAGATCACATTTCATGTGAGTTAACCACCGTCATCGTCTGATAGGTTGACTTAGTGCTTGTGATTCATCTCATGTGTTTCAAGGTGGGAGACTCCCATTCAAGCACATGTTGTAGATTGCTTTCCCCCAAAAGAGCTTTAAGATCATAGTTAGAGGAGAAAGCATATTCAAAGGTCTTGTCATGTTCATCGATGAAGAAAGACAAAAGAGTAAGGTTTAATATTGAGATCATGGTCCTTATGCGAAAGTTCCTTTTTTGACCCATGCTCTCTAATTTCAACCCCCTATATCTTCCATCTCTCTACATCGACCAGATAGGGCCTTTGAAGAATTTCCCCTCTGATTATGATCTCAAAGCAATTAAAGGAAAAGTACATCTATAACATGAGCATAAATTAAAGTCTCCCACCTCAAAACACCTAAAACCGATTGTAATATATTGAGTCAAGTCAAGCAATAGTGATGGTTAATTTGTTGGAAAACAAGATTAACTAGTTCATAACTTGAGGGAGTGTATGGACACTACAAGAAAATCATTGATAAACAATGACCAAAAACTGACGATAATGGCCAAAAGCCATCACAAATTCACTTTTATCACCGTTAAGCGATGGACTCGTAGCCATCACTAATCAAGTTGTCGCAAACTTGGTTGTGTTGATCAAATGCGACCAACGTTTACTAGTGACTGCCTAGAGCCAACATAATTTTGCGAAAACTAAAAAAAAATCATCGTTGTCAACAGTGTTCTTCCTTGTCCCCCAAAACCACCACACTGCCAAACCACCTACAACAACCAAAACCACATAGTCCAAACCACACAAGATGAAATGGAAAAGGCACACAAGAAGGGGGGTTGAATTGTGCGTATAAAACAATATAAATAAGTTTGAAAGCGTTTTCAAGCTAAGGGATAGAGAGAAAGATAACACTAAGAGTTTTTATACTGATTTTCTCAACTTGAGCTACGTCCAGTCCCTTCACCCAGAAGGTATCCAATAATCAACCTTAGGTTACAAGTATTTTCGCCGCCTCTTCAGGCTTTACAAGACAATCACCCTAGATTGCTCAACCCAAATATTCTTTTTCACTAAGCCTATCCAGGCTTTCACAATACAAACAAGTGTTTATACAAAGGTATCAACTCACGTAGTGAGGATTTGAAAGATTAAGCTCAAAACACTCAGAATATTTTTAAAAGACTTTTTCACTATCATCCAATAGACGCTTCTAGTTAATGTACAGAGAGTTTTTGATGTCTCACTAAGATTATCATAGATTAGTACGTATCACCGTTCCTTTTTTTTCGCTTCTTCCTTGGTGCATATATATAGTCTTCAGGGAAAAAGATCCGATGTGGAAGACTTGATTTCTTTATACAAGGAGGGGCGTGCAAACCAAGCTTTCAGAAATATCAAGCGTGGCAGCTTTTAGACTTGCACTAAAACGGAAAGTGTAGGACTGTGCTGGTGGTCTGCTTTTCTGAACATTCTTCATTCGGCATGGCAGCTTGATAAGTTGACTTGCTTTATTTGTTTTGCTGCACCTTTGCACTAGAGTGGATCTGATTATATTTAATGCTTCAAAATCAATTTAAACATTAGATCACTAGAATGGTAATATGTTAGTTTTAAGGAAAAACGAACATAAGTAAATTAGATGTTTAAATAAGACTTAGCTATTTGAAGATTTGTCGTTGGAAGCTTTTATCTGAATGCATCTGATATTTGATTTTGTTCTAAGAGACAAGATTTAGCTTCAGACGGTCATCTTCAGCTTGTTCACTTGGACGATTTTCTTTAGTACGTCTACTGGACAGTCTTCTTTAGCATGTCTACTGGACAGTCCATATAAGAGTAACTTGTTTGCTATGACAAGGTTAGTCCTTAGACAGAAACTTGAACATTAATAAGTTTGTTATTTTCAAAACTTTGACGGTTTAGACGCTTCTACGTCTTTGGTTCCAACACAAGAAAATACCCTAAACCCCAAACAATCACTGCACACCACCACTACAAACGAGAAATCGCCACATGCAACACACCATCAACAAGAGAAAGAAAAGAAAAGAGAGGGGAAAAAAAAGGGGGAGAAGGAGGAGAAAGCCGCACCACCACCACCTCGCCATCGTAAAGAGTCATTATTGTCTGCAATAGAGAAATTGCCACCTACAACACAGCATCAACAAGCCATTAACATGATAAAGAAAAGAAAACAGAGGGTAAAAAGAAGAGGGGGGAGAAAGCAACACCACCTAATTCAAAAGTTTCGTAGTGAGATGTTCATGAATGATAATATAATTTTTTATTTTTTGAAATATTTAATATTTATTAATTTTCATTTAATATTTACTGTTTAAAATCAATAGAAATATGTAATTATGAAAAAGGCCAACAGTGCATTATTTAAATTAATTAAAATGGATTTCCTCATTCATTTCATTCAAATAAAATATTATTACTAACATATAAAATAAGAAAAGTATCAACGGGGTCGAGTCTAGCGAAGGGGTTAGTCTCCCACAACATGGTAAACCAAGGTTTGAATCCCTGTTGTGAGATGTGTTCACATTTAATATTTGATCGTGCATTCGAATAGGATCGAATAGGATTGTCTTTGAAGGGGGAGAGACATGTGGGAAACCAAAAAATAAGAAAAAAAGTTAATTGAAGACATTAAATGTTCATCAATATTTTCAAGAATTTATTAATTCTCATTCATTTTATTTGAATAAAATATAACCACTAACATATAAAATAACCAAAAAATTAATTACAAATGTTAAATGTTCATAAATATTTTTCAGAATTTTCTTTATTGAAGGCATTAAATGTTCATGAATATTTTTTAGAATTTATTAAGTTATTAAAAAGGAATAATAATATAATTTTCTAGTTTTAAAATATTTAATATTTTTATTTTCATTTAATATTTACTTTATAAAATCATTAGAAATATGTAATTATGAAAAGGCCCACAATACATTATCTAAATAAATTAAATGATTTTTTTCTCATTCATTTCATTTGAATAAAAGTAATATTAACATATAAAAAAGAAAAAAGATAATATAAGACATTAAATGTTCACGAATATTTTAAGAATTTATCAATTCTCATTCATTTTATTTGAATAAAATATAACCATTAACATATAACATAAGAAAAAAAATTATTAAAGACATTAAATATTCACGAATAATTTTCAGAATTTCTTAATTATGGGCATTAAATGTTCCAGAATAATTTTAGAATTTATTAAGTTAGTAAAAAATGAGCGATTGTAGCGTCTAAAATCATACTAGTAGATAGCGAAAGGAAAAATTTAGAAAATTTTATTTGGAATTGCCACCAAATTTTATTAAATTGAGAAATTTTGGAAATCCTTTTTATTAGGAGAAAGATTGATCTACGACTACCGAGTTAAGTTTAGGAGTAGAGGTGTTCATAAACTGATTCAATCCAATGAAACCAAAAAAAAAAATCAATCCAAAAAGCTGAAAGTTGAATAAACCGAAAGTCGAACAAACCAAAAATTGATAAAACTGAATTATTATTTTTTTATTGGATTAGAATTGATTACGAATTTAATTTTGAAAAGCAATCCAATCTAATCTAAACTAGATTTATACATGCATATGTATTTTTATTTATAAATTTATCATAATACTTATATTTACATTTTTATTTTTTATATATTTGTAAAATTATCACATAATTTATCTGTACTTGTGAAAAATATATTTAACAAGAGATAATTTTTAGTAACAATTTGAGTAAACATACATAAATATAATTATCAAGTTATATAAATTTACTGTTAATAGTATATATTTGAAGAGTTATATTATAATTAACTATACAATGAATTATAAATGATGTATTTGATATTTTAAATTATGTTTGTTATATATTTTACTATTTATTTAATACTTTCTTTAATGAAAACAAAAGTAAGACTAAAATTGAAAACTGATCCAATCTAAACCGCTTTAGATTAGATTAGATCATATTGTATTTAAATTTTAAACCAAACCGATTGTATGACAATATAGGAAAACTGAAATGATTTGATCAGATGATTTTTTTTCTAAAATCGATCCAATCCAATCCGCGAACACTCCTATAAAGTCCATTATGCATAGGGAAAGGCAAAAGTTGAATTCCCCTACACCTCTAATGCATCCATTAAAAATGGTCACCTTGTAATTAATTGTGTAAACTATTGAAAAGTTTTAATTTATCCCTTTTATTTTATTTTTTTGGTACATAATTTACCCCTTTTATCAACACAAACATGAAAATGAAGATTTTTTTTATTAAATATATTTAAATTAAAAAATAACTATCAAAAGTTTATTATTTATTTTATCTGAAAGGGAAAATTTTTGAAAATTTGTTTTGACCTGAACAAGGATAATCTTTGCTCCTATAGTCAGTGTAGTGAGGAACTTAGAGTCACGTAATTCTCTAGAAAAAAAATTATGTTTTGGGTATTTTTATTTAAATTTGGCATCACCAAGCTATTACAATTCAGGTGTGTCATCTTAAAACATATGATCAACAAGGAATCACATCTATATTAACCCTTTATTTTTTATTTTATAAGAAAATAGTAATGAAAATAATTATAATAATTTATTTATAACAAAGAAATGTAGGAGTGTCAAGTTGTCACAACTCTAACGTCCCAGCTTAAAATTGTAGGATTAACAAGTCGTCATGCCTAAATTAACCCTTGATTTTGTTTTTGTAAGAAAATAATAATGATAATAACAACAACAACAATAATAATATATTTAGAGTAAAGAAAAGCAAGAACATTAAACTATAATAAATCAGACATATGAAAATAAAAAATGGGATTAACAAGGCATCATGCCAAAATTAACTCATTTAACAATCAACTAGTAATAATTAGGTTAACAAATAACAATAAATACATGAAAAATAAAAAGGAATCAAGAAGGCATCCCACCTAAATTAACCCATTATAAATAACTAAAAATTACTAATTAACAAACTATAAACCAAACTACAAATAAAAGAGAGAAACAAATAAAATAAATATGGGAAACATGTAGGATTAACAAGGCGCCCTGCATAAATTAACTCATTACATATGTATCTTAAAAAAATATATTAAGCCATTACATAGGAATAAAAATTTAACAATTAAATTTTTATAAGCACTACAAAAATAAAAAGGATTGACAAGGCATCGTGCTTAAATTAATTCATCATAGAATATAACAACTAACAAAGGATATACAACCAACATTTATGAAACTAGTGTAATATAAATAATAAGGGCCCAATTATCAAGTAAAAAAGAGGAAGAAAAGGAAAAAGAGAGAGAGAGAGAGAGAAAGAGAAAGACTTGGACTGAGCTAGCCCATTTTCGATGATAGTAAGAGCACAATGAGGCCTGACCTTAGCAATGGCAATGAGTAGAGTCTAGGTAGGATACCATAGTATCCGTTCCCATACTCGTATTTAAAAAAAAAATACTTGTACTCGACTACATACTTGCGCAGGTAGCAACTTTAATTTGCATTTTTGTACCCGCTAGGTACCTGTATACCCATACCTGCACCTAATATCCATACTTTACTTAGGTGCAAAATCGTGACAAAAAATTCTAAGGTTTTAGGTAAAATATATATTCAATATTTAATTTAATTTTTCAAATATCATTTATTTTATAATCAACTACAAAATTATTAATCAAAGTTTTATAATTAAGTATTTCTAAAATTTCCCTATCAATGTATAAAAAGACATATTCAATCAATTTATCCTTTAACATTGTTAATATCAAATAAAATTTGAATAATTTTAATTTTAAAAAAAAAACTATGTTTAGTAATAACAATAATTACAAGTATTATCAATAATATTTGAGAAGCAATGCATGTATTTAAAAAAAAATCTTTTTAGATAATTTAATACTTTTAGTGGAGTATGAATTATTTTTTAAATTTAATTTATATATAATGCTATTGCAAAACTTTTTTCCGCGGACGTGTAACAAAATTTGATTATTTTATCACATCATTCTATTCATTAATATAATGTTGTCATATGGTGAACTCCTATTGGGTATATATGTAAAATGTTTTAACAACGCATATAAATTAAACTCCTATTTTTTGTTTTTATGTATTTATTTCAATATCTTTTCTACTATATTGTATATGAGATATTTATACATATTGGGTGGGGTGGGTACTATAATCCCCATTGAATTTTGCAGGTAAATACTCAGCCTCGAACCCATCCCCATTGAGTGGGTATTTATCCTACCCATTGTGAGTATTTTTTGCAGGTATCCATAAGGTCCGGGTAGAATTGTCATCCCTACCTAAGTTCATCAATGTCATCATGCAACTACTTAAAGAAAGAAGAAACTGCAACATGGGCTAGTACGAAACAAAATAAAAGAAGGGAAATGTTATTCTCACCCCCATTGACTATAAGTTCATACCCCTTCTTTTTTAAAAATGCTCCCCCCCCCTCCTTCTTTAAACCTTGTCTCACCCCCCTCTCCCACCTAGACCATTTTCTCCTCTTCATACACCCGAACCTCTTATCACCCCTTATTGAGTTCATTCACCGTTGTTGACGAAGTTAAGGAGTTTGCCATCACCATGTTTGTTCAAGTACAGGAGTTTGCACACCCCTTCTTCTCTTCACACATTAGTCCCCCCCTTTCCCATCATGCATATCCAGTAAGCTTTTTTTTTCAATTTTAGATTCAATAGAAACATGCTTCCATTATGCATTAAATATTCTTTTAATTTTTTACATTGTTATGATTTTAATTAAACTTTTATCTAAGTTTTATCAATTATTATTGAAATTTCAATATGTCATCACATATGTTATTAGGAAGATGGCCATGGTTCAAGCATTCTTGAAGAGACTCCCAAGATGCACCAGGTACATTTAGGCGACCACCACCCAATACATCAACTGGCAAAACTAGAGAGGAGGTGAAATAAGCAGCAAGTGCAACTAAAGCACAATAATAGGTACAAGCAGATTTATCTTGAACTTGCTGAGGCCAAGGTACATGAGTCGATTTGCTGAGGTCCTATACGAACCACGTTTCTCCACACGTGTGGATAAGATAGCCCTGCAAGGAGATGAAGTTGGTGAGTCATGGGGGTAAGATCTTACCCCTGCTTACATACCCAAAGGTCAGGTGATACATGGACTGGCCATGGTTAGCCTTCCTTATACAAGCACGCTATATCAGTGCAAGGCGGCATAAGGAGAACATGTCCTTCCACAAACCAGTAAGGGAGATGACCATCACCCTAAATGATGTGTTATCTCTCCTACACTTATCTATTAGAGGTACCCTGTGTGACCACGAGCAACCATCCCGCGAGGAGGCCATTGGTTTTTTGATGAGCAAGCTAGGAGTCAATCACCATAAGGCATATTTTGCAACGAATAAAGAAGCATGCATGACACTCTAGTGGCTGAAGGACAAATATTAGTATTGCGTGGGAGTCAGTGAGGTCGTATTTACAATGAAAGCATATCTTCTACAGTTGGTGGGTTGCACAATCTTCACCGAGAGAGTTCCACACACGTCCTCGTCCATTACTTGGACCTCTTCCATGAACTTCAAAGGAACAACGAGTATGCGCAGGGTGCCTCTACGTTGACCTTCCTCTACGATCAGTTAAGCATTGTCGACCTGCATCAAACGATGCAATTTAGAGGATACATGACTCTGCTAGCTACAAGTACAAATTTTGTTTTTATTTTCTTTGGATATTTGTTTTTGGATATTTTGTTTATGAAAGTTAATTTTGTTAATGGTTTCATAGGCATGGATATGCGAACACTTTCCTATTGTTAGCCCTCATGAGCTAGTTGTTAATTATGTTGAAAGGTTACCCCGTGCCTGTAGATGGAAGGCTATGAAGGATTCAAGCTACGCGCAAGCACGAAGGCAAATATAGATAAGTTGTGGCTGGAGGATATCATATGGAAGCCGTATGTAGAGCATAAATAGGTGCAGGCCTATGACAACATCTCTTATTTCTCCAATTTCCTTAAATCTAGCCCTAATTACGAGCCCATCTACCTGAGAAGGTGCTACGATAGTCTAGCCACGTCCAGGGGATCCTTTGTAACACCCATACTTTTGTATATTAAATTATTATATATTTATTTTTGAAAAACTGCATGGGAATCTCAAAATTTTGATCCCTACGGTTATGTTTTGATTAGAAAGTAGTACTTAGTTTAGATTTTTAATGATTTTTGGGGAACAGAGTTCGAAAATTTATAAACTGGTTGTTTTGTCCTCAATAAGTTAGATAGCAGAATTAATAAAAAAAAATAGTTAGAAGTGTTTAAAAATTATTTTTAAGTCATCAATATACTTAGAATAATTAATAATAATTTTAGAAATTTTTCGAAAATTTATTGAGACAATTTTTTGAAAATGACAAAAATACCCCTGGTTGATTGCGGGAACCAATCAAAGACTTTTTGACCTTAAAATACTTTGAAAAGTTTACACTAAGTATCTTTCGTTATAAAAATTTTATTTCGAAATAAAAATAGTGAAAAATATAATAATCCTATTTCAAATTTTTCAAATGTTTTTTTTTATATTTGACAATGTAATCTTGAAAAATCGGGAAGGAATTTCAAAAATATGATTCCCACCACTACGCTCAAAATTTCAAGATCTATTTAAGCGTGATTTTTAATAATTTTTCCAAGTAGGAACCCGAAAAATTAAAAAATGACGATTTTGTCCCTATTTCTCAACATGAAGGGTTGACATGAGAAAAAGATTAAATTGACATTAAAATATCAATTTGAGCTTGGAATCATGTCATATATATTAAAATATAGTTTTGAAAATTTTCAGGGAATTTTCTGGAATTCTTGTGTAAAATGACCAAAATGTCCTTAGGTGTCTATTAAGTCTAGCTGGTGTTGGTTTAATATCCAGAAAAGGTGAAAATGGTAATTTTAGTTTATTTATGGATAAAAAATTTAATTTTATAATTTTGTAAAAATTTTGGTATTTATTTTTTTTATGAATTTTCTAGCCTAAAAATATAAAATAAATACATATAATTTGAAATAAATTAATAAAATTAAATTTTATTATTAGAAATTTATTTTTGATGAAAAATAATGTGTTTGTCCATTTTTTTTTATTAAAATTCATTATTGTGATATTAAAAGCTAATTTTTCAAGTTTAGGTGATTTTATCGGTACCGATTAATTCACCTACAGATAAAACTTGACACATGGAAGCTTGGGACAGCTGGTGGAGCACGTCCCCAACCGTAAAATAGGTGATTCACCACCTATTTGGATTATGTGTCCCTAAAATTAATTAAAAATAAGTTTTATTGCATCATCGCTTATGTCATTTTGGGGACACCTAACCCACCCTTCTCCTCTATAAATACCCATGCTTCTGGTCATTTTTCACACATCCTCCACTCTCTCAAGCTAACCAAATTCTTAGAGAGTTTCTCTTTCTAGAAAAAATTGTCTTTTATTTTGTTTTTATGCTAAAATTTTACTAGTTTTCCAACAACTGGGAAAACTAGTAAAGTTATCTTTCTAGGAGCTTTACATTGGCAATTTCACTCTCTTCATCAACCTCGTTAGAGGTAATAGGGAGAGTGGGGTTGGTTCTAAATTATTGTCACTTTGTATGTTGGTAGGAAGGGTTTTTCCCGAAACCCGTTTAGGCTTAAGTTTTATTATTATTATTATTGTTATAGTGTTTGATGTTAAACTTTAATTTTTACTAAGTTGTTACTCTACTCAAATTTATATTATTAAATTATAATTGATAAGCTATTACTCTGTTCAATTTTAGAAAATTAAAATGCACTTGCCAAGCCGTTACTCTGTTTAATTTTAGAAAATTAAAATACACTTACTAAGTTGTTACTCTACTCAAATTTAGAAAATTAAAATATATTTATCTAGTTGTTATTCTGCCAAAATTTTCGTAATTAAATTATAATTACTATATCGTTATTCTGCTTAAATTTTATATGATTACTAAATTGTTATTCTGTTAAAATTTTGGTATTGTGGAACTTCTGCAAAATAAGGCAGAAATATTGATTGTACTAGTGCTCAAATTAAATGAGACTAGAAAAACCTCTGCTTGAGAAGTTAGGAATTGATAGTTTAGTGAGTAATGTAAAGCAAGTGACATGTAATGGCATGGCACCCTGCTAGGGAAGCTATAATTTGGTACACTGAGGAATGAAAGGCAGGGACCCATTTGAGGAGGTCTTGGGGTAGGCATCAAGTGGTGAAGGTCCCAATGGCCAAGGTAGTGCCCTCGAGCTGAGATATTCGTCTAACCAAACTCGATAACCTAACAATTGCTCAGTATTCCAAGATTGGTTTGAGAGTATACCTCTATAAATGGATATCCTAACTATTTTTTTCCTCAATGATGACGAGGACTGTACCATGTGATGATCTTGATGAGATATATGTACTCCTAATCACTTCCCAGGTTCTGTTGAGAATTATTACTCACTAATGAGAAGTATGGATCCATACTAAGTCATGGTTAGTGTAGTATAATTTAAATAAACCCTAAGTTTCCTATGTTAATTGTGTTTTAATTCCTACCATACATGTGAAGTGATTTTAGAACAAATCACCTTACTCCATTGTTTTTCTTCCTTGTATGATTGATCGCAATTATTGAAGATGATGGCAATGCATGATGATGCTAAGGATGAGTCAAAGGATACTCCTTCAGATTTGTAGACCTAGTTTATAATATTTTTCTTAAGAGATAGGGTAGATAAATATTGCTCTGTATAGAATCATTTTTATGTATATATTAGGCTAGGTAGTATATATCTCTTGATGTACTTTTGTTTTTTTTTTTTTTTTTTTGTTAGGTATTACTCAAACCATGATGTACAGTTTGATACATACATACATATATATATATATATATATATATATATATATATATATATATATATATATATATGTATGTATGTATATAAGCAATTTTATTATTTCACTTCTATTTCCAAATTTTGTTAAATTTAGAATTTTTCTATAATAAAATCAAAAAAAAAATGACTCAAATTTTCATCAACTTGACTTAATAATTAAATTAGTATGAATTATATTTAAAATTAAAGGAGTGTTACATCCTTCGCTTGCTAGCCATAGGTTATCCTACCTTCGAGTCATGTGATGAGCACTTTTGTTGAGTGGGTAGCCCAAAATGTCAACATTGATGCCAAAGGACCACTTATGCCTTATGGTTCTCTCTGTGGGCATGCATGGATGGCTACTTTGACTAGTTTCACTACATTTCTCATCAATACGTGATTCTACCAATAGAGGGAGATCTTTTACAACTACCTATGCAGCATCCTGGGGATGGTCAGCACAAAGCTAGCCAAACGAAGTCTTCGTCAAGCAAGTCCCATGATTGTCAAGTAATTATCCATATCTTATTTACATTCATTTTCTATAGGTGTTGCTTAAGAGGATAGTTCAGATTATGGAGCGTGTGCTTCAACTAAGGATAGTACATGATGGCATCGACACTTATACCATCACGTAGGACACATTGACCTTGGCACAACAACGGGGTGTACATATTAGAGGGGAACAACAATGATGTAACATCTATGTTTTCCTAATGCATGATTCATTGCTTTGATAATTAAAAAGTGAAAATTAGATATGTAATCTAGGTAATTAAAAGAGACAAATGAATTGTTGTTATATATGATTTGTTGCATGTAATGATGGTTGTGAATGGTTTTTTTGAAATTCTGGTTTGAATTCAGGAAATTTGAGATATGTACTTGAGCCAAATTGGATGTGTTGTGTGTGTGATTTTGGGCTTTTGAGGGAAAACAGTTAAGCTAGACTAGTTATGAGATATGGGGAGTGGTTTGATGAGTCATGAGCCTCAGTTAGCTCAAAGTCCATGTGAGAGCTCCAGAAGGTCAAAGTATAAAAGGAGAGAGGGAGAGAGAGTTCTTCTCATTTCTCTCATATCACTTCTCTCTCTTCTGTTCATCTCTTTCTATTTCTCTCTAAAACTCTCGAGTTACTAAAGGTGTCAAGAGGATTCCAAGCCCAATTCAGTGATTTGGGTGAGAGAAGGATCAATCTTTTGAAGTTTTGGCTCAAGATATCAAATTCTCAAGGAACCTAAATCCATATTTGGAAGCTTTTAGTGGTAAATGAAGCTTACTATGGGTTGATTTCTTGTTAATGGTTGTGGATATATTGATTTCATGTTGTATAAACAATTGGATTTTCATGAAGATTGTCATGTAGTTGGTTCTTGGTAAAAATGGGTTTTGAAAGGGGTTTTTGAAATTTGTTGATGATTTGTGGACAAAATTGTTATGTAATCGGTTAGAAAGGTATTAGAAGTAACTAAAATTGTTGTGTGATGTTTGGTGTTGATTGATTTTGTCAAAAATGGTTGTTGATCATTGATTTGTGAACAAAAAGATTGCATTCGCGCCAAGCAATGGATTCTATCGCTTAGCGACGGATCCTAGTGACTCTCTGGAAGTCATTTTCTTAACAACGGAAAATCTTGCCTAGTGACGAATCCTAAAAATTCAATGGAAGTCTGTCACTCGTTTAGCAACGAAAAATCTCGCTTAGCGACGAATTCTAAAAAATTCCCTAGAAGTATGTCGCTTAGCGACGAACTCTGCAAGCTCTCTGGAAAATCTATTGCTTAGCGACGGAAAATCTAGCTTAGCGACGGATGCTGAAATGGAGTATGTCGCTTAGCAACGAATCTCTCACTTAGCAATGGAATTTACGCTCAGTGAAAGAATAAAAGAATTTTCTTTACTTTATAATTATTGTTGTTGTTGATTGATGACTTTATTGACTCATATGGTTGTCAAATGAATATTTTAAGATAATTGGATGTTCAAATGGTTTTTTTCAAACTGGCTCTTGATTTTTCTTTATTATTGTTGTGGATATGTTTGATAAATGGTTGGAAAGTGTTAGTTGGGTGGAAGGTGGCTTAGATAGAACTTTCATTGGTTACGTTGTGTTGTTGTGGGGAGACATCTCACAAGGGGTATAGGTCCCAGTGCTGTATGAGAATTCTCACGAGGTATGTGCTGCTTAGATAGAGCCTTACCTGTTAACCATGCATGGGGCTAGATTGGGCCTGCATGAAGTTGGTAGTGATTGTTGGACCACAGGTGGTGTTGAGCAGGCCACGTGGTGTTGTGTTGCCATATGCATATATGCATGGATATTGATGAATGGTTGTGATTGAGTTGATGTTGTGGTGAATCATGCATTTGTTGTTGGCTGAGGTTGTGCGGGCCTTAAGCCATGTGCGGGTAGGCATGTAAATTGGCTAGTTGATAGGAGCTGTGGCTCAGACGGGCCTCCAACCTAGTGCCTGGATAAGACATGGGGTCGGAAAGATGGGCCTTGGGGATGAATGGATGGGTAATTTCGTAGGGGGCCAAGAAAGTGCAGGCCTTGTGTCGCGGTAAGCCACCACCCACATTCACTTATCCTGACAAACCACTAAGTTTATCCGTAGATCAAAGTTTGGAAATCCTTGAATGGTGCTTGGAAGGCCATGGTAGGGGGTAAGACCTGGCTAATCTCCCATAATGTAGTAAATCTCTCGAGAGTCATGTCATTCATGCATTGACATATGGGTGATAAAGGCATGGTATGTTACGTAGTAACGTGTGTAAACTCATTCTTCTATGAATTGGATTCCAAATTAGTATGTTGATGGCTTGATGAAATGGATTTTATATTTTATGTTTGTCTTTGTTTCGTAAGCTTAGCCTTGCCTTGTTGTTTGTTTTGTTGTGGTTGCCTTTGTTGCTGGTTGTTATCGTGTGTTGCTGTGACTGTGATGATTAAGTTGTTTGGCATGGGAGCAAAGGGCAAAACTTCTATAGATTCAGCTTCTCGGAGTGGATGAGGGAGGTCTCAGCTGGAGACTTTAGAAGGCCTTAATTTGGGCGATCTTTTTGAGACTTTTGTATATGTTGTATAGTATGACCAGTTGTAGGGAGTTTCTTTTATACCTTTCTCCCTTGAATTGTATAACTTGGAGTGTATGTCATATTATTTCATATCTTGTACATATTTTACAGGGTGAATGACATTATAGAAGTACTTAATTTCTTTAATTTCATATAAATGGAAATGTATGAAGTTGTAAAGTAGTACTGTAGCGAGAGTGGGTCGTTACAAATGACACAATGAGTCAAGAGTGATATTTTGGATTATATTTTGTATTTGCAGATATTTCATATTTTATTTTGTATCTACAAATTATCTTTTGGACTATGTTTTGTAGTATATTATGCATTTTATATATGTTAGATTTATTGTGTGGTTGTTATTATTATTACGTAGTTGTTATTTGATCGTTTCATTTAACATAAGTTAAACAAAATGAAAAAAAAACAAATGCAATAATAATAATATTATTCAATTAAATAAAAGCACTTCTACATCCTTGTGATAGAAATAAAAAATGTTAAACAAAATAGATAATGGTTGATGTCAAGCTGGTGGTGGCTCTAGTCATGTCAAATCATGGTTGAGTCTGGCAATTAGTGGTTTGGTCATTTGAGTTGGTTGATGCCTCTACTTGACTCAAGCATGTGATGATTTGTTCAATGGATTAAAGTTGACGCAAGCAGGCTATGATTTGGTCATTGTTTTTGGCCAACGAAGCATATAACTCAATAGGACCAAGGCTATAATATTGGGCAAAGACAAAGAACATCTTTGATATACCATCATCATGTTCAAGTTTTCATAATCTCGTATTGAACACAACATTCCCTATGGATATAGGGTGTCGATAATGAATATCAATCACCTTTTGGGTACCTCTAATCTTAACGTGAATTTTTTTTTCTAAGAGCATCAAGTGTGATGCCTTGATTTATTTTAAGTGATTTTGGATCATCATATTGAAACGCGACCCCTTTATAATTCGTTGTCATTTGTCCATTATAATACACAATAACAAGTGTCAAACTCATGTTCTTAGGGAAGAATAAATTTGGAATGAAAATGGCTGAAAACATGGATAGGTGAAAAATTGTGAATGCTTCTGCAATATGGTGATTTAGAGCACTTTTACTCGTATTAGTATGTGCATTGTTCATGTGTCAGTGAATCATTAAAAGTTTTGTCCTATTCATTAGAAAAAGGAATGATCAAGATTCCACTAACAAAATCAAGGGTTCAGATCACACCGATTCAAACGTGTGCACTATTCAGGATTCAGGAGTCAGTGAATCATTAAAAGTTTTGTCTTATGCGTCAGAAAAAGGAACAACCGAGATCACACTAATTCAAATGTATGCGTTATTCAAACGTTAATGAATCATTAAAAACTTTGTCTTGTACGTCAAAAAAAGTAACAACTAAGATTACACCAACAAAATAAAAGGTCCAAATCGTACCAATTCAAATCTGTGCACTGTTTATAGAGGTATTAATAATGGCATCGATATAGGGTTGGATTTTATATATGTTTTGGATTATTATTCATACGGGCATTTCATAAAAGGTTGTTTAAATTTGCAATACATAACAGAAACGTGCTTCTATTATGTATGATTAATTTATTCCCATTGTGTTAAGGGCTCAACGAAAATGTGTTTCTAACAAGGGTATTTTGGTCAAAAAACTTAACAAAAACAAGTGTGAGAATAATAGCTCCCTTGAAAAGATCCTCACTAAACAAAGAACAATGAAAGTCCTAAGCATTTTGTCACCTATTTGTGAACAAGGCCAATCACTATTTGTGAACACCCAATTTTTTCATCTCTTTTACTTTATTTTTTATTTTTTATTTCAATTTTTGCTTAAATATAATATTAATTTTGCTTGTTAATAGCTATCTCTTTGAGAATTTGCCATTTTGCCTTTATCTATTTTTGGTAAAATTAACTTGTCGTATAAGATTGATGTTTGAATTCTTTGGTTTCTCTTTGCTACTCCATTTACAAATTGGGTCACCTCAATTCAAATCATTTTGCTTACTTTCAAATTAGGCTAGCTATTTAACTATGTTATCAGAACCGAACTGAACCGGCCGGTTCAACCGAAAAACCGGTGAACCGATCCTATGTCCGGTCCAATTAAACCAGAGAACCGGCCAGGCAAAAAACCGGTCTGTGAACCGGTGAATCGGTCAAAAACCGGTAAAACCGATGAAAACCGATCAAAAACCGGTTCGTAGCGGTTCGATAAAAATGTCTAATAAAATATTATTTTAATGTTTTTTCTTTTAAAAAATGAAAATCAACCTAAAATATTTGTCATTTTTTTTAATTCTAAATATAAACTTGTTTTTATTAATAAATATTTATGTGTATTATTAAAACTTAGACTTAAGTATTATGACATATTTAAGTTGAACTATTTTAAGTATTGTATATGTTAAGAACTTATAAAATTATATTTTATTTTTAGTTTTTAATATTATAAAGTTATGATATTATATTTTTTTTAATTTTTTTATGTATTATTTAATTATTATTATTATTATTTTATTAATACCGGTTCGACCACGGTTCAACCCCAGTTGAACCATTGAACCTTGAATCAGTGCCTTAACCGGTTCAATGACCGGTCCGGTTTTAAAAACGTTGCTATTTAAGCCTAAAATATTTATTTCATTTTTAGCTTTTCTTGATATGGGCCATCTGAGCCCAAAAGTTTTAGTTTTTATTTCCTTATTTAGGCCCCGTTTGGGGTGGTTGCGAGTTTTTGGTTTTTGGTTTTCAAATGCAATTTTCAAAACAAAACGCGTTTGGCAAAAATGGAGCTGAAATGGTTTTTAACTCAATTTCAAAACACTTTTACATTCATTTTCAAAACCAAGAAAAAAGGATTTGTGAATTTGGTTTTTGGTTTTCAAAAATAAATACACATCATTATATTTGACAATAGCCTTTTTTGCTACCATCACCACCAAAACCACCGCCATTGTCACCACCACTGTCACCGCACCACTACTGCTGCCGCCATCTCCGCAGCCACCGTCACCACCACCACCACCACCACCACCATCATCATCATTGCCACAACTACCACGACCACCAGCATCGCCACCACCATCACCGCTGTCACAACTACCACAACCACCAGCATCGCCTCCACCACCACAAGCTTCATCACCACTACCATTGTCATTGCCACCACCACGACCACGATCACAACTACCAGCACTGCTGCCACCATCACAGGCAATGTCACCACCACCACTGACTTTGCCACCACCATCACTACTGGCACCGCCACGATCACCACCGGTACCGCCGCAACCACCGCTATCGGCACCGCCATAACTGTCACCGTCAGCATTATCACCACCACCACCATCATTGTTGTCGTCACCACTACCACTGTCATCACTATACAAACATATTCTTAAACTAATTTTAACATAATAAAAAATTTCAAAGTGAGTTTATTTTAAAACCAAAAATTAGAAAAAAAACTAAAACTAATTTTTAAAAACTAAAAACTGGTTTTAATTTTTGAAATTTTCAAAACTCACAACCAAAAACCACCCCAAACGGGCCCTTAATGTTTGTTTTTCATTTTCTAGTTTTATCTTTTTATTTTGGACCATCTAAGCCCATTCTGAAAAAAATATATATAAAAAGAAACTGAATACTTAATAATGAATTGGGCCATTCAGACCCACTTAGATAAAAGTCTAGTCCAAATTACACAACAAGCCAAAAATGAAAAATAATAATAATAAATGAATTCAATAAAACTAAAAGTAAACAAGAATGCAAAAAACATGTGTTCTGTGAAAACTTCCCCACCACCCTGTTCCTTTACATCAAGCCATCCTATTCCCTCCCCACCCCCACCCCCCTCTAAGTTTGAAAATCGTACTTAGCTAGCCCCTCCTTCACATCATGGTTGCCACTAGTTGTCCTTAGTTTGAAAGTTGGCTCTACACAAATTGAAAAGAAAAAACAAATCAATTAGAAAAAAAATGTTTATAAATAAGAAGCTAAAAAAATCAAAAATAAGGGGACTCAATATTCTTAAACCAAAAATGTGCCTTCCATCTTTCTTGTGCATCATTGTCCTTAAACCACCCAAAACTCAAGACATTAATATCTTATCCTCCATGAACACAATATAAAAACACCAATAGATTTCAACACACCAAGAAAAAAAAGGGGTGGATTAACAGAAAACCATGAGCAGTTACATTGGATACAACACAAATAAAAATAAAGTGGTTAATTTAGGCATAATGCTCTGTTAATCCTATGTTTTAACGTGGTACATCCGAGTCCTAACAGCTTGGTGATACTAAATTTAATTAAAAAAATACCTAAAGCCTCTTTTATAGAACTACATGACTTTGAGTTCATCATTACACCAGAGGATACGTAGGAGTATAGATTATCCTTGGCAAGGTCAAAATAATTATTCAAATACATGTCTTTAAATAAAAATTAATAATAATATTTTGTAGTTATTTTCTTGATTTCAAAAATATAATAATAAAATATTCATTTTCATAGTTAACCAAAAAGGGGTAAAACAAATTTTAAAACTTAACAATAATTTATACAATTAATTACAAGATAAACATTTTAAGGGGTGTATTAGGGGTATAGTGGAATTCATTTTCTGCTTTTTCCTATGCATAACCAGAAGATAAGGCATCATTTTTATTCTGGTGCACCAAAAGGTAAGGCAAAAATATCTTCAAAAGTTGTGCACCAAGTATAAATCATCCAAAAGTCTACCAGGTTTCAAATTATAAAAATATCAAGACATTGTTCTCGTGAACATTCAGTTACATCTAGCTTTTAAACATGTTCACCAATTATGTCCAGCTTCAGAGAGTCCACAATGCAATAGCCTTCTTTCTTTAGGAACAGGAACTTCCGCCTACAAATTGAGAATAAGAAGTTAGGGTATCTATATATACTATAACAGTCCATGCCCTCTAACAATGCCACATGCTAAATTCCTTCTAAGTTAATTTTCCTCCAAAGATTTTACCCTCTTCTTTATGGGAAGTTTCACACTAAATTTCTTGTCATTTTATCAAATTTCCATTAATTGTCATCTCGAATAATTATTTATTAGTCTCTTAAGCATTACTAAATGGGGAATCCAAAAGGACTCAACTTTCTCTTCTTCCAAACGTACTTATCTTTTGTATTCATTACTTCAACTATTTTTTACTAATGAGTTTACTATTCATGTATATTTTCTTTGTGTTATGCTATTCGATAATTGATTGCAGTCTAAACCCACAACAACATGAGGGTAATATACTAGTAATTATTAAAAAGCGAGGGGAGAAAAAGTATTCAATGCATCAAGTACCGATCTGTGAGTTATAATACGATGATCACAGTCAAGATAGTTGTGTCCATGTTCATTACATACGGTGCATGTTTGATTGAGCTCTTTTTTAGTTACTCTCCTTAAAGCCTAAAATCATAAATGCATATGAAAAAGTCATTAAAGTTATATATTCTGAGAAAAGAAAAGAAAAAGGAAACAAATTGTCACAAACTAGACTTGTGTAAACAATTGTATTCATGGTCATTTAGTCAGAGTAAAGAATACATGCAAAGTTTATATACCCACTTTCGAAAGGATGGTAAAAAGTAAGATAGCTGTCCAACTTTACCATAGTGTTCATAGCGTCTATTAACCACACCATACTCAATACACGGCTTCTCATGGACTCTTGGACCATTCCCAAAATACAAACACAATGGAAGTTCTTTCTACAAAGGTAAGATAGGAATGAAAACAAACAACACAGGCTAGAATTGATATTAAGTATGATAAATTTGCAAGACAGAGTACTAAACTAATTAGTGGATATCTATAGTGTTCATTTGAAGAACTTGTTCCCAAGTAATTTTTTTCTTAAAATAAGATTCACTAAATTATTATTTTCGGTGCATACAGTTTGATCCTAACCCTTCTGCTTATTATCAGTTATCACCATCAAGCCATGTTACCTTCCCTTTTTGGAGTACTAGCTATGGCAGTCAGTCCACTAGGTATGCTTTGAGTCCATATCTTTTTATCTTGGTTCTAGACATGCTTACTGAACTAGTCCAAGATACAGTACCATGGTGCATGCTTTTTGCAGATGAGATAGTCTTAGTTGGAGAATCATGAGAATAAATAAATGGAATGTTAGAGATTTGGAGACAAGCCTAGGAAACACATGGATTCCACCTAAGTAGAAGTATAAGACAATATAAATGGAATGCCAGTTTAGCAAGAAATGCACGAATTCCAACTTTGGTAAAAATTGGTACCACAAGTCACACATTATAAGTACCTTAGGTTCATATTACAAAATGACAAGGAGATAGAGAATGATGACAACAAGATCCAAGTAGAGTGAATGTAATGGAGGAATGTTTCGATTGTGATATATTATGAGATAGAAAAACTCCAATCAAACTTAAAGGAAAATTTTACCAAACAGCCTTGAGATCTTTAAGAGGAAAATCTTACCACGCAGCTTTAAGACTAAGTGTTCTATTGGGCAATAAAGGGCTAACAAGTAAGCTTAATGTCGCAGTGTTAAAGGAATTTTGGGGTAGCCCCAACTGTAGAAAAAATGGTAGTTTCATCTAAATGGTTTGAGCATGTGTAGAGAAGACCCTTAGAAGCACCAACAAATGAAAGTCCAATAATTTGAGGTAGAGAGAGACCAAGAAAAACTATAGTTCAAACCATTAACAGAGATTTAGAGCCATAGAGGCAAATGGTTTACTTGTACACTTCATACATGACAGAAATTTATTGTATTGTATGATCTATGTAGCCAACCCACCTAATGAGAAAAAGGTTTTGCTGTAGTTGTAAGATTTTCTAAATTATGACAAAATAATATAAATTATAAGAAAGCTCATAAAACACATCAAATAAACAAAGTCCCAATATCAAAGCTCCATCACATAATCCTTTTAAAAAAAACAATTGTTGGGAATTACTAGGTAACCAAGAACACAATCCCTTCCTACATTACATCAAAACAGGCTAAACCCTTCTCCAATCGAAAATCCTTGCATTTTTCTTGAACCAAATACACAAACTACTGCAAGCATCACAAAGCTTAACAAAACCTCTTGGTACTTTTCCTCTCTACATCTTCTAAAATGAATTTCTGGCTGGGATAATTTAGGATGAAGAAGACATGTTAGGTTGGCTACTTTATTAACGGTACTTCTAAGACTTATATATTCAATATCAAGGATATAAATTTTCATCATCTCTTCTACAAATTAAAATGTAACTCCTAGAGACTTCCATTTGGGGCCAAAGACAAAAAACACATAACAGATAAATTCCTTATTTACCTTTGACCTAAAAGCCTCACTGCTGCGAAAAAAATGAAACAAATGCTAAACCATGCTTAAACAAGGCTTGATATGCCACAAGTATTCAAAAGCAGGTAACTTGGAAAGCATTTACCATAAAAAAGGGGTTGGTTAGGAGGAAATAAACTATTCTGCTTATTATTATGTTAGTGATAGAGAAAAACGAAATGAATAAACAGGAACAAAGAATTAAAAAACTCACTTTTTTTTAAACAATTTCAGTTTCTGCAATTGCTTTGTCAGCCAAATCATGTGGTTCAGTTGAACTTAATCTATCTTGTCCATATTAGTGTCACACTACAACCACAAATTGCATACTTTCAATTTTACAGAAATGTAAAAACTTAGTGCATGTACTAGGTATCCTCACAGATCAAATCCAAGTCTTCTGAAAATGGATCATCAAAGTCTTATTCTACCAAAAACAAGTCAAGGAACTTGATAAATATTAAATGCATCATACAAATTGACAATTAATAGTAGTAGCCTATATTCACTTATTTAAGAAGCAGTTTCCTATAAGGCCTTTAACAAGCAAATACTTACAAGTATGAAGCACAGACCCTGACACTAACACCGGACACAACACAAACACCGACACCCTGACATAGCTAAAATATAGGAAACCGAGACACCGCATACACACACACAAAACATAGAGAGAGACTCTAATGAAATGAAATATGAATAACACAACAAAAAACCTAAATGAATGATATATTCACCTTTTTAAACCAACCGTCTATGTTTTTTCTATGATAACAAGCCTCAAGTTTAAAAATGAATATTTTTTAATAATAGTAGTGTGTGTCCATCCATATGGAAGTGTCAGCTCAAGTGTCCAAGTTGTAAAAAAGTGTCGGCTTAAGTGTCTAAGCCAACAAAAAACAATTGTTTTAATTGAACACCTAATTACAAGTGTCTGACATGTGTCAGACAAGTGTTGAGGAGTGTCAATGTCAAAAACGTATCCAACACTGTGACACTTCAAACAAGAGAGGTGCCTGTGCTTCATAGATACAGCCATTTAAAGATGCAAATATCATCAAGCTTATTCCCAGAACTACTGCTTCTTTGTCTCATAAAGCCTTCATTTTCTACCCAATAGGGTTTTACCTTCATACTATAAGCTATGTAGGATTCCAAGAAACAAGCATTTATTCCACTTCTCTACATCTGGTTTTCGGCTATACATATCACTTCTGTAAGAAATTTTGATAAAGTCTACATGAGAAAAAAGCATGCCACCATCCTTTGTATTGAGTTTTGGAGCACTTCCTCTATCAAAAAGGTTACCTTTCATGAGTCACAACTCATTACAGTTTGTAATGTGATTAAAACAAAAAATAATAATGCCACATGCTTTTATTTGGCATGTGACACCATTGCTGATTCTGAAAATCATTTTGCAAAAGGATGAAACAAAATTGTTAATGCCAAATAGCAACCTTTCAGCATCCTGTGTATGAGCTGATTTTAGTGCACTTCTATTTCCTAAGACATTACTTATCGTGGTGGTTTCTAATGAGATTAGGGCTAAAATGCATTTCACAAGCTCTATTCCAACATTTGATAACTGATACACACTCCTGGTGCTTATAAAGATTACTTGTCAACTTTCAGCTTCCCTTCTATTGTGGTTTTATTGCACTTTCTTTATCAAACACGTCACTTATTGAGTTGATTTCTAATGAGATAAAAAAAAAAAATGTATCCACATATTTTACACAACTTGTGATGTGGATTGTTTATACTGAAAAGGTTTCGACAACAGGTAAAAAATATTTTTCCAATATTTTTAAAAATGAATACTAAAGTTCCAGCTTCCCAAACAATGTGATTTTAGTGCACTCACACTAATAGATCTTACAACTCGTGGAAGTTGTTAACGAGACCCAGCAAAAATACAGGTGATGATGAGAAAAAATTGACAAAAAGTACAATGAAAAAATATCAGTGAATGTAACGAAAAATTGTTGAAATCTTACCGTATTACTACTAATTTATATTCGCTGGATCTAGAAGTAGCTTTTAATGAATATTAAGAATTTAGCTATTCCACGCAAAAATAGGTTTATTTTAGGAATAATTAATTAGACAAGTGGTTAATGCGTTAATAATGCATTCACATGGGATTTCATAATGGTTTTCATAACTCTAACCAGACACAATGCGATTTCACGTGGATAACCTAACCTAACAAAGAAACCATCAATAGACTAAAAAATCCAATCACAACATTCAAAACAATAAGGATCATAATCTGCAGTATAGACCACTTTTCCAACAAAACTTTGAAACTACACAAGATAATAATAAAACAAATACAAAAGCTATAACTAGAAAAGGAAAAAAAGAAAAAAAAACTTATATTTAGGCAGGGACTAAGGACCCTCAACGAGGCCCCACCCCACAAAACCAATCCGAAAAATATCAATAGCAGTACAAAGAAAATGACAACTTAGATAGTCAAGTCAGACAAATCATCGAACATAGAATCAAGATTGCTGGTAAGTATGGCAAAATACTTTTTGACTTTTTGTCAATACATAACTTATCCATTCAACCAAACAGACATCAATTCCAGTCCTCAGTAAGAAGCACTGACATTGGGAAAACAACACAGTAAGAACCCTAAATTACACTGCAGATTAAAAGCAACAATCAAGGCCTGCCAAATGCCAACTAATGAGAAAAAGGGGTTAGCAAACATATCAAAGAATCAGCACAATTGATAAATGGATTCGAGTGCTGAATTCACTTAGATTGAAATTTCCACCCCACACAAGCAAAGACAAAGTAAGTGATGGGATTTCTATTTTGACACATAAAACTGGATGCCTATGATCCATTTAAAAAAAAAAATCAGCAGATTTTTTTAATTTGGCAAATAAAATTTAGGAAAAGGGAATGACGCTCTAGTCCAAGGCAATGAAAACCTTTAAGCTCAAAGAATATTTACAGAAATAATTACATTTATCTCATCTCAAAAAAATGAGTGAAGGCTTTTTTTTTTCCAAAAAATCAGCAAATGGAAGAAGAAAAACAACGAGACAGCAGAAAAGGGAGTAAAAGATAAAAAATAACAAAAACTTAAACCTCCACCACACAATCCTATTCCAAGATTATTAAAATTCAAGTAGACCGTGTAATTGAGTTGAAGAAATTTAGTGATGGCAAACGATTCAATCAACAAAGGTTACCTCTGATTGAGGATCAATGAGCCAGCTGATTGAGGAATTGAACTTAGGTTTCAAAGCCCTCTATGCTGCTGCCTCAAGCATTAGAATACACAGCACAAGGCTATCAAAGACAACAAATTTAAACCTGCAATGGTCCAAACAAGGTAAAAACACAAATAAGGTAATGAGTAGCGCTTGTTTATGCCACGTGTCAGACATTGCGGACTGAGGGAATGTCCACAACGTGTACAATGTATGAAACATTGCAAATCGTAAAGGGCGCTTTTTATTGTTGTTTGTGCGTGAATTTCAAACTGGGTAGGGTGTTGTTCGTGGTTTTGTTGATAGTTTCTGGGTTTCTGAGGTGGCAGCCAATGACGAAGTTAAGGAAACAATCGTTGCTGGTTTAAATGTTAGGTTCTGTTTCAAGTTGCCGCCTTGCCGGTTAATAGGACGACGTCGTTTGTGCCTATGAACAACCGTACTGGGGTCTAAAATCTGAAAAAGTGAAAATCAACGTTACTGTGTCTTTTGAAGGGAAAGATAATTGTTCAAAAATGTTTTAATACATTCTTTTCGGAAAGAAAATATTTTAATGTAGGGTTAAATATAATTTTGGTCCTTTAAAAATTAACCTGTTTTTGTTTTAGTCCTCAAAAAAAATTTCTTGAATAACGTCTTTTAAATATTAAAAATATCCTAATTAAATTCTTATACTAAATTTTGTTTAACTTTTCTGTTAAATGATAGTTACATCAGTATCACAATCACCATTAATTTGCTGATATAGTTATTTATGTCAACTGTTATGTCTAAGTCAAATTAATAACATACTTTTTAAATAAAATTATTACATGTTTAACCCTAAATCACATATTTCTTTTTTAACCCTGATGCAAAAGTAATTACATGATTTTTATTAAAAATTATCACTAAACACTTCAGATAATAAAATATTTTACTTGAAAGCTGATGTAGCTATCATTTAACAAAAAAGTTAAGCAAAGTCTATCACAGGGATCTAATTAGAGTATTTTTAATATTTGAGGGACTTTATTCAAGGAAAGATTTTTCTGAGGACTAAAACTAAAATAGGTTAATTTTTTGAGAACAAAAAATATATTTAACTCTTTAATATATTTTGAGTTTAATTTTTATGTCCTATTACAATGTCAAAGTATTATTGGTAAGATTTTTAAGATAGTCCTTATAAAATTCAATAAATTTATTATAGATTACAATTTATGATTAAATAATAAAGTAATAAAATTTGTACTATCAAAACATCTAAATTAAATTCATATATTTATGTTAAGTGGATTAAATTCGCTGGTGACTCAATTCAATCTGATCGGTTGTTTATGCTTTATGTAATTGAATTGTTGACCACCTTGAATAACAAGTTTTACCCATTTTCTACTATCTCTTTCGGTTTTGACAGCATTGATAAGTATATTTATTTTATTGATTTTCTCCTTTTTTTTGGATCTTTATGAAATTGGGAAAAAATAAATTAGAAATTAATTTAATATTTTGTGTAATTTGAATGTAGTTATTATTATTCCTTTTCATAAAAGGTGCAACCTCCTCTTGAATATTTGAATGCAAAAAATTTTAACGATTTCAGTCTCAAGATTTCAAAGAATAGTGTTGCACAAGCGAAAGAAAATAGCTAGAAATATATTGAATGTTTATAAACACATAATAAGAAATTTAAAAATTATTAATAAAATTACCTTTCAAAAAATTAATAATAGGTTTAAATATGTTTTAAGTTCTTACAAATATTACTTTATTTGGTTTTAGTCTTAAAAAAAAAATTGTTATTTTTAAATTTTTGACATTTTTTTAGTTCTTTTTTAATCTTTACAATTAACTCTAATTAATTTAATATTGACATGGCTAACAAAATAACGAATATTAATTAAGATAATTCAGGTAATAAATAATACTCAAAATTAAGATAATTATATTAATTTTAGGTGCATAATTCAATTTAGTAATGTATTTATTATTTTATATAAATAAGGTAATTGCATATAATTTACTTTTATAACTTATTTTAATTTTTAATATATTAATAATATTGTTCTTATTTTTCAATTCACTAATTTATTTTTGACATTTTACTTTTGTAAAATATATATATATATATATAATTTACTTTGATGCTTATAATTAATTTAATATATTACTTTTGTGATTTATTAAAATCACTACTTGTGATTTATTAAAAAATATATATATATATTACAATCAATCAAAATTAATGAATTAAAATATAAAAATAACATCAAAAGTAATATATTAAAGTAAATTATAAATGTCTAAGTAAATTATAATTTTTTTAAAAAAAGTACAATGTTAAAAGTAAATTAGTGAATTAAAAAGTAAGAACAATATTAAAAGCAAAAAAAAAAATCACAATTCATAATATATTAAAAATAAATTATATGTAATTATTTTTTCATATAAAATAATAAATACATTACTTAATTAAATTACATACCTAAAAATTTTAAAATACTCTTCGTTACCTTAATTATCTCAATTAATATTATTTATTTGTTAGTCACGTTAGCACTAAATTAACTAGAGTTAATGGTAAGAACTAAAAAGAACACTAAGAAAATGTTAGGGATCAAAAAATAACAAAAGAATATTTTAAATTAAGATAATTATATTAATTTTAGGTGCATAATTCGATTTACTTTTAATATATTACAATGGATGTTATTTTTATATTTTAATTCATTAATTTTGACTGATTGTAACAAAATTTATTTTTTTAATATATCACAAGCAGTGATTTAATGTCTAGAGACAAAAGTAATATATTAAAAGTAAATTATAAGTGTATAAGTAAATTATCATTTTTTAAAAAAAATTAAAATGTTAAAAGTAAATTAGTGAATTAAAAGTAAGAACAATATTAAAAGCAAAAAAAAAATCACAGTTCATAATATATTAAAAAAAATATATGTAATTACCTTTTTTATATAAAATAATAAATACATTACTTAATTAAATTACATTCCTAAAAATTTTAAAATATTCTTCATTACCTTAATTATCTCAATTAATATTATTTATTTGTTAGTCACGTCAGAACTAGACTAACTAGAGTTAATCATAAGGACTAAAAAATAATACTAAAAAAATGTTAGGGATCTAAAAATAGAAAAAAAAATTGCAAACACTAAAACCAAACAAAGTCATATTTCTAGAGACTTAAAACATATTTAAGCCTTAATAATATTATTATCTCATTAATTTTTCTTCTTTATTTCTCTCTTTCTTTGTTCCCTCTCTTACTTTGATATATCACCTATAGATAAAAAGAATTAAATACTCCCTTCGTCCCATGATAAGTGTCGTGTAAGAAGAAAAATAAGTCTCAAAATAAGTATTATTTTAACTTTTCAATGAATATTAATTACTTTTTTTTTCATTTGTACCCCTGATAATGCTTTTTTAAAATGTTGTTGTTGTATTGCATCATTTTAGCAAAGAAAATTAATAATAAGGTTAATTTCATAAAACTATTATTTTTTTCATCTATTTAATTGTTTTTTTTAGTCTATGTAAAAAAAACTTAAGATGACACTTATTATGGGACATAGGGATTAAGAGAAAGGAAAAAATTGTTATTAGTACTATTATTTATCACTACATATTAAATTACAATTTATTTATTGAAATTTTTTATTCTTTAGAATATTCTTTGTTAAAAATAAAATATGCGTGTTACATTTGATTTAAAATATACATGCATATTCTTTTAAAATAATTATACATTATTAATTTATAATTTCAAATATATTTTATTTTTGCTTTGTATACTCTACTTCAGATAATATTTTATATCTTATTTATAATTTTAAAATTTTTACATATTTTTCTATGAGTTTAATGGCTATATACTGTCAGTGTAAAAAGTTTTACATTGTCAACCAATTGTAAATTATCGTTGGTATGACTTTTAAGATAATTATTATAAAAGTCAACAAACTTATCATATATGGTGGTTTGTGATTGGATGACAATGTAAAATTACTTTACACTGTCAATGCATATCCTAATTTTCTCTTTTTCTATTAAGTAAATCACACTGATACCCCCTAAGTTTTTTAGATTGCACGTAATTTCCTTGCTCTTTTAACATTTACTACAACCTCTCTTATAAGAATACACGATATAATATTTTTTAAACAATTAAAGGATTAGTGTAATGTATAAAGGAGGTTAGTGTAATGTTTTTCAAACAATTAAGGAAATTAGTGTAGGAATAGAAAAAGGAAGGATATCGTGTGTAATCTAAAAAATTTTCAGAGAGTATTAGTATAATTTACTCTTTTCTATTAATTCATTTTATTTAACTTAAACTTAAAAATAACCATATAATGTATAAATAGTACTTGCTAATGAATATTGGGTTAATGGTGTTTTTAGTTCTTAAAAAAAATTAAATTTTACTTTTTGACTCTGGCTTTTAAAATTCATCGTTGTAGTTTTCAAAATACTAAAACTTTGGTCCTTAAAGCTAACATTTTTCTCGCTATACAGGAATCAAAGTTTGGGTAATTTTGGAAAATATAGAGACTAAATCCAATATTTTAAAAGTCAAAGAAAAAAACTAAAAGTTAAAAAATTTTCAAGGACTAAAAACATCATTAAAGGTGTGTTTGGTAAAACTAGGTTATAAGCTAGCTGAAGCTTATAAGCTAGGAAATGAAAAGCTGAAAGCTTATAAACTAATTGATTGAATTGAAAATGTTTGGCAAAATTAACTGATAAGCTGACTGATAAATGTAAAATGACATAAAAGAAAATAGTTTTAGTTATTTAATTTTTAAATTTTTAAAAAAGATAAAAAGAGACTCAAATAAATTAATGAGGATAAAAATAAAAATATAAAAAAAAAACCTAATAGCTTGTAAGCTAGTTTATTTTCATAAACTAGTTGAAGTAACTTATGAAAATAAGTTAGAAACTACTAAAATAAACTCATGTACCAAACAAGCTGATGTCAAACTAGCTTATAAGGTAATCAAAGTAGCTTATAAGCTACTAAAATGGTTTACCAAACACACTCTAACCTGTGAATATTTTAGAGAAAAATATCAACATATATTAATGGAGATAAAAATCAATAAGGAAAAATTTGAAAAAAAAATTATTTTCCTAAAATAATAAATAAATCAAATTAAATCTATTTAAATAATTCCTATATATATATATATATATATATATATATATAAATGTAGTGTTTAATGTTATTCACTAATATTTATATAAATATATAAATAAGCATATTTTTTTCTTAGATAGTATAAATTATTCTATTTATTTTAAGGGAAAAATGTCCCCTATATTAATGGAAATAACAGTCCAGAAGGAAAAAAAAATTATAAAAAAACAATACTTTCTTAGTTTACCAAAAAAAAATTGAAAGAATTATATTAAATCCATTTAAATATTTTAAATATTAAATACATACATACAAACATATGGCAAATTCTAGCGTGGGAACCTTAGTAAGTCTCCCACCGTGGGAGTGTGTTTTAAAACCATTAGATATACTATTTTTTCAATGAAAGGTCAAGATTTTTTCTATTTTTCTTTTCTCTTTTCTCTTTTTCTCTCTCTTTTTTCCAATTTGGTCCTCTGCCCCCACCTCCCCACGACACCTGCATCGTCCCAAACCTAGGAAGACGAATCATGGGTGAACTATATCACGAAGACCGTGAAAATGTCTCCATCCATGGGGAAATGCCTTCACTACCACTGATACAGAATTTTAAAAATCTAACAGTAAAGAAGAAGTATAAGCAACCTGTTGTTCTTTATGTTAACTCAAGTTTTAATATTTATTCAGTAGGATCTACTTTTAATACAATTTATAATTTTAGCCAAAGTATTTAATATAATATATTGGTAACTGCCAAAGTGAATCATGGGCCATAGATCATGTCACTCAATTACTTAAATTATTTATAGTTTCAATTACTTCAATATTTTTTTATTAACAATGTTTCTAATAACTCTAACTTTTTAGTTAATTATAATTAACAATTTACTTATTTAAACCAGATTTTTTTAAAGTTATCATGTTATTGGTATGAAGTATTCATCAGCTTTATCAATAACTAATTTTCACTAAAGAACCTTATTGAAATCAGATCTTACAAAGTAAATAAATAAATGAAAGGAAAAATTAATAAAATAATCCTAAGAAAATTAAAAAATGTAAAATTATAATATTTAAATTTGCTTGTTTTATAAATATCATATGAAATGTCAAAAAATTATTTTAATTTAAATTTAGTCTTATTTATTTATCTTTTCACTTAATTATTTGTAACTTTAATTACTTCAATATCTTTTATTAACCATATTTTTAATAAGTCTAACTTTTAATCAGTTATAATTAACAATTTACTTATTTAAACCATATCATACAAAGTAAATAAATAAAAGGCAAGATTAATAAAATAATTCTAAGAAAATTAAAAAATATAAAATTATAATAATTTAAATTTACTTGTTTTATAAATATTGTATGAAATGTTAAAAATTATTTTAATTTAAAAGCAGTCTTATTTATTTATATTTTTTTATTTATAACTTCAATTACTTAAAATATTTTTATTAACCATGTTTTTTAGTAAGTCTAACATTTTAATCAGTTATAATTAACAATTTACTTATTTAAATAAATTACTTTCCCTTTTACTCTTTACTTTTTTTCCATTATGTTTTGTTCATTTCAAAAATTGCATTCAATGTTTGTATCTATGAAAACAATATTGTTTAATTTTTGTAATATGATAATTATATATATTTAACGTTTATTTATAAGACATATTATTAAAAATTTCATAATAATTAAAAACATATTAATTAGTATTTAAATTATTGATATTTTCATGTCTAATTTATGTAATATATAATATATTATTACCGTAACTTTATCTGATGACTTATATTGGCATAGTTCTAAGAATGCCTCATTTCCATGTCTACGAATGACTTATATTTTCATGTCTAACTCCAGTTTTTTTTTTTTTTACTCTAGTCTTCTTTTTAGTTCCACAACCCTGAAAAATGTGAAGTACTCTTCTTTTTAATCTGATCTAAGCAAAATAACTCGTGGGACATTATATTTTATTTTTTTTGGTAAAGGGTGGAAACAAAGACAAAAAGGAAAGCCGGCCGAAAAAAAAAATCGGTTGCTAAATCTAATATTTATCCCTGGGTAGATCTAATATTTAAAGGGGGGATATTGTATATATATTTTTTTATTTATTTTTGGTAAAGGGTGGAAACAAAGATAAAATGAAAAAGCCAAAAAAAAAAAAACCCATTGCTAAATCTAATATTTATCTTGTGGGATATTATATTTATTTTCGGGTAAATCTAATATTTGAAATTCTTTTGGGGGTCAAAGTATAAATATGCTAAAACTGGTTGCAACCCGCTACAGCAGGTATTTTGATGTCCCCATTGATGGGGAAATTTAACCCGTACCCATGTTAAAAATCACCCGAATCATGATGCTTGCGCATGAATTTTTCAGGTTGTAAAGGAGAAACTTTCAGGATATTGTAATTAAAAAGGGTCAATATGTGCACAATAATGTGGGAAAATTGGCAGTGAGATACGGTAATGAAATGTTGCACAGATGATTGAAAGTAGAATATGAAAAATAATGGCGAAGCAAGAGAGCCACGGCGTCGTTTTCGATCTAATCGACTTCCTCAACACTTCTCCAACAGCTTTCCATGTCGTCGATAAAACCAAAACCAACTCTCCTATTTCCTCCCCTCACCAAATCGCAAATCCCCACTCACTCTTTATTCGTTTCTTTCAGACAAGGTGAAGAAGCGTTTGCAAAGCGTGGGGTTCCACCAGATCTCGGCGAGGGGGGCTAAGGGCGACAAAGGAGAAGAGGAAGAGAAAAAAGAAGAAGAGGAAAGAAAAATAAAAAGGTAAATCTGGAAAGAAAAGAAAAAATATAAACCTCAACTATAAATTTAAAAATGAATTAATCTAATAGTCTAAAATAGCTTTTTCTAGGGGGAGACACACCCACACAATCACAATCACACATTACATTAAAATTCTTTTTTTTTATTATTGTTCAAAAAAATAATTTATAAAAACATGTCTTAAAGTATAAAATCCAAATTTATATCAATATAATATGTATAAATTCATTATACACACACACACACACACATATATATATACAATAATTTATCTTTTAATTTCTATCTTTAATTATTATTAATAAAAAATATTATAAATTACTTTAAAGATTATTTTATATATAAAAATCCTTATTTTTAATCATCATTGTTAAGAAACACATCTTAAAGTAATTAAATTAAAAATGAAATATATTTGAGAAAAAATATCAATATACTATTTAAATAAATATGTAGATAATTTTTTCTTATATAATATTAATTATTGTATTTACTAAAGATAATATATAGTTAACTTTAACAATACTATTAAATATTTACTAAATATAGTATTTTTATTTACGTTAACAAATTTAATATATATTTATTAAATGTACTAATTTCATATGAATTTATATATATTAAAAATATACTTTTAAATAAAAAATAATGATTATATATTTTAATAGTTATATATATATATATATATATATATATATATATACATTAAAACATAAGTGTATATTAAGATAATATATATAAATTACTAAATATATATAATATTAAAAAAAATTATTTGTTAACAATTAAGTTAATTTAAACATTTTTTAGTCATGATAATTTTATTTTATGCATACAATATTGTAACTAAATTTTATTTACTACGAATATCTATATGAAAAATTAAATCATGAATGTTACGAAATTTATAGGATATTTTATATATAAAATAAAATAATGAGATTGAAAATTTTAATTTAAAATATCTTGCATGTAATATTAAAAAATATAATAAATACAAAATTACAATGCAACGTTATTAAATTTTTAATTTTTTATTTGAGAGAGAAAAAAATATTAAAATGAATTTAAGTAATTTTGGGGCTCATTTTTTGATATTTAATTAAGATAATTTGTGCCTTTTTATTTCATGTTTATTATCTCTTACTTATGTATATTTACAACTATATGTATTACATCATTATTCTCATTTATCTTCATGGCGGCAGTGTTCTACATTTTTAGCAAGGGCAGCAGAGCTTCCACCTCAACCGCGCGAACCATCCGATAAAGGTAGTGCCGACAGAAGGCAACATCACCAGCACCTTATATTTCATTCCAAGATAATGTCCTTGGGAACAAACAACCTCTACCTATCATGGAGAAGATAAATTTATTGGCTCAAAATATGGTTCTTATAGCCAAAGAAAACTTCTATTTTATAGCCCAGATACGCCACATGTGTTGAGGAAAGCATGCTCTCTTTTGGGTATGATCATTATTGGTCAAGGTGGTCTTCTTTATGCAACCTCCCTTTTGTGCATATCGAGGACTCTGGCTTGCGTTTGCGAGATTGTTATGTCAACAACCAGTGGGTCTTGAATCAATTAGTCACGCCAATTCCATATCATGTTACGAAGGAGATTAACACCATGTCATTCCACTTTGCTTCTAGGATACCAGACACTAAGGGTAGTTTTGATGGGGTCTGCATGGAGAAAGCTAATTTTAATTGGCTCATTCGTCAGAAAGTGGCACCAGCACTAGCTACTTCTTGGACTTGGCTTTGGCACCTACGTTCTCCTGAGAAGGTCAAGTTCCCCGTGTGGATTTTGTGCCAAAATGCTCTCCCAGTCCTCTATGTACTTGCCCATTGTCACATGTGCCCTTCTGGTTGCTGCCAAAGGTGTACGCTAGCTGATGAAACACCTATTCATTGTGTTAAAGATTGTATACATTCAAGGAAGCTTTGGGAGACCATCAGTTTTAATCTTGTCTCGTTCTTTGCCCATGCTCATCCATATGAGTGACTTAGGGAAGCTGCATTAGGGACAAATGGCCCTCTCTTCATGGTTGATCTTTGTATTAGAGATTTGATTGGTTAGGAGTTTGCTAGTCGAGAGTTACTAGTTTGTTGTTTATATAAAAGTCGTTTATAATCCCGTTGTACTCAACCTTTCTTATTGTCAATACAATCATATTTTTAGCTTAAAAAAAAAATCTTAGAATTTTAGGTTTTGACATAACTCAACTCCACAAAACTGACTTGTAAGGTAAGGTTTGTTTTCCACTCATATACACTATTTTGGTCATATCACTAGTCAATATGATATTTAACATATTGAAAGTTATCAACACAACTATAGATAAAGTAACTTATTTGACATGGGATTTAACAAAATGATTTATACAAGTTGGTGATAGAAAAATATTAACATTATAAGAAGGAGAAAATATTTTAACGTGAAAAAAAATACAAAAGTAATATTTATTTAAGTCAAGAAGTGATTTACTCCAAGTACATATATACTCAAATTTTAAATAATATTTGTAAAATGAAAAATATTAGAGAGAAAAGGCAATAACTACTCTTTTATAGATGACAATATTGTTGACATCAATAATTAATTCTTGACATAACTAGAGACTTAACAAAAAAAGTATATAACTTATATTCATGACATAACTACTCTTTTATAAATAACAATATTGTAGTATGAATGTCAAGCATTAAGTTCACAGTTCAAACCAGGCAAAAAGAGTAATCTTGACTTTATTGTTAAGAGTTATATCACTAAAAGAGTTGCAATTCTTATTATTGTATAAAATGAGAAATATGCAACCTACATTTAAAATATAGTTTATTATAAAATATTTAATAAACTACTCAAATTAACTATAATATTTTATATTTGATTTTTTTTTTCCAATCATAACTTCATTAAAAAAAAATTTGACAATTAATGATGTTAAACTTCACAAAAAATACACATTATATTAAATATATTTTTTTACAATCAATCATTTATAATAAACTATAAATTGATAAAAACTTACATCCATAGAAGCTTCGCATTAAATGAGCTAATTTTAAACAGTCTTGATGCTATTCAGGATGCCCTTCTTTACAAATTTATTCTAGGCACCAAACGTTTTCCAACGTGGCTAGAAAGAGACTATTTGCACTAAACTTTTTAGCAACAAAATTAACGAAGAATCCCTACAATAGTCTATATCACAGCACCCCAATATCATTTTTCTTTAACCTTATTTCCTGGCAGCATCAGTCAACCCAAGCTCCTTGCGTAGCTGTTCATCTGGCTGCAAGCTATCTGGAATAGCACCAAAGATTCTTCTTGAAATTTCCAACCCAGAAGCTACATGATGCACATATGCTGATGCATCATCTACTTTCTGTTGCAAATTTAATGAGGCAGCCATAAAGTTTGAAGAACTTTTAGAAAATTTTCTCTCTAATGGCTTGTCCAGGTCAGCAGCCTTAAGAAACCGTTCTGTGGCGGCCTCCCAAGAAAGGTTGTGTCTCTGAGCATCAGTAGGCTGGGCAGGCTCTTCAGCCAGTGCCTTAAGTGTGAGTTTAACAAATCCGTCACTGTCATCGTACGTCCAACAATTTGGGAACTGCTTGAAGAAGTCATTTGATGGATGGTTGGCGCACACAACAATTTTGCCCATTGCTAAAGCTTCTGCTGTTGTTGTGCAAACCACATCTGTTGTGCTCGAATTAAGAAACAATTTGTAACTGGAATGCAGGAAATAAAGTGTTAGTATACACATGTTCCCAACAGTACATTGTCAAATAGGAATTTCATTTCAGATAGGGTAATTAAAAGAACTCTATAAAATATTTACAGAAAAAACTGGAGAAAAATGAAGAAAACCGACTTTCCTACTCATAAGTGCTGGCACCGTCGCATAATGTCAATATGCTAAACTATTAGCTGCTTACAGCCATGTGGGCCCAGCTTGTTTTCATAGTAAAGAATACTCAAACTATACTCAGAATCTTGATAAGCACACAGCTGATGAAGTGACATCTAAGTGAACAAATAGCAAGACAAGACGGGCAAAATTGGCAGTTTCTAACAAATACCGGAATGATTTTTAAACTTGCAAATTAATATTCACAATATGCAATATTTCATGTTATAACTTAACATATTTCCCTTTACCTAAGGGAGTTATCATCAAATACTGTATAAAAAGACTAAAAGGTATAGAGGAGCCTCATAAAGATCAGAAAAATGACCCTGTATAAAAAGCCTTAATCAGATATTCTTATCTTTTCATCCAAAGTAATACGTGATTTATTATAGCTTAAATCTTATGGTGTCAGTATTTGATCCATTAACTTCCAATATTACAATACAGATTCCAATTTTCTTTTTCTTTCCTTTCCAAATTATGCACCACTAGCACATTTTATTACCAATAAGCAAAACATTTAACATATCTAACTGAAATGAAATCCAAACAAGATGTGTGCAAATCAATAGGAAACTTACTCATGAAATAGAGCATCAGCATGATCACGAGCTGGGTGAACTCTCACTGTCAGTTCCAACTTTTTTGCAGCCTTTTGAACTTCGTCCGAGTCCTCTCCACTGCCAAATAAATCAACCTCAAGAGCAGCTAATTCCTTTTGATGATTTTTAAGAAGTTGGAGCAGTTCCTTGTAGCCTTTGCTCCATACCATCTTCCCAATAAAGTAGGCACCTTTGGTAAAGGCCTGCTCTCCCTTCTGTTGTTGTTCCCTCTTTTTCTCGCCAATCTCAAGGAAGTTTGGATTAACTCCATGAACATTACATATGATGGAACCCTTGTAATCCTGGGTGGCAGCAGATAATCTAATTACCTGCAAATATACAGCTAACCAATTCCAAGTAAGCAAGAATGCAATGCTTGCAAGCTTATGATAACCATTAATATTATTTTCACAACTACTCATAAAAATGAAATCTCATTCTCATTTCTCACTAGGATGATATTCACTTACATAAGTTGAGCATGTAAAGCCGCTACGACCTAGAGGACAGCTTTATGTTATCTTAGATTCTCATGATCCACACAAATGAATACACAAAGAAACATCATCAAGGCATTGTCTTTACCTAACCAGAGCACACACATATATAGGCCTAATAAAAAGAACTGGAACTATTCATTCAGAATAAAAGCACTCACTGATTAAGAAATCAAAATGGACTAATACCATGAATATTTAACTCAAGTCAATATGTTGTCTTCATCTTTTTTCTTGGGTCAAAGAAGAAATTTAAGATAAGGGATCCTTAAGAAGAAATATAAAACAAGAAAAAGAAAAACAAGAAAAGAAGCTGCCCGATTCCTCTGCATATCTGCTAGATAAACCACCTTAAAAAAGACCACATTATTTCCACCAAATAGAAGTAAATCGCCTAAGTTTATCTCAAATCAGTTTATGAACAAAAAAACCCCTAGTTAAAAATACACGTGTTTCATTCCAACCAACTGCATAGATTGCACATTGTTCAGTCCCTCAAGCTCATGCAAAGATGGGAAATTACAGATATTTACATTCTTTCGATCCTTATACACACACACACACACACACACACAACAAACAAACACACATATATTAGATGGGACAATATAATATTAGTCTGAATTGATTAGCCACCAGAAAACATTCATTTAATATGCTAATCTAATTGTTAGCAATGCGGATGACAAGAAGACCATTCAATTCATCTTTGCAGGTGAAAATTGAAAAATATGACAATTTCAAATTTTCTAGCTTCATTTATTGAAGTAAAAGCCAAAATGTCAAGGTAAACATCGAATACATATGTACTATTTGCCATGAGGATATAATAACTTGCCTTGTGACAATATATACCAACAACCCAGTTGTTTACATATTTCAGCAAAAATGCTTGTATGGCTCCATTCTTCTCTCTCTTCACATATTCCAAATAATTCGTGTGAATTATTCCTATAACTAGCCTGAATTTAGTCTTCCATCTTTTCCCATGGTGATACCATGTCAAGTGCTCAGGCTCCTCTAGAACAGCAATATCTGCCTTTTCATCAGGGATAATTTCTGAAATATCTCCAACAGCAAGAATGCTCCTTTTATCTCTAGAAAACTACATTATAAGTATATAATAAATTAGCACTACTTACATAACAGTAAGGTTTGCATAAAACAGTAATCAGAGAATTCTTAAAAGTAAAAGCTGATAGATGCTCAAATCTATGACCAAATAGCTTACATAAAAACATATTACTATTACAACATTTATGATGGAAGATTGCAAGTTCCCATTGAAAGCCTTATTATCAAACCATTTTGCTAAAATAATACTTTTTTTCAATTATGGCCAAACATAGACCATGGTCTTTATTACAAAACAGTGAACTGAGAAAATGAGAGAAAAAAATACGAAACAGAGAGAAAATCTCAGAGACAATCTAAGACTCAAAACTATTTAGTAATGAGAGATTTACATAAAGTGTATTCTTTGATGCAGAGAGCAACTACAACTGATGCAGTTAAAGCTACAATTACAACTGAAAAGTCTGCTGTAACAGACAGTAACAAACAACAGCTAACAACAGATCACATTATGGCTACAGCTAACAGAACATTTAACAGCAATAGACATTTTACAGTTATAGCACAAAGTCCTATATACTTAATAGTCTTCATTTCATGTGCATATTTCTGTGATTTTGTGGGAAAGCTTCCAATTTTTCCTGTTAATGGAAAACGTCAAAACACAAGAGAAATTATCACCTTTCCTGGATAAAACTGTATGCTGAAACCAGATGTAAATCCAACTCTCTCCTCAAGCCATTGACGGATATACTTCTCCTGCTCTGAGGGTGAAGCAAATGTAATATTGTTGGGATACACTAGTCCTTGATCTTGCAAAGATAACCAAGGGATCACCAAGGTGACATCCCTTTCCCCACTTTTGGAAAGATATGCAGCACGAAGCAGAGGGTTCACAGCTGTTCCTGTCAACCACGGAAGGCTAGCAGTAGTAAAAATGGCAATATGCTGTTTCCTATCCATCCTTTTCTTGGGTTCAAAAGGGAAATCTCATCATCATATTTCAGAACTCCATCGCAGAGAAAAATCACCAGTAAAATACAGCTTCAGAGGATAACTAAATGATCACTTCAACTGCAAAAATAAATAAATAAATATTAGCCAACATTTATGCATAATGACACAAATAAGAAATAAGAATAAAGTGATTACAAGTTTAAAAGCAACTGGAAGCCTCCAAAAGTACATGTCAGGCACATTAGCACCACCCACTAAAGACAAAACTGCTTGAAAAATAAAGTGATAATTTCATAGAAAACTTATCCCCACCTCCTTTCAGAGATTAAAAAGTATTTAGAAATCTAAAAACAAGAATAGGATTTGAAAAAAGGTTGGTGCTGCCAGGACTATGCAGTTTTTCGTAGTCAGCAGTCAGCACTGACTACATGTTCCACAATCCATAATAATCATTAACCATCATGCATTTGATATCAAAAGGTATGTATATATATATATATATATATATGTATATGGAATTTGTTAACGTACACTTACTTGTTTTCTAGTTAGAATACATTAGCAAGCTATACTATTAATGTATTTTAAGATAATTCTTAGTTATAACTTGTTAACGTATTCCAACTACAAATTAAGTTAGTGTACGTTAACAAATCCCACAAGCATTTGCTAATGTATACTCACTTATTTTTTAATTGGAGTACGTTAGTAAACTACACCGTTGGTATATTTTAAGATAATCCTTACTTATAACTTACTAACGTACTCTAACTAAAAATCATATGAGTGTACGTTAGCAAATCCCTATATATATATATATATATATATATATATATATATAAAGGAAAGTGTCCAAATTCCCAATCTTTTCTTTGAAAAAAAATCCATTTCATCCATCACAGAACAAATTAGATGAAACATGCCAGCCAGAAAGCCAGAAAGAACAAGAAAAACCACAATCCATACCACTCATCAGAAACCAACACCAAGCTTATGTTTTTCTTAAGGACTGATTAGTGATCACTGATTGATAAGAAGCCCCAAAAAAAGCATACTTCAGAAACCAGCAGAACCAGCAGAGTTTCCAAAACCAAAACCCACCCAATTGAATCTCACACACCCTTTTGGTTCCTTTCTGTTTTTCCAATCTTGAACAGCCCAAAATTCAAAGTCTACATATAAATGTTACCAAACATAATAGCAAATAAATAAATAAATAAAAGGGAGAAATTGGGGGTATAAAATGTACCTTGAAGGAGTCAAGTAAAAGAGAAGAAGGAATGATGATAATAATAAGGAAGGGATCAGAGAGAGAGAGAGAGAGAGAAAGAAAGAAACAATTCGTGGACAAGAAATGGCCAAGAGAGAAAAACGAAAGGAATTAAGGAGAGAGAATATCTCCCTATTCCGTGAACGAAACGTTGTCGGTTCTAGTGTCTGCTTCCTGGTTTGGTCGAAATTCGACCAATGCACAGCCCGCAAGAAGGCAACGAATTATACTGACAGCTCGTGTTATTTTTTCAGATTGTAAATAATTTTTTTTACTAACATTTACAATAATTTTTTTTATAAGATACAGTATAATATTTTTTAAATAATTAAAAGATTAGTGTTATGTATAAAGAGTGTCAATATAATATTTTTTAAACAATTAAAAAGTTAGTATAAGAATAAAAGAAAAGAAAAAAATCTCATGTGAAATTTAAAAAAATCTTAAGAAATGTCAGTATAATTTATTTATTTTTATTTTATGCATTTATCCTATATTTAGGGATAGGGATGGCAAAGTGAATCCGAAACTTATGGATACCTATAAACATATTCGTACATAAGTAGAGTAAATACATATTTATTGGCAATGGGTTTGAGGGTAGTATTTCCTCACAAATTTTAATGGGAATGAATACGGATATAAATACTATAATACACCCCACTCCATACCTATAGCATACCCACAGTTATTATATATATATATAATTAAAATATCTTTTGTATATATAATTATATATTTTATTAATTATGAATTTAATTACTTAAAACATAGCATTGATTATTGAATACATGAATTATGTGCTTAATAAATTAATTATTTATGTTTAATAAATTGTTCAAAACCATTATATTATTTGCAATATTTTGTGGTATATACAAACACATGAAAACCCACTAAAATCAGCCTAGTGATCAGGGACAAAACTATGTTATATGCTATAGGACAGTTGCCCCCTCGATTGACAAACTTCTCTTTACATATATTTCAATACTTAAACTTGCCCCACTTCTAAATTCTAATCTTGCCTTCTTTTTACATTGATATACAACCATTTCTATCTTTATAAAAAAGCTATTGTCAGGACACATATCTTTTGCAAATATTTTGTACTGTCTAGTTAACACACAAATGAAACAATAAATTTTATTAATTAAAAATGTATAAGGTGTGTATCAATACGTGTCTTCTATTTCCTTTGCTTGGTACTTTTTTGATTTTAGTTCATTTTGTACATTTTATTTATAACAATAATTTTATACATTAGGTAGATAAAATATACATGCTACAATTGCTTTTAATTGTTCAAATTAATTTTAGCTATAATTATTTCATTTTATATTAATTGATTTTAATTATAAGTTAATTGATATATAAATTATTTTATTTTCTAATATTAATTATATAATTGTAGTAATTGTATGTTAATAGTAATTATACGTTAATTGCTTTTAATTACTTAATTTTTTTGTTATAGTTTTAATTATTTTAATTGCTTTCAAATAGGCTTTCCTATTTATATGTTAGGTTTTAAATTACTTTTAATTTGGTAGATGAATTAATTTATAAAAGAAAAACTAATTTTAACTATAGATCACGATTGATTTGTGCGTTAATTTTTTGTTCAGCTTCACAAATTTTTTTGGTTCCATCCGTGCCAGTGATGAAAGAGTTTGGGTAGTATGCACAAGGTCTTAAGTTCTATCCTTGTTATCGCCATTGTACACACAAAAATACAAGCACGTGATGTTTAAGTTTCTAATGATTATGTTAAATGATTAGAACATTTCATTTAAGAATGATTATGTTTCTAATGTTGTTTGGTTATGACTGATGTTTGGATGATTTAAGATTATGTTTAGAGACGGATTCTAGGGTGGACCAGTGGCTCAAATGGTCTATGATGGACCAATGCTTTTTACTGGTTATTGAAGGTCACAATCGGTTTTTTTTTTATATATACCTCTTCAAATATTTTTAAAAAATTGCATAATAGACCTTGGGTAGATATTAACAATATACCCTTCACCAAAGAAGATGAAACCCTAATATCTAGCCCCTTGTGCAGCGCCGTCACCGCCTTCCCCATTCTCTATCCTCCACTTCCTTGTCCAGCTGTCATTCCCACCAGTGAGCCAACGGCAGCTCCTTCCCTTCTTCAGTCATTTTCATGTACTTTTCTCAAGCAAAAATGCATAACAGAGTAGATTGATGACCCAGTGAGACAATGAAGCATGTTCGTCGCCGTGGACGGTGACAACCCAATTTCTGATCTCGGGTCACTAACATGGGCTGCGATGAGTCCAAGGTAGAGGACTTCCTTGCGGTGGCTCTGTGCAGACAACGAAATGAGTTCCTAAAAGCTGCATCGAAGCAACGATACGCCCTCATCACAACACATGTAGCGTATTTCCATTCATTGAGAGAAATCAGCGATGCATTTTGCAAGTTCGTGAAGCAAGACCCCACTACCAGTTCCTCCTCTACGGTTCTCACATTACCCTCTAAAATCAAAAGCAACAAAAGTGTGATTCAGTTTCAAGATACTATTTTTAATTCCTTTTTTTTTTGTTCCCTCTATCTGGTTTTGCATGTCAATTGTTTTAATTTTGATGTTAAAATTGGATTGTTTATTATTTCATTTGTATTATGTTATTGGGTTTGGTTATGAGCATATAGGGTGAGGATTTGTTTCTCGGTGATTGTTTCAATTGGCATTATTTGAATCAGGTTTTTGGTGATTGTTTTGACCCTGTAGTGATAGTAGTTTTGCAAATGCAATTTTGCTTCTGAAACTTGCTTTGTATCAGGACCAAGTTCAAATTCAATCTAGGACTACAAGGGTTCCTAGTTTGAAACTTAATGTGTTTGATCCTCACGGTTCAAAACTTACATCGTCAGGGAATAATGGTTTATGTGCAAGTTCAAAGCAGCAACAAGGGCGTCGAAGTTGAACAGGTATGCGATGGGGCCGCTGGAGATGGAGAAGGGTTTGCACAGTGTTCTAGTAGATGTGTGGGGTTATGGTAAAGATGAGGACTAATATGCAAAATAATTTTAATAAATGAAAAACTTAATAATAAAAGTAACCAGTAATTCATGTTGATCATTCAATATTAAATCTATAAATCTAACGGCAGTTACATCTTCTCCACCACAGACCATATGATAGAGTTGTCCATGCTAGCCGCCGTCATGTTTAGATACTTTTAATGTTATGTTTGGATTATATAAGAGTGAATTTTTAATTTAGTTGTAGCAAATTTTTAATAAATATATTTTTGTTGAAGTATTGACGTTACACATAAGAAAAGTGTGGCTAACAGGTGCGAGTATGGGTATATAGATACCCAGCGGATACAGAAATAAGGATTAAAATTGCTACTTGTGTAGGTATAAGAGTGAGTTGGAGTATTTTTTTCAAACGCAGATATGAGAATGGGTACTATAGTACCCTATTAAGACTTTACCCATTGTCATCCCTATTTAAGGAAGAATGTTTTGGATTCTTAAAAAAGGAAGAATGTTTTGGTTAGAGAAAATGATTTTTATTTTTAATTACAAAAATCTAATTTTATTTTATTTTATGCTTTTAAAAGTTTATACAGGTGAAAAAATTATTTTTATTTTTTTGTTTTTATTAAATTTTGTACAAATTGAAAAAAAAAACATTTTTTCAAATGAAATGACTCAACTCTTATAGGATGAATAAGGATTCCAATTTATTTTATTCTACTCAATTAATCCTTAAAGTTATTTTTTATGGGTAAACTGTACCTACTGTTGGTACATAACCAATGTAATATGGATAGTTTTTTTTTTTTTTTTTTGAAGTTATGTAATATGGATAGTTATTCTGCAATAGATAATAAGGTAAATCAATCAATTATACCAATTATATTATTATAAAAGAATTATCACGTTTGCAGGTGTAAAACAAATAAAAATAAATATTGGTTCTTTTCTCGTTGAGATATCACTAAAAAAATTGTTTTTATTTTTCAATTCATAAAAACAAACATAATTATAGTAATTAAGATGATTATAAAGAATTCATAGCATTAATATGTGTGTATTAACAATTGAATCCTCAAATCTGTGTATACAGGGGTGGTTTCGCATTCTTCATCCCTTTTATTTTATTAGAGTAATTGGTATTTTTCATAATAGAACATGAAAGACTACTATAGTTTATTAAGGAAAAAAAATAATCTAAGAGTCATTTTGCTTAACTAGCTTTGTAGACAAGGTAGTAACTGGCCATTAAATTTTGCGAATTTGTTTATGGTCATATTTGTTTAGGGTTCTATGTATCTTATTTCTCCTTTTTTCTTTTTTACAAATAAAATGACGTGAGCTATATTTTATAACTTTTTCAGTAATATGGTGAGTTGGACAAAGACTTAAAAAAAGTTTTTTGGTGAGTTTACTAATAAGTGGAAGCTAATTAAGAAAGAAAACATGCAAGATTATGCAATTTAAGAAGTCATTGTATCATCCTATTCTTATAAACATCACTCGTTAGAGTTTATTGTAATGTTGACCTACTGCATACTACAATAGGAAGTCAATTGGTGAATTTTAGCATGACATCTTATTTAATTTGATTCATTGAATTCTATAAAATCTGATATTGTTTTAATATTTTTCATTATTTTAATAATAGGCTTTACTTTCAGATATTTTTGCATATGTGCAAAGTTTTATATTTTTCTACTCTTTTGTTACGTGGTATGAATGAAATACAAGAGAGAATCTTTCAATTCATGTCGAAGGACTACGAAAATTGTCATGAATGGAAGAAAATTTGTGTTGCTAATTGATTCAAGAAAGATAATACTTTATTATTCAAATTTCTAAGTGATAATGTAGATATTGTTAATGCAAATAGAGTTGGTAGTTAGTTTTTTTTTTTATTTGTATGGAGGAAGGAATATATGACGTTGAATGCAAATATTTTTAATGTATATAAAAGTGGCACTTTCTTAGTACCTATGAACTATATTTACTAAAAATGAAACTTTATGATCATAATTAAAATTATTATTTATTAAAATATATAAATATTATTAAGGAAGTATGTTAAAGGCTACATATATTTATTGCTTTGGACCATTAATTCATTTATTTAATCTTAACACATTTTTTCTAAATGTTGTATTGGGAATATTTCATATTACATCTCTCATTACATCTTTGATTAGGGAGATTGGAAATGAATCTTTATTTACGCACAAATTTACATTTAAGATATTTTCACATTTTAATTTTAAACTTAAATATGTTTTTTATTCCTTTAATTTAATACTTTTTTATTTTTCGTCCCATGCATTTTTTTATTTTTTATTTTCAAAACTACCCTTATAAGTTCTAAACCTTTCATTATTAGTCTCTATCGTCAAACTCCATTACAAAAAACGTTAATGTGATTACGTCATGATGACGTTAACATGTGCCATGTTAGTAAAAATGACATTATGATGATGTCATCATGCGCCACATCAACATAGTGCCATGTCATGAGTACCACATCAGCAAGAAGTGTCACATTAGCAACAGTGCTATGTCAATGCTACAGTGGGGGACTAAAAATGAAAAAAAAATTATAAAGATAAAAAATGAAAAAAAATTACATGGATTACAAAAAAGAAAAGAGTGACATATTTGTAAGCACAACAAATATTTAAGCTTTAAATATAGTGTATCAATTCAATTTAAAATTAATATAAAATAAAAACCTCAACCTATTGACCATGACAATGTTTTTAAGGAAGGAACTAAATTCATATTTTTTTAAGTTTGAAAACTAAATTCATCAATTTGAAAATATAGGAACCTTGACCATATTTGATTGAAAGTACAAAAAACCAAAAACACATTTTTTTCATTTATTTATTTATTAATTCTTCAATCATTCTCTAATGTAATGGTTAATAAAATTAGAGTTTAATGATTATACACTGTCAGTGTAAAAAGTTTACATTATCAACCAATCAGAAATTATCATTGATATGACTTTTAAGATAATCATTATAAAAGTCAATAAACTTACCATACATGGTGGTTTGTGATTGGATGTAGTGTAAAACTGTTTAACATTGTCAATGCATAGCTTATTTTCTCATAAAATTATATAAATAGAGAAAATAGATTATGCATTAACAGTATAAAGTAATTTTACATTGTTAACTAATCACAAATCACCATGTATGATAAGCTTGTTAACTTTTACATTAATTATCTTCAAAGTCATATTAACAATAATTTCTAATTGATTAATAGTGTGAAACTTTTTACACTAACAGTACATAACAATTAACTCATATTAATATTAATTAACAAAATATTAGACTAGAACGTAAGCAAATTATTAATTAACTGCATATAAATAATGAAGTAAATTTAAATATATTGACATCAGTCATTCATTGATGTCAGATTTTATTTTATAACAACTATTTTAAAAGTTATAGATTAGTTGATGGTATAAAAGTTTTGAATAAATAATACATATACTAATAATTTAAAACCATTTTATATTATGATCTATTTACAAATAAATTTATTTTATAATAATAACTACAACTAGGGGTGTAAACAAGTTCAGTCCGAGCCAAACATTTAAAATTTAAGCTTGACTTGTGAAAAAAATGAGTGACTTAAGCGTGACTCATTTATTTAAATGAGTCTAATTGAAAGTTTAAGTTTGACTTGTTAAAAAAAAAGTTTGAACTTGACTTATTTAATTCATTTATAACTTAATTATTTTTTCTTTTATAATTTTTTCTTAAATTATTTTTTAATTTTATCAATTTAGTATTTACTAGTAAACATTTTAATATTAAATGATAATCTACATATAAAATTATGTACTTAACATGTCATATGTGAAATTCAAATATTCCAAATAATTACATTTTTTTATAATCTAGTAAATAAGAAATTTATAACATCTTAATTACTATAAAAAAGAAATTTTAAAATTAATTTTAACATTTTCAATAATGTTCTTTATATTTCTATAATGAATATATAAATAACAAAAACTAGTAAAATCTACATCATCAATTTAAATAAATGAGTTATTTATTAGTCATTAATGTCAAATTTGTAAAGTTTGAACTTAACCTATTTAAATAATTAAGCTCAATATCAAACTTGATTTTGTTCATTTAATTAAACAAATAAACTTTATCAAACATTTAACAAATCAAACTCAAATAATTTACGACTAACTTAACTCATTTACACTCTAATACAAGTTCCGATTAAAAAACTTCTACCCGAACTCATAAATTATTAGTGATTCTTCATTTTGATATTTTAGTGGAAAGCAGCAACAGCCACCTCTTTGTTGAAAGTTTGGTGCTCTTTTTCCGCTTCCCCCATTTCACTTGCATCTCTTTGGACAAACCCTACCCACGAGAAACCACCATCCTGCAGCTCCCATTCACATACCCGTTAAACCATTTCGACGCATTTCCCAAAAGCACGAGGTAAAGCTTTCACCTTTGTCTTAGATTTCATCAATCTGTTTCGTTTCCTTCAACTTCTGTGTCAACTTCTCTATAGGGTCTAAAAGTAAATGGGTATCCATACTTTTTTTTTTTTTTGTTATTTGGTTAAGGAGAAAACTTGATGCCCTGTGGATTTTTTGTTCCTCAGAATGTGATAAATGGTTTATGATGTTGGTGTGTGTTTCATTTCTTTCATCCTATTTTCAAGGTTGCCAAACAGATCGTTGTTTGGTCTTTTGTTTGGAGCTGAATAGTAAGTGAAAGTCACAATAGTTGTTTGCATTCTTTGAGAGATATAAATGAATTTGAAAATGCTGTAGAGTGTTTTGGCATTTACAGTTTTCAGCATTTCCTGCAGGAATGTTGTTTGATCTCAATTTGCTAGCCTTCTGAGGTTTCTAATTTCACTCTGAAAGATTAGATTAAGGCATGTCTGCAGTAGTTGCACTAGAATAAGGGATTTTATAGTTCTTTTGGAGCTAATGTTACTATTTGTGTACCTTTCTTCTTGACTAGTTTGTGGTTGAAGAGATGCTGATTGGTCACGCAGATCACATATCGGAGTCAAGATCATTGAAGGATCAGGTACTTTCTGACCCTGTGTCTGACTTAGGTGATGACGAAGATGAAGATTGCTTGGAAGAGATACTGTATTCAGCATCCTTTGAAGAGCTTGCAAGCAATAGCGTTAAATATGACGCGGTCATATGGCTTGCTATATCATTGCTGCTGGTTTTGGCTTGGGGAGTTGGCCTTATTATGTTGCTTTACCTGCCCATCAGGAGATATGTGCTTCAAAAGGACTTGTCTTCTCGTAGATTATATGTTACGCATACTGAAGTGGTTTACAAGGTATATATATGAATTGTTATGCATGATATATGAGTTTTGATACGGGAAGTGATCTTTTATTCACTTTCTCCCTTGGTCAAGGTATCAAGGCCTTCATTTATACCATTTTGGGGGACCGTAACAATTGAGAGGCGTGTACCTCTTTCTCTGGTGATTGATATTATTATTGAACAAGGTATTGATGCACGCATACCAGAATGTTTTCTTGTGCCCTATTTTAATATGCTTTGTTTAAAATAATTGCATATACCTTCTGGTTTTTGTTTCTTGAGACTTGACTATATATATGTATATTAGTATATATTTTCATCCCTCATTACTGCAAAGAGTTATGAAGTGTTCTTTTAGAACATGGTTTATATTTTGTAGTTTGATTGAAAGGGCTGATATTAATGCTTTTAAATCTAACAATAATAAGCTATGAGATTAGGTTTATAATGTTGGTTGCTGTAGACTAACAGTCTAACACATCAATTTTTCCTTATAAATTGTGAGTTTTATATCATTCAAAAGAATGAAAGGACCAACAGGGTTTTAAATGGCTAAAAATTACTGACTAAATACACATAACAAAGTACATTTTAGCTTGTGCTTAAAACCTTACCTACATGATGTTTGTTATATCTTATACTTTTTCTTTAACTAGATTTCCTCAGTTCTTTTTTCAGGTTTCCTGCAGTCTATATATGGTATCCATACTTTTCGACTTGAAAGTATTGCACATGGAAAAGCTGCTCCTGTAGATGAACTACAAGTTCAAGGAGTTTCTGACCCTTCTCTTTTGAGAAAGGTGAAACAAAACATGTTTCTTAATATGATTCTTTATAATTTTGGAGACAGATTTTAATCTTCAATATCATTCTTTACATTTATATTGTAGGGGTTCTATTAACATTATACTGCTAAGTACTAACAAAGGGGATGCATCATCTTAAAATGCTACAATTGGTTTGCAGATGATCGTAACAGAGGCTTCAAAGATAGCACAAAATGTAAGTACAAGTGGGAAGCCTGCTGCTCCTAGCACAGATGTGGAAAGCATGGCTCGTATGCCAGCAGCGACTGAGGGATCAGTTGTTTTGAGATCACCATCAAAAAGTTTGAAGGTAATGGTAGACCTCCTTTCATGCATCCTGACAAAGAGTCACCCCTAATGACTGAAGGGATTGAATAAATGCTGAAAATGTTAGAACATGTAATTCTAAGAGCCATACAAGAAATGATCTCTTCTCTCTCTCTCTCTCTTATCTATCTATATATACTTTGTTGGTTTGTCCTACCATGATTTTTTTGGTGATCAGGAGCATTCCTGGCTTTGAATTTCTGAATTTTACATACTTAAGCTGTGGTCTATTCTCATTTTGGCAACACAAATTTAAATATCTATCTATCTGTCTATCTAGTTGAAGGTGCACAACATGTGTTGAGAGATTCCGGATAAAGGAATACAATTTAGTAATTCTAATGGTAGAGGCTCTTTTACCTTGCTATACTTTGTCCTACCATGATTTTTCGGTGATGAGGAGCATTCCTGGCTTTGAATTTCTGAATTTTACATACTTAAGCTGTGGTCTATTCTCATTTTGGTAACACATATTTAAATAATGCCTCAAAAAGGAAACAGCTGCTTTATTGTGGAAATTACATAGGGAGCAAATTGTGATTGTTGACTATTCAATTGGGTAAATTTGTTTGGCTGGGTTAACAGTTTAGATATTATGGCCATGAAAATCGAGTGAATGTTAGACTGATCTTTTCATTTGCTTGGCAACTGTAGGATAAATCTTCTCTTGATTTGGTTCTTGAAAGGCACAAAAAGTAGTTACTTATCTATGGACAAATATACATTTAAAGAAAGCAATCCATATGCACCTATCAGAAGGGAAAATGCAGAGTTAAACATTTTCAAAATATTGGAGAACAGTACTATATTCATGCTATTATTTGTTTAATTGCTCTAATCATCTTATAAAAATTTGGGACAACTTTGGTTAGGTGGTGGATTTGAAAGTTGATAATTATTAACTTTGACAGAAATGAAATTTTGTTAACAGTTTTTTTTTTTTTTTCTTTTTAATCTTTCTGACATAAGAATGATAATGTAAACCATTCTGATATGTTTCTGTTGAAATCAAGCTGCCAATAAGATGGCGTTGTATCATATGCATTGCTTAAATTTCACCCATATAAACCTCTATTTTACACTCATCTACAGATGGCAGGCTCATCACATACTCCTTCACTAGAGCGCAGAGTAGCTGGAGGATTGCTGCTTAATAAAATTGAAGAAATCAATAAATCAGTAAAGGTTTGTATCTTCTCTTAACAGAGCATGGATTCTATTGAAGAACATACAATATTTCTCTCTCAACTAGATAGAAACACAATTTCTTAATTTCTTCTTGTTCTTACAGCAGACTTAACTGTTTCTTTGGAAATTTTTCTGTATTTGTTGACCATTTACTAGCTTCAAATTCATAGCATGGTCTTGTTGAATCAATTTCTGTTCTTTCCCTCCCTCACAAGCCACACCACTGGCATGAGTGATTGTTTGTTCACAGTTACACAACAGAACAGCAGACCTAGGAACTGCGTTATTCAATTCTGTTTTTGATTATTTGCATTCATCTTTAGCTGACTTCCTTTTATTCTCTGTATTTATTATGACCAGAGACTTGAGTTACTTATCGAGAAGTCACATGCTTCTCCCTCCACCAGCTGAAGGTACCATAGTTTATAGCACTGCAAAATTTTGAATTGAAAGGAGTTTCCAAATTAATAGTATCATATTCATGACTATGGAAATAGTAAATAATGATTTCATTATCTTAGTACTAATGATTCACTGTTATGATTGGCTCTAGAGAATCCTGGCTGAGGATTGTAAATGTTTAGAACCTCAAATTGTGATTGCATAATTGTTTTTACTAGTTTCCTCAATTTTTTGTCATCTATTTTAAAGTTTTAATTGTATATAGCCCAATTGATATATTTCTATGCCAAAAGCCTCTATTGGTTTTTTTCCTTCATATAACTAAATCACCTTAAGCGAGATTCTATCATTTTCTTTTTCAATAAGGGGTCGCTCCAATTTTTCACCCCTATTACATTCCCTCATTCATCTCATCTTGTGTCTTAACTAAGCATGATAATAGATATATTGGATTTGATTCTTCCAAATAAAACTCGTATTCACACATTATCACTTCACAAGATGGATACATATCGAATACAATATTTTTATAGATCTCAAAAAAGACTTAGGATAGAGAAAGACTTGACACTTATACCTCTCTCTTCTTGTCAAATGACTTTATTATTATGAAATTCAAATCAGTTATAATTGAAAGTGTGGGAATTCGCTCACTCTTGTAGCGAACACTAATTGACCATTTTGTGAGAAAGAACTATATAAATAGATTATAGTCGTCCATTTCATACAATTTGTACATGTAACCACTGTCATTATACTTGCAATTATATTATCATATAGTAACATTTTTAACAACACTTTTTGTAATATTGTTTTTCTTTCAATCTCTTCGTCATGTCAATTATCTTATTTCACATTTTTTCCTCTTTATCTAATATTTTTTTCTTATTGTACAAAAACTCATACAAATATATTGTTCAAGTATAATTTTATATATCTTACTACGATACATTAACGCCCAAATGGACGTTATATACAAATAATCACAACCGGCGTAGAACATGATCCCAAATTTCGGGGTAAAGCTTTTTCACCCTCTGTTCCTCAATCTACCTAATTGATAAGAATGTGTACACGTGATACTGTTTTATAATATTTTTTTACAACTCATTTTTTCTTTTTCTCTCCGCCATATCAGTTATTTTATCTCATATTTCTCTTTTTCTTATCTTTTTCTTTGTTATGGAAAATAATGTGAAAAGGTGTCGTGAGAATATCATTATTCATTTGAAATGAAGCTTAGGGAATATAGAGGCGTAGAGTGGGCTGCTAATTTCCATCATAGCTATTCGGCTCAAAACAACTATTTCAGATCTAACAAAGATGAAACTTTTGATGAAAAACAACCCTACTCTGGAAAATTCTATCATTACAGTCCGCCAAAAAAAATAAAATAAAATAGGGCAGCCCTACCAATGTTTTCACTACTGATCACAGCCATAAAGAATGTTTTGAAAACATATTTTAAGTTAATTTTATGTGTAACAATTCTTAAAATAAACTCTTCAAACATGTGCTTCATAACTTTAACACTCTTGATTACTGTTTTTTTTTTAAGTAACCATATTATAGGTGTGAAATATTAACCAACTTTGTCGATAATTAATTTCTGTCGAAAAATTTAATTGGTAATACAAAGTTTACATCACCTTAATAATGCATGAGCATTTCTACCCGTATAATGCTATATATACATATTTATATATGGATTACTTCATATAATTTGTACCATTTAAATTAATTATAATTGATCTCACATTTCTTTTTTACATATACATATATTTTAACTCTCATTTCTTGTAAATTCATGCGTATCTTACAGTTCCGCAGGAAGTATTACCCTTTCCGACTCGTTCAACTTCTTTCAAGTAAGACCCCCAAAATAAATAAATAAATAAAACTTTCAAATACACTTTTCCGAAAAAAAAAAAAAAACTCCTTTCTAGTACAGTAGTACGCTGTACTTTTTTCTTTTTCGGATAAATATACGTTGTACTTTTCAAACTATATGATATTTTGTTTAGACCATAAAACATACATATAACTTTTATGATATTTTATAAAGGGTTTAACTGCATTTTTAATCATTCTAGTTTGGATTGTATGTGATTTTAATCCTCCAACTTTTTTTTTTCGAACCAATTATGTTTTTCTGTTTTAAAATTTAGCAAATTTGGTCTCTTCGTAAATTTTCTTTGGTTAAATTACTCAATTGGTTCTTAAACTATTTGAGAATTTTCAAATAGATTTTTAAGCTATTTTTCTTTAACTAAGTTCCTAAACTAAAAATGCAAGTCTTTGGAATTAGTTTTTGACAATTTAAAACTATTAGAAAATAACAATTTATGACGGTTTTAAAAATTTTAAGAACTTAATTAAAAAAAATTACATGATCAAAGACCCAATTAAAATTTTGTTAGTTTAGAGATTTATTTGAAAATTTCTAAATAATTTAGGGACCAACTAAATAGTTTAACCATTTTATTGTACAAAAAATTTTGAAATTCTCATTTTTTCCTCGAAATCTGTATAAGTTGAATAGATTAATTTGTCTTTACTCAAAACTTATGAACTGAAACATAAAATTTCAGCCAAAGAAAAAAAATCGCAAAATTTTCCTTCTTCAATTAGACCCTAAGATGACATTTTATAAAATCTATCAAATTTTATTAGGTTTTCACTAAATTTCTTATATTTTACATTTTAAAAATTATTTCACATTCCAATTCCATCATAAACCCAAAATATGTGACTAGAAAATGAGAATTTGAAGGGTTTTAGTAAGAGAAAAATGGACAAGTAGACTAAAACTATAGTTAGGGCTAAACAAAACCAAATCAAAATAACTCTTATCCCAACATGCTATATTCACTATTCATTCTAAATATTATATATTCGATAAATGACGTGAAATTCCTCTGAATTTTAACTCAAATACACTTAGCACCTCGTTTCAAAAGTTATACTCGCTTAATTTTTTTAAAATTTAATTATCATTATGCTTATCTCTTCTTTAAGGAAGATGGTTGAAATTACACTCATTTCCCTTAAAAGAAGGCAAGTAGAACTTTTGAAGGATGGCAAGTGGATTAGGTATGCCTCAAAGAAGTCAATATAATTTTTCCTTATATGTGTGTTTTTTTCATATATCTTAACCTCAAAATATCATGCATATATGTTGTAAACATATTTATAAATATATTATTTCACATAATTTTGAGTGCTTTCTTTTAATAACTTAAATTTTAGGAAATACTTGTTTATTTTTTAAAATTCTCTCAAAAAAATAAATAATTATTTCTTTGAAATAAACTAAGTCAAACATACACTTATTATTTAATCTCACATTGTTCTTTTATATACATATATTTTAATTCTACCATTCACCGAAATTTACATTCATGTTTCCCCTCAAATAAGCTTAATTGGTTAAAAGACGTGGATAGTGAATATGCGAATTTTATTTTCTAAGATGCACTTCAACCCTTTTTCATTCTCTTATCTCTATTTAATGTTTCCCTAAATTTTAAAAAAAAATCATAATTACCTTCTAGCTCCACATGAAGAGTTAATTTTTCGGTTTAAATATATTTTTATTTCCTGTAATATATCATATTTTTGTTTTGATCCTTATAAAATTATTATTTTTTTAAATGGTACTTTTAAAGTTTTCTTTTTCTTTTGGTCCTTGTTATTTTATTTTTGTCCTTATAAAATATTTTTTTTGTTTTTATCCTTATAACATGTAAATAATTTGTTTTTAGTTTCTACCTTTTTTTTAAAATGACTAATTCAAAATAAACAAAATATTATAAGGACTAAAATGAAAAAAATAAATATATTTCAAGGAATAAAACAAAATAACAAGAACTAAAATATAAAAAATAAATTTTACAAAAACAATTTTAAAAAAATTATTTTACAAAAATAAAAAAAATATATTATAAAAATTAAAAACATATTTTAACTTCATTTTTAAAAGCTTAATTGTACTTTGTGCCATCTAAGTTTTATTATTTTGTAAATTTTGTCATTATATTTTTTTTCTCTCATATATTTGTCACCTTATTTTTGAAATTTTACAAATTTTATCAGATCATTAATTATTTATTAAATAAAAATTCTTAAAATTAAACAAAATTCACAAGATTTCAAAAATAAATTAGTTAAATACTAAAAAAAATATACAATGATAAAATTTATAAAATAATAAAACTTAAGTGACGCAAAATTCAATTAAACTTTTTTAAAACTCCATCAAGTTCGTCGAGTATACACTCTGTACTGTGTTTTTTTTAATATAAAAGAGCATTGTAGTTTTCAAGCTATTAGTGCAGCTCAAACCAATGACAGCCACCTATTGTTTGTCCTATATGTACGATATTAATTTGTGGTTAGAATTAAATTAGGAACCTATTCATTAAATTTTCTTTACGATAAAAGATATATAGGGACTGACTATATATCCAATATAGTCAGTCATCCTCCTCTTTCCTTTACATTAATATATTTGTTGCGTGTTGTTTATTAAAAAGCTAAGAATGGCTACTTTTCCCTCTCTTCATGGCCTGCACAACCCTCTTCCTCGATCCCAATTCCTAGGCCACGATCATCCCCTCACTCATCACTTCCCTCTCAAACAACCACCTTCGACAGTGCATCACAAAACACCAACAACTCATGAAGTTCTAAAGCTACGTGCCAAGTTCAACATATTGGAACTCCTGGGAGGGAGAGGACTGTGCAACGGGGAAAAGGGTCTTCAACAAGAGCTGGAAAGGCAAGTGGTTGTTGATGACCAGCCTCAGCCACCATCATCACCAGCAGAAGCAGCATCAAGTGGCAAAGAGGAAGAAGGCTCGGGTAGTGAAGGAAGTGTTAAGGTTCCAGAAGATGGTTTTGAGAAAGAGATGATGGGGCTAACTGGGGGGTTTCCTGGGGGTGAGAAAGGGTTGCAAAAGTTCATTGAGAAAAACACTCCTCCAAAACCAGCTAATGTTGTGACCATGTCATTTTGAAAGAGGACATTGTGAAGAATCAAAAGAAATGTTCACTTTATTTGATATATACATATTTGCCATTCTGATTTCTGACAATTCGAACTTCGATTAGGTTTGCTCTCTTATCTCCTCCTTTCCTATGAGACCAGATTTTTGTATGGAGAGTTTGATAAATAATAAATGTTTTCTTTCCAATTCATCATGAATATCTATATGGAGCTTAATTAACAATTTAATGCATCTAATTTGGCTCTCAATTTCAAATTTCAAACTTCGAACTCTTGTAAAATAACCATGTTCTGTTTTTTGTTGTGGTTGTTCATCATAGGATATTTTCTTTTCTTTAATTGAATAAAGTTGATTATAAGTAGATTCTCAATTTTCCCTCAAAAGACCTTTCAATTTGGTCAAAAGATTAACAACGTCAAATTAGCCTTCAAAGGATTTTTTCTTTTTTTTTTCCAATCGTTTAACACCAAATTGGTCTTATTATTAGTGCACATTAACTTTTGGATTCTTTCCTCATTCCACTATTGCCAATTAGAATCAACGCGGCATCACTTGAAAATGTGAATATTGAAATAGACAACTTGTACTCAAATTTTTAATTTCCAAATTATAAGAAAATATCTCTCTGATTTTTAAAAGTAAGATGAGACCAAACATGGTTGGTCAATTTTGATGAATCATAGCCACAGAAAAAGAATGTGCCTTCTTCAGAACATGTGCTTGATTAAAGGCAGCCACACAACAAAATTTCATCAACATCCTTATTGGAGACAGTGTTCTTCTTGGGCAATGAAAAGAGGTCTAATTCCTTTCTTAATGTTAAGCCTATGAAGAGAATGGTGAATTATCATCATTTGCTAGTTGCTACTGAAGAAGGTTGTGTCTCAGATGCACAATTTGATCTGACAAAAGGCTTAGGATTTCTCTAGAATCTAGAGAATTTGATGTGAAGGATTTTTTATTTTTTTTTAAATTCTTTTTTCATGGCCGCAGCTCCCTGACTCTTGTTTAGGGTACGTGTGTGAATAAAATGGACCAGAGGGTAGTTGTCCTGGTTTGAAGTTCTGGTGTAGAATCTAAATCTTATGACACTCTCCAAGTTGTCCTTATTCTGTTCACCACAAATGTGAAAACGGGTCTATGTTTCGTTTCTCTATTTTTAGGATTATCCAAGATAAGGGTTATCCACTTATCCTGTGTCTCTGAAAAAAAAAGAAGAAGCTTCTGCTGAATCTGGAACCAGATTAGAATTTGTTTAATTTTTAACAATCTAAAATTAATTACATCTATAGTTAATTTCATAAAGTACAATAACTATACATGTTTAATTTAGTTTATTTTTAAAAAATAATTACATATTTTGTATAACTTTTTGAGAGTTATGAGCGATTATTTTTCCTACAAAAAGCTTCCCCAAACATGCACATGTGTAAAATTAATCAAACTCAAGTTAGATCCATCTAAATTGAACATTCAAAATTTGAGTTTAATAATTCGATGGTATTGAGATTTTAAATGTATTTAATTGAATTTTCTATTTAACTGTCCCCTTTTACCCAATACTCCTAACTAAATATAATGTCAAAAAAAATAACAAAGATTAAGCATTCCAACCAAGAGATGTACCGTTTCTCAAAGCTCTATTACATCATAAACTCCTTATAATTCATAAATACAACCAATTTAAAATGTCGCTTCGTTAATTTTAGAAAGGCTAAAATAAAGCTATGGTTTTTTTTTTTTTTTTTAAAGTTAGTCCTCCGACTAATAAATATTTTATTTGGATTCTCTATTATCTTGTATCAATTTTGATGTTTATTTAGTTTGTATTTATGTCTACTAATTAGTTTATATTTATATTTATGTCCAAGTTTTGTTTAATATGTAGGATAAGCCAACGCTAATATTAGCATAAGTTAAGTCGATGCTTATTAACATCAGTCAATGAATATCATGAGGTCGGATGAAATCATTTTAGTGTTTACTTTAGTGTCAATTTAAAAAGACAGACTTGAAAAATTGAGAAAACAGGTTATGTATTGACAGTGAAAAGTAATTTTATACTGTCATCTAATTACAAACCACTATTTATTGTAAGTTTGTTGACTTTTATAATAAATATTTTAAAAGTCATATCAATGGTGATTTCTGATTGGTTGACAATGTAAAACTTCTTACACTGATAATGCATGATCATTAAACTCTAAAAAATTAGTTGTGAGCCTTTTATGCAACCTTGTTCTGATGTTAAATGGTCATTTAGCATTGTGAACACCCAATTTTGTCTAACATTTTTATTTTTATTTGGTGTTAATACTTTTTTTTCTCCTTTTGCACATAATTAGATGATTGTAAATCAATGAACCTAACAACTTTGTTTTTATTTTCTTTTTGGCACTTTTCCACTCAAATTGGGCCAATATAAACCTAAGGGTCCATTTTCTTTTACTCTTTTCTTTTTATTCCTTTCTTTCTTATTTGGTTATCACAAGCCCAAATGTCCATATTCTTTTCTTATGTTATACATAAGATATAATTGGGCCACTTTAGATCTATTCTTTTTTAAAAATAAAAACAACAAAATAAAGCAAAAGCAGAAAAATCTATGGTTTGTTGGTCTTTACCCAACACCATACCAACTCCTATGTCAATGAAACCCACCTTTTCAGTCCAAATCTAAGAAATAGAAATTGCACATGGCTCAAAATATCCACTGCAGCCATGAAAGTAACTTTGCTCCCCAAAAAGGAATGGTTTGAAGCAAAGTAATGTTGATGCAAGTGAAATAGAAAGCAAAAATGAAAACAAATAAAAAAAATATAATGCCCTCAGTGGTGGCAAAGGCTAGGTAAACACTTGTAGCATCTAGTGAATTGACGAAAAAAAAAAAGAACACCCCATTGTTCTCTATAAATGGAGTTGAGAACGACTTTGCTATGGCTGGATTTTGTTAAGTTTAAGATGATCCAACATTTAGTTTTAATAACAACAAACAAAATATAAAAATATATGTTTATGATAAAGATTGAAGATCTTTTATTGTACAAATAATCATCATAGAAAGGGAACTATTAGTGTGTTAATCTCTAAAGCTTCATCTATCATTTTGGGAAATAAACTTCTTGGCTAAACATCCAAAATCTCTCGAGGATTTGATGGATTTAACATCTCAACTCATGACACTTATAATGAGCGCAACCCCTTGAGCTAGATGTGACTTTGAGAAACATTTTTAGGAAATAAAGTTGTGTACTTACTAAAAACTATAGCTTTTGGCTAGTGGTATAAGTGATTGATCCAACAAAATATACCTCTTGGTCGTGGGGACAAATGGTCACAACTTTCTATGCTAAGTCACGAGCTTGCAAATGTAGCAAAGCCTTTACCAATATTCACATGAATGTGAAACTTGAACTCCTTTTTTTCATAGTGCTAGTGGCGTCCAAGAAAAGTTCCTCACTTCACTCACTTTTAAGGGTTTTGACATGTCAACTCTTATCTTTTTCTTTGTTTTCTCCATACCATAATGATAATTCACATATCATATATTTAGACACCAAATCCTAAAAGATTTTTAACAAAGGTTTAGTGATGCCTTTTTATATCTCTAACTATAACCCTACAAGGTTTAGTGATGCCTTTTTATAACTCTAACTATAACCCTAGTTAGTAGGCCTAAGTATGAGTTGGTACATTTAGTCTTACTAATTATAAATGTCCTTTGCATATCTTAGACCTTTAATCTAATTAAAAGCTCAACTGTAACCATTTCATGACATAGGTGTCTAAGTTAACCCATTCTTTATGTGTGATTATGTAGGTTCCTATTATATGTTGATAGTCATATGAAATTCATATTTTAATATCTCAAGCAGTTAGTAGAGTATAGCAACACATCACTGTTATTTAAATAATAAGAATGTCAATATCACTTGACATATAACTATTTGTGACAAATATGATTGTGTATTCTAGTCCATTTATTCATATATGTAAATTGAACACAAGATATGAAACATGTATCATCATGTAGTTCAATCTTAGTTTCTTAATTTTAGAGTAGACTTACAACTAATAATATTAATATCTCATATTAATATTTTTTGGACATGGTCATGCACTTAGTAGTCCCATTTCATTAAGGGGTTTGAGATATGACTACCATTAATAGGATGGACAAATCTCATCTAGCCACTAACATCCTTCTACATGATCTGTGATATTTTGATAACCACCATTATAGTCATTGATTTAGGTGTGACATATGATGATATCAAAGCATACAACTCTTTATATTAGGAATTGTAATGACATCAGGTCAAAGGACCACCACACTATTGTCACTATGAAAATAACTTATGACATTCATGTAGTATTCTCATAGTGAGTTAGTCTAGTATATTATTATCCCTTTAATGTATACTTATGTCATATAACATGTGATGATGATTATTCTGTAACTATAGGATATTAGAAATTTGTGATTAAAAAAATGTTATTAATATATTCTTTAATATTTTTTTATTATTGATTGAATTATTTGTGTGACATTAAATAAAATGTGAGTTCACTAACATGTCGTTGTCCGAGTGGAATTGAGCTCGGATCTCTTAAGCAGTGTTTCAAATTTGAACCTTGTGGATAGAAAAAACATAGTTGAGATAGAAGACCCCACTAAAAGTGACCTGGTCTAGTTCTTCGTTAGAGATTAGTCATCAACTAAACTGGTGAATACTTCATACTAGTAACATAGTTACAGAAAAAATAAAAATTAGCTCTAATTATTTGATATGACCGGCACATAATTTAATTAATAATAAAAATATGTTAAAATATTAAAAAAAACGTTAATACTTCCTTTTATTGTAATCATTTATCTAACTAGCAATTTTTTTACTTAATAACAGCTTAGTATTTTCAATTTCTCTTTTATTTTTTAAAGTGGAAGTCCTCACTTTAATGATAAGACCTTTTCAAATCCTAAATATTATCAGGTTAAATTTAGGAAAAAAAACGTTATAATCCTTAATTAATATAGTTAACGACTTCTAGATATGTATACATTCCTCTTTATTTTCATAATATTTTTAATTTAAAAAATAAGAAAATAATCTCTTAAAACATAATTAAGGACCATATACAAATAATTTCTTTTAATAGTTTTTTTTTATTTATATAAATTTCAAAATCAAACCTAAAAGAGTAAATTACACTGATGTTCCTTGAAATTTTTCGAGATTGTGTAAACCTCTCTTGTTTTTTTAATGCTTACAATAACCATTTTTATAAGAATACATAGTGTAATATTTTTCAAACAATCAATAAGGTTAATATAATATATAAGGATGTCAGTATAATATTTTTTAAACAATTAAAAAATATTAGTATAAGAACAAAAAAATAGAAAAATACTGAGTAAAATTTGATGAAACCTCGAGAATATCAAGGTAATTTACTCAATATAAAATCATTTGTTAACGGATAGACCAATCCTGATTGGTTAAGCGTTAGAGAGAGAGAGAGCAGCATAAGATAGTTAGGCACTCTCGCAGCGGATCTCAGCTCCAACGAAATGAAGCCTTGGTTCCCCTCTCTCTGTCCTCACTCGTGCGTGTGTCCCAAAGAGAGTGAGCGAGCGAGCGAGTAGGGTTTCGAATTCAATCGGAAGAAATCGGAATCGGAAAAAATGGGAGGCGGAGGCGGTGACCACGGCCATGCACATGGCGATTTCAGGAACAAGGTGTGGAGTATGACCGGTGGCCCTTACTGTCGTCCCAAGCACTGGAAGCGCAACACTGCCATTGCCATGGTCGGTGTCGTCCTCATCTGCATCCCCATCGCCATCAAATCCGCTGAACTCGAGGTCCCTCTCTCTCTCTCTCTCTCTCTCTGTTCTACTGTTTCACGGATCTGTTTCCTCGATGTGGTTTAGATAAGAGGATTTGATTTGGCTGCTCATGATTATATGTTGATGATTGATTGTTTGTATGTCTTTGCAAACTAAAGGTTAAAAGAGGCTTATGGCGTTCTTTTTGTGTATTTATTTGTGTGTTCCTAAAACCCTGTGATAAAGTGTGGCTTTATGGAATTCAGTTTTTCAAATTGTATAAACTATTTACTCCAATTTCGTTGTTTGCTTCTATTGATTCTTGATTATGTTGCCGCAATGTCTCGATCATAGTTATCAATGGCGGCAGATAGTGCTACTATCATGCTGTGGTTGGGTGGAGTGGTGTGGCTGTTGACCACTATAGGAAACACATTGCACCACGTTTCTGTGTGGAGTGAACAGTGGCGAAATTGCAGCTGAATATCAGCCAAATTGCAGAAGATAGTGCGGCTATTTCCTGTTAGCAATTTGACCCCTCCATTTTCTGTCCAGACTCTGATAGCCTACAGATATTCCTGGCCAAGCTCACCCCACTTTTGCCTGACCAATCCCTTAGCTGGTCTGGCCCATTCATTTTCTTGCCAGACCATAGAACAAGTGCATGCAGAGAGAGTTTATATTTTGTATTTCTATTTTTTTTTTCAACCTAAAACACTTGGACAACTTATTATAAGACATTCTATCCTCTGTCAACTTATTAATTTATTATAAAACATTGCTATCCTCTTTTTTTTTTTTTTTGGGCGCGGGGGAGGGGGATTGACTTTGTTGTCTCTTTACATCTCGAACCTCTGTTTTGCAGTTCAGAAAACAAAGGAGGGATAACATGGATTTTTAAACTGCTGCAACTTAAATATGACATATACTAGACATCTTTTTTTATGGTCTATTTGGTAGAGAGGAAGAAAATATAGAGAGAGGAAGTAGGTAGGAAAGAAGTGGAGAGAAGAGAAATAGATAAGAAATAGAGTGAAAATAGAGGTTGTTTGGTTGAAGAAAATAGAGTGGAAATTAAATTTTGAGGTTGTTTGGTTTGAAAGAAGAAAAGATATTAGTATATTAAAAAAAATATCATTTTACCCTTCGTTATTTTTTTTACTCATCCCCCCACGTTGACCTAAATAATCAATTATACAAGATTGTATAATCGATTATACTCACAGTATAATTAATTATATCGATTATAATCAATTAATTGATTATAATCAATTATCCTCGTTGTCAATCTTATTAGGTGCTCTTCCTTGATGAGCATGGCTAATAGACACCAAGACCAGCAACACTACGAGAGGGTTCAGAGCAAGAGCAACACGAGCAAGAGAGAGAAATGCAAAACAACAACTGAGCATGGGGGTATTCACATAAATTAGTTAAGCAAAAGCTTACTTCCAAGCATTTCTCCTCAGTTGAGTATGGAAGTAATTAGCGTGGGCCCCACACAAATTTTAAAAATTTCTACGCTACTTTTGCTGTAACAAATGAGAGAAGTTCTTACACTTCTCTTCTCTTCACCTCTTTTCCACGCTACTTTGCCCCCAACCAAACACAACGTTGAATTCCATCATCTTCACAGCCCCCTTTTTTAAGTTCATTCCGCTGTTCTCATTGCTCCAATTGTTAATTATAGCTTAAAATTATTATTGAATAGGTGAATATGTATTAGATTATGACTTTTGATTATTAATTATGAAAATATATTTAATTTTGGGTAATTATTATTTTTTAAGTACTTATATGAGTATAGTATAAATTATTTATCTTGTATCAATGATCTTGGGTATGGCAGCTATCATGCCATCCCCTATCTTGCTATAGTGGCTGAGGTTGGCCGGATTGATAACTATGGTCTCAATGTGAGAGCAAATGATTATATCTTTAAATTTGAAAGTGCTAATTGGTCAGTCTACCCACCTTTTTTTTATTGATAATGAGAGTTAAGGAGTTTAGTTTCCTCTTATAGTTTTAGGAAGACTATGGCAGGCCTTGAATGGAGTGCCCTTTCCCTTCACCAAATGGATAGCTCAAACTCAAAAGGACATTGTTTCATAGTATATGTCAGCAAATGTCATCTATCCTGTATTCACTTTAACCTTTTCTTTATTGAAAAGAAGATAATTAGACTCTTATTCCTGTGTGGTATATGAAGCTGCAGAGTTTAAATCAATTCCAAATTGTGCAGGTTGAAAAACTGGAGTGGAACAAGGCCTTGTTCTGGGCAGGGATTGTGTGTATCGGTGTTGTGCTACAATCATTGCACTATTCCGAAAGAGTTCCCTGCAAAATAAATTTGGGGAAGATGGGCAGTTGTGTTTCACTTTGCTGTTGAAAATAACAACAATCATCTCCCCTACAATTGTTTTTTCCTTTTTTTTTTTTGGAAAAAGGAAACAAATTGTCAAATAAATTTTTTTCTGTTGGTGATTCTACTCAGTGTTATCAATCCTCGATAGCAACGCGTAGCGGCCGTCCCCAAAAACACTAGTGGGATGTCTGCTATTCTGAAATTTTTTATGTGGTGTATAGTGTATATAATGTATACTATATACATATAAATTCTCAAAAATGATAAAAATTACTCAAAATTCATGACATTCATAATTACTGGTCTTCTTGGCAGCAGGTAAAGACGCATCACTTGATAATGTTAGAGGTCTTTTCCCACTTTGGATATTCATAATTTCCTGCACTTCTTCTATCTCATCTTAGTCTTCTTGCAACTCATTCATGTATGCATCTTTTTCCCCTTGTTTCTTCTCATGGGCTTCCTTCAACAACACTCACTTCAGGTGGAGTTTTCTTGCAAGCTCCAACATCTTCCGTTATTCCCATTTGTTGTCTTTTGGCTCTTGTAATTCCTCCTGGTTTTTCCACAAAAACATGTTACAGCCTTCCTATCTTTGGGATCTTTCAAACTATTTTGTTGCCATGCTATGTCAAAATTGTCACTGGTGGGCTTAACCAATGTATAAGAAGACACTGATGCAGATCCTTCCTATTGAGAGGATGTTGCCATGACTGAAAAGAGAGAGGCAGAGGTTGCTGGAGACAGGCAAAGGCAGTAGCAGCAGGTTGCCAGAGACAGGCTGAGATGTGAGGTCGAGAGAGAACAAAGAAGAGGCACCCCTCTTTGCTGTGTTTTACCCGCTGACTCCCTAAAAAAGTGCTGACGTCTAAGTAAGGAGGGCTTTTGTGGAAATTTTAGCAAAAAGTGACTGTGATGGCTGCAACACTAAAGCTTTCTGTGATGGCGAGCACTGTAGCAGCTGGGGGCCACTCTGCTCCGCAACTGCTTGCTATTGAAATCCCTGATTCTACTGCTAGCTTTTAATTTGATTTTTTTATTCAAGAAATACTTTGCTATATTCCTTTCCTCAAGGTTGTGCTAAGTTGCTGAGACCTGAGAGTGGTAACAATGCTTAAAGTATAATGTTAAACTTATAAGCAGTAACTATTTATATTTGTTGCTAAACTTATTATTAATTGTTGGTTTTATGTAAATAAGGAGAAAAGGGGGGAATATAGATGCTGAATATAGGATATTATATTGATAGGTATATTATGATATGATACAAAGTATAAAACACCAGTCCCTTTTTATAGGAAATCAGACTCATAATTCTAATCAAATTAAATCAAATAATGAAACAAATTAGGCAATACAATAAAATATCAGAACCACTCCTTAGAGATCATTTAAGATGCTCTACTTTTTTATCTTTTTTTCTAGATACAACCAAGGTTGTCAAAATCATACATCCTACCTTGGATTGGACAAGGGAGGTAGAAATGTAAAATTTGAGATCATAATTCAAGACAAAAGATATAAACTTATATTCAAGAATATATATACATATAGAGTAACACAAATAAGACAATAATAAGGAAAAAACAATTATAACTAACATTTAAATATACAGAAATGTTTTTTGTACAACTTTTGTGTGACAACTTTTGTTGTCCCCTTTGATTTTGGGGAATATTTTTGAGATCTGTGTACACGAAAAAGATAAAAAGTGAGACAGAGATATGTATATGGTGTCACATACGGTGTCAATTATTTGATGTTCAAATAATGGAACTATTAAATATATATTCTTTTAAACTTGTACACTTCCAAAACTAGTAGGAGCACTGGCACAAGCAGGGGTACAAGTACTAGTAAGTGCACTAGAACCACTAGGAGGGATCACTAGAACCAGACATTTTCCCGACACCCAACAAGCAGAAGCGACAACCAAAACCAGAAGCAACACTCAAACTCACCCTAAGCTGAGAACGAGAGCCAATAGTATTCCCCTCAAACTAGAAACAGAGGGAGTCATAAATCCCAACACAAACAGCTCAGTTAAGTTGCAAAGGCAGCCTTGGTTTGGTGGAGGAGAAAAAAGGTGAAGAGGAAAGAAATAGGTGAGAAATAAAAAAGTGAGTGTGTTTGGTTGAGAGAAAATTAGAGAGGAGCGAAATAAAAAATTGTGAGGCCCACTAGTTATTTTTACTTTATTTCTCACTTATTTTTATTCACCTACTCATCTCTTCCCTTTTTTTTATCTGTTTCTCTTAAACCAAACACTTTTATTTCCACTCTATTTTTCACCTATTTCCCTTCACTTTTTTTCTTTTTTTTTTTAATTTTCATCCATCCTATTTATCACCTATTTATTTCCTTCTTACCAAATGGAACCATAGCCCAGTTGCAGCTCAGATGCATGCACAGTTGAGTTTGCACCACCAAAGCATTAGGGTTTGACTGCAGAAGGTTCAGAGCAATTATGTAGATATCACTGGAATGTCGGTGAATATTTCTTGGCAATCTGGCATTGGCATGAGTCTAGATTAAACTGAACTAAACTGAGCTGTGTATACCCATACTTAAAAGTGCCGTAAATTACTGCCTGAAATCTGAATCTCTAAGTGGATAAAAGTTACATATTCATTAACATAATTATGATTTGCTAATGGCGATGGTAAAGTTTATATTTAATCGACAGATGGCTGTGAGTTTATTGTCTTTACTTTTCTCACTTCGATGCCTCTTCGACTTCAGATACTTCCTTAAAATTATTGGGGGATATGAATCATGCTTGATAGCTACTTACCATGGAGCATATTTTGTCAATTATTTAGATCTTATGCTTTCTAGATTTTAGAATTCTGTGCATATAAATTTACCCATGGTTTAGTCTGAAATGCCTGAATAGATGGCTGATTTGAATTTCATTTTTAAAAGTGGTGGAAGAATCTGGTTCAACTTTTTCAAGTTGCTGTTATTCTTTTACATAAAATATCAGAATGCATGCCGGAGGGGGAAGGTGAGTCTTGGCGCAACTTTAAGGTTGCTGCCTTGTGACCTCAAGGTTATGGGTTCAAATCCTGGAAACAGCCTCTCTGCTTGCAGGAGTAAGGCTAAATACATGTACTCTCCTCAGGCCCCACCAGGTGGGAGCCTAGTGCGCAGGGTTAGAATGCATGCCGGAATTTGTTTTTAACCACGTCTTCTTTTTTGATAAAGTTTTACTATTTGCTCGTAGTAAATTTACCTCGACTGTATAGATTGGCTAAGAGTTTCTGTTTTAATCTTTCAGCAACGACCACACCACCCTGTTCGCCCCATCCCTTCTCAACTCTGGTGCAAGAACTTTGGAACTAAAGACTATAAATAATCCAGAATCATCAATTCCATCACTGGTGTGGGTGTTCACACCTTGTCAGACAATTTATTTGTTAAATGCTGAGACTGAGAATATGAACAGCTTTGAAGAGTTGCTGTTGTTAATGTAATGCAAGACTTGTATCTTGGATCATGTAGTTACATCCTCTTCTTTTTTGGCTACATTTGATGGACATCCAATTTAGAAATGATGAAATTAAATAAGTGCTTATTTCTGAATTTTTATTTGAGTTTGTTGAAACCGATATTACTGGTTACTATAATAATAGTAATTGATGTTTTTATCAATTTTTGTCTATAAATTTTCTTTTTAGCTCCCCCTCCCCCGCCCCCTAAAACACACACACACACACACACACATTTTCTCATAAAATAGAGCATGCGATTTCTCCATTTAAATGCTGGATAGAAAAATGAGAGATTTTATGTTCTAAATGAATTTAGTAGTTTAAATTATTCCAACAAGGCACTATCGAAAGTTTTAAAATATAACGATTAGTCTAAATTATAAAAAAAAATTTATGCTTAGATGCATCATATAATTTAATAGTTAACTTATTCACTTGCTCTCTGTAGTTTTTTTATTAAAATTGTAGTTCCTGTACGAGAAAACTGTAAATTTTAGTATTTACACATAAATAAAAGTTAAGCTTTGGACCCTGGTGTTATTGTGTTAACATCAAGGAAAACTTTCTGGTGGACTGGTGGTATAAAATTGTTACAAAAACTTTCTAATGGTGATAAATCCTTTCAAAAACTTGTCTAGAAATTAAAACTTACATTTTTCTCGTATAAGGGCTAGAATTTAAAATAAGAACAAGTACAGGAATCAAATAAACGGTTTATCCTAATTTATTTTTTCGGCACTTTTGGTTTTTAGAAGGCATGCAGTACACATGGTCGCAAGGGAAAGAAATAGCCAAGTATAATGTACTGGCGTTGTGTTGGTACAAGTTTCCCAAATCTTAATTGCAATCACAGATATTTTCTTAACGTAATTATTATATATGGAAAAGGTATCTGCATAACTGTACGAGGCAGGTGATCAATCTATATTATTCTCTTCAGCCAAAGTTAAGAATGGGAGCAGAGTGTAATCTAGTGACTAAAACGGGAATATGTGAAATTTCGCTAGCTCTGTTCAAAAGGCATACGTTTTTTATTATGCTACGAACAAATAAATGCGCATTTTTAAACCGAAGGTAATGCCCAGTTGCCAATTGATCGAATGAGCTGAAAGTTGTAAAATAATGGAATGAGTGGATTTGGTTCCAAAGTTTAGAAGGATCAAACTATCTCCATCCATTGAACCAAATGGAATCAAATTCTTTGATTTCAGCCAAAATCTTTCTGTTGTACGTCTTTTTGTCATTTTCTTCCTATTATTTTTCCGCTTTTATTAAACTTATCTAAGTAGATAAGACTCTCTTAACATTTATTTTTTTCATTCACAAAACTTTGAATTTATATTCGTTATACTATTTTCCTCTTGAACCAACAAGCATTGGCTAGAGAATATTAAACTATATTCTCTTCCTAATATGAAAAGAGAAAAATGGGTTTTATTCTATTGAGTGAATTTTAACCACTTGAAAATGATCATGACGAATGTATTCCGATAACAAATATTGTTGTTGTCTGTGGTTTCGAGAGACCACTGGTTTGCATGTGTTTTTAGGAGACCTGTTTCAGAGGCAATTATTATTGGCCATCTAATGTGGACAGGGCAGATTCTTAACTTCACTTGTTTTGTTCGAAGTTAACATGACATGGGCAGTCTTTGAAAAGTTAAACAAAAGGAAAGATATTGAAAATAAAGTAAAATGAAGAAAAATGAGAAAAGTAAAATTGAAACAGAAGACTTTTCTCATGAGGGAGTGAGAAGAGTTAATCATGATCATTGTTTGTAATTGAATAAAAAACTACCACAAATATAGTTGTAAATTCAACGATTTATAATTTTTGAGTTGTGTCTTTATTTTGTTATTAATTTTTCTTTTACAAGTAATATTGAAATATGCTTTTCATCAAGTTGCAGAAGATGTACATATATGAATTTTAAACGATTTAAATACTCATATACTTTAAGGATGATATAATGATGGAGAAACTGTAAACAATAATACATGAAAATGGTTATCAAACTAATTCTACGAACTTGTATTGATAGTTTAAGCGGATCAAGTGTTTTTTCTTATTCTGGACCACTAACATCCTAATATTACATTGAGTATTTAACTACTTTATATTGAATTAGGGAGTATCCTAATGAGTGACAAAGCTTCCCCTCAAAATTTTAAAATATATAGTTACATTTGCTAAAACTTAAACTTAAGACGCTTGGTTAACCTCCCGCAAAGTGATCTATGCAATTGGTGGTGCATTAATGAATAGACTGTTAAATACTAATTATTAATTTTACATAAGAAGATTTCATCTGTTATGTCATTTGAAAACAATAATAATAAAACAACAATCAATAAAAATAATTATAAATTATATACTTTGAAGAGAAAATTAATTTCAGCAATATCCATAACTTAAATGTCAATTTAGCTAAACTTCAAAATTAATTTCTTTATTATAGTGACATATTTTAATATAACATTTGTTGTTGAGATTAATTTAGACCTACATTTCAATTATGTTGAAGAGTTTAAAATTAACTTTATCAAAATCAATTGTATTCAGCTTTAAAATATACTAGCTAAAAATATATGATCAAATTCAGGTCGTCCCTTAACGCCAAGGTTTTTGCTGAAGAGGCATTTACATTCTTGGACTAATTTCTTCCATATTGTTTCCAAAATTAATGTTTTTCATGTATTTGTCATTTTTTTTATCAAGTCAACTGACAATTAAAAAAATTAATTAATATTTTCATGTATTTGTCATTATTTTTTATTAAGCAACCTGTTGTGTTGGTGGCGTGTCATTTTTTCCCCCTTCCATCTTGTTTTCGATAAAAGATTGAAAGGGACAATATATAAAAATTAATGTTTTTCATGTATTTGTCATCATTTTTTATTAAGTCAAGTGTTATTTTTTTAAATTATCAATTTAATGTTTCAAACTTATATGTGTCATCATATTAGTCTTTTAAAAATTTTGATCACTAAATAATTAATCTCTCAAAGATTTTTTTCCCACTATTTTAGTCTTCTAAAAATTTTGTTACCAAATTATTTCTTTAAATATTTAATTTCTAATTAAATTAGTCTATGAAATTGTTGAAAATTTAAATCTTTTACCTTAAAGAACTAATTTATTACTAATTTAAATTCTCAAAGATTCCATTGTTTTACCATTATAGGCTTTTATAAAGATAAATATGGTGACTTTTTAGATTTTTAAGGAATTAACTTATTAATAAATCAAATTTTTAAAAATTTCATTTGATGATAAGATTTTTTGAGGACTAATACAACGACTATATAAGACTTTGAGAAATTAATTATCGTAAAATTTTTCAAAAAAACTAATGTAATGATATATGAAGGAGTTGAAATTATTTTTTTTTTTTCATCGGATCAATATAATATGATCTTCTTAAAAATTATCATACATAAAGACCCTTATTAAAATTAAATAAATATAAAATATTTGATGAATGGTACAATATTTAATATATTAAGAGTTCAAAAATTTTATTTTTAAACTTTTAATAAGTGTTATACAGACACTCGTTATCACTTGTTATATAATAATCGTTTGTAGTCCAAGTTCTTTTACAGAATAGGTGACGCTCATCATGAGAAGAATAACACTTCTTTAAAGTGAGTTATTTTATAAAATATATAAGTAACGGTGTATCTTTTAGGAGTTTAATGATCATACACTGTCAGTGTAAAAAGTTTTACGCTGTCATCTAATAAAAAATTACCATTAATATAACTTTTAAAGTATTTATTATAAAAGTCAAAAAATTTACAATAAATAATGGTTTGTAATTGAATGACAGTGTAAAACTACGTTACATTGTCAGTGCATGACCATTAAACTCATTTTTTAATTACTAAAATTTAAAAATAAGTACTTCTTTACTCGTGTGCTAAAGATTTTTTTCCGTCACTCCACAAGTGAAAATTAAAGAATTCTCTTTTAAATTAATTACTTCAATTATGATGTGCATCAAATTTAAACACTTTACTCTACCATTTATTAAGTCGGGATGCTAATCTTGACGGTTTAACATATTTTCATATTTTCGTCACTGAATATTTTATGAATCTCTAATTTCTGGTTATATAATTTGCTACCAAATATTGTGTTAATTTCTTCCCTTTTATTTATTATTTTGTATATTGGTTTAAATTTCAACCTTTTCTGTGATTTGTTAATCAAATTAAAAAAATTGAAATTATTATCAACTGGCAGTAAAAATTCGTGAAGATAATGTCGAATTTGGCAAGATAAAAATTTGGAGTGGATAAACTGTTCTGCTCACTACTATAGAAAAGGTTTTTTTAAATTGGTTAAAAAAGGTTTTTTAAATCATTTTTACAACTGATTTGGATACACGTGATATAGAAAGTATGATAATTTTAAATCGAATTTTGAACCGAGTTAAAAAACACTTTCTAGCTTTAGTTCTAGGGGGAACCAAGTTAAAAAAATGGCTTTTTAACTTGGTTAATGCATAAATCGAGTTAAAAAATGCACTATTATGCTCCGTCAGAAAATGGTGGAACTTAAGGGATGAAAAGGAACTTGGTTCAGAGAAAGCTTACAATGGAAGAATAAGGTTAATAAAGAAGGAAACAAAAACAGCTATTATGCTTTGTAACTTTCAATTTGCAATGCAACACCATAAACAACAAGATACCAGTAGAAGTAAAACGTAGATAAAAAATAAGAAAATAAATCAGCACTTCAAAGAATACGAGGCATGCAAAGGGCAAATTCATTCAGGAAACAAAAACAAGATCATGTGTAAGAATACATAATAAATATCATATATCCATGCTTGAAGATCACAAAAGAGAATCGCCCACCATCTAGTCATGCACTTTTTGGATGCCCAGCTTCTAACAACTTTATAAAATTTCTACAAAATTGATAAAAACAATAAAAAGAAACTCATCCATGTTGAGTAATCAAAAAGCAATATTAATACAAAATGAGCTTATAAACATCCCAGCCACCCACACAATTTCTCCTGGAAAAACCCCTTGCTTCCTATAGTATAGCCATCCTCTCTTATTTGACAATAAACAAAAGTGAAAAAAATGTGGAAATAATTAAGAGTTTGAAGGTTAAAATTAGAGTGGACCTCAGGAATTAATTACAATGTTTACATATTATCAACTCTAGGACATTGTCCACTGTTCGGCACAGGATGATAATGGACTCTCATCATCAAAAGACATTTTTACAATGTTTACATATTATCAATTCAAAGAGGTATTTTCAATATAGACAAAGCTTCTTACATTGATCTCGAGCAAGCTAGCATGACTAGCTACACCATTCTTGACAGAGACAAGTCCATTCATACAAGGTCGAATTGTGAGGGTGGAAGAGACATTTGTTTTTTAAGGGGAGAACAAGTAGGGTCTGTATTGCAGGGGCCTTTTAAAAGTTCTTTTAGATTGATTATAACTGATATAAAAAGGACTTTTTACATCGATTATAATTATAACCTATCTAAAAAGTCTTTTTTAGATCGATTAAATTAAAACTGATTTTAAAAAACTTTTATAAGGCTCCCTGCAATATTTCTTACCTATTTCTTTCTTTCCTCTCTATCAAACAAAGACTTAAACTCGTAAAAACCTAGATTGCTACGTTTTGCACGTCGCAATTCGCTAAGCGAATCAGGCACAAGGATAGGGGTTTGTCCTTGGAAGGAATTCGTTGAGTGAAACCATTTTTTGCTTAGCGAATGCGAGAAATTCATTGAGCAAATATCAGATCTGCTCAGCAAAATTCGGACAAAAATTGGGACAGTTTCTAGAGAAAATTCATTCAGTGAATGAGTGGTTCACCCAATGAATTAGATGACTGAAATTAGGCTTAGATGTATTCATAAGAAATGTATCCCGAGATGTTAGCTAACTAATGGCTTTTAAATCACTCAAAAATAAGGTCCATAGCTCAAGATATGGACAAATTAGTGAGAAAAGGTTGAATTGTCAAGATTATGTAAAGATTTTTTGTTTCTTCTAAGTATAGTAGACAATGAAACTAGCTTTTGAAGTCAACATAAGAGTTGTAGATAATTCTCTTAGCTTTGAAACAAGATAAAAATCATCTTGATAGGATTAGTATAACTCTAGATTTGATGCTTACACTCTGCGGAGGTTGTAGTTGTATAGGAAAAATGTGAAGATTGTAACACCCCTACTTTTGTATATTAAATTATTCTGTATGTTTAAAAATTGTTTTTAAGTCATCAATGTATTTAGAACAATTAATGATAATTTTATAAATTTTTCTAGAATTTATTGAGATAATTTTTGTAAAATGACAAAAATACCCCTGGTTGACTGATGGAACCAATCGGAGACTTTTTGACCTCAAAATATTTTGAAAATTTTATATTAAATATCTATCATTATAAAAACTTTATTTTGAGAGAAAAGTAGTGAAAAATATAATAATCCTATTTTAATTCTTCCACTGTTTTTATATATATTTGGCACTACAATTCTGAAAAATCGGAAAGGGATTTTGAAATTCTGACTCCCACCATTTTGCTCAAAATCTCAAGAGCTATTTAATCGTGATTTTTAATAATTTTTCTGAGCCGGAGCTTGGAGAAATTAGAAAATGACAATTTTATCCCTATTTCTCAACATTAAGAACTGACATGAGGAAAAGATTCAATTGACATTAAAATGTCAATTTGAGCTTGGAATTATGTCATATATATTAAAATATAATTTTGGGAATTTTTGGAATTTTCTAGAATTTTTGTGTAAAATGACCAAAATGCCCTTGCGTGTCTAATAAGCCAGCCAGTACTAGTTTGACACTCAAAAAGGGTGGAAATAGTAATTTTAGTTTAATTATGGGTAAATTATTTAATTTTAGAATTTTGATACAAATTTTGGTATTTATTGAATTAAAATGGATTTTCTATGAATTTTCTAGCTTAAAAATACAAAATAAAAACATATAATTTGAAATAAATTAATAAAAATTAAAATTTATTATTAGAAATTTATTTTGATGAAAATTAATGTATTTATCCATTTTTGCATTAAAATACATTATTTTGATATTAAAAGCTAAATTTTTCAAGTTTAAGTGTTTTTGTCAGTACCGGTTAATTCACCTACAGATAAAATTTGACACATGGAGGCTTGGGACAGCTGGTGGAGCACGTCCCCAACCCTAAAATAGGTGATTCACCACCTATTTGAGATATGTGTCCCTAAATTGGATTAAAAATAAATAAAAATTGGATTTATGACATAATGGTGACATAATGGATGATGTAAATATTTGGACACCTAACCCCCCTCCTTCTTCTATAAATAGGCCTCAAAGTTTTCAGATTTTCACTCATCCTTTCCTCTCCCAAGCTAGAGAGCTTCTCTTTCTAAAGTTTTCTCTCTCTAAAATATTTTTTTGTCTAGTTTTTATGTTAAAATTTTGCTAGTTTTCAACTAGTAGAATTTCTCCTCCTAGAAGCTTTGCACCAACAATTCCATCCTCTTCATCAACTATTTTAGAGGTAATGGGGGGAGTGGGGTTGGTTCTAAATTACTGTCACTTTGCATGTTGGTAGGAAGGGTTTTCCCCTAAACCCGTTTAGGCTTAAATTTTAGTATTGTTACTATTGTTTAAAGTTAAATTTTAATTTTTACTAAGTTGTTACTCTGCCCAAATTTAGATTATTAAATCATAATTACTAAATTGTTACTCTGCTCAAATTTTAATTATTAAATTATACTTGCTAAGCTGTTACTCTGTTCAATTTTAGAAAATTAAAATGCGCTTGCTAAGCTGTTGCTCTGCTCAATTTTAGAAAATTAAAATGTATTTATTTAGTTGTTATTCTGCCAAAATTTTAGTAATTATACTATAATTGCTATGTCGTTATTCTGTTAAAATTTTGGTATTGTGCAATTTCTGCAAAATAAGGCAGAAATGTTGATTGTACTGGCGCTCAAGTTAAATGAGACCAGGGAAACCTCTGCTTGAGAAGTTAGGAATTAATAGTTTAGTGAATAATGTAAAGCAAGTGACATGTAGTGACATGACACCCTGCTAGGGAAGCCACAGTTTGGTACGCTGAGGAATGAAAGGCAGGGACCCACTTGCGGAGGTCTTGGGGGTAGGCATCGAGTGGTGAAGGTCCCAATGGCCAGGGTAGCGCCCTTGAGCCGGGATATTCGCCTGACCAAACTCAATAACCCCGACAACTGCTCAGCATTCCAAGATTGGTTTGAGAGTATACTTCTATAAATGGATATCCTAAATTGTTATTTTGTTCCTCAATGATGACGAGGACTGTACCATGTGATGGTGTTGAGAGAGGTATATGTACTCCCAGTCACTTCCCAGATTCTGTTGAGAACTATTACCCACTAATGGGAAGTATGGATCCATACCTAGTCAAGGGTAGTCGGATACAACTTAGAATGAATCTTAGGATCTCTTGTGTTGTCAGTTGTGTTTTGTCTTTGTTTTATGGTGGATTTCCTACCGCACATGTAAAAGTGATTTTAGAACAAAACACCTCACTCCATTATTTTCTTTTGTGTATGATTGGTCGTGATTATTGAAGATGACATTAACGCTCCGTGATGCTGAGTACGAGATAGAGAACGTCTCAACGAAGGAGGACCTGAAGACCTATAGTATTTTCTTTTTGTATAAGGGATAGGGTAGATAAATACTGCTCTGTATAGGATCTCTTTTGATGTATATAGTGGGCTAGGTAGTATATGTATTTCGATGTACTTTTGTTTCTGACTGTTATGTATTACTCAAACCATGATGTACAGTTTTATGAAATATATGTATATATCTTTCATATTTTATTACCATTTCCAAATTCTGTTAAATTTGGAATTTCTTTTAAAACTGGAAAAATTTTACACACATTTTTATTTACTTAAACTTAATAACTAAATTAATATGAATTATATTTAAAATTAAATGGGTGTTACAAAGATATGCCATGAGAATCTTAATGAGTATGATATGTAATGTGTGAAACTTTGTGTACGTGATGAGATGCCATGATATGTATGATGAAACAAGATGAATAAGGACCTACCCTATGAGAGGTAGGATCCACCATGTGAAATGTTAAGTAAGTCCATATGCACTTGTATGAGTCATGCATCATGACATGAGATATGTGTTTTTTTTTTTTTTTTAAAGTATGGTTATAAGCCTAATTGAGGAGGTTGACTAGCCTTGAGGGTGATGACACTTGGTGTGGAAACTCCGTAGGCCATGCTGATTAAATGGGTTGGAGCGTACTTACAAATTTGGGTAACTCTGACGAGCTACCGGGGGTGTCATCCTAGTGGAGAATGTTAGTGTCTGATTTCCATGGTGTGGCAATTCATCGACTCGCAAGTACTTTTAGGCTACTTTCACAAAAAGTTTTGAATGGTACCACATGCATATGATAGTAGGAGCTAGAAAGGCATTGCATTGCATGAACACCCTATGATGAATGTGTTTGACCTATGTGGTTGTGACATGATTGTTATGTATGCGTGTCTGTGCTACCTGACTTTCATTTATTGCGAGCATGTAGTGAGATGTATCTCACTCCTTTTTGTTTGTTTGTGTTTGTGTTTGTGTTTTTTTGGTTGAACGATGTTGCAGGTGATGTTTAGCTGGACTTGGAGGACAATGCTAGAGAGGAGGCATAGGCCTTACCTATATAGTGATTTATGTTTAGATCATGGGACTATAAAGCTTTGCTAGTTGTGACATTGAGGATTAGATAATCTTTTTATTCCTTATATATGGATTCAATTTATCATTTCCTTTTTGTTGGTTTCTATTTGGTTTTGTATGGCCTTTGGAGAGCCTAGACTTATTTATAGAATTTTATATTTATTTCGAAGTTGATTTAATATAAAGTGAAAATGTGATATCTTTTACCGTGAAAAAAAGTTTTAACGAAAATGTGTATGTACTTATTTTCCATAATGATTGTATATTCCAAAGTGTATTTAGAGTAGAGAGTGTCACAACAACGATGGTAATGATTGTGGTTTTAACTAAGTCTTTTATTTTAATCTAATGATTGAGATTGATTATTCTCATTATATATATATATATATATATATATATATATATATATATATATATATATATATAAGGTTAAATAAGTTTTTATTTTAGTTTCTATAAAAAGATTTCCTTTTAATCCTTATATTTATTAAAAGTAATGTGATTTTAATCCCTCTTTAAAGACTAAAAACACATTTCTTGTTAAAATGTAAGGATTAGAATAAATAAAAATTTTATAAGACTAAAACTAAATTCGTAATAAATAAAATTCGGAATATATATATATATATATATATATTAAAAAGAAAGTTTTTATATAAAAGTGAGAGAAACTTATTTCAGTTCTTGGATCAAAATAAATTACTCTAATTAAAAGGTTGATTAAATAACTCACACGCCTCCTTTTTATCATTTTGCAGCATCCAGATCCTTCTTTTCCTAAAGTATGCTTCCAACTCCTCCTACACTCAGGCCCATTGGATGCCACTAGTCACTAGAGGTAAACCTTTATTATATTCTCTACTCATTATGTTCGTTGAAATTTAAACCAATTTGTTGAAGAATATTCGAAAGGACCAAGGTATGTGTGTGTGTGTGTATATATATATATATATAGAGAGAGAGAGAGAGAGAGAGAGAGAGAGATTACAACACTCGTGCTTAGCATGATTTATTTCACTCTTTAATGATATAATGTTTTACTGGGACAGTATATTGAAAATTTGAAAAGCATAACAAAAAATAAATATCTATCAATTTATTTTAAAAATAAATATATATTTTACGTAAATTATAATAATATGTTTTAATTATTATATAATAATTCAAGGTTTAATTGTACTTTTGGTCCTCAAGTATCAAAATTGTGTGATTTTGGTCTCTTTGTCAGTTTTTTGTTAAATATTTAACAGATTTTGCCGACGTAGATAGATGACATAGCAAATGATGTAGCCTTAGTGAATGACATAGGCAACTGGCATGACGATGATGTGGCAGCTATTGTAGGTTTTCACATGTCGATAATGTGGCATGATGATGTGTCATACAAAAATAAAAGACAAAATTATCAAAATGACCCTAATAACCTCCACCTTAGATTTTAATAACAACCTTTTAACCACTAAACTAATGAATTTCTTTAATATATGAATGTAAAATATGTTATATGTAACTTAAATGGAGACCAAAATTGCATATATGTTTACTACAACTAAATAAACAAATTTATATTTATTATATACATTATTAGTATTAATAATATTATTAATAGATTAATACTCATATTATTAATAAATATTATATATTATTAGTATATTAATAGATAAATTAATAATTAATAAATATAAAATGATTTAAAATATAATATAATATATGAATATTTGATATAAATTATTAGGTTAATTTAAAATATATGATAAAATATAAATTTTAGTGATTAAAATATGCAAATTAGATGCTCAATATCATCATAGATCTCAATCGCCTCAAATTAATATTAATATTATTATTAATATTAATTTCTACTTCTACATTAATATATTAATAAAATAATAATGCTAATAATTTAATATATTTTTCTGGGATTATTATTTTATTTATATATTTCTTCACTTGTTTATATCATATTTTAAATAATTTATATTATTAAATAATTAATTTATCTATGAATATACTAATAATATAAAAATATTATTAATAATGATATTAATATTAATTTCATAATAATAATCATATATAATAAGTATAAATTTGTTAATTTATTTAGTAATAGTAAATGTATGTGCAACTTTGGTCTCCATTTAAGTCACATATATTATATTTTTCATTGATATATCAAAGAAAATTATTAGTATAATGGGTAAACATTGTTATTGGAACTTATGGCAGGAGGTTCAAATCTTAATAAGGTCAATTTAATAATTTTGTCTTTCATTTTTCATGCCATGTCATCAACATGTTAGAGCTATGTTAAATGCTACATCATCATGTTAGCTACCATATTAGCAAAATCTGTTAAATATTTAACAAAAAGCTAACAAAGGACTAAAATCGTATAATTGCGACACTCGAAGGACCTAATTTGTGCAATTAAAACTTAAAAGACCAAAATTGTACAATTGCAATACTTAGAAAACCAAAAAGTTCAATTAAGCCTAATTCAAATAATTTCGACTAAAGGAACACTTTAATTAATACATTTTAAATAAATAATACCATAAACGGGCGCACAGACAACTGTCAACTGTGGCATAAAACGGGTAGCTCGCGAGCGAATGGCGCCACAATTTTTTTTTTTTCTAAAGTAGTTTTTATTTTGTGAAATGTTAGTAATAACTAATATTGTACGAGTTTTATTTTTTATTATTAATTAAAATTTATTTAACAATTATAAAATTATATGAATTTTATGCTTTATTTAATCAATCTTAATTATAATTGTATAATTTTTAATAAATTTTAACCAATAAAAAAAAATACATTAAATAGAATGTATTATAAGATGTTTTTATTTTTTTTTAGAGAAAAGCACGTTTTTTATTCAGTGAAGTTAGTCGCTATCTGTCTGTATTTCCTGCCCGGATCCCTCTCGGGCAGATTTTCCTCTGGACTTTTCCTCTCTCGCGCTGCCCGAATCCGTAGCGGGCAGCACCTGCAACAACTGCTTCAAACTGTTGCATTTCACCTCTCCGAAACAGACACAGAAGAGAGAGAGAAAGCTCTGACCCTATAACTACCCTCGCTTCACCTCCCTCAGTTCCCACCTCGCAAACATTTTCTCATTGAAAATGTGCTTCTCGCAGCTCAGAAAAAAGCAAAACCTCATTTATTTTCCTTGTTTATTCTAATTTCACTTTAGCCAAGTAGGTGAATGTGCATTTGATTTCGATTTCTATTTGGAAGAATGTGGAAGCTCCTACGATTTGCCGCGTCCAGATCGCGGCGGTTCTCGACGGCCATTCCCGGTCCATGCAAGGTTCATAAGCGCGGCACTGATATCCTCCACGATCCTTGGTTCAACAAGGTTCACTTTCACTTTCGATCTATACTGTTTTTCACTTCACTAACTTTTTTTTGTAATTATTTTTTTATGTTGATGAATTTGTTTACTGTTAGTTTAATTTATTTGGCACAAAGGAAACTAACTTTAACCTGAAAAGAGATGGAAGGGCGAAATTTTCATGTGGTATAACAAATTTTATTTTATTTTAATGTAACTGAATTTTTAACTGTTTTAATTCAAATACATTCTTTTAAAAATAACTTTAATATCATCCCGAATGAATTTTTGGCTCTGTGATTTGGTTTATTTGATGAGCAAGTGCGTAATTATGTTACTCGTGTGATATGATGCGTGGAATTTTATGAATGTAGAATCTAAGGTGGAGCAAATTCTTTAACGTCACCTACTTATTGAAATTGGTTTGGATAAATGAAGAATATGGATTCATTACAGAATGCTGTTTATTGAGATAAATATATTTTCTATATTATCTGACATAAAAAATCCAAGGTACTCATGGCTGTGCTTGATCATTGTTTGGGATCCTAAAACTTTATTTATTTATTTTAATTCTCGAAATGTAGGATACTGGGTTTCCTTTAACTGAAAGGGATCGATTGGGGCTTCGGGGCCTCCTTCCTCCTCGTGTCATTTCATTTGAGCATCAATATGATCGGTTTAGTAAGTCTGAAACCTAACCTTTTGATGCTATATGTATCTGTTGTTCAGTCTCAGTAATTATTGCTTGCCCATGTTTAAACTATTTATGTACAGTGAGTGCTAGTGTTTTGGCTTCATGTTTGTTCGCTCTTCGATTATATTTGATAGCTGAAATATATTATATTTTTCAGTGAATTCATATAGATCTTTGGAGAAGAATACACAGGGCCAGTCAGATAAAGTTGTTTCTTTAGCCAAATGGAGGATCTTAAATAGACTGCATGACAGGAACGAGACTCTGTATTACAGAGTGAGTTTGATGATGAAGTTGGCTTGCTAAAGGGAGAATATATCATAAAAATTATTATTACTATGTGATTCTTATGTTGTTTACCTTTTATTCTTCAGGTTCTTATTGATAATATTAAAGAGTTTGCTCCAATAATATATACTCCTACAGTTGGGTTAGTGTGTCAAAATTATTCAGGGTTATTTAGACGCCCGCGCGGAATGTATTTTAGTGCTAAAGATAAAGGGGAGATGATGTCAATGATCTATAATTGGCCGGCTCATGAGGTATTCAATTAATTTTGGTAAAATGCTGTATCCCTTTTCTTTTCATTCATGATTGATAATGGAGGTATTAGGTTTATAAAATAGAAGGGAAGTAGTTGAAATGATAGGAAAATCTAGAGGTTTGAGTACTTTATTCTTGTTTCATTATTAGGAGGAATTAATTTATGTTGTCTAATTATCTACCTTGCATGAAATTGATACTCATTTTAAACTTTCTTATAGAACTTTGCCAATGATTTAGGTATTTAGTTGTGATTGTGGTTTCTTCATTTCTTTTCACTTTACCTAACTTCCATGAAAAATGTTCTGGTAATTGTGTACAGTTCAATTATTATGTGACTATATGCCTTGCCAGAATTTAGAAGCTTTTTGGTTCAGTAAGTAGAAAACTTGTTCCCTGGCTTCCTTTATTATTATTGGTTATAATCATCTTGTTTCCTTGTTTCAGGTAGACATGATTGTCCTGACAGATGGTAGTCGTATTCTTGGCTTGGGTGACCTTGGAGTTCAGGGCATTGGAATACCCATTGGAAAACTTGACATGTATGTTGCTGCTGCTGGTATCAACCCACAAAGAGTATGTGTTTTTCTCCCTCCTTTCTCCTTGTATCTTTAATTTCCTCTCAACTTGTGCTTTTTGCATGTTTGGTATAACTTGGTTCATATTTGACATGTTAGCGTACATCATGTGATATAACTTAATGATTGTTACTTGATGGCCTAGGCGTGGGATAGATTTTTTTTCTTTTTTTTTTTTGGGGAAAGGGATAGATGCATTTTTTTTGCAGCGTCGGGATGATAGATCATTCTTAACATCTATGGATTGGGTTGTTAACTGTTTTATGATGCTGAAAACATCTAGTTTCGCTTATATTCAATATTTGTAAGTTTATCATGTGCAGTTAGATGCGTAGTCAACAAATGAAATGAAGATGGGTTCATGAAATCTTGACTTTGTTATACAATAATTATTGGTTTTGAATAATATTTTAATTTTAATTGTGTTTTCTTTTTAACCACAACTTTGTAAGGGTCGTAACTCTGGTTTGACTTATATGGTATGTTGTTTTTCCAATTGTTACAGATACTTCCAGTTATGTTAGATGTTGGCACAAACAATCAAAAGCTACTCGAAGATCCCCTTTGTGAGTAAAACTCAATTCTGTTAGTTGCTTATTTCTATAGTTGTCCTTTGTCTCACTTTTTCATCTACTATAGACATAATTTGCTATATAATCTGAGGAAGATCTCTTATTTGTCAGTTTCCTAGATTATCTGGTTGTAATTGAGTAATATAACCTTGTAGGTAATGGCTTTTCTGCTTTTGTTAGTTGAGTATATCTGACAAACTTATGCTCCAAGATTTTTTTGATTTGTTGGGAGTGGGATTCTTCAATTACTTTGACATTCTTGATCTCTTGAGCATGCAAAAAGCTAAAATGGTAATTCCTTGTAATTGACATTATAAAAGTCACTGTATTCTGATATCATTTTCATGTGACAGATTTAGGAGTTCGACAGCCTAGGTTGGAAGGTGAAGAGTATATATCAATTGTGGATGAATTCATGGAAGCTGTTTATGCTCGTTGGCCTAAGGCTATTGTGCAGGTTTGTATTTCTTTTAGAACATGTTGCTCTCAATGTTCAGTTTAGATTTTATTAATTTAGTAACTGGATGATTGGCTAATTTTATCAGTTTGAGGATTTCCAAATGAAGTGGGCTTTTGAAACCCTGAAACGATATCGAAAAAGGTTTTGCATGTTTAATGATGATATACAGGTGAGAAAGTGACATTATATTTTGTTAATATTTAAAATCTTCAAGGTGTTAAGTAATGCACTGTGTTCTTGAAGAGACTACTGAAACTTCAATTTTTCTTAATTTCAATTGTCCAACAGGGCACAGCCGGTGTTGCACTTGCTGGACTATTGGGAACTGTAAGAGCCCAAGGTCGACTGTTGTCTGATTTTTTGAAACAAAAGATAGTTGTGGTTGGAGCTGGGAGGTACTTGCAAAACTAATTTTGATGTAATCCTTGTTAGGTATCCAGTTTGTTTTGTTGTTCAACATGCTCCTCATTATTGCTACTTTCTGCCTTAACATGGCTGCCAAAAGACTGTCCAGTTCTGTTTTACATGATCCTCTTTTGCCTGGTGGGCAGTGCAGGGCTTGGTGTTCTTAACATGGCTGTCCAGGCTGTTTCAATGATGTCAGGGTCAGCTGGCAAAAGTCAATTTTTTTTAATTGATAAAAATGTATGCTTCCATTGTCTTTACTTTCATTGTTAGTGCTTTAAGTTGCAACTCTCAAAAACCATAAATGTATCCATAATAACATATGATCTGGTTCCCTCATGATTTTGGCTCAACTTTGTTATTCAAATATTATTATTTTTTATCATCATATTCTGTCTTAATTTGTCTTCATTTACGTGGTTAATGGCCTGATACATATTATGCTTTTTGACATCCTTTTTTGAATTCTGTTATTTCATCATATGTATGTGATTCAATTGTTGTTATGATACGTCATGTCTGTTAATGACATGATTCCTAAATGCAGGGCCTTGTCACAACAGAAAGGAGCAATCTAGATCCAGCTGCAGTTCAATTTGCCAAAAGTCCAAGAGATCTTGAAGGGCTTACAGAGGGTGCTAGTATAGTTGAAGTGGTGAAGGTTACTGAATTTGTTTGAGAAAAACTCCATTGGCCTTCATATGTTATATGTTTTATATTTATATTATTATAAACAATTATTTTTCTTTAAGAGGGTACTTAAATGATGCTAATATTAAAGAATAAAGATTATGCATACTCATTGATATCCATGCTCCAATTGTTGAACCTAATGATCTTTAGGTTAAGAAGGTTAAGCCACATGTGCTTCTTGGATTGTCTGGAGTTGGTGGTATTTTCAATGCAGAGGTAATTACCTCGTATATTGCCTACTCTTATTAAGTTTTTTCCTCAGTGAAGTATTTTCAAGTAATTAAATGAAATAGACATGTTTGAAAATGTCTTGTTTTGACATCTTTGGGTTCTGCATCCTTCATTTTATTGTAATTGGGTTTCTTCATTTTAATGGTTGAGATTCAACTCAGGTGCTTAAGGCAATGAGAGAATCTGTTTCAACAAAACCTGCTATCTTTGCCATGTCTAATCCCACCATGAATGGTTTGTTTGTACACGGTTCATTAAGCACTCACAATTGTTTAATAATGTCCTTGCTTTTCATTTTAACAATTGTTTTGTTATCATTGGGACAGCTGAGTGCACTGCTATTGAAGCTTTCAGTCATGCTGGAGAAAATGTAGTGTTTGCAAGTGGAAGCCCATTTGAAAATGTAGATCTTGGTAATTACCTCTTTGTAATGTGATTCATTGGTTTTGAAGTATCTTGTCTAGTTCGAACTTTCTTCAGCTATGGAGGCTTTATTATATAGGATGAATCTTGTTGCTATATAGTTTGGCTGATCTGTTCAATATTATATTATTATGTTTTACCAAAACCTCCAAATGATTTTTTGTACAGGAAATGGAGAAGTTGGCCATGTAAATCAAGCCAACAACATGTACCTGTTCCCAGGGTAGGTGTGCCTTTGTGGCATATATTTTTTCACGAATCATGCCACTCAGTGGAAACATTGGCGTAATTTCTATTGCAACTTTTCATTTCAGGATTGGTTTGGGGACACTTCTATCAGGTGCTCATCATATAACGGATGGCATGTTGCAAGCAGCAGCTGAATGGTATATTTAATTTGGACACTTCTTTTGTTCTGCCAAAAGCTATTAGACTTGGTATCAATGGAAGTTTAGTGAATTATTTTCTTGATGTTCGTAGGGCTGCTCCGGTGTTAGGCATAACAATTGAGGCAGTCTGACCTTGTCTTGTGTGTTGTCTAATCATTTTGTCTGTTTTCTGCCTCCTCTCTTTTGAAATGTGTTCTTTATAAGTTCTGACGTCTGGGCAGTTCTTTTTCCTAGCCCAGTAATGCATGTGTGCAATATGGAGAGGATTTTTATGTTAACTGTCAAGTAGTAGTAAATGTTAACATACATGATAGTCCTCTGCACTCTCCATGGGCTCTGCACTACTTTTCATCTTCAGCACATTTCTCCTAAAAGTTATATGGTGAAAAGCTTATTACATTTTTTGGGTATACATTGCCACTCAGTAGTAAATAACTTCCCCTCTGATGAGATGCCACTCAGTGCCTTTTTAAATAAATTACTAACACGCTGTCATCCTCTCAGCCTTGCTTCATACATGACGGATGAGGATATCCAAAAAGGAATCTTGTATCCATCCATTGACTGGTAATGTTCCCTTCTTTTCCTTGTTATCATTTGATTTTCATTTTCTCATGGCTCTCCTTTTCCCTGGCCCCTTTTTGAACTACCATGAGAAATAAAATTCAATTTGTATAGACACACTAAAACTGATTCTCCGAATGTATATTGGATTTGGATGCCAAGTATGATACTAAATCTAATGATATAGTTATGGTTTACTCGTCCCTTATCAAATATGTTTAGCAATTTCTGAATATAATGTTTTATAAGACTTAAGAAGACATTTAACCAAAATGTTTAAGAGAAAAAATGATCCGGGTATTTAGTTGTGTTGGCAGATAATAAATGATTGTCAATAATTGATGTTGTGGCCTTCTCTAACCAACGCTACTATGTTCTGCAGTATACGAAATGTTACAGCAGAGGTTGGAGCTGCTGTTCTACGTGCAGCAGTTTCAGAAGGACAGGCTGAAGGACATGGTGATGTAGGGATCAAGGAACTTGTGCACATGTCAAAAGTATGGAAATTTCAGATTACTCGCTGATGATACGTTATATATTCTGGTTGAGTAGACTGCTATATTTTGCATGCTATCAGGGGAGAGTGAACTGTTCAAGATTAAAAACAGTCGCTGTTTGCGTCTGAAGATTGGAAATTGACTAGACCCCTTGTTTTCTGCTGTTGTTTATTAGTTTTCAACACGTCAATGCTACCTTGGTTTCATGTATATTCTGCTGCTGCTTACTCATGCTTGTTGCTTTGGTTGCAGGAGGATACTGTCGAGTATGTCAGAGGCAATATGTGGTACCCTGAGTATTGCCCCCTTGTTCATGAAAAATAAACTTTTATGAAGGCCTTTTGCTATCCATATATCAGTTCTGCCACCAAGCCGTTTACTATTTTTTATCTCTAATCTTAGCAGTTCATGACTAGCAAGGTTTTGATAGTTGAAGGTCAATTAGTGAGAAGGGGAAAGAGATGTCTCCATTCGTTGCAGCCGTGAATTGTCTGTGTAATGGCGTTTGGATTTAACAAATCTTGCGCCCCTCTCTTTTCTTTAGAAGCTTCACAGTATTATAGACAGTTGTTAAGTTCTTTCTCTAATCGTGCAGTGCACTGGGGTGGTTCCTTTCCTTATAAACACTTACAAGCGTGCAATTCACGGATTGTTGCATTATTATTTACGTTAATAAAGAATTCTTTCCAAAAATGAATAAAAATTATTTGAAAGATATATAGAGGTAATGTAGAATGATTTAATTATTTGATTTTATGAAGAGTTTAGTTTGTATATTTTGGATGAGAAAAATGTTACACACCATATCACATTCTTTTTAATTTACAATAATTGGTTGAAATATATTGAGACTCATGAAATGATATGTTTTATTTTTTATTTAATGTAAAATATATAGTAGAGGTTGAACAAAAGAAGAAGAACAATTGGTAGATGATAAAAATAAGCGTGGATTAATTGTCTTGAATAGAGGATGGTCTCTCCTTTTTATAATGCTTATTTACGTGGTGTGTAAGAAGGTTAAAAAATATGGTAGAGTGTAAAAAAAATCAATGGATATATTATAAGAGGTATCAGATAAGATATTTAAAGTACGAAAAATTTATGTAGAAGATTCTATTATTTGCTATTAAATGAACATCTATTCTGATAGTTTTAAGTTTTCATGTTAGTCGTATTCCTTGATCGTTATCTGATCACTGTTGATAATAACATCCATTTTAAGTTAGAAAAACTTCTACCGAAATATAACCTCCGTTTTTTTTTAAAGTAATTAACATATTAACGTAACTATTCATTCATGCTGTTGTGCGTGTGTGTATGTTCGGCCTTCCTTATGATCCAATGCAGTCCTAAGATGGAGTAGGGGTGACAAAATAATCTATTTATTTGTGATTTATTCAGTTCATCCATGTAAAATCTAATTCAATCTATCTATTTGTTAAAATAAAATAGACTTGGATCAAATTAGATGTATCATATAATTAAATGGATGGATAACAATCCATTCTCTTTTATTTTCAAATCCAATAGACAATCTTATTAACATTTAATAGATCAAAATCAATCCAACATTTTTTTCATATTTAAATTTTTCTTAAATTTATTAAAAAATTTACAGCCATTTTTAATCAGGGTTGTTCATGGGTCGGTTTGGTTTGATTTTAAGGAATAGAAACTAAACCAATCAAAATTGTTTGGTTTGGTTTAGTTCAATTTCATTAATAAGGATGAATTACTCTAGTTGAGACCAAGATGAAGATACTCTGGCTGAAGCTGAGGTGAAGATACTTTGGCCAAGACCAACTTGAAGATACTCTGATTGAGGCCAAGGTGAAGTTACTCTGGTCGAGACCAAGTTGAAGATACTTAGACTGAGGATAAGTTAAAGATACTCATGCCGAGTTCAAGTTGAAGATACTCTAGGTGATGCCAAGTTGAAGATGCTTTGGGCGAGGTCAAGCGGAAGATGCTCTGGCTGAGCTCAAGCTAAAACGCTCTAGTTGAGCCTGAGTCGAAGATGCTTTGGTCGAGGCCAAGGTGAAATTACTCTAATTGAGGTCAAGTTAAAGATACTCTAGCTGAGGCCGAGTTCAAGATACTCTAGTCGAGGCCAACTTAAAGATGCTCTAGTAGTTCTCCAGCTGAAGATGTTGTGGTCGGCTGGGCTGAAGATGTTGTGGCTGAGGTCGAATCTGAGTTGAAGATGCTCTAGCTCAGACCAAGTTGAAGATGCTTCAGTCGAACTTGAGCCAAAGATACTGTGACCAAGGTCGAGCCAAATATGTTGTAACCGAGGTTGAGTCAAAGATGTTATGGCCGAGGCAGAGTCGAAGATGTTGTGGCCGAGGTGGAGCTGAAGATGCTATGGCTGAGGCATAGCCAAAGATGTTTTGCCTGAGGCCGAGTTGAAATTACTCTAGTTAAAGTCGAGTTGAAGATACTTTGGTTGAGGATGAGTTAAAAATACTCTGGTCGAGGCCAAGTTGAGAATATTTTTGTGAACAGTTGAGAAAAAGTTTGGAATGGTCATAATTTTTTTTTATTTTTAAAAATAATTTTATGGATGGATTAGATATCCATCCATAAAAAATTTATTAGTGGAAAGATTGAATAGATTTTATTAAATGGGTTTGTCATTCCTTCTGCTATCCTGAGACATTTTGGGATTTCTGCAATAATCTGGTTAACCAGCCACGCCAATTTCAAGTAGCGGTCTCTCCAAAATGCACTATCATCATCAAGCACCTTGATCCGCTCCTTCGCTTCGCTAAGCAGATTTGCAAGCATATCTTTCCAAACTGAAACCTCCTCTTCGAGTTTGGCAATAACTTCCTTGTGTTTTACTACAGAGTCCTTCAACTCGCTCTCCTTCTGTTGCTTTTTCTTTAGCTCCGACTGATGTGCAGTCATTATTTGGCCTATGCTTTGCTTTTCATTCTGAATCCTCTTTTCATATTCTGCTACCACCCTTTCCAGTTGTTGTTTCAAATCTTCGAACATCTTTTGAACCTGTCTTCCTGCTATTTTGGAGTTCTTGAGTGCTTCTTTTAACCGCTGATTTTCTGCTAGTGCTTTGTCTCTTTCTTGCACTCTCAATCCTAACTCTTTATTGGCAGATGCTAGACACTCTTGAGTTCGCAATCTTCGCTCTTCTTCAACTTGGGCTTTTTGCTAACATCCTCCAATGATTTTTTCTTCTTAGCATTTTCATCTTGCAAGGACTTCCATTTTTGTTGCGACTGCTCTAGCTCTCTTTTCAACTTCCCTCTCTCATCTTTAGATTTTGCTAAGGCTTCTTTGAGTTTCCCCACCTCTTCCATGTTCACAGTGTCTAGTGTTGGTACTTCCTCTATCACTGGAGTTGAAGGTCGGAAAGGTAACTTAATTTTCTGAACTCTTTTTGTCACCCATTGCTGATAGCTCATTCCTTTACCACAATCCCTCTCTCTTAATTCCTGTCGTCCCTTTCTAACGACTCGGTCCCATGCATATCTTATTCTTCTTAGCATCTCCAAATTTTGTAGGTCCATCTCATGAATAATGAAAGGAGTTAACGCCTCTTCAGAAGGTGACCCCAACATTGGATACCCTAGTTGTCTTAAGACCAATGACAGATTACAGTTGATGCAGCCCTTTGTCCCCATGAGTGGTACATTGGGAAAACCTCCACACTAGTATATGACTTCATCCACTTCTACCCATCTTGGACACCAACGAATCGACTTTTCTGTGAGATCTCTTAAGTATTGAGCCCATTCCTTCCCAGTCTTAGCCTTTACCTCACACAATTTGAAGTCTTCTATGGGACATAGCACCCTACATTTATTAGTGAAGACGCGAGTAGTCATCCAAACATAGAGAGTCGGCAAACAACACATTAGCCTTTTCCCTTTCTTTTCATGACAGAGGTTGTGTGAATAAAATGTGTCTGCTAAAACAGCTGGAACTGGATTTTCTCCTCTATTTAGATGAGCTAGGAAGACATCAATTGCAGCAAAGTCTACATACCCATCTAAACAAGGGAAAAGGACAATCCCATAAATCGAAAGAGCCAGTACTTCTGAGAAAGCGACCCAGTCACTCGCCTCAGATAAAAACTTCATTCTCTCATTCAGATAATTTTGTGAAAACCCATCTACGCCATTCCTATTCAGCTTCTTTTCTTTTAATTCTTGCTCATGGACCTTCAATATTCTAGCCACTGTTCCCACGGAAGGATAATGTCCTACAAACTGATAAGGCTTTTCATTCTTCAATGGACTACCCAAAATCTTCTCATATTCTTCTAAGGTAGGTGCTAACTGGAAGTCTTGAAATGTGAAACACCTGATGGGTGGGTCATAAAACTGTACTAGAGCAGAAAGGGCTTCTACTTGGACATTTACCTCCAACAAGTCTAGGATATTTCCATGCTTTTTAACAAAGGTTGCACGTTGTAACCCTTTTAGCATACTGCTAAAAGCCTTCAATGACTGAATCTCAGGCATCCTAATCTTTACCGGCACAGTTCCCCTTGTTTCACCTCTTGATCCCATGTCTTTTTTTTTATATACCCAAGTACACTTTTGATCAAATTTTGACTTCTCAAATTCTTCAATGGACCTACCTAATGCAAAAAGAAAAGTTATGAGAATGAATGATGTTAAAGGAAAACAATGCATGTAAAAGACAAGAAAAATGCATGTTTGTGCATGATATTATATATTTTACTCTTTTTCCAACAAACGAAACTAAATTTTGACGCATCTGCAAAAAGATTTAACAATTTTATTCCATTTTTATTGTAAAGGCATACTCAATAACCAAATTGGAAGTGCATCCAAAGTAGTTATCAATATACCTTTTAAGATTTTCATAATAGTCAAATTGGAAGTGCATCCAAAGTGACTATTTAAAATCCTTTTTGTCAAAATATTTTATTATATTTTACTTCAAAAAAACATTATTATCATTATTATTAAAAGGGAATGATAATCAAATAAGAAGTGCATCTTAAATGATTAATGTTCATATTAAAAACTTTAATAATGTCTAAATAGGAAGTGCATCCTACGTGACTATTATTAAGTTTGATGGTTTATTTATTTTGTTTATTTATTTATTCATTTATTTTATTAAAGAAAACTAATTACAATTATTATTTATAAAAAAGGAACCTATAATATTATAAACGTAAAATTCTAGTCTTACGTGAATCACCTAAGGTTGTTATTATTATTATTATTATTATTATATGACGGGAACCTATAAATAAAAATAATAATAATAAACTTGTGCTAACGGAGGAGTAAGCTAATATGCAAGAATTAAAAGCATCCGAGAAGCATGGGCCAAATTGCCCGAAGTAAGAAAAAAAAAAAAAAACAACGGACTCGGGTCCATTTGGTTTTCCGTATGGGATCAAGTATTGTGATGGTCATACAGTCCCTTTCTTCACAAACAAAAATTCAAGACCCTAGGGCGAAGCGACCTTGCGCACTACAGTAGAGGAGCAGTGGCGGTGGGAGAAAAATGATGAGGCAGTGGCGGACGAAGCTTTTGTTGGAAAGAGAGAGCAACGTTGCTATGCCTGTGGTGCGGTGACGACCTCGAGAAGTCCCTAGAAATGTAACAAGCCATATCGTGGCGATGTGGCATCGCCATGGTAGCCCGTGGGTGATGGTGCAATGGTGATCTACGCGTCAGCAAAAGGGTTGCGCAATGATGATAACACACTCATGAAGTTGTAATTTCACAATGATGCCAAATGCAGTGTTGATTAGCATATTACAGAGATTCACGCAGCAATATTCTGAGGGATGAGTTTCGTTGAGACTTTGTGTGGAATTAATGCAACGAAAACAAGTATATTACAGAGAATTGATCCACTAGGGTGAATGAAGGTGAAATCAACTTTGTTTGATCTGAATTTATTGATTTGGTGTTCTTTTTTTTTTTGTGCAACGCGACTTTCGCTCACTATGATGGATTTGTGTAAAATGTTGTAACTCTATAGAAATCCTTGTGTAGTCAGAAATTAAATGTTATAGATGCAAAACTGAATCAATATATTAACTAGTATTCGCATAGTATTGATGATCTTGAACTAAAACTAAATCTATTGTGTTAGCGTGATACAGAACAGAGTAACTTCATCAACGAGTATAACATATGGATTGACCAATCTATTTCGCACAGATTCAAGAAGTAAATATCAAACACAAAATTACTTATGGCTGCAGAGCAATTCAGAGATAGCAGATTAGGAGATTTTTTGCAAACAGTTTGAAGGAGGGAGAAGAGTAATACCTTCGAAGCCTTCACAAATTGTCTCCGTCCTGCAATATTGCTATTCTCTTCACTCTCCAATATCTTTCTTCTTTCCTCTGTTTCTCGTTTCCTCTTCCCGCACTGTTCTCCCGACTCTTCCTCCTTTCTTTTTTTTAAAAAATGACGTCCTTCTCCTTACTATTCATCCATTCAGCTTATTTATAGAGAGTGAGATGCTTGGCCTGCAAGCTTCGTCCACGTTTTTTTTGCTTTCTCTGATTGTGTACATTTTGTGTTCATTAGGAATGGGCCTTGGGCCCAATGCCCTTTCTTCTCCCTTTTTTTTTAATTTTAGAATTTTTTACTTTCCTTTTCCTCAATTAAATGATTATGGGCCTAATGCATGTCTAGCCTAATAAGCGTAAGACACAAGATGTTATTAACTAAAATTATTATTATTACTATTATTTATTTATTTATTTTTTATTATTTTATAATTTTATTATTGTATGGACTACCCGGATAAAATTGGGTATTCACACCTATTATACAACAAGTGGATTTGGTTTTAGACCACCTCCTATTAGACCTATAACACTAGTTGCACAATCTTTCGCTACTCCTCAACCACCACATATTCCACCACTTATCATAATTTCATTCCCGCCATAACCTAGTGCTACAGGATCTAGCACAAGTCAACCACAGTTCACGAACTTCATCCTAACTCCAAAATTGCCACCTAAGGATCTATAAAATTTTTGAAAACCATTGCATTTACTTATACAACTTCCTTTGCATTGTCTTGACTTCATAAACAAAATCTTCTCCTCCTCCCATCATTAACACCTTTTTTACCAGCTTCCTCTTTTCTCAACACTTTGTAAAGCCTTTCACATTGTTATCCAAACACCTTCCTTAACCTTTATCCTACAACAATTACACAGGGGAGGAAGAAATGTTTTTGAAGCAAGAGATAAAAAAGAGTTTTTGGCCTAGTCAGCTGGTTAAAAGAGTAAAATGCTTCATTTAAAATTTTTCAAATTAATCCTCATTATATGGCATCCGCATGTTACCCATGTTGGAGGTTGATAAATCTACAATTGATGTATATTTATAGAGCTATTTCACATGATATTCGCACTTGCTTAATGAAAATTTATGAGAAATTAACCCAATAACAGGACATTTCATGGAATAATAGTTTTGTAGTTTTTATTTAAAAATTACATGATTTCTACGTTTTTATTTGGGTTTTGATAAAGACAGGAAAAAAATGAGCAAGAGAAAATGATGATTTTTAGGTGGAGAACAATGAAATTTTCTAGCTGTAAAAGATACAAGCGAAACATGGCTTTTGGAGAAAGTGGCACCCGGTGCCAAATAGCACTATGCCTAGTGCCAAAACGCTGAGGGATTTCGAAGAGTTTGCACCTAGCACCAACGCGTTCCAGACTTTCTGTTTTGCGAGCCTAGTTTGTTTTACGGCCCATTTAGCCCAAGCTCACTATAAAAAGGAGAAAATATACATTTGGAGGCATTCTTTGACTCATCTAAAGACCGAAAGCGAGAAAGAGCTTGAAGATTCATCTCCGACTTTGGATCTTGAAGAATTGGGGTTTGATTCTCAAGATTGATGGCTTTCTTTTTATCTTCTTTTTCCTTTTGTTTTGTGTTTAGCTACTCTAATGAGTTTCTAAACCCCTTTGGGGTTAGATTAGGATGAACCTTGATTTGAAATTAATGTAATTGATTTCTTTTCTAAATCTTTCTTTTGTTTTTGTTAATTTAGTTGTTGAATTTGTGCTTAATGCTTTTCCATAATTGACACTCATTAAGAAATTGATTAGTAATCTAAATCTTGCAATTGGAAAATTGGAATTTAGACCGTCCAATTCAGTAACCATACAACTCTTGAGCTTAGGGATAGGGATAGATTGCATGTCTTCATACGAATTTCCTTCTCTTAATGCTTATGATTGATTTTGCTCGTCTAAGAGATAAGGGTTCATAATTGGGATTAAAGGATTTATCGCCTAAGGAATTAGGGTTAAAGTAAGTTAGAGAAATTGAAGATAAATTGCTTAACAAGAAGGGGTTTGGGAAAAAAAGAGGTTATTTTAAGGGAGAATCAAAGGAATTCCATACTTAACCGTTTTTAATCATTAATTTTCTAAACAATTTTAAATTGCGTTTTTTGTCTTTTATTTTTATTAATAAAAAAAAACAAAATCCTCTAATTCATCTTTTAATTCTTAAATTTAAGAGTAATTATTTGGTTGCGTTGTTATTAAACCACAATCCCTGTGGAAACGATAACTCTTACTTTTTCTTTATTACTTGTACGACTGATACACTTAGCGTGATCTTAACAAGTTTTTGGAGCTGTTGCCAAGGATTGTGTATCTAATACAATCCAACTGTATAACTACTTGTTGATTTTTTTTTTAGTTATTTTAATTTCTGTTTATTCTAATACCAATTCAGCCGTTGTCAAGGATTGTGTATCTAATACCACTTGTTGTAAATCAACTTATTTTAAAAAAAAACTATTTAATTAAAAATATCATGCTTTATGCCATTTAAAACTATTAAACTTAACAAGTTAACTTATTTAAGTAAATATAAATAATATAATAACAATATTATTATTATTACAATTATTGTATTAAATTTTAATTATAATTTCTTGAAATTATATATTTATTAACACATTTAAAGGCTTGTACATGTTGGCCTGTATAAAAACCTAAACTTATTAGTTTATTTAGAAATAGTTTTGTTAATTTATTTAAAAAACCTTATTACAAAATAAAATTTCATGTTAGGTTAAGTTTTTTAAAATGTTAGACTAATTTTTTAAAAAAAATTCTTATATTAAGTAAATAAGTTAACTTCAAGCTTTAGAACTGAAAATAAGCCACACTTGTTTTAAGAAAAGTTTGACTTAACATATCTCATTTTACAGACATAAAGATTTTTTAACGGTGATAATAAAATTTAAAACTATAAATTTATATAACTTATTTAAATTCCTTATTATCCTATAAAATAATTTGAAAAAGAAAGAAATGTGTGCATCTTACATGTGACATGATCGTAAACGTTATATGTGTGTATAAAATCTTGAGTGCTGCCCATCTTATGTCAAGATTTTTAAATTATTTTTGTTTGTAACTTTGTAAACAATTACATTGAATTGCCAACAAATAAAGATTGATATACAAGAGTAGTTTGTTTCCTACGCTACACGTCTCTTGTTAAGAAAAAGGAAAAGAATTAAACTTGTAATTACTTTAAAGAAACACTGATATTATATTGATAACGATCTCAATCTTTGAAGTATTAGAAGTTGCGTGAATTGACCAACAATAGTATTTTAGTGACTGTACCATTGATCAACAAACAACTACTCATAACCCTTATTGCAGTTGAGCATATAAAAAACTTCAGAATGGGCAGTTTTTTGCTGAATTGAGACTATTAATGTAGAACATATATATGGTAGCCATTCTTGAAAATTATAATAAAAGAAGGTTCGGAAAGATTAAAATGAAACTTGATGGAAATATTTTATTCAATCTTATTTACACTTGATAATAAAAAAGTGAAAATAGCTTGATTATTCAAAAAAACTATCTTCCGTATTATGATGATGATGGACTAGTATTAGCATGCGATTCTCACATTGTTTTAATTTCTGACTTTAATTTAGATTTAAATGTAATGGAATGATAATGCAAATAATATGATAATTTTTGGGTAAACTCAGAGTACCTCCTAGTCGAGAGTTAATGACTAATTCTTCGAGATACTGAGATCCATTTAAAAATAAATTAGTAATCAATAGCAACAATTATTTTCTCTTATATTCTTATCATTTAACATTGCAATACTTTTTCCTTGTAAAATTGAAGGATGGATATGCTACATTGCTATACACATGAAAATTGATATAGATTTGGGGGTTGAGAAGTCATATCACCAATGAAATATATAACTTCTGTCTTTATGAATTTTACTTAACCTAACAACTGAGGTTAAAATTCAACAAGCTGATGTTTTGTAACTTATGTCATATTTGTATAATATTTTAGTTGTGTTTGCATGCATTTTTTGGTATTTTTATTTTGATTTCATTTTGTTTCTCATTGATTTTGCATTTAGGACTTGTTATCATGTTAGTTGTGTTTTCATTTTAGGTTTGAGCGTTTTTAGAAAGGATAGGGCACTTGGAACCTTGAAAAAGTCAAAGTGAGAAGATTTTTATCACACTTAGCTAAGATATTCACCGAGGGTGTGTGATCAGGATCACACCCATAATTAGGAAGCTTATTGGAGGCTAAAATCACATACCATACCTCATCGAGGGCATGAGCGCGACTCAATCTGTTTTGTAATGTTCCCATTGTTTTGTAATTGGGCTTAAACCTTTATTACCCCTGACTTTTAAATACCCCTTTTAGGTTAGGTTTAAGGGTTTCGAACCTTGTTTCATTGCGACGGCTTAGTACCAAGGATTGGTTTTCTGTTTCTTGTAATTCTTTCTAGGTTTGATATTCTTCTTTGTTTTGCTTTTAAGTTTTGCCATGCTTATGTGTGGTGGTCATCTTTTTCTATGATTGGGGCTTAGTCCTTGATTGACTAATGGTTGCTTAATTGATTTGTGTTTGTGCCTATTGTGTTCTCCTCTTAATTTTTTTCTTATTGATTTTTTTATACAAAGCGTTTGATCACAGTTTTTCATAACCTTAGATGTATAGGGAAGAACTAAAAGGTGAACCTAGACATTGGACCCATAGGGAAAGAACTTAACTAGGCTTTAAATTACAAAAGTAGGTTTAATCTTTCGAGGAGTAATTAGATTAACCAAGAGCATAAATGATCTAATTGAACATAATTATCACGAAAGTAAGGGTCAATTCAATTAGATACATTTTCGTGTCTTGAAAGGGAACAAAGATCACTTTAGGTTAATTCACCTTCAAAGAAAACTGATTAGAGTACTTAGATAAAAAAATTAATCCATTAGAAAGTCATTGTGCTAACCCTCAATCCTAAGAGTTTTCTCATATTTGATTTCCCCAATTTTAAATACTTGCTTTATTTCAATTTTGAATCTTAACAACTTTTAATATCAAATCTTTTTCTCTCTCAATTTATTTCTTTTGATTTAATTTTTATTGATTAGTGATAATCGCTAAATCAAATAAGCAATCCCTGTATATTTGATATTTTATTAATTGAGGACAATCATATACTCACGATTTTCTCCTATCACAAGCTTAATACATAGATTTTATGTATTACTGATCAGCTGGTTTTTCTTATGTCCTCTCAATTAAGTTATTGTCAACTAAGATTCTTTATTAGCTCAATATTTCTCATTTAATTAAAGAAATGGAAAAGAGACAGAAACGTAAAATAACAAAAAGCAAACTCAATGTAAAAACACAATAAATAAACTGATGATCTAACACAATTGGTAGTTTTCCATGTATTATACGGATATCTTAAAATTTAAGTAAAACTTAAATATAAAAATAAAAATATATAAGAAATAAAAATATCATCAATATTAACTAATGGTGAAATTATACATTTTAAGAAATAAGAAAAATATAATAAGAGATATTTTTATTATTAATAACGAGAAATCTGTTTTATTAAATATGAATACATTCAAAAGATAAATTTTCAAAATTGAAAAGAAAACTATATATAAAATAAATTATCTAAATTAAAACACTTTATTTTTATATCTATTAATTTTTATTTTTCCAAAATTTAATATTTAAAAATTGAAATTAAAATTTGAATTGAAAATTGTTAAATTTAAGCAAATAGTATTTGAGAAGAGTAAAAAATATATATATATAAAATGAGACATTTAATATACAACACTGACATAAAATAATTGATTTTAAAGGGTTTTTTTTGTTAAAAGGTGAATATTAAAATTTAATATTATCTCTAATTTTTTATATAAGAAACAAATAACTAATTCATTAAGACCAAGAAAAATAATTAAATTAATTAATTTTAATTAACAATGTTATAAATTTAAATTTCATTCAAGAAATACTCATAGAATTAAATAGTTTAAGTGGTGATTATATTTAATGACACTACTCGTAATTCAAAGATTAATTTTTTTTTCACAAATGAATATGACTTATATAGTTAATAGGTCAATGAATGCATCCACTTGCATGAGAAATAAGAGAGTATCTCATTAAAAGACTTTACAATAAATTAAGAGTATTAAAAAATTAACAATTAATACATTTAAAAGTTAATCTATATTTCTTATAATTAAGACCGTAAAATAGCATCCATTTTTTTCTCATACAAAAGAACAGAGGCAATATATTAGGATTATTAATGGATTAGTGTTAAATATTACCGATAAATATTCTAAAAAACAACATCAAAGGAGGAAAAAATAATTACGCAATGCAAAAGTGACAGCATGAGAATGTCCATACTAGATTAGGTGGAACATTCTTTGGATTTTTGTGTTGTCTCTTTCTATGCATGTTGTGGATAGCCCTTTAACATATCATCTAGGATTCCATTTCATCACGCGCCAGTGTGCAACAAACACTAACAAATTTGTATTGTACATATCTAGAAGAATAATACAGTGGAAAAGACGACATCAACTGTGGTAACAAGTAACAACTAACCCATTTGACTAGCCACCATTTTTATTTTGTTTTTGAGAAAATTACACCTCTACTTCTTTATACATATCATCCAACATCCATCATTCCATCTCTCTCCTTAAGACATTCATCAAGTTTCAGCATCTATGACAGAGCCAAAACTAAGGTTAGCATTACACCACTTCAGACTATGCTTTCTTCATTTTTCTTGGGCCACACATGACACACCATTGTCCACATGCAACGATTCATTTTCCCTTTCCTGTGTGTGTTTGCATAATTTGTAGCGTCTGGTGGAATTGTTTGTGGTTTGTGATTTCAGGTATGCTGTTGTTACTGGGGCAAACAAAGGGATAGGATTGGAGACTGTTAACCAGTTGGCCTCAAATGGAGTCAAGGTGGTGCTCACTGCCAGAGATGAGAGCAGAGGACTTGAAGCCATTGAGAGATTGAAAGTGTGTGGTCTCTCTGAGTTGGTGATTTTTCACCAGCTTGATGTGACTGATTCTGATAGTATTGCTTCACTAGTAGAGTTTGTCAAGACACAATTTGGGAGACTTGATATCTTGGTAAGAAGGCATGCTGATATAATACTGAATATTCTCAACTGTGGAATTCATTTTTAATATCTTATTTTTCTAGAAATTATTGTATGATTCAGAATCATCATGTTTTCATGGTCTATGTCAAACTAGGCATAGCCAAAATTTTCAATTTAAGAGAAAGAATTAACAAAACTCAAGTACATGTCATGTGGAGATTGGCTGAGAGATTCGAGACATAAACACATGATAATCTTGAATCATACAATAATTTCTCCTTATTTTTCCCCTTCAAAATAAAAAGGTGAATTGATAAATTGTGACTTGCCTTAAACATGACTTTTGGTCCCTCTAAATATCATAGTTTTTCTCTCCTATTTTTAAAGAAGTTGTAATCCATTCTTTGTAATTATTTTCCTTTTCTAATAATTCCTCTTTTAGGCTATGTTTAAATTGATGATAAAGAATAAAATGAAATGGATCGGAATATAATAAGATGGAATGAATTGAAATGGAATGAAATAAAAATATTATTCCATTATTTGGATATTTTATAATAGAACAGAACAAAAATTTTATTCCATTGTTTAAAAAAAGGACGGAACGGAATGAGTTATAATTTTTTAATTCTCATATTATCCTTATTTTAAATATATTATCCTTAAGAGGTTTATGGTTAAAGTAAAATTTGCAAAGATAAAATAGTCATTTTATAATCTAGAAGTTTTGTTCCATCAAGTGCATCCTAAATTTGGAGGGAAGAAAATTAGGGTTAAGCAATGAAATAGAAAATAAATTATGATTCATCTTCTTCCATTATGTTCCATTCTTTTTGTTGTATGAGTTAGGTACTTAAGTGGCTCTAGTAAATGGAGGATCAAATAGAAAATTCATGATATATAGAGAAACCAAATGAAAAAACTTGTGATATTTAAACGATCAAAAAGTAAAAATGACAATTAAGATGAAATTAATGGAAGGTTAACACAAAGGGCTTATATGAGAATGAAAAAAATTGCGAGAACTAATCTCAACTTCTAAAAATGCAAAATCAAATAAAAACTCGTAATAATTTGAGAGACTAAAAAATATTCAAACATTGCAACTCCAAAATATGAAAGAATCTTGTGCATAAATTGTGCAATGTGCACCACTTAGTTTGTGCATTGCCCTAATAGGATGTGGCAATTACAATGAACAAAGGTTTTAAATTGCGGTTGCAGTTTCATCTCAATCCTTGTTATTATGGAAATTTGTGAACAAATACGACTCATGCAATCGCAATTGCAGTTGTAATGTGGCTGTGAAAATCCCAAAAACTGTGATGTTGTGGTTGCAATTGTGGTATGCTTTTTTAAAACCTTGAAATACTGTATTGTTTTCAATTACAACTTATCTGGCCACATCTCTGTAGTACACTTTTGCGTGTCTAAGAGCATTTTTATTGGTGCTATGGTTGTTTCTTTCTCTCTCCTTTAAACCATGTAAGATGAAATGAAACATGGAGTATAGGACCCATCATTTTAAGTATGCAATAGTTACTTATTGAAGCAACGGTTGTGTACAGGTAGACTCTGCATTTTTGGATACCAATGTAAGATACCACCGTTAAAGAAAGCTTAGGAGTTTTTCATATGACTATAATGTTTTCTGAAGTACCAAATTCTACATCTGTTCCTTAACAATTTCTCATATGGCTCAATTCTGTAACTGTTCCTTAACAATTCCTCATATGGCTTATCAACATTTATAATTACTCATGACTCTACACAAAACAAAAAAAGAGTACTTGGAATAATTTGCCCGCATGCTTATAAGAATATCTAGCATAGAAGTCACTTCCTTTGTTTCCCTTCAACTTTATATGAATGAATCATTTTAGCCATTCAAAAATCCCACATTCTTGTGTAGGTGAACAATGCAGGAATCAGTGGTGTCAACCCGTATGAAATGGTCAGTGTGTATTCTTTTTGTCTAACGTGAGGGATTTATGGTCTATGTGGAACCTCTATTAAAGTTTTGAGTTTCTTCTGAATGAATGCAGGAAGCATCAACAATGAACTGGAAGGAACTGCCTCAAACTTATGAGATGGCAGAGAAGTGCCTAACAACAAACTACTATGGTGCAAAGGAAACAACTGAGGCCTTTCTTCCCCTTCTGCAATTATCCCAGTCTCCTAGGATTGTTAATGTTTCCTCCCAAGCAGGGTTGCTAAAGGTACAAGAGTGCCTAAACTTTTCTTTTGAAATATGATTTTACATTAAAGTCTCAACATTGGCAAAATTGTGATATGGTGATGTTTCAGAGGATAGCAAACGAGTTGGCTAAAGGGGTGCTTGATGATGCTGAAAATCTTACAGAAGAGAGAATAGATGAGGTACTCAAAGAGTTTATCAAAGACTTCAAAGAAGGTTCACTTGAAAACAAAGGTTGGCCAACCTTCTTGTCAGCCTATATGGTCTCAAAAGCAGCCATGAATTCTTACACAAGGATTCTAGCCAAGAAGCATCCAAACTTTTGCATTAATTGTGTGTGTCCTGGTTTTGTCAACACAGACATAAACAGAAACACTGGCATCTTATCCGTTGACCAAGGTGCTGCTAGTGTCGTGAGATTAGCACTGCTGCCTAATGATTCCCCTTCTGGCCTCTTCTATAGTAGGCAAGAACTGACAAACTTTTGAATGATTTTAAATGTATTACAATCATGCAAATTCAATAATAAACACGAGAGAATGTGCTTCTTGCTGATAGTTTTTCACCCTTATATTTGTGTTATTGTTAGGAGTTAGGAGAGAAGGAAGAGAAAATTAGTAGCAGTTAGAGTGGTTGGTTAGTTAGTTAGGGGGGTTCAAAGAGTTAAATAAATAGGGGGAATGACTTCATTCGGTCTTGTATCATTTTGTAGATTGAGCATTTTCTCTTTATAATGAAAGGAGAAATCCTTTGTAAAGAGGAATCTTTGAAGGAGAGGATCTCTCTCATATTTTCTGTTCTTTTGATTCAAATCAATGAAAATAATTTCTTCTTTCTTTTCCATTGGGGATTCATATCAGTCATAGTGAATTGTGGAGGAATACTTGCAAGTTAGACCTTTATTCTCACATTGTTCACGCTTGACATAGTCAAAGTTCCCATATGCCATGTTTATTTAGACTTCATGTTTTAGGATACTATATGAACTATTCGTTGGGTATTAACTATTAATATGTAACTATTAATTATTAGTATGTATTTTAGAAGATAAAATATGATTATAACCGTTTGTATGTACACATGTCTTCTAGCTCAATAACTTCTATTTCTACTCTTATATTTTTATTTTAATTATTTTGAATTTTAGATAATATTATGAGAAATATTAAAATTTAACCAAACGTATTTTGATGTGCCCAAGAATAATATTTCTGATTATAGTATTTTTGAGAATGTAATTTCTAAAAATACAGTATTATACCTTGAAACAAACTTTCCTTAATCCCTTCAACCCGCAAGCACCAACCTTCAATACCTATAAGTTGCGCTTGCGTTGGCGTCAGTGCATTGTGAAGAAAAGAAACAAAACAGGAAGAGGCTAGAAAGAAAACGGCTTTTGTTACATTTTGCATATTTGAGTTAGGTTTTAAAAATATATTCAAAAGACATCTTTTAGAACTCGATCATGAATGTTTTTAGTCGTGCTTTCTTTTTTCATTGAAAAAGAAAACAAAAAAGAAAACAGGCGTAGAAGTTCTTTCACTACATGTTATAATTTATTTATTTTTCAATTTTTAACCTTTTAAATTAATTACTTATTTATTTCTTATTTATTTTTATTTGTATGTTTATTGACCTTCTATTTTTTTTTTTATAATAATAACTTGTAGGCTTCAAATTTCAATTGATCAAACAAAACGACAAAACTTAATTATCAACATCCATAGCAAGGGGGAATATTTGGTTTTTTTACCAAAATAAATTAAAAAAAAACAGTAATTCCCAAGGTACCGTCCAATGGACTTTATTTACCAAAATACATTGACATGCTGTTCATGCATGCTTCCCCTTTCTCAGGAGCCGACTTCCCTCTTCGAATTGGGTTTTTTTTTTTTTTTTTTTTTTTTCAAATGCCCCATGGAATTCAAGTCTCCAGGACCTGACTTCTTAAGGCCAGTTTTTATTTTTTTTTGTTTTTAAATTTTGTGATAAATCTTTGATTTAATTTTAATTTAATTATTATTTTAATTATAGGTTAATTTTAATGCAAAAAAAATTAAAATTGTGGTTAAATAATACATTTAGTGGTTAATTAAAATAAGTACCACCAAGGAAAAATATTAAATAAGAAGATTTCTATTAATTAAAGTTATTTAATCAAATTAAATTAATTACTATGTTTATTATGTTTGTTAGTTTAGGTAAATTAAGACAAATGTAATTAAAATAATTGCTTGGAAATAAATTAAATAAATATTACAAAAGAGAAGGGACTTAATTTTCGTAATGGTATCTAGTTCCACACAATGGAGGTTGTCTTCTATGTGGAGGATTTAGACGGATTTGTCTATGTTGTCATGTTTGATTTTCCTCGTTATCAACAATTGGCTGATCTTGATGCATAGCCTCATCTAACTTTAGATTTAAATTTTTCGGAGGCAGTAACTGATAATTTGCATAATGGTCAATGTGTGGTGTTGAAGAACATCCAGCAAGCTGATGGTGAAATGATGGAATGACAATACTCTACATATAAGTGTGAGCCGACTCTGAAGTTCGAATGTCTTCACCAACAAGTTGCTCATAAAGTCTCTTGCACTAGATGCGAACAAGTGTCGACATACTCAAGATTTTCATCAGCCTCTTGTTGTGATGGAGTGAATGCAAATGAATGACAGGTTGGTTCCAAGTCTTCATTTTCCATGGTCTCAATAATTAGGGGGATAGGTTGGGGAGGTGTTCTCTGACGTCGTGCATGTTGTCCTGTTGGCATTTGTTGTGTTGCATGTGTAGTGCTGCCAACATCCATATTACGTCCAACCTATGAGTCTTGCAATTGTTGTGGCACAGATAAGAAAGATATCAAATTTGCACAATACCATTGCATATAGTTACGGGTTTGTAGCAGAGGTCCTTGAATAGATTGCCCCAGTAAGACGTCGTTTCATCGTTCCTTCCAAATTCTGAGCCAGTCGGTATGCTTTTCTGCCCAGTTCGTGTAGTTATTTCCTCACATGTCTATTTGGTGGAGGTGATCTAAATTAGGTGATTGTGGTACATCTTGCCATAGGCCAAATTGGAGCTTTACCTTGTTCGTTTGTTGTCATTCTATGACAGAAAAACAAATTAAAACAGTACAGGCACTCCACATTTTGGAATCCTTGAATGCATGTGGTGGCACAAATGTCTCACACCCTTTGTATGGCATCCATACAAGCTGCAAACATAAGCATGGTTAGTAAAATAATAGTACATGTATGACAAAGAATAATTTAGTATATATAATAACCTGTTCAAATTGCATGCGATCGATTCTTGATTTGTATCCTGTAACATCACCATGAGGAGTTCCTATAAACTGTTATCCCTTGCCACTCCATCTAGTAGAAGACATTTAACATTAGTAGAATTAATGGATAGGTAGGTACATTTTAGTTTGGATTTTTTATTTACCTAACAACAAGTGGATATGTTGGCTGACGATTAACTTAGGGTGCAATGAATGGCATGCGATACCATGCCCAAGATTGCAACAATGATGCATACCAACCCATAGTTTTGGATTTCGGGTAAATAGCCCTATACATTTCTCTATACAAAGTTGCTAAACAAGCTGAACCCCAACTATAACATCCAACATGGTCAAGATCTACCAAGAAAGGTAGATACATTAAATGAACTCTGTTGCCAGATTTGTTAGGCATTAATACCCCACAATCAAGCCTAAAATGCAGGCTTTACAATGAACTTGTAACTGGTCATGTGTTGGTTCTGCTGGTAGAGGCATCATATTTTCTCACAACCATTTAAGTTTGATTGTTGATCTTTTTAGTGCTACCCCTTTTAGAGCAACCACACCCAGATATGCCTCACACATTTCTTCCCAATCGAAGTACGTTGGGCTAGTAACCGGTTTTCCATCGACCCTTAGTCCTAGTTGAAGCGCCACATCTTCCAAACTTCACGTGCATTCACCAATTGGAAGATGAAAGGTGTGTGATTCAGGTCTCCACCTTTCTATTAGAGCAGTTATCAAAGAATGATCAACCTTGACATGTCTTATCTTTGCGATTTGGGAAAATCCAGCTCGCTCCAACAACGGTTCTATTAATGGATGTGGAGGGGGCAATAAATGACAATATGATTCGATTAGATCTTGTTTCTTGCCTTGTACATGGCAAAAATGTAGTTATTAGTACAACATGATTAAAGAAGTGTAAAGAACATTAATGTAATTAACATTGATTGGAACTTACCGGATTAGGTATGTATGCAGATTTGTGAAGGTGTTGTTTCTAAAGCAAGGGTGTAGATTCCATGGTTGAGGTTATTTGTAACTTATGAAATGAAGATGTTTTAGAAGATGACTGTGAACTAGTTGAATTGAGTTTGTTTATTTGGGACTATTAGAGGCTTTTTATATATAAAAATGTATATACGATCTAGAGTGTTGATTTCATCTGTGTGATCTCAACCGTTACATATTTACTGACATAAAAGACAAGGTATTAAAAGATTCCTTGATGCAGGAACAGTGAACGCTTTTGAATTGGGGTGATCTAGAGCTTTGATTTTGTCAGTGCGATCAAGATCGTTGCTTTTTCTAATGAAAGGGACAAGGCACTAAAAGATTCCCTGGCGGGTGAACAATAAATGCATTTGAATCAAGGCAATCTAGAGCGTTGATTTTGTTGGTGTGATCATGACTGTTTCTTTTTTTGACAAAAGGGACAAGGCACTGAAAGATTCCCTGTCGGGTGAATAGTAAATGCATTTGAATTGGGGCGATCTAAAGTGTTGATTTTGTCAGTGCGATCATAACCATTGCCATTTTTGACGAAAGGGATAAGGCACTGAAAGATTCCCTACTGGGTGAATAGTAACGCATTTAAATCGAGGCGATTTGGAGCGTTGATTTTGTCGGTGCGATCATGACTATTGCTTTATTTGATGAAAGGGACAAAGCACTAAAAGATTCCTTATCGGGTGAACAGTAAACACATTTGAATCTGGGCGATCCGGAGCATTGATTTTGTTAGTGCGATCACAATTGTTGCTTTTTTAGACGAAAAGGACAAGGCATTGACAAATTCCCTACCAGGTGAACAGAAAATGCATTTAAATCGGGGTGATCTAGAGCATTGATTTTGTCAGTACAATCACAGTTGTTACCATTTTTAATGAAAAGGACAAGGCACTGAAAGACTTCCTGCTAGGTAAATAGTAAACTCATTTGAATCGAGGTGATCTGGAGCGTTGATTTTGTCGGTGTGATCATGACTGTTGCTTTTTTTAATGAAAAGGACAAGGCACTAAAAGATTCGTTGCCGGGTGAATAGTAAGCGCATTTGAATCTGGGCAATCTGGAGCATTGATTTTATCGGTGTGATTATGATTGTTGCTTTTTTAGATGAAAAGGACAAGGCATTGAAAGATTCCTTACCGATGAACAGAAAACACATTTGAATCAGGGCAATCTAGGTGTTGATTTTGTCAGTGCAATCATGACCGTTGCTTTTTTTGACGAAAGAGACAAGGCACTACAACATTCTCTAGCAGGTGAACAGTAAACACATTTGAATTGGGACGATTTGGAGTGTTGGTTTTGTCGATGCAATCATGACTGTTGCTTTTTTTTGACAAAAAGGACAAGGCATTGAAAGATTCCCTACCGGGTGAATAGTAAATGCATTTGAATCGGGGCTATCTAGAGCGTTGATTTTGTCGATGCGATCATAACTGTTGCTTTTTTTGATGAAAAGGACAAGGCCCTGAAATATTCCTTGCCGGGTGAACAGTGTATAAATGTAATGGGTGTGGATGTTAATTTCGACAACACAAGCATCGTTTCAGCCATTACCCTAAGTTTAAACCTTAAGTCGTACCCTAGCCATGACATCCACAACTGTTTTTGCTTTTGTATATTATAATGGGGAGATGAGAGAAACTGAGCATGGGTCTACATTTGTGAGTAATGACCCAAAGATACTCCAAGTTAACACAAGCATGACACTTGATGTCTTGAAGCAAGTCATTCAAAATAAGATTAGACCCGAGGATGGCAAATTGGTGGCACACCTCCATTTTCATTGTCCAATATCTTTTCTTGGTGATTGTTTTGAATAAAGGGTGTGCAAACTTCAAGAAGATGAGGATGTAAACACAATGTTTGCTATATTCATCCAAGTACTTAACCTCACTGCCGTTGAGTTATATGCTACTATCTAGGATGCTCAAACACAAGCATCTAACCAACCACAGTCCCACCCTTCAAGCTCATGGTTGTGGGACAACCTGTCAGAATATCTTGATGAAACCATAAACCTTGGATCACATTATGCAGAAGATAAGTAGCTACGATAAGACCACTTGTAAACATGAACTGTATGTATCAAAGTGTTATAATTTAATGGAATGTTATATTTAGTGTGTGTTCTTTATTATTATTGGATCTAGTGTTGTTTATCAAATTTATTTATCACAATTTAAGACATAAAAAAACAAGAGGATAAATATAATATTGATGAACTAAATAGAACAACTTCTACATCGATGCAATGATTTGAAAACACTAGACAAAGGACATCAATAACATTGATCATGGTTCGGACAAGTTGGTAGTGGCATCCTCCTCATAGTTGGTTTATGTCTATGGTTGCCTCAAGCACTCCATGATCTCATCCACAGATCTAGGTTGCCTCAAGCGCGCCATGATCTCGTGCACAGATCTCATTGGCGCTACATAAAACTCAATAGGCCTAACATATCTATGTTGAAAAAAAAATAGAGAACATGTATGCTAAATTGGCATCATTTCAAAGTTTCATAGCATTGTATACAATACAACAATCCCCTATATGTGTAGGGCATCGATAATAAATTTCAACGACCCTTTTAGTTTCACCAGGCGCGATCGTGTCTATAATTGTTTGTTTGACGCCAACAAATGTGATGCCATGAGGTATCCTAAATGACTTAGGATTAAGACACTGAAAGTAGATGCCATGAGAAGTTGTTGTGATATGACCATTGAAATGCACAAACGCAGGTTCTGAATCCATGTTTTTTGAAGGAAAAATAGTAAATTAAGTAAAGGAAGAAAGGTTTTTTCAAGGAATAACTTTGAACTCGATTAAGTGAGTGTGTGTATGTGGGAGATAGAGACCTTGTGTATTTATAAAAGTGTAAATGCGATCTTAGTCGTTGATTTCATTGGTGCGATCTCAACCATTGTTTTTTATGACGTAGGTAAATTCTTGATTTTTGGTTATAAATCATTTTTTTGTAAAAAAAAATGCAATGATGGAATTGATAACAAACATAAATTTTACAAGGATTACACTTTTTTGGAAATTAAAGACAGAAATAAATTACATATAGCCATACCAAATGAAACTCCGGCATACACCTCATCTAGAATTTTGGCTAGTAGAGAGATTTAATTCTCTCTATTCCTCATAATTGACACTTCCATACAAAATGTAATGCTAGGGAGTTGTTGCATAATATCTTTCCTTTACCTCTATAGTCTTTCTCATGATTTCTGCATTTAGATCATCAACATTAGATGGTTGAGCATCAACATTTGATGTCTATGGTAGGGTGGTCGATGATTGTGCAACAATATCCTCTAGAGTGGTCTATATCTCTACACTTGAGAGATTGGGGTTTGCAGCAAACATAGAGAACATCGTATTCACGTCCTTGTCATCATTAAGTTTGCATGTCCTGTATTGAATACGATCATTGATAATAGATATAGGACATCGATAATGAAGGTCTGCAACCCTTTTTTGTTGACCATTTTTGATTTTATTCGGGACTACTTACTTTAATGCATAAAGGTTGATCTCTCTATTAATGGGTATTGACTTTGTGTTATCACTTACAAAGGTTGCCCCTTGATCAATAGTGGTAATCACTTCATCGTTCTAATATACAAAGACAAATACTTCTGAGGAACTCATGCTAATGGTGAACAGTAGTAGCAAAGTTTATAAGCGTTTAGAATAATTGAGTGGAGTGAGTCGTTTGGTTGGTGTAAAAAATGCTCACACTACCTGTATTTATAGTTAGTAGAATTTAATCTATATATAATAAAACACTACTTACCTCCAATGGTCAATTCCTTCTTAATCTTGACCATTGAAACACATCAAGAAATCCTGACTTTGTGTCAGTGCGTTAGATATTCCTTACTTTACGTCAGTGAGTCAGGGAATCCTTATTTTATGTCAGGGAATTCTTACTTTGTGTCAGTACATCAGGAAATCCTTACTTTACGTCAGTGTGTTAGGGAATCCAAACTTTACATCAAGAAATCCTTGCTTTGCGTTAGTGCATCAGGGATTCCTTACTTTATATCAATATGTCAAAGAATCCTTACTTTGCGTTAGTGTGTTAGGGAATCCTTTCTTTGCGTCAATGCATCAGGGAATCCTTACTTTGCGTCAGTGCATCAAGGAATCCTTACTTTACATCAATGCGTTAGGGAATCCTGACTTTAGGGTTTAGGGCAAGGAATCCTTACTTTGCATCAGTGTGTCAGGGATTCCTTACTTTACGTCAATGCGTTAGGAAATCCTTACTTTGTATCAGTGTGTCAGGGAATCATTACTTTACATCAATGTGTTAAGGAATTCTGACTTTACGTCAGGGAATCCTTATTTTGCGTCAGTGCGTCAGGGATTCCTTACTTTACATCAGTGTATCAGGGAATCCTTACTTTGCATCAATGCATCAAGGAATCCTTACTTTATGTCAGGGAATCCTTACTTGAGTCAGTGCGTCAGGGAATCCTTACTTTACGTCAATGCGTCAGGGAATCCTTATTTTGTGTCAATATGTCAAGGAATCCTAACTTTGCGTCAGTGTGATAGAGATTCTTTAGTAAAAAACAAACAGTCGCGATTGTATCCACAAAATCAACAATTTAGATTCGTTCCTTATCTATGTCTATATATAGAGGTCGACTTCACTTTAGTTTGTAGAACACAAACATATCCTAACTTAATGTATGTTTTCAACCAAAAACCTTTAACTCTCCACATTCAATTGAAATCATAACTTCAACAAATTTCAATCATATTATCTACTACAATGGCTGGATGACTTGATCAGACAAAGGGGAAAAGTTTGAATGCCCAAACCCAGTCATCCTTATTGTCAAGAAAGGTCTCACACTTAAGGCCTTAAAAAGAAAAATCCAGCAAAAGATGAAACTTCAACCAACACAAATGGTGGACAATATATTTCATCGATATCCTTTATGTGTTGGCAAAGGAGTTCTTCGTTACGAGGTAGTGAAACTTTTTGAAAATGAGGACATCCAAAGTATGTTCACAATTTATGTCCAATGCAAGACTCTTGGATGCATAGAGCTATATATGACGTTGGAGGACAAACCTTTTACAACATATCCTCAACCTAACAATGTTTTTTATCCTACATCATCTTATCCAACAACATTTGATCCTAACCAAGAGTATACTAACCAAAATGAATGGGAGACAACCCCTTTTTCTACCCAACTCCTATCATATACCCATTCATTTGATTTAAACAACACTCAATTTAATTTAAATGAATTTGTGCCAGCCACATCCTCGTACACCCAACTCCTAGCCATAGCTACATTTACTTAGCTCTTAACCATAACTCCATATATCAAACAACTACCCTCCCAAACCAACGAGCCAAAATAACGTGATGATGCAAGGGTTGGTCCACATGACAAAAACGTTGGTCCCTTTAGTGATAATGAAGAAGACGTTACAGAACACCATGCCAACGATAATGATGATGAGGACGATAATAAGCAACAAGACGTAGGCCCCTCAACAACTAACAATGCTTACAACCCGCCCCTATATATGCATACTGTCGACCTAGACGCAACAGAAGAGGATGCATAGTTTATGCATGTGTTGGATCGTGAAGGCATTTCATGTTCAGCACCTAGAACCCATTACATTGGGATGTGGTTCCATGACAAAGACTCATGTTTGTCTGCTATAAGGGAGCATCACCTCAGGAATCATGTGGACTTCAAAGTTGTAAATTCTAACCAGCAACTCTTTGTTGCAAAATGTCGCATTGAAGGATGCGCTTGGAGGTGTAGAGCAGCATTTGGCAACAGCTGCAGACAATCGGAGATCAGAAAACTTCAAGAACCCCATACTTGTGCGTCACCAATATTATCTCAAGATCATTGTTAACTTACATCAACGATGATTAGTAAAGAGATCGAGGTATTAGTTAGAAATGATCCATCAATCTCGGTGTCATTGCTGATTGAACATATAAAAACCACCATGCAGTTCACCAACACCTACAAAAAAGCATTGGTGGGAAAGCAAAAGTTTATTAAAATGATCTACGGCAATTGGGAGAAGTCATACAAGGATTTACCACAATTTCTCTAGGTAATCCAAATGAGTAATCCTTGGACGATTGTAAAAATGCAGACACTGCCATCTAACAACCAATATGGTGACATTAACGTTTTTCATCATCTTTTTGGAGTTTTAAACCATGCATCGATGGGTTTCCCTACTGCAAGCCCATTGTTCAAGTGGATGGTACTTAGTTATATAGAAAGTACAGAGGTACTATTTTAATGAAAGTGGCTTAGGATGGGAACAACCATATTCTACCGATAGCCTTGGCCATTGTTGAAGGTGAGACAACAAATGTCTGGTTCTTCTTTCTCAAGTACTTAAGAAGGTACATCACACCTTAACATGGTCTATGGCTAGTATCAGACAGATATGAATCAATAAAGAGTGTTTACGCACGATGGGGAAGTGGGTGAACAAAACAAGATTCAGTGCATGTGTTCTGCATTCGACACATCACACAAAATTTCAGAAGGCACTTCAAGAATTCTAATTAGAAAAAACAAGTTGTCAATATGGGTAAGTACTGCATACATGTTAATTTTTTTTTTATATTCTAATCGTAACAATATTAACAATCTTTTATTCCAACTCCTCAGCATATGCCATGACAAAGAGAAACTTCTACTAATACTACAACAATCTTCATCATGTATGTTTAGAAGCCACACAATGGCTCGATGAAATTCCAAGGCCAAAATGGACTTTCGCATGGAATGGAGGGTGACGTTGGGGACACATGCCCACCAATCTTGTAGAGGCAATCAATTCAGTACTTAAAAAAACAACAAATCTACTGGTCTCAGCATTGGTCGAAGCAACCTACTTCAGTTGCAATGAATTATTCGTCAGGAGGAGGAAGGAAGTGACGACAATGATAAACTCTAGCCAACAATATATAGAGATTCTTAACAAGGCCATGCAAGATGCAATAACAAAGGCGAACGCTCACTACATCAAGGACTTTGATCAAGATGGTTTGACATTATGGGTGCACGAGTTAATTAACCCACTAGAGGGGCAACTTGTAGGGCATTTCGGTGTCAGATTGGAACAACGACAGTGTGAATGTAGAAAGTTCCAAAAACTGCACATCCTATGTGCACATGTCATTACTTCTTGTAACCAAATTCATCATGACTACACACAATATATGAGTCCAGTGTACACATTGGAATATGTATCCAATGTCAACAGTGAAAGGTTCCACATGTTGCCTAATGAAGGGTCATGACCAACATATCACGAACCGGAATTGTCTCACAATCTAACTATGCGCAGAAATATCAGTGGATGCCCAAAATCAACTTGCATACGTACTCAAATGGACCTCAAAGAAGGCGGTCAACCAAAAAATGTTCGGCGTGTTGCACACTTGGACATACTAAAAAAAAATGTCCTAACCGTGCTAAATCGTTAAGGCAACCCCAATGATTTTTATTTTCATGTAATTTTTATTAATTTAATCCTTTATTATACCTTTTTTTTTTAAATTAACCACTATTTAACCACAATTTCAATTTTTTTCCATAAAATTACCTCATAATTAAAATTAAACATAGTAATTATTTTAATTACATTTGTCAATATTATTTTTGTCTTAATTTACCTAAACTAACGAACATAATAAACATAGTAATTTATTTAATATGATTAAATAACTTTAATTAATAAAAACCTTCTTATTTTATATTTTTCCTTAATTGTACTTATTTTAATTAACTACTAAATGTATTATTTAACCACAATTTTAATTTTTTAAGCACTAAAATTAATCCATAATTAAAATATTAATTAAATAAAATTAGTATAAATATACATAACAAAATCAGAAGGCAAGAAATAAAAAAGATAGCCCCTTAAGAAGTCGAGCCCTGGGAACTTAAATTCCATGGGGCAAATTCCCAAAATTTGAAAATTGAAAGATAGGAAGTTGGCCCTTGGAAAAAGGCTTCTCATGTCAACAATAATTCAATCTAGATTGGTAAATAATATGGAGAGTGTAGTAGTTTGGAAAATATTATTTTTTTAATTTATTTTGGTAAAAAAACAGAAATATTTTAGGTCTGACAATTTATCAAACATTTTATGCTCAATCAAATCAAACGAACAATCGTTGTCAAGAACAACCTTTTTAAATCTATAACCATCATTCGATGAATTATAAACTACTCATTTATAATTGGCTCAAAAATAATTTTAGTCTCATATTTTTTTACTAAAATTCGTTTTGGTCCTTTATTTTTAAAAAAATTATTTTGATTCTTTAATTCTCAAATTTGAATTAATGTTATCCTTTTGAAATAGTGATTGTTTTCAATGTTGAATCCATTTTTGATCGATTCAAAACCTGAAACTTGTCTTATGAGATTCACCTACATAAAAACTATAAAATCCAACTAATGTTCAAATCAAAAAAGGCCATAAACATAATGAAAATTGTATTAAAAATGAGTCCCACGAACAACTGGAAAAAAAAATCTAATATTAAATTTTTTTAGTTTTTTAATTGTTAGTGGAACTCAATTTTTACGCAATTTTTACTATGTTTACGGCATTTTTTGGTTCAATCATTAGTTAGATTCTATAGTTATCATATAAATAAATCTAATAGTACAAGTTTCACAACTTGAATCGGTCAAAAAAAAGTGCAAAATTGTGTTCCACAATTTGAAAGTGATCACTATTTTATAAGGACAACATTGACTCTAATTTGAAAGTTAAAGAACCAAAATAAATCTTTTAAAAATAAAAGACCAAATATAAATTTTAATAAAAACATAAGAGACTAAAAAGTATATTTTAGCCGTTATAATTTCAATCAAAATTAAAACTAAAATATGCGAGGAACAATTTGATGAGCTACCCACAGATTTTCATCTGAAGATAAAAGCGGAGCGTTTTAATTTCTAAAGTGGGTCGGGCTCCTGTTTTGCACATGCTGAGTGTTGACAAGAGACAAATAGGGATTACGGAAGATTAACAACTTCAGTTTGAAGCATTTGGTTGCCAAGAAAGAGAGGAAAATTGCTAAGGGTAAAGATAGAAAAAGAGAAAAGAAAAAAAAGGAACAGTAAAAAGTTGCGAGGCAAGAAACTATGGTAGCTTCGTTTGGGAGAAAATACAGGGGGAAAAATGGTGGGCTAACCCCCTGGGAGCCCCACTACTAACCAACAATTTTTTTTTTGTTTCGGATAACTAACCAACAAAATCTTTGAAATTTGTTAGGTTAAAGGTAAAAATAAATAAAATATAACCATTGGTATGAGGGGCCTAAAACTTTAGTGGGTTATACATAGAGAGCAAATGGGAAGGGTGATGAACTTTAGACACGTTGGCAGTTTGACACCTCTACGAGTAAAGTTGGGACAAGTTGAGCCATCCCACCAAGACAAGAACTCCCCAAAGAAGATTTACACAGCAGCATATATAACATATCATTTAAAAAAAACAAAAAAGAACATTAAAGTGATAGCAGTTTCTATTACAATTTTGAATTCTCAAAACAGGTTAAAATATTCTCCTAAAATGTGTCAACAAGCATTTTACAAACTGGCCATACCGCTTTACCTTAAATATATAACCAGGGCAAATCGGTTAGAATAGGAAAAAGTTGCAACACAAAGGCAGTCCAATAAGCTTTTAAAAGTCATAAGCGTCTTCCAAACAAAATAAATAAATAAATTCAGATTCCTATACTTTCTAAGCCCCCTCTGCTAGAGTCCTCTTTGAGGTACTGATGTATAGAACTGCAACAAATAAAAGAAATTTCCCATTATTTCTGTCATCAGTTGTGAAAAGAGAACATTATTTCAATTTTCCAAAAAATCTAAAAAAGAACATTGCATTTCGAACATTAGTACCATTATTCCCTCGAATGAAAGCGTCACCATACTTGTTCTTCAGTTGTCCATTGACATATTCCTCTGTCTGCTCCATTGCAATATTCATATAGCCATCTAGACAAGCAAGTATACCTGCAAACCAAAATGAATGAGCCTACTTCATGCATACAGAGAAGCATTACATAACAAATACAACTATACAGTGGACATGTACACCAATATGCAACTTCACAATGTAAAAGCCATCAAACAAGGAATTTGATAATAAACCGAAGCTCATAATTTCAACTGCTCTCCCTTGTTTTGTCACTTTGATACTCAATTCCTTCTCAACTACTCTCAAACAAGAAATTCCGGAAACATATCATAAAATCATAAACTATGATCTTAAAATATACGAGCAAAAAATAGTGATTATATGGTAAGAAGCACCCAGCATTTGATTTATCAAAAAGATACGCTTGATATATCAAAAAGGATAAGCATAAGCCATCCTTTTTATGCCAAATTTCCAATGATTTTGGGTGGGGCTCAAATAAAGATTACCCAGGAATCTAAACCAATATTTGAGATCAAAATCCAACACTAATCAGCAGCAGATTAAATAAACTTCTTTCTTTCTCATCCAATCAACCAAATCATCAGGTTTTCCCTTAATAAAGCAGAAAAAGAAAAAAAAAAAAACGTGACAAGAAAATATAGACCAAACACTGATATACATACATCAGTAACATCACACGAGTTTTCAGACAAAGGAATTGCACAAGCATACAAACCCGAAGCCACCCAATATATAAATGTAACAGCAAACAAACCAAAACATGTGTATATCTGGGGAGGAGGAAAAAGTGGTAAATAAAGAGAGGAACCTCGGTAATCAACACCGGAATTGAGCTTGACAACAACCGGCCTCCCGCGAATGGATTTGAGGAAATCAGCAGGGGTTTTCGTGGTTCCTGATCCTCCTTTCTCTGTTCCGCTCATTTTATCTCAATTCCTACACACCTTCCAAGGAACAACAAAATAACTTTGGTCAATTACATACACAGGAGGTAAGGTATCCAAGTTTCCTCCTCATTGTAGCATTTTCACAAACACCTTATGGGGAGTTAAAAATGCAATAAAAAGGGAGCAAATTGTTAATTCTCTCTCAAAATTCCAATTAATCCTCTCTAATTTCGGATTTAAATTAATCTTCATAAGTTTACCTCAACTGGGTGCATGAAAAAGCTACGAAATCAAAATTCACGAAAATAAAATTATATATATATATATATATATATATAAAAGACAAGTAAGACTTTAGTGTTTTGATAATGACAGAGAAAACGGAAGGATGGCTTAGAAGGGCGTACCCGAGAAGAAGTGGGTTGAGTTGAAAGCGCGATCCACTGTCTCTTCTCTTGGTCAAATGCTGTTCGAAACAAAGATGGGGGAAATAAGAAGAGAAGAAACGTAAGAAAGGCCAAACACTAGGGTTTCGAAATCAACCAATCTCACGCTGCAAGACGGAGTGAAACAGCACAAAAGAAATAAGAAGAAAAATAATGTAAACAAAATTATTTAAATAGATAAAAAAAATAAAATAAAAATTACTTATTTACGCGAGTGAAAAAATATAAAATAAATAAATAAATAATATAAAAAGGAGTTTGCTAACATATATTTACTTATTTTTTAAGCGAAATACGTTAACAAACTAAATCATTAGTGTATTTTAAGATAATTCTTAAACATAACTTATTAATATATTTTAACTAAAAAATAAATTAGTGTAAGTTAGCAAACCCCACAAGCATTTGCTAACGTACACCTACTTATTTTTTAGTTGGAGTATGTTAACAAACTACACCGTTGGTGCATCTTAAGATAACTCTTAGTTATAACTTACTAACATATTCCAACTAAAAATCAAATGAGTGTACGTTAACAAATCTCATATGAAAAATAAGTTGGTGTAAGTTATTAAACCTCACAAATATTAGCTAACGTGTACCTACTTGTTTTTTAGTTGGAGTATGATAGCAAGCTATATCGTTAATGTATTTTAAGATAACTCTTAGTTATAACTTGTTAACGCACTCTAACTAAAAATCACGTGGTGTACGTTACCAAATCCCATATAAAAAATTATATTAATTTAAAAAATTTAAACTTTTTATTACATTATTTTTTCTTAATATACAACTATTATTTTTGTTATAAAAATGATTTATTTTTTAAACAATTAGGGGGAAGAAAACCTTTCCCAGTACCCTTTCATTTTCACATCCTATTTAAGTTACCTCCCACTTTTCTATTTTCTTCTTTAATGGATTTTCATCTAATTAAATATTGTATATACAATCTTATGAGAGATTTGGTGAGTAGAAAAAGACAAAACCTCATATAAAACAAATTGCTGCTTGTTAAATTTGTATAACCCTCGTCGTTAATTAAATTAATTGTTTTTTTAAGAAAATCGAGAATTTATTTGAATGTTATACTTTAAAATATGTTTTTAAAATCAAACCGCTAATTGAATCGGTCAAACTGATATTAATAAAATAATAATAATTAAATAATACATAAAATAATATTAAACAAATATAATATTATAATTTTATAATACTAAAAACTAAAATAACACATTATTTTATAAGTTCTTAACATTCAAAGTACAAATAAAAGTCCAAATTGAATATATCATAATATTTAGGTTTATATTTTAGCAAAATACAGCAATGTCTATTAATAATAACAAATTTACATCTAACATAAAAAAAATGACAAATTAATATAATGTAAAATCATAAGAAATCAAGATATAAAAAATTGTAAATTAAAATAAAAGACTAAATTGTATGTTTTATAAAAAAAAATTGAAAAAATAATTTATACTTAATAGTATTTTTAACTTGTGTGTTGCATAGAATAGATATTTATTTTATATAACTTAAATTTATAACAAATAAATATTTCGGAATATATAAATTATATTATAATTAAAATTCGTAACAAATAATATTTTGAACATATAAATTATATTTTTAATTTATAATAAATAATTTATATTGTGAAACAATGTTATTTTTAATTATTGATAATTTCTTTTAAAAAAATAATAAAATTCAGTTTAGACCTAAAGATATTAAAAATGATAAATTAAAAAATATGAGAAGTTAAAAAATATCTAAAAACACTCTCGTTAAAAACGACAACTAAAAATGCTTCTGTTAAAAAATGACGGCTAAAAACGTTCTCATTTAAGATTGTTATTCTAATTTATATAGAAAGAGGAATTGTAATCCCTATTAAATATATGTTTTATTTATCTTAAAATATTTTAGATTCAATTAAATTTTTTTAAAAAAATTAAACAAGATAAAAATTAATTTTAGTTAAAAAAATAAATAAATATTCTGCATCGATATTTTTATTGATTTTGGATCGGTTTGACCGGTTTAACCAATAAAAATTAATTTTAAATATGATTTACAAATACTTTATTATATATAATATTAATTAAATAAATTTAATAATTAATTATAAATATAAATACTTAAAATCTTCTATATCATTGTTTAATAATATTTTTAGAAGATAAATTTTTTTTTTATTTAAACATAACTCAATAATGCCAATATATATTAAAAATTTTAATAAATTATTAAAAAATATTTAATTAATGTATTGTTGTAATTAAGAATTCAAAAGCTTAACAACAAATTAAAATTTTAAAAATATGAAATCTGAACTAAATAATATTTTTTAATTTTCTAAAATAAATAATTTAGCAACAAATTAAGATTTCACAATAAATAAACATAATTTAAAATAAACTAAAATATGTAAGAATTATTTAATGAGGAAGCTGGTGAAGGGCTCAAATTGAAAAATCAGTAAAAAATTAAAAAAACGATATTGTAAGTCGAGTTGGGATTCGAAGAAGATACTGCATAAATAAGTTTCGTATAATCTATCAAAAAACTCTTCCTACTAATTTAATTAAAAATTGTTTTTTTCAAAATTTTGTTTGATGAAAATAAATTATTTATATTTTTAAAAGCTTTTTATAAAATGTGTTTGACCCAACTCTTTTTTAAGGATTAAACACTAGTATTTTTAATAATCATAAAAGGCACATTATTTTTTTCATTTTAAATTTTATTAAAAAAATAAATTGTAAAATAATCTGTCAAAGGCTGGTCGTCATACATATTGAAGTTAGGCTTTTTGAATGAATATTTCCTGTGGCTTGATATAAAGGGTGTCGCATAGTTAAAACCGGAAATGTGCAAGCCAACCACGGATTTTGGTGGGGATAAAAGAGAAGACGGATGCAAAAATAACTAGAATATATGATTATTGTAAGAAACAAATTTTTTAACATATTTCTTCTAAAACACATTTTATTATCAGTTAAAATTTATTAAAAATTATATACCCATGAGGAAAATTCGTTAAATAAAAAGTCAGACCCGTCAAATTTTGTTATTGTCTATAAATTTTAGTTAATAATAAAAAATGTGTTAAAAAGAGTCTGTTACTAACATTTCTTTTATTGTAATTGTTTGAAAATCGAATTGATAATTGAATCAGTGAAAATACTAGTTCACAGTTTATTGAATCAACTATGATTAAATCATGATCAAACTGATAATAATTAAATTTATATTTTTTAATATTATATAATATTTTAAATAATAAAATAATTTAAAATTATACAAAATCAAGATATAAAAATTTGAAAATGAATATAAATGACTAAATTACATGTTTTATAAGATAAAAAGTTATAATGGGTAAAATAATTTATACCTATGGGTAATCCTTAAATATGTATTTTTATTTATCTTTGAAATGTTTTATATTAAATTAAAAAAATTATAAAATAATTTTTTTTGAAAAATATTGGTTTAAACCAATTTTTTGCACTAGTTTTTTTATCGATTCTCATTTGTTTTGAAATAAGCCATTTTTTGGAGTTAGCAAACTGGTCACCAGATTAGTTCCCAATTGAACTAGTTGACTAGGTTCAATTTTCAAAATAATATATTATTGTTGTGCCTGAAGTAGGACTATTGACTTTGACCAAACTCTAATATGCATTGATCGAGGTATACTCCACTTATAGGAAAGTCCAAACTATTTTGATGTGGTGCTGCTCTCCAACATGGCTAAGATGTCGTGGACAAGGGTGAAACCTACAAAAGGCACACCATGTTCAAGTAAGTAGTGATTTTACCAAAGTGATGATATGTAATAAATGTTTATTTACTACAATGGCATTGATTGTATTTATAAGGGTCTAATGTAAGATGGATTCACTAGAATGAGGTCAAGACCTCTCAGAGGTAATATTACCTTGTTTTAGTGTAATGATAATATAAAAATACTTTACACTATTGGTGCATAACCAATTTTCTCATAAAGTTATTAGGAGACTACATTGGATTTAGCTCTTTGTAAAAATGGTATTATTTGCACACCATTTTTTTTTACATCATTCTAACAAAATAAAAAACTGATAATAAAACAAGGGGGAAAAAAATACATATCAGCACACACTGCCCACCTTTATTTTCACAAATTAGAAAAAGCTCAATCTTTTAGTGTGAAAATAACAAGCCTCTAGAGAGTAAGTATTGCATAGTCAACTCAATAATTTTCAAAGTCAAATAACCACATTTTATTTGGAAATATAACCTTGGCATGAAAAGGGTAACGAGAAATTATGCAACCTTTCAAATTTCAATGACTATGAGAGGTAATCGGTTGTAACTGCCGTCTATAATATCCAAATCCAAAAGGAAATCGATCAATATGTCCTTGTAAAGATCAGTACACCGACAGTGTTCAGAATTAATTAATTTTCTTGTACTAATTTCTTTAAACAATTCTTAGTTGTGATTTTCTTATAACATTTCCCCTTTTCCTTAATTATGATTAATGAAGACGGCAATTGATTCCAGTTATGCAATTGAAAAAAAACATAACATGAGCCATTGTAATTAACAAACATCCAACTGTTGTGTATAATTCTTAATTTATATTTTGAACTAAGAAAGAAGGCCAAAGTTGGAGCGGTCCTTGTTTATAAGGTTCCTTAATGTGATGCATTAAAGGGACAAGCTGGTAATAGATGTCACTGTAAGTCTGAAGACAATTATAATGGGGGAAGAAGCGAAAAGGTTCATTTTCGTTTAACTAAACTCTTTTTCTAATAACTGAATAGACTTTCCAACCACATAGTTGATCACTCTCTGAACTATCTTTCAGGTATGCTGTTGTGACAGGAGCAAATAAAGGGATTGGTTTTGGGATGTGTAAGAAGTTGGCTTCAAGTGGGTTTGTGGTGGTGCTAACTGCTAGAGATGAGGAGAGGGGCTTGAAAGCTGTTGAAAAACTGAAAGAGTTTGGTCTCTCAGACCTTCTGGTTTTTCACCAGCTTGATGTGGATGACCCTGCTACTGTTGCTACCTTAGTTAATTTCATTAAAACCCAATTTGGGAAACTTGATATCTTGGTATAAGTCATAATTTCTTATTTTTTTTTGTAAATTAAATTTGATGCCTTGTTATTTACAGTGTCACCTAACGATACTGAGTTATGCACCTAAAGTGTTGTCAAATTTATTAAATGATATAATAGCATGTATTGGGCATAAATGTAAATTTCATTTTATAGTGATACTGTATCAAAATTAAACTCTTTCTGTATTGTTAGAGTTTAATTATACAAATCTTCACTATGATTATTGATTACTTGGCTGTACAAGCTTGTGTATTGTTATTCAGCGAGGCATATGCATCTCGCATTCGGGCATAGTACAAATGAGTAGAAAATAATCAGTGAAGAAAAGGAAGCCTTGACTAGCCTAGGATCTGATAAATGAAAATATACACAATAAATATAAAGAACATACCAATGTGTGTTGTAGTGTTGGTATGACTGGATCAGGATGGGACTCTTTTAAGCATGTGTGGTTCTAAGTACAATCCCAAAATTCACATGTATGGAAAATTTTCCCTCCTTTCGTATTGATGCAGGTGAATAATGCAGCTGTTACTGGGGGCAAATTATTAGATGGTGATGCTTTACTTAGAAAGGTTGGTTTGCCTTCTTTTTTTAATTAAAAAAATTATACTTTGTTAATTAATCTAGTTCTATTCTCCATCAAGCTATGAAATACCAAACCCTATAGCCAAGTATATATTTATGAGTTAGCTAGCTAGATTAAAATCACCCTTCTCATTGTTGTCAAAGCTGTCCAAAATTGCGAACCACAAACAATCACAAACCCACCAACATAAATGATTATAAACAAATTAAGCTAGGATTCACACTATTCTCAAAAACTTATTTGTATGAAGCGCAAGTCCCTAGGATATAACAAGCTCATCCAACAAAAGTTGAGGCTTTTAAGAATAACCCAAAGGTCACAGAAGGATAGAAGAAAGAGAAGACGTGAGAGAGAAGACTCTATCAAAACCTTCCAAGATATAGATATTTATAAAAGAAAAAGATATATTTTTAAAACTACCTAAGACCGAGTCAAAAAGATAAGATAAGACCCAATTTAAAGTCCAAGTCAATAAGACCAAGTTTAAATAAAATATCTACTTTAATAAGCACTAAATTAATTCAAAACAATTCTCTAAATTTAATTAAATAGAAATGTTAACATTTTGAAATATCAAACAAAATATACAACAGTCATTAATTCAAAATCAACAAATTATCTGTTCATTTCCTTGTTATTAAGCTATGTGTAATGCAGGCCTGTTCCATATTCATCTGTTATGGAGCTCTCTATGTACATGTAGTGTAATGGAGGACTAACTAGTAATTAACACCATGTTTCTTGCAGAGAAACGGTGAACAAATTAATTGGAATGAAGTAGGGTATCAAACTAATGAGTTAGCTGAAAAGTGTTTGGAAACAAACTTCTATGGTGTAGAAAGGGTAACTGAAGCCCTTGTTCCCCTTCTCCAGCTATCCACTTCACCAAGAATTATCAATATTTCCTCTAGAGCCGGGCTCTTGAAGGTACATTTAGGGTACAGCTCTTCTATAGAAAATAAATTTATTGTAGTTGTCTTATAATATTATTAATAAAATAGTTTCAGTGGCAACAACTTTTTAAGGTTGATAATTTATATTATAATGTCAAAGCTCAATTGTAGTTAACATGATATTTTTTTCTATAAATAAAAATATATTTAATCCGACGAATTAACAAGTGGATAGTGATTTATTATTTTATATTTTAGATTGTTTTATTGTTTAAATAAATAGAATACAAATTTTAAAGTGACACGTGTGATAATGTTAAGATGATTCATTATTTTTGTTCCTACTGCTCCAGAATATATCAAATGAGTGGGCTAGAACAATGTTCAGTGACATTGAAAACCTTACAAGAGAAAAAATAGATGAGGTACTTAAAGAGTTTCAGAAAGATTACAAAGAGGGATCATTGGAGATCAAAGGTTGGCCAGCTTTTGCTTCCGCTTATACAATGTCAAAAGCAGCTTTGAATGCTTACACAAGAATTATGGCCAAGAAATACCCTCATTTTCACATCAACTCTGTGTGCCCTGGCTTTGTCAAGACTGATATGAACAACAATACTGGACACTTAAGCATTGATGAAGGTGCTGAAACTCCTGTAATGTTGGCAATGTTGCCAAATAGTGGCCCTTCAGGCTGCTTCTTTTATCAGGGTGAAGTAATACCCTTTTGATAATTGAATATCCATTTATTATTTAGCTGAAAGTTCTGATTAAGCAAGTAGCTAGCCATGATAACATTAAATTCTATCCAGAGTCTATATATGATATTAAGGCTATTTTCTACACAAAGTTTGTGTAGGTTCTGTTTCATGCTAGCAAGTTTGTTGCATGGGTGAGGAATAAAACTTCTATGCCTTTTGGCTTTTTCTTTGTCTCCTTTTGGACACAGCTTTCTTCAATACACTCCACAAAATGGAATGAATCAAGAACAACTTCTCTGCTTTGAATTTTATTATTATTCTTAGTAGCCATTTAACACTTGATGAAGGGGCTGCAATTGTTGTGAGGTTGTCCATGCAACACAATGGTAACACCTGACGAAGGGATATCATTCTGATCAAGAATTATTATTACGAAGTATCAAGGACTCATTAATGTTAGGACATAGATTGAACATAATGTTAGGACATATATTGGTCTCATTAAAGTTAGCAAATAGATTCGACATAATGTTAGGACATATATTAGATGAATGATTCAAAATAGTTTTCAACCTAATAAGTTTCATAAGGGCTTAATTTATTGAGATAATAATATTATCTATATATTTTTGCATACTTGTGGTAGATAATTTTTATTTTTTTTTAGGAAATTATAGATAGGTTTAAAAAGAGTAAACAAATAAAAGAGTTGAAAGTACCAAGTAAAATTATCCTAATATCAATTATCTGAATAATACATATTCTAAATACCACTAAACCAAATTTAAATGTACAATAAAAATCTAAAACAAAAAAGATAATTATCTATTTATCTTTATGTGATTTTTTTACCTTTTAATTCATTCTATTACTATTAAATTTTTTATTTAAAAAATTGAGATACCTATACAGTGCACAAGTCTATATCTAGAGTCTAATTGTATGAAAGGTGGTGCTGTGAGTTGCTTGAGGAGACCACAACCTAATTTCTTCTTTCAATAATAAGTTTGTTAGGGCAAAGGATAAATTATAGTCCTCAATAGTTTTGATTTAACAAACAAATAAAATAAGTTTTATAGATGTAAGCACTCTAAGTATAAAAGACTAAGTGTATGGTCCCACTAAGACAATGGGAGCAGATGCAATGTTTTATTAAACGTATAATCTTTCGATTATATGTGTGCATGGTCTTATTTATGTTTTAGGAACTAAAGCACATAGAGTCTCATCAAAAGACATGCCCAGCTGCCCAACAAAGTACAACAGTGTGTACCTTTCTAAACAAAAATATTTTTGTCCTTTGTAGCATGATAATAGTACAATAAAAGAAAGATGAGTAATGTGGTTTATCTTATCAATATGACAAGCTTGTGAAAGATATTTAATGCTCCAATGTTCACATTTCTAAAAGACGAAAAAAGAAACAATGGTCTTACAACGAGATCAAAATCACCTATCTCAAATTTCCTATTTGACTTTCTGTCCCAACAGTAAAATTATGACATGTCAATTAAAATTTCACCTTTATATATATGACTTAACATCGTTAATAACTTTCGTGAAACGACGTTGCCCATTATGCAAGGTGCGGTTGAAGTTCATCCTTTATGCTTGAACTCACACCTGAATGGAACGCAAGGCTTTAACTTTTCATTTCCCTGCAAAAGTTGGTGTTGAACATCATCGTTTCCTTTAAGAAGAACCTACTTGTGGTGAACCCATTCGCATAGGAATATTTGTAGCAACAGGTAATGTTTTAAAAACTGACTCAGACCGGCTAATCGGACTAGGAACTGATGGTGCAACTAGTCCAAGCTAGTGATTGGACCTGACATGTCATCGACACGGTATGAACTGATTTGACTTGACAGGTTTTGCAATTGAACTGGTGAACTGGCAGGTTGACCTGGAAAGATTTGAAGAAAAGTTTTTTTAAAGACTGAAACAATGTCATTCAACTACAACTATTGAAAACAAAATAGAAATCTCAACTTATAATATAATTTACATATTTAAAAAAAAATATTTACTATAAATTTTAATTATAAAAAAATAAATATTCATATGTGAAATGATAATAATCACCAAAATCGTAAATCTGAATGTATATATGCGTATGACATAAATGTCTCTTGTGTTTACCTAACTTTCATTCACTTGCTCATGTTTGTTTGACCTAAATGCATAACATTTAGTTCTTCTTTCCTTCACCTTCATCTCAAATACCATTGTTGATTTTTTATTTATTTCTAGGCTACACATCACCATTGAAATTTAATTTAATAAATTTTATAGATATGAAATTTATATGTCATGAATATTTTCAAATTTTTTAATAGAGACCGAGTCATGCAGATCAATTAGTGACCCTCCGATCCGACCATTGACCTAGTGACCCAGTGCCTTAACCAAGGCAATGACCGATCTAAGTTTTAAAATATTGGTGATAAGGGGGTGTGGATTTGGTTGTGGTTGTTGCACAGTATGTTGGGAAAAACGAAGGGGGAAAACACCAGGGAAATCTTTAGGAACAGGCCATGAACACAACCACATAAGTGAACTAGACATCACATCTAATCCAAAACGTTAAGATATCAGGTTTATAGATCTTTGTCACTTATATGCTACTCAACATACCTATCTTTATCCAATGTGGGACTTCTTAGTTACATTACTTACACTTGCACACCAACATAGAATGGGGTGTGTTTTGTAACGACCCTCTATCACTACAGTATTCCATACAATCCCATACATTCGTAAAATATTCAATAATAAGTAATCTACATGTTATATAACATATACGTATAAGATATAACAAAATACAATATACAGGCCCAAAATGCAAAATCACGGGAGATACAAAAACAAAACTCCCTACAACTGGCCAACTATACAATACATGACAAAAAGGAAAACTAAAAGGATCTCTTCAAAAGATCCACCCATAAGAGCCTTCAAAACTCTAACTGGAAACCTTCATCATCAACTGTGAGAAGTTGGATCTGCTGAAGCCTTTCCCTCTGCTCCCATGTCAAAATGACATGATCGTCACAGTCATAGCAATACATATAAACACACCAGCAACAACAACAACCATGACAACACAAAACAAAATAGCAAGGCAAGGGTATACTTACATAATAAATAAACGTATCTAATAGACAAGATTTATTTCATAAAACCCTCCACGTACAGCAAATATGAAATCAAAATCACAAAAGAATGAGTTTCCACAAAATCACTACATACATACCATACTTTCAACACCAACATATTAATGCATGAATGACACGACTCTCGAGAGATTTACTACAATTTGGGTGATCAACCAGGTCTTATCCCCTATCATGGCCTTCTAAGCACCATTCAGGGATTGCTAAAACTCTAATCAATGGATAAGCTTATAGTTGTTAGGATAAGTGAATGTGGGTGGTGATATACTGCGACATAAGACCTACACTACCTTAGCCCCCTACAAGATTTACCCATCCATTTATCCCCTAGGCCCATCTTTTAGACCCAACTTCTTATCCAAGCACTAGACTGGAGGCCCAGTTGAGCTGCAGCTCCGTTCACCCCCAACTTCCATGCCTACCCACATACGGCATGAGGCCCATACAACCTTAGCCAACAACATATGCATGCAAATGCATGACTCACCACAATCACTCAAACACAATCATTCATCAATATCCATACATAAATATGCACCAACATAATACCACGTGGCCTACTCAGCACCACCTGTGGTCCAACAGTGATTACCAACCCCATGTAGGCCCAATCTAGCCTCTTCCATGGTCAACAAATAAGATATCCAATTAACAGACCATATAGTCAGACTATATTCAACAGACCATACAATCAGACTATACCCAATCAGACGATGCAGTCAGACTATACCCAATCAGACAATATAGTCAGACTATACCCAATTAAACGATACAGTCAGACTATACCCAATCAGACTATACCAATCAGACTATACAGTTATACCATACCTAATCAGACTATACAGTCAAACTATACTCAATCAGACGATACAGTCATACTATACCCAATCAGATGATACAGTCAGACTATACCCAATTAGACGATCCTCATCGCTGAGTGGTGATTTCCATCATTCTGCGAGACTACAAATCGCTAGGCGCGATTTTCAATCATCTTCTTCGCAAATCAACCACCAACACCCATTTTTTTACCAAATCAATCAAGAACAATCATCACAAAACAATCTTAATCACTCCTATTTCATTTCTAACCGATTATACAACTTTATCTGTCAATCATCATCAGACCTCAAAATCCCTTTCCAAACCTAGTCTACATCAAAACTCACATACACAAGGTTTTCACTGAAATCAATCAATTCCACAGCATTGAATCAACATATAAACAACCACAAATACCAAATCAAACAAGAGTAAGCTTCCCTTACCTCTAAAAGTCTCCAAGTCCGGATTTAGGTTCCTTGAGAATCTGAGTTATTGAGCCAATATCTTCCATAGATTTGTTCCTCTTCTCACCACAAGTGCTAAACTAATCTCACTACTCTTTTTACAACCTCACAAACTCAAGAAATCTTAGAGAGATAGAGAGAGAAAATGAGCGTAGAGAGAGAAAGAAAAAGGAAGAAGGAGGAAGGAACCCTTCCCTCTCCTTATATACTTGACTCCCCCAGCACTCACACACGATTTTTTTTTATTTTTTATTTTAGGCCAACTAAGGGTCAAATCTTTCCAAGCCACTCCCCTTATCTCAAAACTAGTTTAACTCAATTGTTTTCCCTCAAAAGCCTAAAATCACACTCTTAATATATCCACATTGGCTCAAGCACCTATCTTAAGTTTCTGAAATTCAAACCAGAATTCAAACAAACAATTCACAACCATCATCATAACATACCATACATCAAAACAATTCATTTATTTCTTTTAATTACCTAAATTACATATCTAAGTTCCACTTTTAATTATTAAAGCACTTAATCATGCATTAGGAAAAACAAGATGTTACATGTTTTAGAATGAATTGGCACAACAACTCGTAGTCGTGATGCAGGGAGAAGGTTCTTGAATGCGGAACAAGAATGTGGATCCAGGGTGGTTGGAGCAGTTTATGCAGGTGGAGCATTTGACTCACAAGAGGTCACTACTGGTGAATTGTTGTGGTGGAGATCCAATGCGTAGGTTTAAGATGTGCTGACTAGAGCTCGTGGCGGCGTTGGACGTGAGAGGGGACTTTAGGGAACTCTAGTGGTCGAAGAGGCAATGGTGGTTGGCAATGAGAAGCTAAGCTAGTGATGGGAGTGTGTTTCTCTGAAGGGATCCACCCAATGTGATCTCGACGATCCAAGTTTCGAGTCGTCGTAATTCTTGATCTCATGATTCTTGCTCCATACTATCTTCATCATTTTCATGGTGCTCCTTCTTGTTTTGTGTATTAGACTGTGTTATTAACGATGTTAAGCTATATAAAATACATGTGGAATTTTTAATTGATGTGTCACAATTTTATTGGTGGGATAGGGAGCGAGATAGGAAATTTGAGACGTGTGGTTTTGATCCCTTACAATGCATACTCTAAAGGATGTCTATAAATACCAGAGACATGGAGAACCAACCAAAACTTTTGCTTGAACAAGCTCTTGAACGATCTCTTTGCAAAGTTTTTCTAAGTGTAAAAAGTCTATGAGTAACAAACAAAAGACTAGAACTTTATCTTATACATCCATCTAAGACAAAGTAGTCAGTGAGCTTTACCCTTAACTATTTCTAAGTAAAATTGTTGAAGCCTAAAAAGGTTGTGTCCAAAGAATACATGGTTAGTTGCTTGAAGAAACAAGCTAAATAATACTCGTGGTTGAGCCAAAAGAGACTTGAGTTTAAGAATACTTGTAATAGTATTTCTGTTAGTGGAAAATTTCGTGCTGTACCAAGGACTAGAAGTATTCTTGGATTAAGACAAACTAGTATAAAAACTCAGTGTTTATGTCTCTCCCCTTATCTTTGTTTGTTTTATTTGATATTTCATAAAAACGTAACAAAAATAAAAATTGATTTCATCTCTTCAGTTGTTTAACAAAAGACAAAATTAACTTAGTCTTTCACTAAGGCTATGTTTGGTAAAAAGGAAGGAAATAGAGGGAAAGGAATGGAAGAGATGAGAAGAGAGATGGGTGAAAAATAGGGTGGAAATGAAAATTGTTTGGTTGAAGAGAAATAGAAGAAAAATAAGATGGAAATAAATTTACAAGGTTGTTTGGTTTGAAAGAAAAGAAAGGAAAAGAAGTGAAATTATTAGGAAAGGACGTATTTATCCTCGCACGTGAGGACGATTTTTTTTTTTGCTGAAAACTATAAGTTAATCGGTTTGGTATTTCAACTTAATCAATTACCAAGAACGCAAGGGGGTTGTCTCTGTCAATATTCATATATAATCGATTACAATGGAGGCTTAATCCGTTATGTTGGATTACCAAGAACGTAGTGCTTTTGCTTTACACTTGCTACACGTCATTTTCAACATCCACAAAAAGAAGGGCAAAATTGGTTTTTTGTCTAAACAGTGAATATTTCTCCTCCTTTCTTTCCATATCAGGAGGGGGGTATTTACCTATGGGTCTCATACGAAATTTTAAAATTTTCCACTTACTTCCCTCCTTCTAAACAACAACAATCCACTCTCTTCCACTTACTTCCATCTTCTTCCATCCTATTTCTTACCAACCAAACACAGCCTAAGTTTTTCTTACATACTCTTATCTATAAGACAATATACGTTTTGCAAAAAAATTTGCAAAAAAAAATTATAAAATTTTGTATGTTTTTTATTTTATGCACACACATAAAAAATCATTTATGTCTCCACGTAAAAGCATCTGAGAACTACGTGAAAATCTCTTTATCTATATGTATATATAATTATATATAGTGCTAAAAAAATTTCACTACAAATGTCACATGACATTTTCTCTAAATTTGTTTTAAAATTTTAATTAATTACTTATATATTTATTATTTTTATTAATATCTTTCTTGATTTTTCATTTTCTTGACCTTTCAATGTTTACAATTAATCTACAAAAGTTTTTAACAAATAAAAAATATATAAATTTTTAAGAAATTAGAAAATAAATGTATATTTATAAATATATTAATCTAAAATATAAAAATCCATTATCACATAATTTAAATGTTAAATTTTACTTTTAAAGATATTTTTATAAATTTTTAAAACAAATAACAATTAAAAGTTCATTAATTGTTATTAAATCCTAAAATTATATTTTATTGAATATATTTATCATTAATAGAGGAAATAAAAACACACATTATAATAATATAAATAATTATGATTTTAACTTATTTAAAATTGCTGTCATCTTTTATTGCACTAATTCTTACTAAATTATAAAATATATTTTACTACTCAATTATATTGATCATAAATAGATAAAAATATAAACATAAATCAATATAATATAAACAATTACTGTTTTTTCTTATTTTTGTATTTGGTTATCTTTCGATTTATTCATAGAAGTTTTAATGAAAAGAATATTGAATAATATTTATTTAAATTAATTTTTCTATAATTAATTAATAATATATTTGAATAAATATACATTATATATTTTAATCTATTCAAATTTTGTGTTTTTACAATTATTATTTTTCTAAATTTGTAAAACAAATAGCAATTAAAAGGACATTAATTCTCAATAAATCATAAAAACTTATTTATTACATATATTGCTCATAAATATAGAAAAATAAAAGTATACGTTAATTTGTATAATATAATTAAAACCCATTGGGGTTGGCCTAATGGTGGTGCTTGAGATAGTTGGCACAAGGTGTTAGGTTTAAATCTTGTTGCAATCATTGTTAAAAAAATGTATAACATAATTAATTTTTGTTATATTAATATTTATATTTATAATTACAACTGATAAGAATTATGTATATATTTAGGTCTGATTACAATGAAAAATGTTAAATTAAAAATTACAATTTATCTCGTGCATAGCATGAAATACAAATACTACTATAGTATTATTTTTCACTAAGATTGTTACATGGAATTTTTTTTGTTATTTTTAATTTTTAAATTCCTTTTAATTTATTACTTCACTTATTTTTTTATTAACTTTTCATTTATTTATCCTATATATTTCTTGACCTTTTGTATTTTCCATGTTTTGATAATATTTTTTAACTTTTCGATATTTTTTTTTCAAAAATCAAACAAATAGAAATACAATATTTTTTAATGAAGTAGAAAAATTCTATCTGATTTTATGTCTGTGTACTAAATAAATACAAATGAAAATATACATTAATAAAATACTCATTTAATGCTATTTTTCTCTCATTTATAATCTTATTAGTATAATTTTTAATATTTTTATAGTTATGTTTTTAAAATTTTCAAACAAATAGAAATCAAAATATGCAAATTTTTAATAAATTAAAAAATTATTATCATGTTATATATACACAGACTAAAGAGAAAATGAAAAAACAATACATTAATATAATACCAATTTAGTACTACTTTTTACTCACTTGAAAATCTATGTTTACAAGTTGTAATGAGAAGAATATTTGAATAATGTTTACTTAATTTAATTTTCGTATGTTTCATTTTAATTAAATTATATATATATAAATAATAATAGCATAAGGCAAGTTTAAATTCTTCAATGTTTCTTTCAATAAAAAATTAATATTTTATTAAATTTATTTTAACTTTTTGTATTTTACATTTAGTTTTTGAATAAATAATTGCATATTTTCTTGATTTAATTTTATGTTTATTAATTCATTTAATTTTTAGGTTAAATTAATCTAAGCATCCCTATAGTTTTATAGAGTTTTTAATTAAGTCCTTAAAGTTAAAAATACTTAAAAAAAGTTCTTATAATTTAAAAAGTTTGTAATTAAATTCCTACACACTAACAGTGTTATAACTCCGTTAATTTATATTTAACTTAATTCCACTTTTGGTCTCCCAACTTTCTTCTTATTTGCAATCAAGTCCAAGTGTAAGTAATATGCAAAAATAGGAAAAGAATTGATTAAAGTGTTGAAGGTGAAAATCAAACCCCCTGCCTTTAAAGTCCACCGATAACATTAAAACTATGAGATTAATGACTTTATTTGATATATAAAAGAAATTTATATTACATATAACTTAAACAGGGACCAAATTACCACTACTAAATTAAATAATATTAATATCATATAAACTAATAATAATAAAATTAAATTTAATAAATATAAATTAATAATATATACTTGTCAATATGAATAGAGTTTGAATCCTCACCCTCAAAGTTCACTAATATATATAAACTAGTATATATTAATAAATTTCTAGAAAAATTTAAATATATTAGAAAAATGTTAATTGAAAATATATAATATAAATATACTTTTTCTAGTGAAATATATATAAAAAATTATTTCATCAATAATAATATCTTATTTCAGTCACTAAAATATGCAGAGAAAAAAATAAAAAATTAAAACAACACAATTTTATAAAAAATAAAAGTATTTAAAATAGAATGATTAAGTTATACTTAAGATATATAGTATTAAAAAGTATAAGTTATTATCTATTATGTTTTATAATATTATATTGTTTATTTACTAGTAGTAAATATATGTGTAATTTTGGTCCTTAGTATATATTATTAATTTATATTTATTAATATCAATTTGAAAATTATTAGTATTTATTAATTTTAATATTATTACTAATATTAATTTTAATATTATTAGTTTATATAATGTTAATATTATTTAATTTAGTAGTAGTAATTGTATGTATAATTTTAGTCTCTCGCTTAAGTTATATATAATATAGTCTTTATTTATATATCAAATAAAGTCATTAGTTTAGTAGTTATAGTGTTATTGGTGGATTTCAAGGGTGGGGATTCAATCCTCACCTTCAACACTATTAATCTTTTTTTCTATATTCACATACCACCTCAGCATGCCACATCATCACCTAAATTTGGATGGACTTGATTGTAAATGAGAAGAAGGTTGGGGACTAAAATTGCATAATTGCAATATCTAAAGGACCAAAGTGCAATTAAATTAAATAGAAATTAAGGGAGTTATAACAGCGTTAATGTGTAAGTATTTAATTGTAAACTTTTAAAATTATAAGGACTTTTTAAAAGTATTTTTAAGTATAAGGACTTAATTAAAAAATCTATAAAATTATAGGGACTTATAGATTAATTTAACCAATTTTTTATTAGATAAATTTGAACATTTACTTAATTTAATTCGTACTTAGAGCACATATTATTAATCAATATTTTAGTGAAGGCAGATAAATATAAATTAGTTTTTAATAAATAATTTCCTATGTAAAATAATACGGAAAAATATACCATATAAAAATAATTTTTATAAATTAGACTGTAATACTTTGACCTTTTTTCAGTCTAAGTCATTAATTTAGTCCTTTAGAAATTCACTTAACATTAGTTTAGTGTTCTAAATATTTATAGTATTAAGTCTTTCAAACATTAAAAGTATAAATATATTCCTTATTAATAACTTGATAGAACGACCACTTGATGTCATTCGAGAGACTTATGTTATTTGGTATTATAAATTTTATAACAATCAAATGGGCTAAAATATCTTTTTATTCTCTTCATCTTATTTTAATTTTAATTTGGTATTTTAAATTTAAAAAATTTCTCTTCAGTTTCATAAAGTATCTTTATTAGATTAAATTAGTTCTTCTATAAATTTATTATATTAACTTAGTCAACTTGGTGACACATAATAAATTGTGAAAAATATCAAATTAGATGAATGTTTGTCACATCAATCAAAGTTAATAGTGTTAGTATGAAAAAATTACAAAATGATCATTTTGGTCTAACAAAAACACTTTAAGAGATCAAACTTAAAATTTTTTAAACTTAAAAGTCTAAACTAAAACTAAAAAATAAAATCAGAGACTAAAGGGGTATTTCAGCCTAACTTAATCAATATCAAATAAGGTATTAAATAAATACTTTAATATTTTTTCTTTAAAGAAAGTTATAATAATCTATTTATTAAAATATTTACTAATATAAATAAAAATTATATTTAATAAATTAAGAGTGATTAATGATATAAAAATAAAATATTGCATATTTTATAAATTAATGCACGTGTATGAAATCTGAGTCAATTCTAATGTCTAATATTTATTCACAAGAATCCAATACTAAAATTTTGCTAATATATTTGCAATTTTGTCAAATAACTTTAATATATTGACCGGAGAAAAAAATATGCACTTCACCACAAATAACTTTAATATGCCGAAAAGTTTTTTATAAAAAATATTAAGTAAAGAAAACCATTTTTATTTTCAAAATAAACAAATCCATTTCTTAGAAAATAATAAATAAATAAACCAATTATTACTTTTGTTTCTGATACGAAAAATCAAAGTTGAGTTGAGAAGTATATGTATATCCTATCCCGAAGTTCGTAGAAAACGTTGAAAAGTTTATTTATATCATTGATAAAATAGCTAGTCAACTCACTTCTTAAAACTGGTGTCTGATTTCCAAACGCTTCCAAAGTTTTCTTGCATAGAGAATGGCAGCAGCAACAAAAAGGTACATGTTTCATCAAGTCTCATCATCATCCATATGTAGTCCACAAATTTTAATCAATAACAAAATCTAAAATTTTAATCAAAAAGTTTTTTTTAGGTGCTTCTTTTTCATAACTGTCATGAATTGGTTTATGTTACAGGCTTGCAGTTGTGACAGGAGCAAACAAAGGGATAGGGTTTGGGATATGCAAGCAATTGGTTTCTAATGGTATCACAGTGGTGCTAACAGCAAGGGATGAGAAAAACGGTATTGAAGCTGTTGAAAAACTGAAAGAGTGTGGTCTGTCAGACCAAGTGGTTTTTCATCAGCTTGATGTGACTGACCCTAAAAGCATTGAATCCCTTGCAAATTTCATCAGAACCCAGTTTGGAAAACTTGATATCTTGGTATGATTATGTTTTAGCCTCTTGTTCTGTTATGTTTCCACATCCTTTTTCTTGATACCAGCAAAGCACCAGGGACACACATATCTTATCCTGTCCAGGTTATTGTCAGAAAGCTTAGAAAGAGGACACTATCACAAGATAAAGATTATTATATGAACTAAGCTGGTTTTGCAAAGTAGGGATTTGACTCTTCTATAGTGAGTTGGTGCACTTTAGAGGATGAACTAAGGTTATAGCCATTGATTTGAAAATCAACAATTAAAATTGTAACAGATATACATGTACTCATATTTTTATCACAATCTTAATCGTTAATTTTTAAATCAATGGCTATAACTGCACCACCCTCCTCACGGAGCCAATCCGTGAAGGAGAAATAGGTTATAGTCCAAAAAGTTGTAGTTTATATAAAGTAAATGAAATCCATATTCCTTGCATGACAAAAATTGTGTCTTTTCTTTTTCCCAATAGGATCATTTATGCTGTTTAACAGGTAAGGATCCAAATCCTCATTTATGGAAGTTCATTGTCTTTCATCCATGTTCATATTGACACTTGTAGCTAGCTTGCACTTGTCATTTAGTTTTATCTCGTACCAGCTCTTAGATTAGTTGGATTTTACCCTTCTGCTGTGTGTTCTCTTTCATAATTCATTATTCTTCCCTTTACCAAACACACCTATTTGGAAATTGGAATGAATGGTGAGATATGTTTGTATTCTGTTTAGGTGAATAATGCAGGAATTCATGGAGCAGATGTTGACCCTGACGCCTTTTCAGCTGCAGTTGCAGCTGGGGTATGTTTTCTAAGCCATATAGAATATTTCCTTTATCTTCTAACCTGAAGTCTGGAAAGTAAAGGTAGTTTTCTCTATAAGACATTAATTTCAAGTAATTTTGATTGAAGGCTTAGGACATACTTGATCTAGTTTGGGAATGATTTTCTGGAATGTTTTGTCTGCGGCTTTTTAGTTTGCATAGCTCTAACACCATATATTACTGGGTTAGGAAAGGAGGCAAATTGTAGAGCTTTTAATTATTATGCACAACCTAACATTAACCTACCTTTGTTTCATAGAATGTGTAGTAAGTAGTAACTACTGAGTATCGTTGAAACCCCCCATGCCCTAAGTAATAACTAGATTAACATTTTTATTATATTCAAATTTCTTTGTTCTTTGGATAGAACTTAATCTTTGTTGTTGTATTGGACAGATTATTTGTTAAAGGGCATTGGTTTTTGTTGTATTGGAAGATGTTTGCACTTATAGTAAGTAAAGTGGTTAACTTTCTTCTGTTTGACTGCAGGAAAAATATGCTAATGTTGATTGGAAAAAAATCATAACTCAAAATTATGAATCTGCGGAAGCAGGCGTTAGAACAAACTACTATGGAGCCAAGTTAATGTGTGAAGCTTTTATTCCCCTTCTAGAATTGTCAGACTCGCCAAGGATTGTTAATGTTTCCTCCTCCATGGGGAAGTTGGAGGTATGTGACTAATACTTTGCATATACTTGTTACTGTATCTTGAATCACAATCAGGCAAGCCAACTTTTACTACTTTGACTAAGGCCCTGTTTAGATAAACTTTTCCATAAATACTTATAGGAGAGTAGAATAAGAAGGAAAAATGAACTGAGCTCCTCTTATAAGCTAAAATTAATTTATGCACTTAACTTTTGTAGAAGTTCTCTCATCTAACTTCTCTAAATGCTAAAGTATATTAGTTGATTTTAGCTTATAGGAGAAGCTCAATTCATTTTATCATCTTATTTTTTATTTTTTATTTTTATGAGTGCTTATGGAAAAGTTTCTCCAACTAGGACCTAATACTATGCATGTAGTGTTTCTTCAATCATTATGATGTATTTGATATTGTTGCTCATGCTAATGCAGAAAATACCTATTGAATGGGCTAGAGGGGTCCTAAGTGATGTTGAAAGCCTAACAGAAGAAAAGGTGGATGAGGTTTTGAATCACTTTCTAAAAGATTTTAAAGAGGGTTCATTAGAAACCAAAGGGTGGCCTCCTTTTTCATCATCTGCATATGTAATCTCAAAAGCTGCTTTGACTGCCTACACAAGGATTCTTGCCAAGAAGTACCCATCTTTCTGCATTAATGCTGTTTGCCCTGGCTTTGTGAAAACAGATCTCAACTACAATACTGGCTATATTAGTGTTGATGAAGGTGCAGAAAGTGTTGTAAGGTTGGCTCTGCTACCTAATGGAGGTCCTTCTGGTCTCTTCTTTTCTCGAAGTGAAGTGGCACCATTTTGATCAAAAGTCTGTTGTGCACTTGAAGAGAATAAATAATAAGCTATGATTCATGTTAGGACATGTATCAAATTTGTATCGTGCACAAGAAGAAAATAAACATTGATGGAAACGACCCTATAGGGAATTGCAGATATTGCAAGACTATGTTGCTTATAGTGGTGAACTACACAGTTAAGACATTACCAATTAGAGAAATCTAATTTTAGATACGAAGTTAACTGTTTGTTAAAATTAGAATCAGTTTATGGGAGACTTGAATGATCTTTACTAGAAGCTAATAGATGGCTTACCTATCTGTATGTTTATTAATTTCTAAAGCTGGTATGCTAGTACTTCTCTTTCTTTACCAAATTGGTATACCCTGGCTATGACTCTAATTGATGACGGAACTGAACATCCTCTAAAGCCAGCTAAAACTTTAGCCAAATGGTGGCCTTCTAAGCCTTGTTTCTTTTAACAGGAATCAAGTGCCGTAATTTGGGCACAAAATATTTTGTTTCCATCAGGATTGATGAGCAATATGAATAGTGATTATTTGTCAAACTCTTGAACTAACTTGTAGACTCTTATGAGTTTACGATTCTGGGTAGAGAAAACAAGTTAACTCACTATTAAACTCTTTTCTGAATAAACTCAGGTAAACTCTTAGACTTGTGTAAACTAGCATAAACTATCAAGTCAAGAATGAGTCGACAGTGAGTTTGAAATTAAATATAATTTTTGTCCCCCAGCAACATTGTTTTACTGTGGCTCAAATGATTTGAAAAAATCAACTTTTTTTCGAAATGTTTTCACTTTAGTAACTAATGTTTTTATGAATTTATATATGATTTGATCATTTATGTAGTTTAATCTTATTTAGTACTAAGGTACTATCACACTTTATTATTGAGGTTGCTACATGGATTTACTATAAAGTTAAAATGTTGAATTATTGTTGTATTAAGAGTATTATGTCATGCATATATGTCATTAATAGGTTTTTTTAATATTATTTTTTATATTAAGTAAACTCTTACGAGTTTACGAATCGAGTTTATAGAAGTTTTACGAGTTTATTTGCATGTTTGGATTGTCATCTGAGATTCATATTTGTGTGTCAAATCATGTAAAAGATGTGGAAGCAAGACAGAGTTGCTTTAATTTAGCACCTTATGCAAGCTGCAAATCCAAACATGCTATATACTTATGTAGACTTTCAAGTTGTGACAACCTTACCCATTGTGAGGAAAATGGGCCAAAGAGAGGTTTAGTGTCAGTGTGAACCAAGACAATGAAGTGAAGTTGCTAAGAAGTTGCCTTCCAACTTAAAGCCGAAAGTGTTTGTTAAGGTGCAATGTAACTACTCATTACTCGCTCCAAATTACACTTTGGTCTAACACAGGTAAAATCTGGCTTTTGAAAACCCATCCAAATGACACAGAAACAACTTTCCCTCCCATACTTATTTGCCAAATAGATTAAGGAATTAAAAAAAACTCTAATTATATTATCTGTGGCAGTATACCCTATAGGAGAAGAGCAAGCTCTTTCCTCTCTAGTTTTTATTTTGTGCCATTCTCAATGGTTATTAAAAGTTAAAATATTTCAAATTCTTTTTCGAAACAGAGTTCCAAAAATTTTAATTGTATAATTTAAAAAGAGAAATGTTAAAAACACTCTCTAACACTCTCTTTTCAACCTTCTTTTTATTAAAAATCATAAATTTTAGTAGGTTTCAATTCTTATTTAATAAATATTTTTCTTGATTTTGTAGCTTTTAATAAATTTTAACTAATAGTAAAGAGAATGTTAATAAGAGAGTATTAAAAAGAGTGTTGATAGTGCTTCTCATTTAAAAATATTTAACTTTTGATTTTTCTTACAAATATAAATTTTCTAACCTGTACATGCAGAAAATAAGGATTTCTTCTTTGCATCAAAAGTAAAAGTCTTCCAAGTTTGCTTGACTTAGTCTTTGCTAACTTTACATCTTGAAGTCTTCGTGCATGCTTGAATTTCAATTAGGAAAGTTCAAAAGTATTTTTATTCTCAAATTAACATTTTTTTTTTCCTTCATTTGTGCATTGAAATTCATAAATTTGCAATAAAATTCACAAAAATACTTTTTAAACTTTAATCCAAACATAGCCTTCAATTATAAAATTATCCCCCACAACCCATTTTAATGTGTAAATTAAGGCTTTTGTGCCACCAAAAAAGTAAGGTATAACTCATAAGTAATGTCATTAAAAAGTCATAAATATAATATATGGTAATCCAAGCCCATGTTAAGTTAGGATAAAATTTAGATATAATTTTTTAATTAATTTTTGTGTTGTTTCTTAAATAAAATTGAAATTTTATTCCAATAATTTATGTAATATTTTATTATACATATTATTGAAATAAAACTTTAATTTTAACGTGAGAATAAGAACAGAAACACCCATATTTATGCCTAAGTCCTTAAAATTTATCACTTGACTATACTTTCTCTCATTGCAAAAAAAATAAAATTCTCTCAAGATCTGAATTATTTTGTAAAAGAAAAAAAAAAGGAAAATTCCCCAAAAATAAAGAGTACACTTAAAAAAATGTGCAAAAGTGTAACATGGAAGAAAAAGATCAATAAATAGAATATAATTTTTTTTTATCAAAACTGAAAATTATTTAACCTAATCTTACAAAAGACTCAAGATTAACACACAATTCATGACAGAAAAGTACGCAGCAACGTCTTGATTGATGAATCTGCTGTTCATCCTTCACTTTGGCAAGTTTGAATGGTACGAGACACATGTTTCTCCAACTTGTTGGGTCCCACAAAGAGCTTCTTCCGCTGTCCATTTCCCCACGCAGATCTCAACCAATTCTTATAAACCCCTTTGAAGATCTGCTTCAAGCTCTGTCCCCTTCTGTCACTTACACACTCCCCACTCAGGCAAGTTTCCACCTTTCAATTCCACTTCTGCATTTGCATCAGCTTCAATTGCAAAAATCTCACCTTTTCCTTCCCAATTTTATTTATTTGTTCTGATGAAGAAGCATTGCAAAACAACTTGGATGATGTATTTGCTGAAGGGTGTCATCTAATTTTGGATGATGTTTATTGAACTCTTTCAATTTTATTTATTTATTTATTTTTAAAAAGTATGGACTTGTTCTGTAATTTGATGTGCCTTTTGGGAATTGAAGAAAAAGAGCTTATTTGCAAGTTTGAACTTATATTTGTTTTAAGTTTGATAAAATAATGGTTGAAAATTTTGCAGGTTTTTGTGGATAAGAGTGAGCTATAATGGCTGCCCGGAAACCTGGTTTAATTGCTTTGTTTGATGTTGATGGGACTCTTACAGCTCCAAGGAAGGTATCAGTTTCTTCTAGAGCTAATGACACTCCATGACCATGTGTATGGTTATTTTGTTACAAGCATAGCTGAAAAATATATGAATGCTGCAATTTGATACGGTTCTAAGACAGATCTGTTGTTTGTTTGTATGCCACCTGAGGTTATTCATAAGTTCACTCATCATCAAATGCTATTATTGTTTTTGACTGTTTAGTCTTGCATCACTTGTACTTATTGTTTCCTACTCAAATGCAAGGCGGCCACTCCGGAGATGTTGACATTCATGCAAGAACTACGGAAGGTGTGTGATATGGAAATTTTTTGAACATAGTGTATTTCATTTCTTGGTGTCTTTGTTCAGCGTCTACTCTGCTATGCATAAATCTGTTCTGATTCTGACATTCTTTGTTCTTTTTGGTTGTTGAATTTTATGTTGTTTGGGCACAGGTTGTATCGGTTGGAGTTGTTGGGGGTTCTGACCTTACTAAGATATCAGAGCAACTTGGCAGCACAGGTTAGCTATAGGTTTCTGATGCTGTAATGTTGAAGCAAGAAGAAAGCCACTTTGACAAAGTTGATTTTAGTGTTTCTTCTCATTACTTAATTAACTCCATCATATATGTATTCTTTTCATATTCTTGTTGTGTTCTGATGTCCAAAATTGGCTGAAGTCTGGAATTATGTGTGCTTATATAAGCTTGTAATCATTGTGACACAGTTTTCCTTTACATTATCTTCTTTCTTCTTCGTTTCTCCTATTTTTGAAAAAACATAGATAATCTGCTTTGTGGATGAACTATTAACATGAAAGAAGGAAAGGAAGAAAGAAACAGAAGGATTTATCTTTTGAATGCCCTATTTGTCTGTTGCAGTTACCAATGACTATGATTATGTATTTTCTGAGAATGGTCTTGTGGCTCACAAGGAAGGAAAGCTCATTGGAACTCAGGTACAACACATAAACCTCAATCCCTGAAGGAAGCAAATTGCCATGACCAGACATGTATCTTAATAGATTTATGCTGATCCTTTTGAGTTATTTAACAGAACACAACTAGTGGCACTACGTTGTGATTTGTAAGCTAAGAAGGCATTATAAAAAAATTATAAGGCCATTTTTTGGTAATGTAAAGGAAATTATAGCCAATAATACCTATTGAAAGTTAAGCTGGTAAACTTTTTTCTTTAGTACAACCCATCCCCCCTACACACATACTCTCACTCTTCTTTAGCAGTGTAATCTTTTCTTTCTCTCTCTAATATACCATGACGAGTTGTGGATTGCCCTCTTTTCAGAGCTTGAAGTCATTCCTTGGGGAAAAAAAGCTCAAGGTAAGGCCTTATTTCAATTCCTAATCAATTCATCCTACTTAATTGAAACTGAAGTTGCCATGTTGACTACTGTTGAAATCCCATATCAACTATAGATATGGCTAAAATAGAGCTTATAAAGGCTTGGGCAATCCTCATCGCATGAGCTAGCTTTTGCGGTTGACTTAGGCCCAGCCTAATTAAAAAACTACATCCTAACATTGTTTTTGCTTGTTACATATTCTTATCCCATGGCATTTTTGGCATACCATAACCTAAAAATGATGAGAAAAATCAAGTTAATCTGTGAATTCATTACAAGTAAGCTTAAAAGACATGTGAATAAAGGAGATTATACTTTTGTTAACTACTTGTGAAATTTAATGAAGTTGTAAGCTGTAAGCATATAAAGAAGGCATTTTATATTAATAAGTTCCTCTTAATAATGACAGAATGGGTGATCTTTTGCAGGAGTTTATTAACTTTACACTTCATTATATTGCTGACTTGGATATCCCTATTAAGAGGTTAGTGAGATTCTGAGGTTAATATATATTTTTCAGATTTGTTATATGAAACTGTTGGTTCCTAATTATTGATATAACAATATTTTTAGGGGAACATTTATAGAGTTCCGTAGTGGGATGCTGAATGTGTCACCTATTGGCCGAAACTGTAGCCAAGAAGAAAGAGATGAATTTGAGAAATATGACAAGGTTATGTATTTTTTTTTTTATCATATTCACTTGAATTTTCACTGTCCATATTGAAATATTAGTTGTATAATTTTATCCTAAAAGTGTGCAATTTAAGTTCTCAGGTTCACAATATACGCCCGAAAATGGTATCTTTACTTCGTGAGAAGTTTGCTCATCTTAACTTAACATTTTCCATTGGAGGACAGATAAGCTTTGATGTAAGTGATGATCTTCATAGTGATATTATTTTTGGTCAAGTGGTACGTCAACAGTTCTTAATTTAAATATATTCTACAGGTTTTTCCTCAAGGTTGGGACAAAACATACTGCCTGAGATACCTTGATGGTTTCAATGAAATTCACTTCTTTGGTGACAAAACTTACAAGGTTAGTCCATAAGTCTATCCTGCAGTGCATGTTTAGAGTATCAAATCAACATCCACCACACTTTCTGCCTCCCTGCATACATATCCTGCAGTGCATGTCTTCATTTGTTAGCACTCACCTTTGTCTGAGTCACCAATTTCACCTATTTTTATGAAAATCCTTCAAGTGAGTTGGGGTAAAAAAATTTGTATCAAGCAAGTAATTGGCAATTTAATTCAGTTTTATAGATACTGACATAGTGAGTGACATGAGTCCTTTTTCCACATTTTGAATATTTCGAACTATTCAGCAAAATGGAATGCTTTAGATTTGATGTTTATTGAAATACATCTCTTATTATAAACAACCTACTGGTGCAATATCACCTCCAAAGCCTAAGCTATTTTCCCCCTGTTTAGGGTGATCAATCACTTTGCAAGACCTTGTTTCATTTATTTTTGTGGTTTCCACTGCTAGATTTCTAGCCTCCATAAGCATTGTTAGGGTAATAGGCAGAAGGATTGATTAATTTCGTATAACTTTATAATTTTGGCTGTGCAGGGTGGAAATGACCATGAAATCTATGAATCTGAACGGACTATTGGGCACACAGGTTATTGCTTTAACTTGTATTATCATTTGTGCAAGGAATATGATTGTTTCAGTGGCATGGGGAAACAATTCGATGTCGACTTCTTTTAAAATTAGGAGCCAATTTGTTTCAGATTATTTTACTAAATGCATTTAAAAAAATATACTTCTCGACTTTTTTTAGTTGTTTAGATAAGATTTTTAAAAAAATCAGAATATAAAAAAAACTCAAGAAGCTGACAAGAGCAGCTTTTCATAAAATCTCAAAATAATAATAATAATAATATCTCTTTACACAATTATAAAATCACTTTTTCTGAAAATAACGAGCTAATTTTTTTTTTTTTCCAGTTACAAGCCCTGAAGATACAGTGAAGCAGTGTAAATCTCTGTTCCTAGGAAATTAAAGAATTTTGTGGCAACATATTGTTATTGAGAACTATGGAGGAAGTGCACTCAAATACATGTTTACATTGGACCACAGGCTGCAATCATAATTCCTTTGTATTTTTATTGTCAGTTCACATTTTGGATTTATTAATAAGCTTATCATTCAGTTAAATTTCATATCAACTCTATAATTTGAGACTACTCAAATACATGGGCTACTCAACGATCCTGCCACCAACTAGCGTTCTCAAGAAGGGTATAACTAGGAAGAAGGTAGATATCACATTGAAAAATCATCACGGTTAAAGGTTAAAATAATCAATTCAGAGAAGCTAAAATTTAAAAGCAAAATGACAATCAAACTTAAGCCAATACGACAATTAGGCAAAGTCCTTAAACAAATAGTAGGGTTCATATGCAGTCAATGCTACTTTGCCTCACACTCGATAACCTTGTTTCTTATCTGGTTCTGATTCTGATTCAACGTACTCACCATTTTTCGTATATAGTTCTAAGTTATGAAGCACGGACTCTGACACGGACACCGGACACAATACGGATACGGACACTCCAACACAGCTAATGTCTAAATATAAGACACCAGGACACCGCAAACACACACAAAAAGAAAAAGACTCTACTGAAATGAAATATGAGTAATATAACAAAAAATACAAGTTGATGATATATTTAACTTTTTAAACCAACCTTCTATGTTTTTTCTATAATAACAAGCCTCAAAAAAAGTAAGATGTTATTTTAATGATAATAGTGTGTGTCCATTCATATGGAGGTGTCGGCTCAAGTGTCCAAGATATATAGAGGTGTCAACTTAAGTGTCTAAGCCAACAAAAAACAATTTTTTTAATTGGACACCTAATTAGAAGTGTCCGACATGTGTCAGACAAGTGTCGGAGAGTGTCGGTGTCGGAAACATGTCCGACACCGCAACACTTTGAACATGAGAGGTGTCGGTGCTTCATAGGTTCTAAGCTTCATGTATGTCTATGCATCGTTTAAGTTATATAATAAGACCCAAAAATGTTACATGGGAATTCAAGCAAATGCCTGAAATGGTTGAGAGCACATATATAACTCGAGCACCGGAGAAAAAGAGAGTTAGCTCTAAAAATGGACAAACTTGCAAATTCATAAACATATGAAAAACCAAAGGAAGAAACTAGATCAATTACAGTCATTCGAGTCATAATTTTCTTATTAAATTGAAATTTATACCAAACTCCCGTAACTTTGACTTGCACTTGACCTTAGTCTACGAGTGAATGCCTTCCACAAACATTTCCATTTTAGTACTTTAATGTATGCCTAAAGATTAATGGATTGGTTGCCGTATGATATCCCACCCAGGTTTTATTGTGTAGCCATCGATCTGCTAGACAATTTTTGCATCACATGATGCGACTACATGGAAGGAGATGTTTTATACTATCATCCTTAGCAATATTTTCTCTTTTTATTTGAGCTCAAGTAGGGAAGAAACACAAACTCCCCCTCCCCCCATTATGTTGAAAAAACCTACCTTAAATCCAAGACTCCCCTAAACAAAAATTGATGGCTCATTATGGTATACACCCTTCCACAATGTTATTCATAATTGTGTACCCTCTTTGCAGAGATGAGTGTATTTTGGAGAAGCATTGCTATGGTCATTGGACCAACTCCTCCAGGAACTGGTGTAACAGCAGAGGCAACTTTTATGGCTTCTTCATAACAAACATCTCCCACCAGTTTATAACCACGGGGGCTATTTGCATCCTGTCACATAGACCCAGACATGCATTGGTTAAAAATGTTGATATTAAAACTTATTCCTCAAATACGGTACCAACCAAGATAGGAGCCTGGTAGCATACTATAAACATGACCTTGAAATAAATCTGCTCACCTCTACCGGGTTAATTCCAACATCAATAATGACCGCACCAGGTTTTATCCAGCTTCCCCTCACCATGTTTGGTTGCCCAACAGCAGAAATGATAATATCTGCCTGTCTAGTGATCTCTTCTGGGTTACTGGTTCTGGAATGGACAACACTGACAGTAGCATCTTCCCTCTAGTAACATAAGAGATATATAAACTATAAAGAAGTAGAAACATATATGTTTGAAGCAAAAAAAGAAAGGAGCAAACAGTTACACTGAAATAAAATTAGTTTTAAACTGTTAACTAAAATTTTAAGTTTGGTCCAATGTGATATTACTTGCAGCAAGAGAGCAGCTGGCATTCCTACAATATTGCTCCGACCAATCACAACAGCCCTCTTTCCTTTAATAGAAACATCATATCTGTGCAGTAGCTCTATGCATCCCTTTGGTGTACAGGGAACAAACAAAGGTTCTCTTCCACGCATGGCAAGACGACCAATATTTAATGGATGAAAACCATCTACATCCTTCTCAATTCTAACAGCATTCAAGATGTTCTGCTCATTCATGTGCTGTCACAAGGCCAAGGAAAAATTAATTAAACTTACATTAAAAAATCTTCAAGTTATAGTGGTAGTTTAGGCATCAACAAATTTAGCTACAAGAATAAGTTATCAATGTACCATGTCTGAAAAGCTTAACTTAGTTCTCTAAGAACTTGGGAATAGTTCAGACCTAAATATAAAAAGAGACTAATGACATAATTCAGCATACTTTGAACGAAAAAAGAAAATGAAGTAAGAGATCTAGATTATACAGAAGGTAAGGGTAACTGAACAAGGATGCCATGAACTGAAGGATCATCATTGTAGCCTGAAATGTAGTTCAAAACTTCTTCTTCTGTGGAATCCTCAGGCAGATTTGCTTCCAAAGAATTAATTCCAACAGATTCACAAGCCTTCTTCTTGTTACGCACATAAGTTGCAGAGTCCTTCCTATCTCCAACAAGGATTACAGCTAACCCAGGAATCACACCAGTGGCTTCTCGCATCCTGGAGACTTCAGCCGTTATCTCATCTCTGATTTGCTTTGCTACAGATTTCCCATCAATCACCTTAGCAGAAGACTCCGTAGCCATAGCAGCTGTACATATTATATAAAATCAGATGAGGCATATGAACACAGGTTAGCAAAACCTTATTTGGGCAATAGCAGCAGAGGAAAGACACATTGGCATGTGCACGTAAGGGAATACACGTACATAAATAGGCACTGAAGAAACATGTGTACAAGGTAACATAAGAACCAACAACGTTAAATTTACAAGTAATGACAACAATAGGCTAATAATTAAAAGAACAAGCAAACCTTTCAAAGATCAAATAATGGTACAACTATGGTGTGTTGGTAACACTCGATTAAGCATTTATTAAATAAGTGCTAATCGTGTAAGCACTTATGAATAAGTTGTTTCTGTAATCAAAGAAATAGGGTTAAACTGATTTCATATAAATTGTAAGTTGTTTTCATGGAAATAAGTTGAAAACAGCTTAGGGACATATCATAAGCTATTTTCATAAGTTCTCCCAAACATTTACACAAATACTTATGTTATAAGATAAGCTAAATAATCTGTAATAAGCTCTTTCAAATGCACCATACGTCTAATATCTTGATCCAACCTACAAAGTAGGCACCTCAAATTCTTCAAAGGACAAATCATCATAATCAACAGCAACCCAAGCCAAACTCAGAGAGAAGCAGCGTCATTAAGCCACACAATTTATGCATCTACAAAGCCACATATCTTACTAAGCGACAACTAGAAGACCATATAGTCATCCAACATCACAGTGCTCCTTTGCCAATGTTAAAATTTGGAACCAAACAGATCAAGGTCTTTCCGGCCTTTTTAACTTTGCACTTCGGACATACTCACACCACAACCACAGCAACAGTAAGGACAAAACTTAGATACATTTTAGTGCTTTTGGAGTTATTCTCCGATTAAAATTGGAGTTTCACCTCAATAACCTATGTTGACCTTTAACACAAACCTTTATTATAAAATAGTACCAAAAACAACTAAGGAACTATATCTAAGTTACATGTCAACAATAAAAACAAATCAATCAGTAAAGAAACACCAACAAGCACAAAATGAAAACTTCATCAACGGGATTAGGTGTCAGCATATGCAGCAGAATACATGTACAAGCACCAATCCTAAAGCAACATAAACAGGCAGAAAAATGAGTCAGCACTGATTTTGCAGTGAATGGTAAAATCGTAACAAAAACCCTCCACTCAAAACTTCAGTCCACTGAGAAAGAATTCACAAAGTAATTAAAAAAAATACAATTGATACTTTTTCACAAGACCCACAAATAAAAAGAGACATTTTTTGGAAAAAAGAAAGAAGAAGACCCAGATAACCCCAGAAGCCAAAAGTGAAGGAAAGGTGAGAGAGGTTTATACCAACGGATGCAACGTGGGAGGAAGAGAAGTGGAGCGAGGTGGTGGGACCCACACCCAGTTGGCGGTGAAGGCGGAAAACGAGAGGAGAAGGAGAAGAGTAGGAATGGCAATGAGTGAAGAACACCGAAGAAGCCATTGCGATTCGGTGATTCCTCAAACAGCGATTCAGCAACCTATACGTTGTGTTGTGCTTTGTTCTTCTCTTCTCTCTGCTTTGCACAAAAACAACAACGACGACGCTACGATACTCCGAAATGAAGCCTTATTTTGGGGTTCTCGGAGGACAGATTCTCTGTTTTTTTAAAAGTTTAATTGGCATCTTAAATATTATTATCCAACCAAAAATCATCATAGTAAAGAAATTTAACATATATGTTTTTATTTATAATTTAATAACACTATAACAGTATAAAATCAATGCATGTATTATTCTTCTTTTTTATTCTATTTAATTTTAATGAAATAAAAAAAAACTGTCATTATTTACACAAAACTAGGTTTTATTATTTTACCGCATCGTCTTATAAGATTTGACTTATTTAAAATGTTATGTATTCATTAGTAAGATATATTGATAAAGTAAATTAATATCGGAGGTTTATCTAAAACTATTAGATTTAGTTCGTAAATAATGGTAAAGTAAGTAATGTTTGTTATTAATAAGAAAATTAATTTTGTTATAAAAACTAAGAAAATAATTTAACAGTTCATATTTTAACATATACATGATTTGTTATATATATTACATAATATTAACTATTGGTTTTTTTATTAATGAATAAAGTTACTTTATCTTTTACGGTGTTTTTGATGGGAAGAGAAGAAATTGGATGAATAAAAATAGAGAAAGGAAAATAGAGTAAATAAAAATATGTGAAAAATAAAGTAAAAATAGATGTTTGATTTAAGAAAAATAAGAAATAAAAAGACAAAAATCAATATTTAAGTTAAATATTTGATTTTTTTTATTTAATTGATTAAAAAAACAATCAATTGTTTTTTGATTTAATCGATTAAATAAAAAATAATCAATTAATTAACAAAAACAAAGGATTTCACATACAAAAACCATGACAATCAATTATAATCTACCGATAATTAATTATTTTTATTTCTCTCCTCTCTCATTCCTCTCCTACCAAACACACTTTATTTTTTATTTTTTGTCTATTTCTCCTCTCTGTGTCCTTTTTCTTCACCATATCATTGATATCAAACTAGGCATTAAAATGAGTTAGTCACCTTATAGGTGTCAAATTCAAAAATATTTTATTGTATATAAATTAAAGGACAAAATTTAAATACAGTTTCTTGAATATTTTTATTGTTATTTTTCAATTAAATTTATAGTTTCACCTTCATTGATCTATATAATAAAGGAATGCATTAAAAATCATCATAATTTATTTGAGCAAAACTCTAATTCTAGTTGAAAAATTATGTTAAAAGTACCTAAACAACTCCATCTAAGTTTTGTCTTAATCTCTTTGTTTATTTGGCGTTTTTAAAATAATCCTTTTGTTTTAGCATTGATTTTGTATTAAATTAAGATTAAGATTACGGCATTCACGATTTCGATTGGTTCAAGACAAGTCATCCGATGTAATTTAATTTAAAGAACATTGAGTTACTAATAAAAAAACAAGGCACTTTCAGTTGGATTTTTTTATTTTCTGTTTTGTAATAAATTTGGAAAACCATTATAAATATAATAAAATTTATTTAGAGTATTAATTATCCTATTTCATACGTCAATTATTAGAAATTTAAAATTAATTTAATCATTTTAGTTTTACATCTCAAAAGAGAATTTACACAATATTATAACCGATATTTTGTAGGAGATTATTTTAACTTGTCTAAAAATGTCAAGTTTCAATCTTTTAAGAATTTTTTGGTGTATACTATATAATGTCGCCATTAAGATTTGAATTTAAAACTTCATGCAACTACTCAAATTTCCTATCATTAAATCAATCCTAGTGAATCAATCTTTAAGAAATTATTTGAGTTAAAAATTTTAAAAAATTAGTCTTATATATAAAGTGATATTATTCAACTCAACTTAAAAATAGTAGAAGCCGATAAATGTACCAAATAGTAGATGTCGTGTTGTATAAAAATCACTATAATTCCTTAAGTCACCTCAAATTACAGTCCCTACCCGAATTTCTCGTTGGGTGTGTATTCGATTCATTTGTATCCCGCGGAAGATGGGAGCAGTTTTCGTGCCTCATCTTTTTGCATCGGCGATCATTCGCCTGTAGCCCGGGATTTTGCCCAAGCTCGCTGGTTTTCGAAACCGTATGGGAAGAGTCTGCATACCACTTTGTAACGCCTAGCCATTTCGATGATGACTGTCCCACATTACAACACAAGAAGCGTGCTTTGCACGATCTAGAAAAAGGTCAATCCAGAATTGCTTAATCAACATCTAACTATGAGTTCTTAAGTATGGCTAACCAAAAAGTAATAGATCTGTATAGTACATTAATTCCTTTAAGAGTGATATGATAAATTTATAGAAGAAATTTAGGCAATTTAGGGCAATTTAGGCATCTTAAATTTGATTATCAAACATTAAAAAAAAATCCAACTTAATCATAGTTTCAAAAAAAAAATCTGCAATCATGTCAAAGTAAAAGAGTTAGGGATTTTTCCATTATATATTCTAATATTTGTTTATAACCATAAAATCAATCCTTAGTACTAATGTCTACGTAATTTGGTTCTTTTGTGGAAATAATGACCTAAAGTGTTGCATATGGCTAACATATGAAATTTTCCAAGAATGAGATTCAACGTTGTAGTATCTCGATCATTACAAAGCAATCAAAACAACATGTAAATCAGTCAAAATTAAACGAAGTCAATAACTTAAATAAAATTAAAGATTTGATTTAAAATAAAATGCATCATATCATGCCTGTTTATAATGACACTTATGCACAAGCCCAATGGTAATAATTCGGTGACTTGACTAGGATAACGATGGTTAACCTCTAAAAGAGGAAAACATCACGCTTCCCTATAAGAACAAAAGACTAGGACAACATTATATCTTGAGGTATTTATATTGCCCATATTTGGTATGGTCATCCACTTATTAATAGAAGTCTACTTGTCAACATACAAAGATCTTAATTCACCCACTCCTCATTGCTACTAAAGAGTTTGGCGTAATCATCATGCCACTATTGAAGCTCTCTAATTAAATCTTGATCAACTAGAGCCCACGATTCCTCACCCATACCAAGTTGACTTGTAGTTGCACGATAACCTAAATTCTCGTATGCTTTCACATTAACAATGTCTTTAATAAATGGATGAATCTTAGTTGAAAATAGGTTCACCATTAGCTGAACTCTCCTATATTTAAACTCATGGACCAATTTTTTAGATGAAGGAAGAGTTGACATGCTATCATGGGTAGGATGCAGTGCATCAACATACTTCCAATATGAAGGATCACGTTTAGTTGATTTGTTTCTCTTTGACACTGGACACTTTGGAGCACCCTTGGTTCTTACCTTTTCAGGTACATTGAAGTTGAATTAGTAGTTCACGCAATTTAGCCTTCAAAGTAATTTTCTTAGCATAATCACGCTCTTGAACTCGCTTATGCAAAGCATCTATTTCATGTTGCATCGATAACTTGAATCTCTCGTCATTCATTCCTTGGTCACTAAAATTTAATGTCTTCCAATGAACATGAACTACCTATAAAGGAACTGGATGACACATCATACTGTACCTAGCAAGTTCATATGCACAAGGTAGACCATGTGTGGTTTTAACTATGCAACCACATATAGAATTATCAATACCAATGGTCTTTACTTGACCATACTTGTTAGCCATATGACTCAATGCACTTATTGATACAAATCCTTGTAGCTTGATGTAGAATGAAGTATTATGCTTGTGTTCCACTACATTTATGTTTTTTTTTTTCCTCAAATGACACACTAATCTTTATGTCTCAATGTAATCATGCTGTTCATAGCATCCCAACAACTTACACTAACCTCTCTTGCTATCGTGAAGCAATTTCTTCAATCTCCAATGTGTTGCCTTAACCTTGTTATGTAACACATAATAATTAAGTAGCATAATAATAATTATAATAATAATAATTAAATTAATAATTAGCATAATTGTTATAATTATAATAATCATAATAAATTATTAATATATAAGTTTGAGCATATCTAGTGGTTGTTGTGTTACCCAAATGCAACACCCGATCTATCCATGTTATGACTAACTTTTCCTTGTGAAGAATCAACTACGTATTTTTCACAAAATCACCAAAATAGAAAAACCTGAGCAATTTTTTTCAAACAATGTCACACACTGCATATACTCACCTTCATTAGGAGAATTCATAACATTGTCTCATGCATCCATCACTAAGTCCTATTTCTCCTTTAGATGAACTATCAACTTCCATTTAGCCTTCATATTCTTATTGATACAAAGACGACATAACAATTTAAAAGAGATCAAAAAGACCACTTGTAATACATTAACTAAAGCAATATCTCTGTCAATCACAATCACTTGGAGTATTTCATTGCCTTTGACAATCAGACCTTTTAACTTTTGTAATGCCCAAGTGAAATTATTAGCTCGCTCAGGCTCCACATAAGCAAATGCTATAGAAAATATTATCTTTGTTGAAGTAACACTAACAATCTCAAGTAGTGGTAACTAGTATATGTTGATTTTATAAGTACTATCAAGGAGCAAGATAATGTGGAAAGCACCCAAAAGTTTGATGGCATCTAGATGTTTCCAGCATGTTTCTTTGATAACATCAAAATTGGCCACCTTTCTATGCCAATACACATACTAATGATATTCCAATAAGTTTAGTAGGTGCGACATTTTTTTCCTAGGAGGATTGACAAGCTTATTAGGCATTGTAAATTTAATTGGTAATAGTGACATTATGCATGTTATGATCTTTCAATGTTAGCTATATGTTTCTCAGCTTCATCATGTTCTTCGTCATATCATCGACTAAGGACTTCTCTTCAACACTCAATTGGCCCAAGATATGGATGACCCACCAATGTTTTCACCTCGTGGTTATGACAACCACACATTACCTTAACAATCCATTATTCAGCCTTTTTGAAGCTTGTCACCCTAGATTGAAGGGACATTCACATTTTTGGTACTAGTCATCCTTATTGAATAATACATTATTGTATAGCATTCTATATTTCCCACTTTTTTTGGAACCCAAAATTATGAATGTCTTCATTTTATTACATCCTGTATATGTGTCTAACCTCAAAATAATAAGGACAAATCGTTTTCTTTTGCAATATCTTGAGCCTAATTCAATATAGCATCTTAGGAAGTAAAAGGGCTAAAAATACAAATAAAATTGAGATTTTCATAGTTACATGTTGATATCTTAACAAAATTAATTTACCATTCAATTACCTCTATAGTGTTTAACGCATCACTATAATCAATAGTCTTATTTGTAGTTCCTGTAAAACACAAGAATAACATAAGAAGGGGGGTTGAATTATGTTATTAAAAATTTTCGCAAAACCTTTTCAAAAAGCATTTCATCTAAAGGACAAAAGATAAAGGATTTCAAAAGATATTTGTAAAAATAAAGAGAAGCTGTAAGCAAGAGAAACACAGAGATTTATACTGATTCGTCTCACCCTAGAGACTATGTCCAGTTCTTGGTAATCAACCAAGTCCCACTATAACTTAAACAAGTTAAAAGTATTCTTTTATCCAAGCCTCTTCAGGCTCAACCCAAATAGTCTTTCACTTGCCTCTCCAAGTAAATACCCAAATATTCTTTGATTCAAAGCCTCTTTAGACTTCCACCAATTTCACAGAGAAATGGTTAAGGGTAAGTGATCACACTAAGCTAGCGTCTTATCAGACGAATATACAATGAAGTTTAAGAAAGTGTTATGCATAAAAGTTGTTTACGATTACAGATTGAGAGAAAAGAAAATTTGCCCAGAGTTCCGTCGTTATGACTAAGGTCTTCTCTTCTATTTATAGAGTCCTCCCAAAGTGTCCGTTGTGAGAGCTTTTATAGACATCCTTCGTTTGGTGAAGAAAGTAGTCGTTGGAGCATTAAATACAACATTTAATGCTTTTCACTAATCAGTCACTCTGATAAAATAAAGCAATCTATTTATATAGCCTTTATCATACTCAATCTTGTTGCAGCAAACATATTTGCTTTTCGTATTGACATCTGTATACAAATTCCTCCTTTTATGTGTAAAGATAACTTTTATCAAAGATAGGTACATAGACGTTTTTTCTTTCGAGATGGTTTGCACTTTTTCAAAACTATAGAGCTAAAAGATCAATATGTATCGCCTGAAAGAGTTAGTTGTTATAAACCTTAATAAAAACGCATGAACAGATGATAGTAAAAACATGCAATAGAAGCAAGTGATCAGACGATTGATCGTAAAACTGTTTGTTATTATCAAAACTAATCGAAGGTCATAAATTTGTCCTTTATCTTAACAGTCCCATCAATTGGCAAATTACCTCCTCAAATAGCTTACTAACATGGTCTTCCATATCCACCCACAAATAAATAAAACAAAAATTGTACCTTATTTAAAAAAAATTAAAAGAGGTTCTAGAAAATTTTCAAAATTCATTCTCATGAGTTCCAAAAATTAATTTCTAGAATAAAAATCATCATGTTTTGAAAATTTATTTTTAGAGCTATTAACAAAACAAAAAATTGGGTCTGGAAATTACTTTTCAAATAGTTATGTTTAAGTTCCGAAAATTAATTTCCAAAAGGATAAAAAATATGAAAAGATGTTAAACCTCAACATAGGAAATAAAGGATCTGATTAAATAATTTTAGCTAAACAATACAATTGTAGATAGGATTGCAAATAAAATTAACATAAAATTTTAATACCTTTGACAGGGAGAAGAGAGAGAAGGGAGAAAATAAATAAGTTGAATTTAAAGAACAATGAGAATGAGGTGTAGAGAATAAGGTTATACAATTTTTATATAAAAAGAGTATATTGAGTAGTAATAAATACAAAAAAAGAAGAAGAGAGGAATACATGTAACAATTGTCTTGATAAGATCATTTCTTTAAATTTAAATTGGATCTAATTAATATCCAACTAATGAATGGAATGGGGTCTCGTCAACTTAATATTAAACAAATATAAATTTAGATATTAAACATATTTAAGCCATAAAATTGTAAAAGTAGAAAAAATAAAACTAAGAACTGTTTTGTAATATAATTTTAAAATAAATTATGACAATATAAAAATATTATCATATTATACCAATGATCTTAAATTTAAAAATCTTATATTTTATTATTAACTTTTAATAAATAATAAATATTAAAATATTATATTATATGACAGCAAGACATGATGTGTAAACATAAAATACATTTTCTTATAGAATAATGATAATCAGTACGAAAATTGGCTGTGCAATGAGTTACGAATGATATGTGTTGTATTTTGATTGAAAGATAGTTTTATTTTATTCTCTCCTTTGAATGGCCACGCTATCATCCACCGTTGGATTCTAATTCGTGCAGTTTCGTGTTAATTGCATCATTCTTTCGTATATAAGCTTTCTTTCGGTTTTGGATAAAACAAATGGGCAATGGATGTCATTAAATTATAAGTTCAATATATTTTTGCTTTCATTAAATTATAATTTACTATAAAAAGTAAACAATCAAATCATAGACACCAAAAACAATCCTATAACTAATAAAAGTGTCTATAGCAATGACCACCCTAGTGGGGTATATTGAGACAGCTAAGGGTGTGTTTGCATTGCCATCTACACACCATTTGAGGCACTCAAACGGTAGTGAAGGAAACTACAGGATTGGCGTTCAATGTGATTTTGAAGGAAAATACAAACACGTACACGCAATAAGTCTTCAAATGATCAAGCTTACATAGGACAGAATAGGTTCAACGCTAGAAAAATTTTACATACAATTAACATGCCCAAGCCAACACAAGTTCAATAAATGTAAAAGCTTACATACAATTGATGATGGAGCTAACACAACGGGACAAGGATTATACAATATCCTGTCTTTTCCTTCACTGTCTCACTCCATGTCCTGAAGGCAGGGGATGCTTTTAAAAATATTACCACAAATGGCCAAACAATGTAATACATTATACATCTAAAATGAAGCTTTCTTCCTATTTGCAGCATAAGGAAAACGTGAGCACGTGGCTTCATTGGACAAATCCAAGTTGGTCAGTGCTGGATTACTTGTTTTCTATGATGTCCAGATAAATAACTAATGTATGATACATCACATCATGACTATCCAGTCTTCTTCCTTTTGAAGGCCGGATGTATCATTGCATCATTGTATGAATCTAACTTTTCAATTCTGGCAATGCAGTCTTTCATCCTTTTCAAAACAATTGGCATAGCAGAGCAATTGCTTGAGATCTTTTCATTCAGCAATTTTCGTTTCTTGGCAGTCTCTGGATCTTCTGGAGCAGATGAACTTTCTTCTCTAGAAATGTTTTGTTCTGATGCACCTGTACAATATAAACCCTGTCAACAAGTCAAATACAGTGACAAGAAAAAAAAAAAAAAAGCAAAGAAAACATACTGCACCTTGAAAGAGATAAGGAAATAAATAACATACACAGAAGAAGCCTTAACCACCAAATGGCACAAGGATCATATCTGAAACTGATATTGTTACTGTTGCCTCACGTCAGCTGTGAATCGAAGTAACAGTAACGACATACAGTCATACAATACCCATAGAAAAAAAAACTGCTAGCACTTAGCTCAAGAAAAGAAAACAAAGAAGGAAAGATGAAAAAAACACTAGCAATCATGGGATACAAAAGAAGCTTTAAGCTCAATTTAACAAAGCATCATCGGTCAAGTGTCAGTTCTCTAAATATTTGAAAAGAGTATTTGTTTCTGCCCATGTGACAATATTCAAAATGCACTTTTAATTTTAAACAAGTTTGAATAATCACTATGTTAACCAATGATACCTAGAGGCCAATTTTAGTTTACAACACAGAAAATTCCAAAGTTGTATCTCATTACTCAAAAACTTAGTGGGAAAAGCTTTGAAGTCAGGCAGGTAAAGAAATTGCTTCAAGAAAAACAAAGGGAAAGAGCATATTACTTAGATTCAGATAGCTTGCTGAAGCTGACGCAAAAGCGTGATTAATTTTAGAAAAGCAAAATATGATTCAAACGATAATTTTATTTTATTTTTTATTCACAAGATTCAAATGATGTATTTCCCCTTTTTGCTAATAGATCATGCAAACGATAATTGCTAAGTCATTATCTTAAAGTTTACCTGATCATTTCTAAGCAAATTATAACATCCCCAGTAAATAAGCAGCTAAGTTCATTGTACATTCATTGAAATTCTTACATCACAAAATAACTCGGCTTTATCAACATGCAGATGACCAAATTCAGCAAACATTTGGGTTTTCTTCTCTAGTCCCTACAAAACCAAACCAGCAATTCCAAGGCATCTTATCAACCGAATGAGCTATATTTTTCATTCATCTAAACACAGTAATGTACCTGCATTACCAAGTACCAACTCCAGAAACTACAAACACTAAATCAGATTTCAGTACCCACTAGGGTCGGCCTAATGGTGGGAGATTGTAGTAATATGCATGAAATCATAAGTTTTAACTTCAATGCAACCATTGTAGACAAAAAAAATAAAAATAAATCAGATTTCAGTTTCACTAATGCACAATAATAATCTCAGTAAAATGACAACAAATACATAGGACCTCCAGTAGCAACATACGTTTTTTTTCTTTTTTCAGCAAAAAAAAAGACAGAAAAAGAAAATGGCTTAAGCAAAAAGACATGTGAGAGCAATGAGTCACCTCTAAAGTGCAGTATGCTATCATCACCTAATGTTGCAATTACAACACCAACAACCACATTTAAGCAATCTCAAACAGCACCCATTTCAAACCACATCATACCCAAAACTCACTTCCCCAAATTGAAGAAACTAACTTAAACCCCAGAACCAAATGGAGGAGCATAAAACAATTCAAACGGAACACATAGTTCATGTTCACACCAAAAGCATCCAACCGAATTCGATTAAATTCCCAAATTTTGAGTCACGAAAAGAAAACCCTAGAAAGAGAGGTACCCGGTGGAAGAAAGGGTCTGTGCGCATCGAGGATCGAACGGAGTGTGGCGCTGAGCTCATCTGGAAGCGTTGTTCGGTATTCGAGAATCTTCTGCGTCATTTGCTTCAAATCAGACTCCAGCCTCTCCACTTCCGAGTCTTCAGCTTCGTGAGGTTCCACCGTTTCGGGAGCCATTGTTCGTAGAAATTCGAACACTGTTTGCGTTTATGCGTTCAAGTTGAAGAAGATACAGCAGAGAAGTAGTGTAATGAAGGAAGAAGAGGTTTTTCTGGGTTTACGACTTTTTTCTGGTCCACTTTCAAATTTTGAATTTAGCATGTGTCTGTAGACTCTAGTGCATGATGTTAACTCCTCCTCCACCGATTTGGAGTGGGAAATTGTATTTCCAACCGTTTAAATTAAAAATTAAATCAAATTAAACTATAAACTGGACTTCCTAAACTTTAATTTGTTACTCACTCAGCTAAATTTGCTAGGATTTTATGTAAATTAATGTTTATTTTAATATTACAAAATAAGAAAATAAATTATATACCGTTAGTGTAAAACAGTTTTATATTATCATCTAATTACAAATAATTATATATAATAAGTTTGTTGACTTTTACGATAACTATCTTAAAGTCATACCAACAGTAATTTGTGATTGTTTGACAATGTAAAAATTTTAATACTGACAGTACATAATTATTAAACTCTTACAAAATTAGAAGATAACCATAAACAATTATTATGTTATGTGATTTTTTAAGATGGATAACTAATCTTGTTTTGTATTCACCTACATGTAAGGCATTGCATTAATGAAGTAGAAAAATGAAACTTGAAATAATAATAATAATAATTTTATTTGTTAGATAAGACGTGAAAGAATGATTGTTTAAATTATGTTTGGTAAGATGATAGCAGTTATCCGATAACATTGTAAAAATATTTACAATTCCAATACAGTCTAATTAAATTCAAAATAAATTATATAAACTTTTTTACAAATTAAAAGAATTTTAACTTTTTATTTTATTATTTTTTCTTAACACAAAAGTACTTTTTATTTTTTATGTCATAAAAAAGAATAATTATGTATAAATAATATAAAAAATTTATACTAATTCAATTACAAATTGTTATATATTAATTTGTTATTTTTTATAATAATTATTTTAAAAGTCGTACTAAAGATAATATTTTATTAATTAACAGTATAAAAACTTTTAGAAATGCTTGTTAAACTCTATGAAAAAACGGTGGCTGAATCATAATGCACAGTAATTATGCAAGCTAGAGAAACAATCGCAACAACAGAGGAAAGAAAGTGAAACAGTAAACCCCAAGTTCAGTCGTTCATATTTTCAATCCATCGGCTATATGACAAACCAGCCAACCACCATGACATAGTAATTTTCAGTAAGTTTCTATCCCTGTAAAATCCATCCTTACAAAATCTAAGGAAAAATAGTTAAGGATATTTTTAACCAATAATCAAATCTCTTCTAAGACAAAAAAAAATGGTCGTCCTAAATACAACTCTCTTAACAAAATTTTTATTATATAAATGGTTAAAATCAAATCGCAGTAAATACACTTAAAAAATCCGAGTATTTAATGTACTAAACATTGTTAATGCATGCAAATAAAAAAAAGACTTAATTGCACATTTTCTCTCTAATATTTCACAATTTCACAAATTTTATCATCCAACTATTTTAATTACACATGTTGCCTCTCATATTTTATGAGTTTGACAAATTTTGCCACTCTCGTTTTGCAAATTTTGCCACCCTCATTTAACACTATTAGCTAATCAATGACATGACATTTTAATTGCTAACATAACGAATTAATTGTTGACATAACAAATTAACTGTTAGTGTAGACTAATGACATGATAAGCTAATGATAACATGACAACTTGTTATGTCAATAGTTAACACACCACATCAACAGTCAAAATACCACATCATCAGTTAATTAATAACGTCAAACAAAAGTGGTAAAATACACAATTTTAAAAGTTATGTAACAAAATATACAAATAAAATAATTAAATGACAATTTATGAAATGAACAATTAAAATAATTGAGTGACAAATCTACTAAACAATGAAAGACGAATAAGCCTAAAGAGAATTATAACTTTTGTTCTTTCCTTTTTTTTTTAACCCATCCTTACTTATTCCGTTATAATCCATTAATAATAAAATCATTCAAACACAACGCATGAGAATACATTTCTTGGTCTACATAGTTTGTAGCACATAGCTGAAAAAGAAAATAAAAAAGGAAACGGGTTCGGGGTTGGCATAAATTTGAGAAGAAATATGCAAGTGGCAACTTTCAAATATACCAATAAAAACTAAAATGTCTAGGATGAGTTCGAGGATCGTCAATTATTCAGGGCATTCGCATATTCATCATAAGCAATGTAAACACGACACCACGTGTTTCTAAAGCCAAAGGCAAATGAAAACAATGCCAGTGGCACATATAACTACACCAACAGGATGTCATCCTTAACAGAAATTCGAGAAAATTTCAGGGAAAAGAGAAAATAAAACTATTGCATCTCGTTCTATCCGGCTATATTTCTGTACATAACAATGGAACTAATAATCTGCTATACATTTTTTGACAATTATTTTTTTTCCCTAACTCGCTTTCTTCTGCCATCTACTTTGTATATATGCGGTAGTATTCATATTGCCAGTGTCCCTTCAGAGACTGGGGTCTCATCTAAAGAATCTGTGGATTGAGATTTGGGTTTGCTCATAATTCTGTTATATCCATAACCAAGAGAACTTCCACTTGCTTCACACAGCTGCACAGATAGAGCAAGAATAAGAAACATCCATTCATAAATCAACTATACAAGAGTGATACAAGCAGTGCATGTTTATGCATGAATTCAAAAGGAATACTTACTTCTGTGAGCTCAGCTAGATGACGAGATCTGAATTCATTTATAGTTGCGGCAATCTCCAATGTGGGGAGTTTAGCCTAAAGAAAGAAATGTATCGAAAACTAAAGATCACCCATCTCCATGGTCTAGCATTGTGTCATAATTTTTCATAAACTAGTAATAAATATAATGAAAATCTCTTCTTTGAATATTTTGACTCTAAGAAGGCCTAATTAAACATCATCTAACATTTTCATTTTATTTTATTCTTCTCATCTTTACAATTTTATAAACAGAACAGCTAGTTCTGCCAACAAGATGTGAAGCCAATCTTCCAAATTACAATGCAGTAAAGAATAAAAATATGCTCAAACCATTTCTAAGAAAAGTTGACCTAGACTCGAGTTATTATTTATATGAAGGGAAATTAACAATTGTTCAGCTAATGTCCACAAGATTCAATCACAACAAGAAATAACCATAATCATTTGCTACTGTGTCTGCCATATTCGAATAAGACTCCTAACATAAATATTATGAGTGTGACACATCAAGATATTTTCCATTAGATCAATATTTCTGTTCCAATAGAAATATGATATTCAATGAAAACTGTTACCTGAGCAAGTACAGCAGCTGCTAGTTGAAGACTTGGTTCCAAGGTCTCTGGGACAACCTGCAAGTGGCAGAATGTTCTCTAGAGTAAGCATTTCACTAATGGTCAGCTTTTCTTTCAATTTTGCTACAAAAAATGCAAGAATAAATAACAAACTCTTTTTCCACTGGTAGCATTTGGTCTGCAGACAGGATAGAAAAGAATGCTCTGTTCTGTTCTCTTTGGTTTCATCCTTTTTAAAGGATTCAAAATGTACCAATTTTAAACCGTGTTCTGTTTTTCAAACAAACCAAACATAAATTAGAACTCATGTGTCCTCTTTAGATGTTTTAATGCGTTTACCAAATGCTACCACTGTTTTGGAACTGTACCAGCAGGTAATCAAACGGGAACACTAGAATAGATATGAGAATATTACAGCAGTAGCTCCAGCCTTTTCTAAATTCAATCCATGATCAACGTCATGGGCACGGACAAAAGTCTTCACATTTGGGAAGTACTTGCTCAGAGCCCAAACAGTTCTATAATTTGCACCAGGTGTATCAAGAGTTATTGCTGCAGCACATGCCCTTTCAGCCCCAACCTTATGTAGGACCTAGCCATGCATCCAAAAAAGAATAAAGATGAAATCAGGTAAGAACATGTTATGTGACTAGTACGCTGAAGTAATGTGCACTACCTCTCTACTACCAGCATCTCCAAAGTACACAGGGAGATCCAGAGCACGCCCAACTGCCACTCTATCACTGAAGATATTAGAAAATATGAAAAACAAGTTAGTTCATCATCTCTATATCCTATCCAACACCGCACATAACATAGAGAATTTCACACATATCTTTGCAGCAAACCATGCTAAAGAATCTTGATGAACATTCTATTAAGAGAATTAAAAAATGTGATAAATTACTTGAGGGTGTTCCAGTATTTGGGTATCCTATAATTTCTCCTTGTAAATAGACCACTGCCTGACACGATTGTGTTATGGCCTGTCAATTTATTTGCTCATGTACATTCCAAGATTGTCTCATCCTAGTCTCCAGTTACGAGAATCATTGAACTAGAACTAACTACTGAGATGCTCCATTTAAGTATAAAACAGTACACCCATAAGCCAACTATTGTGAAGGAAAGTAATTAATAAAACACAATCACAGACATCATATTAGGCCCATATCGGTGACGTACGTAAAGAAAGATTATTGTGATAATTTAGTTTTCTTTTCTCCTTGGGAGACAAAAGTCAGCATTATGCATGTGATTTTTTTGTCTTTTTAAATAGAAATAACATTAAATAAGCTTAAAGCCTAGTATAGATATCAAATCATTCATCCACAGGAAAAGGATGATAGTTTCAATTAGCAAGTTGTGTTACCTTCTTACATCTAGTGCAACAAACGGAATAAGACGCTCAGAAAGAAGTTGGGCAATGATCTGCACATAATACAAAGATAAATTGTCACACCTAAATCAATTATGTAAACAATAAACTAATTCATCAAACTCAAAAAAAAAAGAGAGAGAGAACTTACCTGACCAACTCGTCCAAATCCACAAATAATGATATGATCTTGCAGATCATCTGTCTGTAAAAGATGTCATCCAAAAAGAAGTCAACTACTTATTTTCATGTCACTCCAAAATAGAAAATTACAAATGGTAAACCCATATGGGTTAACTGCATCCACAATCTACCACTGGTCTAGGAAGAGCTCCTACACAATCTCCTTAAACTACTATATACTTTTTAGCTACAAACCTAAAACTAAATTATAAACAATAAACTAACAACAGTCAAGTCAAGTCAAGTGATCAGGATGAAAAAAAATAAAGAACATACAGCCCAAAAATTTCAAATGCAAGAAATAAGCACTCCTGATATCAAAAAGGTATGAGGGATATCAAAGTTTCCCTTTCAAAACAATAGACATATTTATCATTTGTCTAACTAAATTCTATCCAAACACGTTATCCCTATGGTATCAGTACAAACTTTTAACAAGGCAGTGAGGACTTATGCAACTACAGTTAACTGACTTCATAAAAAACTTTACCATCTCAGCTAGGTTTATAGTTTTCAATTTATTCCATCCCTGCCTTTTACTGATAAGAATTGTCAAACTAAAATGAGTTGCCAAACTGAATTTTAGCAACTCAATATTTGGGCAAGGTTATAACTAAATAGGTATAATGGGTGCTTGTTATCCAATCATTTAGTACTATGTCATATTAGGTTTTGATACAGAGAATACTGACCAATGCTATCAATATTGTCGTTCACTTTTAAGAAAAATTCAAATTGTTCAACAATAAATACTGACATTTTATGTTTTTCCCCTTCTCCTATAATGCTGATAATGGTGACAGTATGGCAATTCATATACAATAAAATTATTCACATCATCACAGACATCAAATGTTAGAAATCTTTTCTCTTTTTAATCACTAAACAAGATAAAAAATTAGCAACATCAGCAACAGATTTCTAGCCATAAAAAAATTGGTATATTGAATCAATTTCATAAAATAAAGGTTAAAAAAAGTCCATGAAATTTACCAATCTGATCTATATTTCTGGGAATTAGAGAATGATTAACCCAATCCAATACTACTTTTATGTACTACTAACCAATAGTAGAAGCATCTTAGTTTTATGGATCTATGAATAAAGTTTCAGGGATTTGAATTTCGGGAATTTTACTTGCAAACTAGGATTAAGATAATTTAACTGAAATATTTTTCGAAGGTCAACTGAATAAATCCGACTCCTTGATGTAGCCAGATGTCAGTTTCTGAACAACTCTAATAAGTCTTAATACAATACAACTACTTTATACCTGCATGGCAAAAATTCCTATACCTATGAAACACGGTAAATAATCTATTTAGCTGTAAGAAAGATGGTAAACAATGCACCAGTAAGAGCACCCAATCACAGACACTTCTAAAGCTAAAAATTCATGACCATTATTAATAAAATTACTGGTCATCAACTCATGTAAGAGATTTTACCTCACTTTCTACGGGTAATAAACTTCTAACATCATTCTGCTCAAAACGGGAAGCAATCAGCTGGCCTCCTGCAGCTAGCCATGGTGTGATAGCCATTGAAATGCCCACAACAAGAAACAGCAAAGATGACAGCTGCGAAGACATTATACCCTGCAGAAGTGCCAATTAGTGGGGAGGAAAATAGTAGTTTTATTTACAAATTATTAAAGAAAACAACAATTCTTAGCAGTTACTACTTACTAGTACACTGATCTACATTTTGTATTTTTCAACTTACAATGAAGATCAATCATTAAAAACTAAATATAATACAAAATTCACAAAAAAGAGAGAATTTCAAGAATCATGCTAGCAAAGCCCCATAATCTATCCGAATATCCACAAGAGAAATTCCCATACATGTTGCAAGAGCTGAACACCAGAACAAAGAAAAATGTACAGTTCAGCCTAATAATAAGGATATAATGATTATCAGATTTTAGAAAATCCCGGAGCTCCTCCGCATCCTTATACTCCATGTAATAGAAATACAACACATCTCGATAGATAGAATCCTATGGCTATACTCCTACCAAAAACTTTCCAAGCAATTGAAAGAAATCATTGGAGGTTACAGCATGCATCCAGGCTTCCCTCTTAAACCGGATAATGTTAACCTATAAATCCCAAGGTCCTGAGCAATGCAAGAACAGATGACAATGAGTCTCAACTCTTACTAAACATCATGCTAAAAACAGCGAGAGACAAAAGCATATTTTATCAACACTTATCCAGCTTGCACCTATTATATATCCATTATTAAATTAACTCCAGAAAAGTGACTTATTTTACAGGAGTATGAAGACCTAGAGTAAACTACTCTTAATAAAACATAACTCTTGGTATAAAAAACAGTTTTCAAGGACAAAAACCTGATTAACAGCTTCACCAAAAGCCACAAATGCAAACTCTCCACCAGGAGCAAGAAGAAGACCAACTCTGATGGCAGAAATGAGGGAAATCCCAAACATTCTACCCATCAAAGAAACCAAGAGAGTCTTGCCACATATTAAGAGTCCTAGTGCGCCTGCAATGACTGGGAAGTTTGAAACAAGAAGTTTTGGATCAATTGACATCCCAACCTGAAAAGTCACAAAAAGTAATTCCTATCAATTATGTAGATAGAAGCTGGCTGGTCATTAAGACATTGACAAAATAGTTGTAAAATCTGAAGACAAATCCACAGTTAAGCAGTCAAGATTTTCTGATCAATGTAGCATAATTGCTATTGTCTAGATTCTAGATCAATAAAAGTTCAAAATGTTCCTTGTACAAAGTAATTGGCGAGATGGTTTTGAATTGCGGCCACATATTGGCTTCAAAGAACTCAGCAACCACATCTGTTGCCACATTACCCATAATTGTCCACAACTTTTCAAATAGCAACACAACCATAACCGCAATTTAAAATAAAAAATAGATATTGTCACATGAACAAATAAAACAATACAATCAGTAAATTTGTGAATTCCGATATTCAGAACCTACCGTCATAAAGAAGAGCCCCAAAAGAAGGCCACGATATGGAGCAATATCAGATTCAACCTGTAAGGAAAATTCAGTTTCTGCCAGTAGTAAACCAGCCAAAAATGCTCCCAATGCCATGGAAAGTCCTGCCTGTTTTAAGTAAAGGAAAACAAAAACACATCAAGGTCAGGTTAATGAACTCAATAATACTGAACTTGAACACAAGGTTTTGAAAACCAGACCAGTCATCAAACTAGGTCACAGTTCAATGGTTTAACCATAGTTGAATCAGAAATTTCTATACACACCATAGTTATCAATCTCAGATAGTGGCGGGTAGTAGCTGACTCCAAAAACACTATAATGGGATAGTACACAGTAAGATGACCACTAATTTGAATTTTTTTTCATACAGAATAAGTAATTTATACTATATACCTACAAAAGCTCAAATTTAAAAATTACTCAAAATTCATGACATATTCATAATTAACAATAAAAAAGCATAGGTCTTAAGCAAAACATACAAGTAAATGTGTCACAGTTGGGGGATTGGTCAAAAATACTGCCAGAGATGGGTGGGTGTTGATCACACAAAAGAGATGAGAATGGGAAATTATATCAACTTAGGGTTTTTTTAAGTTCCAAAATGAGGTGAGCGAAATGTTGACTTTGCCCACCCAAGCCCCCACCAAAACAACACAGTTTCAAAGGGAAAATTGAGTTTTCAATATGCCTCATTATAGTGCCATGAGAGGCCACTATGTTGGCTGTGATTGAGACCACAACGATGGCTATTCAAAAAAGCACTGCTATGCAAATTTTGTGGCAATCAAGGCGGCTCGCACTGTTATAGCACACTATCAATAACTGATACACACACACACACACTCTTGTAATATAATGATATTTGTATTATCAATTTTTATTGACATAAATAGTGAGAATTTGATATTAGTTACTATTGGAAAGTTGCCTTAATTGCAGTCACCCCTAGCCCGCCTTAATTGTAGCCTAACAGAGTTGGTTGCCAATGTCTTGCAAAGGGCTACCAACAAAGGGGCTGACCACAAAGGCTAAGTAAAGCAGTCATAAAGTGCTAGCTGCTGGGATGTTGGCTCTTAAGAGGTTGAGACCCCACATCAATTAAAGATATGGCCAATGTTAGTCCTTATAAAGCTTAGGCAATTCTCACCTTACATGTTGGTTTTGTAGGTTGAGCTAGGTCCTAAGCCCAAATTTTAAGATGATATCAAAGCCCATCATAGATCTATTGTTGGGCCACTTGCATTATCATGCTCCAGGCACATAGCCCTATGCATGAGAGGGTGTTGGAAAGTCGCCTTAATTGCGTGACCCCTAGCTCAACTTAATTGTGGCTTATCACTTTTGGTTGCTAGTGTCTCAGAAAGGGTTACCTATGGAGGGGCTAACCAAAAAACCTATCAAGGAGTTCAACCACCAAGACATCAACTCTCACCGGGTTCAAGTCTCACATCGACTAGAGATATGGCCAATGTAGTCCTTATAAAATTTGGGCAGTCCTCACTTACAAGTCGGTTTTGTAGGGTTGAATTAAGCCATAAGCCCAAATTCTAAGAGTTATTTATATATTTAAGATTAAATATTATTCTGGTAAAATGAAGTATGTACAAATATTAAAACTGCTTTAGAAAAAGAACAACCAAATATTTGTCACAAAATTATTTTGGGAGTAAGTTAATTTTGAATATAACCATTAAACATGACAATGTAACTAATAAAATCAAAGCTGAAAATTAATTGTAAACTTCTAAAATTGTTATTTTCCATGTGATACTAAATTAATTTTTGGTGATCTCTTCCATAAGTGATATTTATTTCTAAGCTTTAGTAATTAGGTTTTCGCATGAATGATTCAGATTCTATACACAGCAAACTCACCTCAATTTGATATAAGAATGTTTAATCTAATTATATTACACAGGAAGCACTAACGTCACAGCGGTTGAATGTTGCCTTCTTAGGCTGCACACCCATGTTCGATTTCAGCTTCTATATGCAGCAATCAAATTTATTACAAGAACAATTAATTTGATAACATTATGCAAGAAGCACTAGTGATACAGTGTTGAATGTTGTCTTCTTAAGCTACACAATCATGTTTGATTCCTACTTCCCCCAATTGGTGCATTCTGTGGTAAGAACTTCATACCAGTTAAACCTCTCAGACTCAAACCATATCAAATTGAAGTGGTCCATAGCCAGTTCAAGGGTTATAAGACCAGTTCTCTAGTTGCAAGATTAAGGCTTAACCAGACTGGCTAGTGGAGCATTTCACAATAGAACCAATCCAACTGGCCAGTCATTTTCTGGAACAATGTTTAGACCAAACAATCAAACCTTCACAGGCCTTTTCATTTCCCAAAATACTTATTGAAAACATGAAAAGTTGTTTGTTTCTAAAATAAACATAAACACGAGAAGGAACTCTTTCAACTTATCAAAAACCCAAAAGAAAGGATAAAATGAAAAGCAACAGGACAATCACATACCCTGGCTGTAAGAAGACTTGTGCCAAGAATAACAAGGAGTGTATTGGCTGAGAAAATTTCTGCATTTTGATTTTCTGCAACCTGTTTGTATATTGGTCGAAGGAGCTGAAAAGAAGAACAGGAAACTCAGCACAAAGCATACTCTACATCTACAATTGAAGTACCACCATGCAATGCCTTCCAAATGAGCCCCAAAAGGACATCACTTATCCTTTGATAAAATGGCTTTTTTAATGATATATGTTTTACCATTAGCATCTTGACACAATACAATTATTACTAAATATTCTAAACGGCCATTCCATTCAATGTACTATGCACAGAAAACATATAAAGAAACTTCCACCGAGACCTCATAAGTTCAAGCACTACAGTCCAAAACTCATCTCAAACTATTTAAGTAACTGAGTCTATGTATTTCATGTATGGTAACTGATTGGTAACTTCCATCCACCATGATAAGTCAGATATCAAAATGTGTTTCAAGGGATTGTATATATCATGTGATACCATAGAATTGATGGCCTAGCATTATGCTTTATATAAATATATATGTATTGAAAAGGATACAAATCAAGAATTAATTACATAAAATAGATATAGTGATTCACGAGGACAAGAAAATGTAATATTTTCTCCAAGTAGAAAAAAAAAAGTAAGCATCAGCTATCCTGATTAGGACTACATATTAATGATTAACAGTTATACTGATGAGAGATTTCACAGTCCAGTTCTGAATACCACTTACCAATCGTCCCCCTGCAATTATGGCAGTGATGGCAACTGCTGCCTTAACAGCGGCCAGTCCAAGTGCTTCAGCAATAGCTTGAAAACCAACCTGAAAATATAGATTGGTATTTCCAATGAGGAGTTGAGGACAACAACAGCAGAATATACATGTAGAAAAAATAACAATGACAACCACAGAAGATCACGCGCTCACATCAACACTACCAATCATGCGCTTACATGAACCAACTTTAATTAGAAAGAGATCTGTATCTTGACCTTTTCAATTTACCATAAATAAAATATGCAATTAATTGCAAGTCCTATTATATATAATGATTAATTCACACATTAAATTCCAGGCCTGTGGAGGGGACATAATTGACAAAGAACCTTTGTAATTATGCAATGTGGTTATACTAACAAAGTATTGTTGAAATTTTTGCTTGCACTTTCATTTCATGTGTTCATACTTCTTTCAGCATGTTAAATTAAATGTTTCATGTCATATACTGTCTCTCAGGCTTCGCAGGAGTCTACACAATTTAATCAGTTCTAAACAGCTAAACCTCATGACCAAGAGCTTAGAAAAACGTTACCCCTCCTTTGGAAGAATTAGGAGAAATAAGAGGTATGAGTATTAGCAAGACCACGACAGCCAGATCCTGAATAGAAAACAAAAGAAGAGTAAAAGTCAATTTGGGTCAAAATATTGCAACACCAATACAATAAGAAATGCAAGGCATTTAAGAGCTAATAACAAAAAATCAATGTCAGAAATTGCAAATTCATATAACAATTGACCCGATAGAGCAGACAAAGTAGAGGATGCTTGTTGAGGATCTCTACAAAAAAACATAATAAAGTGCTCAAGGGACAAATATATAGATGCATACAGCCATCTGCCCCAACATCCAACTGAAGATGATAGTTTCACAGTTTAATCCTTGCTTGTTAGGAACATGCTTGTTTAGTGTCTCTAAAAATATGGTATTAGTATAGCATCAATATGTGTATAAAATTCTAGACCGAGCAAAGAGCAAAGATAATATGCTCATCCAATAACATGAAACTATGGGAAATCGTGATTAGATTATCCAGAAGGTGCAGCAACAATATGGGATACTGAAGCAAGATACATATAGAACTCATGACAAAGTTCAGCCAACTATATGTCACAAGAATTATTTTCTCTCTACAATCTAGCACAACATTTCACAAGAAAATTCTTTCAGCATCTAAATAGATGGGTAAGGTACAAAGTAACCTGAAAAAGTAACACAGAAAAAGTAGCTCGGCCATGCCGTGATGTGCTCTCACCTCTCTCCTGCAACACCTGCAAAACAAGTTCACTGAAATTATTGCAGCATGATAGACTCACCAGAAATAAAAGAAAAAATTAGATAGAATGAACACTGTCTTTTTCCCATTTGATGACAATATAACCTTGACTGTATGTATTGAACTCATTTGAGAACCTTTCAACAAGGAGTATTTGATACAGCTACAGGCATTAAGCTTTATCAAGTAGTAATAAGCATTAAAACATTTATTAACAGATGCAAGATAGAACAAAAACTCTTGCAATCACTTACCCAAAATTTACAGTTAATGCTTGTCAAAAAAGGTGGATATTACTTAAACATGCAATCTTAGGTTATTTACCTGCAGAACAACAGCAGTGGATGATAATGCTAGGCCATTCCCAATGACAATAGCAGCAGGACCAGGTTGGCCACAAATATAACGAGCCACCAAGCCAATAGCTACAGCAGTTGCCAAAACCTGCATTTGTTCATACATGCTAAGGATTGTCAGTTAATACATTACAACAGTATAGCTTGAGGGGAACAATAATAACAAGGGTGGGAGATGGAGTTTCCCAATCACCTGTGCAGAGCCTAATCCAAAGACATATTTCTTCATTGAACTAAGCCTTTCAACAGAGAGCTAAAACAACAAAGCAAATAAGAGCCTCAATTAGCTCTTTTGATAATGGTGATGATCAAAGTTAACGTAGAACAACTGAACAAGAACTAATAGGAATCCCCACCTCCAGGCCAATATTGAATAGAAGGAAAACAACTCCAAATTCAGCTACTGCTTTTGTCCCATGAACATGACGAATGATAGAGAGACCATAAGGCCCAATTAAGATACCAGCAGCCAAGTAGCCAAGAACAGGACTGCCTAAACATTGTTGCAAGATAGAGGGCATTGCATGACACAAAAATATGTGAATGTAAGACAATTAGTTTTATTGAGTATACCTTTAAAAGAAATTTAACATATCGAGGTAACACTAAAATGCTTCTGATAAAAGCACAAATTTTCTATTTAAGTACCAAATTTTCCTTAAATATTACAGTTTCATATTGTCGTAACCATACTTTTCAAACCAAGACTCATCCCAGTCCAGCAGTTGGTCCAGTCAACCTTAAAAACACCATTTGAAAGCCAGTGTTTGAATCAGTGAACAGGTCAAACCATGCAATCTGGACATGGTTTTCATTTTAATGAGGATAATTTTCAACAAAATGCTGTTGCCACTAAGCCAAGCTTTATTTGTTATTTAAGTATCACAAACATGGTGAATTTTAGAAAATATTGTATTTTTTTGTTGCTAGGCTTGATTATTTATTATATTATATATAAAAAATCAATACATATGTTATATTTATTGTATTTTTTCAATGGTATTTTAATATATCTATAAAATATATACTTATTATACCATATATTTGTAGAATATAATATATAATATATATAATATAGGTACATTCGAAAACCCAGTTCATCCTCGACCTGACCTCAAAACCTTGAACCTCTCTCTTCCACAATGACCAGTCTAATTTTGAAAATATTTGGTCATAACCAAACTAAAAAATTGTCGCTAACAAAAGAACCATGAGCTAAAAAGAGTGGAGATAATCTGTGCATCAAAGTTTCATTTAACCAAAATATGTGGAGTTTGGCGCCTAATCACATTCTAACTAAAACATCTACAGTCCTAGACAAGCAACTTCGTTATACTTGACAGACTATGTTCAATTCAACACTAAGAAAACATAGCAAACGAGTTACCTCCAGGGATATTTTGAAATATTGGCACAAATATAACACTTGCAAGTAATAACCAAAGCATGTCAAAGAGGGAGGCTTCCTCCTCGTTCACCTGGGATAGATGTCATACAAAGTCAGATAAAATTTATAAAATTGAGCACAAGAATAAAGGGGAAAAATGAAGAAAAACAAACCTCCTGATGAGGTAATGATGCAATGATTTTCTTGATTTTCTTGGGGAGTTTCTGAAGTTGTCTAACCAAAGGCTTTGCACTAGAGGAAACTTCTTCAACACTGGTCATAATAACATCTGCCTGTGGAAGCAGCTGAGCATTCCTCTCCACTCTATTAGCATAGAAGGCAACCCTGAAATAAAAACCCACCATTTATTGAATACTAGGTAAAATCATTATATTAAACCTTTGCATGTAAATTAACTTGGCAAGTAAGCACAATATAGTCAGACTCCCTTAAAACATTCTGAGCAACTTAAACAAAGGTGACACGTGTCAAGGCATACAAGAAATATCCCCGTCCAAAGTCCAAACAATAGCAATTTAACTTTAAAAACAGTTTTCAGACAAGCCAGTGAATATTGTGCCTTGATATACTTAATCATGTTGCACAGAAAGCTCAAGAACGTCATATTAGTATTTTGTATGTATTATTCCTATACCATACATATTATATGCCAATCACATGATGTATATATTCATCCAGATAAATTGCTTTTAGAAGGATTGAAATAAAAGTGACAGCAATAAATGAAAAAGATGTAGCAAGATCATACACACCCCGCTCCCATTAACAATAACCCAAATATCAGCTTGGGCAATTGCTTCTGTACAGATAATACAAGGCCCTGGAAGACTGATGCTGGTGTGAACTCAGTCCCATCTTCAGTAAAAGAGAAGAATGATGCAGGAAAGAATCGAGAAGACTTTTTCAATAATGCCTTAGGAACTAAGGGTGAACTATCTCTGGTCAAATCTTTCTGTGTTTCCTGCTTTTTTTTTTGCATAGCATTCTCATTATCACTTAAATAATCAGACTGAGTTTTGTCTTCCAAAATTTGGCTGGTTTTATCAGATAGTGTTTCAGGTGATAACTTGGCAAGCGAAGATTCATCATCAATTGCCATATCCCTGTCTCTTTCAACAGTGACATCAGAAAAACCTTGAACCACTTTCTCCTCCTCAGGAACAGCCACAACATCCTGTGCTGGTGTAGTTTCTATGGTATCAGCATTTGAATTAGAATTAGACTTATCTGCTCGCTGTAAGGCAATCTCTGCATCATTTACATGTTTTGTAGCCTCAAGTTCAAAGGCAACAGCTTCCTCTGCCAAAAGCATTATGTTTGTAACATCCTCTTCAGCTTTCACCGCATTCAGCTGAGCCTTTTCAGCAATTTCTTGCAATTTGCTCATTTCCTTCTGCAACTCCTCCTTTCTATTTTGCAAGCGCCTCAGCTCTGCCTCACAATTGGCTAAATTAGCCTGGCATTCCTTGATATCGTCTTGAGCAACCAAAATAGCTTTCTCCTCTTCGACCATGTCCTTATCACCATTGCTCTCATTAGAACCTTGTGCTGAATCACGAACTTCTTTCGCAGCCTCCAAAGATTCTATGGCTACTTGAAGCTTTGCCTCAGCTAATGAAAGAGCCATTCTTGCATTTTGGACAGCTTCTTTGGCCATAAGTTCTTCATTCGCTATTTCTTGGATGGTGTCAAGGGTAGAATTAACATTGCTCAAAGAACTTACTGCTTCATCATGCAAAGAAATGGCAGTCTCTGAGATTTTTTTAACCTTCTCCTCAAACATGGTACTATTTATTTGAGCTACTTCTAGCTCCTTCAAGGCCTTTTGCAATAGTTCTTTCAGTTCATCTACACTTTGTTCCACTACTCCTATTTCACTCCCTCCTTCTTTCCTTCCAGCTTGCCCTTCTTCTTCCAAAGGTGCATCCAATTCAGTACTAGAAACAGGCCCCAATCCCGCATCCTCACCTGAACCTTCTACATAATCAACATTCCAGCCATTGCCATTAACATAAGCTAAAGAATCATTACCCTGGCACTTCGACCAAATTACTCTAGACCCCATAAAAAGATTATTATTCTTACAAGACAAACTTCTCTTCATATTCAAAACTTTAAACTCCCTACCAGTGACCACTCTTGAATTATTCCAACAAGCAGAAACACTCATCGCACTAATACGCAATCTTGAAACACTTCTCGAGTTGCAAAAAAACGCACAACCATAACCCCTCCCTCTAAAATCAAAACAACCTAATTGTCCAACTGATCTGTGTCTGTAACTCGTCCCCACACCTCCATGTAACATTCTTGACTGCGGCAAACTACAAGCCATATCCATGTTCATACTCCTCAACCTATCACAACTCAACACTCAGAGAAACAACACTGTTTGTTCAACACATTTTACGTACACCAACAGCAATTCATCAAAAACCTGATCAAAAAGAAAGAAAAAATCAGAAATGCCAAATACGACACAAACTCCACATTCATCTAAATCAAACAACGCACTCAACACCACGAAATTAGAACCAAAGCCGTATCCGTGTTCAATATTCCCACACAACAACGCGGTTCAACACATTTTGCAAACACTAATCAGCAAATCATCGAAAACCGTACGCAAAAATTATCCAAATAAAAAAAAAATCAAAAACCACTGAATCCAACGCTATTTACACAATAATCAGAAGTAAAGTACTTTAATACAACGAGATTGGAACAGATTCACAGAAACGATGCAAAAGTGAGTGTGCACGTACCTGTGCATCGAAGGATAGGTTTCGTTTCGCAGTGGAAAGAAGAGTGTGAGGATTGATCACGAACTAACAAAGAATGACGAAAGCGTTGAACGAATCGGCGTGGCGTTCGAAGTTCGAAAGCTCTACTTCGCTTTGTGTCTGAAACAGCGAAATTTATAGCAATATTTGAGATTTATTTTATTTTAATTATTTTCCTTTTCTTACACTACACCTACTCCTTCTTAGTACTACTTATTACTTCGTGTTGTTCGCTGTTTGGGAAGAGGGAAAATGAAAAATTCCAACGGAGGAAATGTGCAATAGGGCGAGCCCTTCTTCTCTTTCTCTCTGTTCCCTGAAACGGCCCTTTTATAATAGCACTCCCATATGTTTTATGTTAGTGTATCTTTTTTGGAGGTGAATAGCCCTTTTCTTTTTTTTCAGATACCAACAAGGCTAGGCAACAAAAACGGCCGTCGAGTATCCGAGAGGGATATTCTTGAGGTCATTTGTTTTCGCTCACGTGTCGAAGTGGTTGTAGACTAAGACTTGGTTAGAGTTTATTCATTATAATTATAATAAGCAACTGATCCCCGAAATTTTTTTAAGTAGGTTCCTGCTATAAAAATTTATACTTGAGTCCTTAATTTTTTAAAAAATAATAATTAGGTTTTCAGAGTTAATTTCCATCTGATTGTCGTTTGTTTCAGGGATCAAATTAAAAAAAATTCAAAAGATTAAAGACTCAATTGAAAAAACTAATACAAGGATCTAATTAAAAATTAACTAAAAGTTTAAAAACCTACTTAATAGTTTAACCTTTAATTTACTAACATTATGTTAGTCCAATAAGGTCTTGAATTTAAGTCTTGTGGAGGAAAAAAGTGGTTGGGAAAAGATACTTCATTAAAAGTGATTAGCTAAATTCTCCAGCAGAAATTAGTCATCAATAAAACTAGTAAATACTTCGCACCTATTTTTAATTCTACGATTTTAGTCCCCCAAATTTTAAAAATCTACAATTTTGGTCTAACAGTTAAATGTTCATCTGTTAACTGTTAATACCTCAACATTAACTATGATGGGGCATTAGACTAAATACGTGGCATGTAACACCCTAGGGGTATTACTGTAACTAAGCCTAGTTTTTGAGAATGGAAAAACCTTAAAACATAAACACAACATGCCGAAGCTACTCATAAATATAATTGGATTTTATATAAGAATAATCTAATAAAATACCATACATGCCTAATAGAATTCATCTATCACCTAAAGGTGTCGTACAAAACATAAAGAGGAATACAAGGAAATAATGTAAACTAGGCTACGCCTTCTTGCACGTGATTCCAAGCTCCATCTGCACACGTCTTCACCTTTATCCTGAAAAAGGAAAAACTTAAAGGAGTGAGACATAATGTCTCAATGAGTGTTCTAAGGACTTTACGACTAGGTTAGACTCTTTTACCCAAACAACCTTTATCACTTATCTCTCATGGCTTTACTCTCGTTGAGTGTGTAACAAATCTTCATATTTAAGGTTGGATCTATGCCTTTTATCTGTCGATACCTCCTGTTAACTCCTCTCTCATTCTCACAACTGGTATATTAGTTTACTTTCATACTTAACCTTGGAATTCATCCTCATTACTAATACCTTCTTACCGTAACCCTCTTTAATGTTTAAACCATTCGTGTTTAGATTTTACCCTTCTTCTTTTTTATATTTAAAGTTGTCCACTAAGGGTCAAGATACCCTAGAATACTCTTAACATTCCTTAATACTTATCTTAATACTCCTAATTTATTTGCTCTTACTTGTCTTATACCTTCCTATTATGCCAGGTGGGAATTCACCTTTTTCTATCTAATTCACAACTATTATTGTCCAACTAGAACCCTCATAACACTGTCCTTGGGTCTAGCCCTTTACATATCCTTAAAGTAGCAAAATATATTCCTAATCACAAACATACATTCTTATCTCACATCACAAGACACAATTACACTTTTCACATATACACACAATATGTCGATCACTCGTGAACAAAGGCACATAGACTACACATAATTACAACATAGCACACTTCAACATATCAAGCTACAATAGGATGCCTATGCATGCTATGTTCCTAAATCTCTACTCCTGTACATGTGGTACCAACTTAAACTTCTCAGAGTAGACTATGAGTAAGTGCACAGCCATAAGAAGTGTCATCAGTACTGATGCCTTCTGCTTTCGCACCCTCAACTAATATGATATTCTCCAATGACTAGTCAGGGTTACTCAACTTTGCAAATACGCTCCAGCTCCATGGGATCAACATGGCCCATTAGAGTTTTCACACCAAGTATTATAACCCCCAAGGCTAAGGTTAACAACCCATCCTAACCACCACCAGCCAAATTCTTACATATTTTCCTTTATCACATAGCTCAGATGTTATGATGCATGATCACAGGAACCATGCACATGGCTTTACTTAAACATTTCACACTAAGGATCCCACCTCTCATAGACTAGGTTACTTTTCACTACCGAATACCCATTACTTTACATACACCATGGCATGGGGTCATACATAAGCACATATGGTAGTTTATGTCATAGAAATCCATAAGTTATTACCACAAAGCATTTACCACAAGTCAACAATATATGTATTTTCTTAAGGCAAGTACCAACCACAAGATATAGATCCAACAAGACATTAAAGTAAAAACAATCATACAATGAATAAGTATAGAAGGCAACAACATAAACTTAAAATCCTTTACTCTTAGCTAGGGACATCAACTTTGGTGTCTTAGAGGGTCACACTTAGCATCAGACCCTTGGCGCTTAACGCAACTTCACTTTACTTCTAGACCAATTCTCTAGTAGGTCCACGCTTAGTGCCAGAAGATTGGCGCTTAGCACCACTTATATAGGGAATCCACTTGGTATATTCACGCTTAGCGCCAATTCTAGCTCTTAGTGTCAAACCTCTAAAGAACCAAGGGTAGTTTCCTGCCTCTGCCACACTAAGCCCCAAATTTCTGCTTAGCGCCAACTACGATCTCTGTAAATCACGAGGATTTGCAAAATTTGGAACCCATGATTGTCCTTGGCTTCCAAACACTCCCAAATAAATTAAAAAATTCTTAATCACTTCTAAACACTTAATCTACTCTATAAACTCCTCAATCCTACATAATCTCTCCAAGACTCACCAAATCCCTAACTTAGGCACAAAGGGGGGAAGCTAAATAGAGATACAAAGCACAACCTAATGAGTAAGGGAAGACAAGGAGAAAAACACCCACCTTTAAGGATATATAGAGTTGAGTTTTGGGGCTTGGGTTCTCCAGTCTCTACTCCTCCTCTTTCTCTTCTCTTCCTCTTCTTTTTCTTTTTCTTTTCATCCCTCTGACTTCTCTCTTCTTCTATTTTCTAACAGCTAAACCTAACTCTCTTTCTCTTTTCCCTTCTTATAACACGTGGGTAGGTAAGTGGCTTGGTGGGCTTAAGTCTCCTATTAGGCCTTAAATGCTCTTTTGGGTTCTATTATCTCATTCCTATTAATTTCTAACACTAGGGTATTAATAATAATAACAATAACAACAGTAATAATAACAATAAATATAATAACAACAACACAACATAGGAATAATAATAATAATAATAATATAATAGATATAACAATAAATACATATATATAATAGTAACAATAACTCTTAAGGCATCTTTTATCCAATAATACATTGAAAATGTCCTAAAGGGCTTTTTTGTGGTTTATTTCTATTACCTGAAATTTGGGGTGTTACATGGCAGATAATATTTAACAGACTAATGTCACGTCATAATCAATGTTGAGACATTAATAGTTAACAGATGAACATTTAACAATTAGACCAAAATTATAGATTTTTAAAATTTGAGAGACTAAAATTGCTAAATTAAAAATATGGGGATCCAAAATTCAGGATTTTTTTAAAATTGGAGAACTAAAATTGTGAAATTTAAAATAAGGAGACCAAAATCGCAGATTGAGAATTATAGAGGGACCAAAAATGTAATTTAGCCACATGATAATTATGCGACAACATTTGAATATTGAAAAATGCTCTCTGTCCCTTTTCTATAATTTTTCCTTTTTTCTAAAATAAAACAAAGGCAAAATCAAGATAAAAAAATAAAAATAAGGTTAAACTATTGAGTAGGTCCTTAAACTTTTAGATAATTTTTAATTAGGTCACTATATATATTTTTTTAATTGAGTCCTTTCTAGGAAATATTCCATTCAAGATAACAAAATATTCACAACAATTTAACTCCAGGGACCCAATTAAAAGAAATTAAAAGATTAAGGACTCGATTAAAAAAAATTAGTATAGGGACCTACTTAAAAATTGCCTAAAAGTTCAAGGACCTACAGATGTATTATCCCTTATAATAATTATTATTAATTTTAGAGAGAAGGCAAGTCACTAAAATGAGTCACGAAGATTATGAGATTTCATGAAAAAGAGATGAGACGGAGAGATTTGCGTGGTTGAAATTGTACACTTAAGTGTTTTGTTTTCTTGGTGTATAGATTTTATGGTTTTTAGTTTGTGAAGAAAGAAATCAACTCTTTTATGGTAAGTAAATGTACAAAACAAGGAAGTTGGTTGCTTGATTGTCTATTAATCGGCAGGTCTAGCTTTAAAATTATTAGTAGACAACTATGCAACGATGATGACTACATGCAAATGCACTAACACTTAAGTGAGTGGATGGTTTAATAGAGGTTTGATATATTAGACAAAGAACGTACTTAAGAGAGTTCATCTCTCTCACCCATGCATATATATAGGCGTGGGTGGTTAGGATAAGTGGAGAAGTTTGATGAAACGTCTGTTAGTGCTGTCATCTACCCTTCATGCTTGCCTTAGAATGACTATGTTGCATGTAGGAAGCAGATCTTGATTGTGCAACAGGAAATGTGTTTTCCTGAAGGGAGAAGAGAGCAAATCGACCTAAGTCAATTAGGTTAACTCAATGCATGTTTGGATTTGTGTTTTAAAGCAAGTGATCCACATCTAGCCATGTAGCTTCTGCATTTTTTCTTTCATTTGACATGAAAATACTTGCTAATGCAAGTTCATAACACATGCCCAAACATATTATTAGATCCTTGGAGGCACACCTCAATTTGTTGGAGGTGCAAGAGCTAGAGTGTCAGGATCAAGGTAAAGGTGATACTAAGTTCCCGTTGGGCCAAACCAAGTAGCCTTGTCCAAAATAGTAACAAATAATTCATACTGGCTTAAATAAAAAGATAAACACACACACACACACACACACACACACACATATATATTAAATTTGAGATTCACGAATTCAAAGAAAATAATGTTAGAAAATCTCTCACTACATTAAAAAAATACTTTAAAAACCTAATAAATAACACACTCCTTGATATTTTACTTTTTTATTTTTATACATAAAATTAATTTTGTAACAAAATCTTCTTAGAATTAAATTAGAATAAAAAACAATAAATTATGTAAGATTTAACATTTTATAAGTAGGATTAAAAGTGAGTAGAACTATCTTACAAATTATTTAATTTTTTTCAAGGTACATATTTTCCACCATAACCTATAAAATTTAACGAAGTTGATCGAAGAGTCATAAGAAGAAAGTTGAATTGTGACCTTCGATAAATTTTGAACCAACCTAGAAATTTATGAGTTTGGATGATTTATTGCCCAAGTTTCACACTTGGCTATCAGAAGATTCTTAGAGATTCAATGTTATTAAATTAATTAGCGTACAATCACATATATTTGTTTTAAATACAGTAATACAACTATGCACCTAGTTCAAAAACAAGATATTGTAACATGTATTTAGAAAATATGTTTTTGGAAGTTGTTAAAAGCATAACAATTTTAGTAGAATGTGTTTGCAATGCTTATAGAAAACTAATTCAATTTAAAACTAATAAAACTTTCCAATTTTACTTCTTAATTAATATATGAACTTGATAACTTCAAAAATTTGAGTTTAACAAGGTAAATAGTAGTCTAGAAGCAAATTACAATTCATTAGGTATGATATGAATAATATAAGTGCATAAATGTAAAAATACAAGGAAGAGAGATACTACACAAAAGGTTTTTATATTGGTTCACTCATTAATTACTTGAGTTATATTTAGTCCTTACCTCAATTGGATTTTTCCATTTCAATCAATTTTGATTACACAAATATTCTTTTCCCACAATTTCCTTAGGCTTAACCAAACACTAGTATTCTTTTTCAAAACCTCTATAGGCTTTATACCACTTTTACAGTTTCTTCACCAACGTTAACTTACACCAGTTAGCTTGGGGAACACTCCGGCAGCATTAATCCTCACTTATTAACCTTTACTAAAGCACACTTTCCTTCAAGGACATAAGACTTTAGGCTCTTTTTACACTTAAAGAATGGATATACAATATAGTACGAAGCTCACACACAATCGTTAATATGATACAATAGGAGGCAAATTATGAAATGTTTTTTAGGAAGGTATTTCTTCAAAAGAAGGCTTTTTAACTTCAAAAGCATTGATCTCGTAGAAATGATGTTATACTTTGTTACACTTCTTTCCCTTATTAAGTATCTGCATCAAGTAGCCATTATATAGTGTTCCAACCTTCAAACTAATCGTTTATGATTGTCAAAAAGTTAGCCAAATTCGTTTGAAAGCAAATTTAGATGTCACTTTCAATGCTCTTTGCAAAGATGCTTTAACCACTTCTACTTCTAGAAATCTACTTTTGATGGATCTTATATTTTCCTTCTAAAAATTCTTTCAATTTGAACACAATTCCAGGATGTTAGCCTAAGGAGTTTAGGAATTTTCTTCAATTAATCCACTAACATTAACTTATCGTGTAAATTCTTTTGCATAAACCTTAAATTCTACTTCTAGGGACTTGTTGTGTATTCCAGACAATTTTCCTCCTTTATATTTGCCTTGTTTGCATCAACACAAGTCAAGAATACATATTATGATCTCCTAGAGATATTCTTAACACATATATAAGCATATTCACTTATTACAACATCTTTTTTGCTTCTAAAACATGGGTGTGACTACTTATATAACTTTCTCTTCAGGCTGCAACTTCGATACATATGCAACTTCTAATACAATTAGACTTTGATCTTTTAAAAGCTTGTATGATTGATTGTATGTTTTTGGAGGTTATCCTTTGTGTTAGTTTAACAAGTTCTACTTCTAAACAGAGCAAGCATCCCATTTTTGTGCTTTTAGACCTTGCATACAGTTTAATGATGCGTCTTAAGGTTGATTGATGATCTAAGTGGTGTGTTCTTCTATATATGACTTGTGTTGTCCAAAGTGTTCAGAACACTTTGAAATTGATTATGACTAAACATTAATTTTAAAACCTTCATCTCATGAAGGACTTGGACTCAACATTTAAAACTAACAAATTTTAATGTTTTGCTTTAATTGAGGGCTCCATGTAGAATAGGCCACAAAGTTTTAATCAACTGATGAACCTTTAACTTTTATGACTAGATATTAAACAAGATAAATATTGTTAATTTTATATTTTTTGACAAATTTAAAAAATTTATTTAGAAAAAGAAAAAAATGATATAAAAGGTTAAACTTAAGACAAATAGATATTGTCTTAGGACGATATATAAAGCTATCAAACGAGTTAGCCCAGTCTGACCTGCACAGGCCAACTTGAAAAAACAAGCCCAGCCTAGTCTCCCTTTGAGCCTTGTACTATTTTGCCCAACCTGGCCCTAGGCAGGCCACCAGGCCAATTTAGTCGTATTTTTTTTATACCAATTAATGTTATTTGTCCATTGTATTTATTATTTTTTTATCAAAAATTATATAAAATATTTAAAATTAAATTGTTTCTTTTATGTTACCAAGTAATTATCACCCAATCATAAAGATAGAAGTTTGTATTGGCTCCTTACTTAGGCACATCTTGTGCTTAAGCACTTTCAATAAAATTCTTAGCTTATCCAAAAATAAAATAAAATCATGAAGATAGAAGTAAAAGAGTAAAAGTAAAGCATTAACCTTATTTTTTTTTCGTTTAAACTAGTACGTATTTCTTCATTTTGTTGGTTTTGATACTAACATATATGTTCAAATGTTCTACCTTGTTACCACATTGTATCAAAGGAAATTGGTATGTAGGAATTTCACTAAAAGCTAGTGATATGTTGTTGGTTTTGATGCTTGCATATCTGTTCTAATGTTCTTATTTTCACACAATAAAAGCATGCACATAAACCAAGTATGTTAAGCTTGATTTCAAGGGTGTATTTGGGTTAATGTCACAAATTAAATAGGCTTCTTGATTGGTTGCGGTAGATCGATGATATGCTACCTTTTCTCGAAGAAACTGCTATGTTAAACCTTAACACAAAGGCATTGGTGGTTTTTTTTTTTTTTTTTTTTAGTTTACCCTTTCTTTTCTAAGTTTTTTTTACCTATAATATATAGTATATTTAATTTTTTTTTAATATAGTTACTAGGCCAACTAAGTGGGTCAACCAGGCTTATGCCTAGTTGGCCTGCCGGGCTAAATGGCCTGGTTTCTTTTGGGCTGGTGCTTTACTAGCCCCGCCCAGCCCTTTTGTGGGCTGATTAGGCTAGACCCATTTTGCCAACTTTAAGATATAGAAAGAAGATTTAAAAGAAAACATTTTCTTTCAAAAAAAATACTTTACAATTAAATTTCACCTTTATAAAACAAATATAGATATATAAGGAAGAAGAGAATCAACACCACAAATTTTATATTGGTTTATCCTACAATTCAGTGCCCTATCTACTCTTTGGCAAATGTTTGGAGAGTATGAGGTGTTATGTTTAGGATGATCTAACATTATTTTATTGTTAACAAACAAGTCGTAAACGAATAAGACATTTGGTCCCATTTGAAAGAGTGTATAACTTATTTGGACTTATCTCATGACATAAGCACTAGTGTAAGTGTTTGTGAAAACTTAGTTTATAATATGTCCATAAGTTATTTTCAACTTATTTCAATAAGCTTTCCAAAATAGTTTATAAAAATAATTTATAGCTTATATAAAAATAGTTTAACTCTATTTCCCCTTTAATTATAAAAACAGCTTATACATAAGTACTTACATAATAAGTACTCATTCAATCGGACCTTAATTAAGTTGTTTTTTCAAACAAGGCACTAGGTTGTACTAATAATTTTTAACTAAGTGTGTAGGAAAATAAATTATGGCATTGACTTATTGAAAATTAATTTGAGTTTCATCATATCATGCCTCAACTATGTCCTGAAAAGGCCTTGTTTAACCATTGTTTCATCTTACTTAAGATCATTTCATCCTACCATTATTTTATTCAAAAAGAGGAGCAAGTGTGTCCTACAAATCGTAAAGATGTTCATTTGACTCAAAAATTATAAAGAAAGTGATAAGTACTATCATTGATTAAAAAGAGTCTTGAATAGTGCAAACTAACACAAAAGTAGAAGCTACAAAACAACTGTTTAGAGAAAGTCCATGTACCAATCATAGAAGTATAAACTTACACCTAACATGCAATCAAAGTACAAAAACACATTGGAACAACCTACTTCTACAGTCTAATTATCCAATTGAATGAGAATGATATTTAATGTTGCATTTAATTAGATCCAACATTCAAATTAAATGTTCTCTTTATTGGAATAGAAGTCTTTCTCCAATGACTATTTTTCAGTAATTATAAATAGTCCCCTTTTCTTTGAAGAACAAATTAATTGTTGAAGTTATTGACAATATTTATTTTCAAACACTTAGAGCATGAACCTTCTCAGAACTTGTTGTAAATACTCTGAAAGTTTTCTTAAAGACTATCTTCATTTATTTGTATATGCACTTTAACAATTGATAGTCTTTTGTCACTATCTCTTTTAAACATTTAGGCTAGTATTTGAGCTTAAATATGCTTGTTTAAATAATACCCAGGAAAGTGCCAAGAGAGACAAATGTAAAGAATACCTGGGTGGTGAAGAAACGTTTTTCCTTGTAACCTCTGGTTATTTGTGAAATCTTGGTAGAACGTCAAGGATTATTAGTGAGATGAATTGGTATAAAATTCTCTATGCTCAATCTTCTTTCCTTTTTTTATTTTTGGAATTTTTTCTTTCCCTGGACTTCTTTATGCATATTGTGTTATTTATGTACATAAGAAAGAAAATTGATTTTGCATTTGTAAAACTTTGTTTTTACCAAAATATTTTTATCTACAAATTCCACTACCACTATCAAACGGTTTCATAGGACGAAGTATCGTCCTACCCCCTTTGCGTAACTTCTATTTTTTACCCAACAATTTTTAAGCTTTATAAATTTATTTCCAAAAAGATTTTTACAAAACACAATTCAACCTCCTTCTTACGTTTTGTTCTTATTTTTACACAAAGATATTCCTAATATCCACTTTTTGAGTGTTTTTTGACAAATCTTTCTAAGTTCAAACCTAAAAATTCCTTTAATCATGCTTTTTTAGGTTCATCACACTCTTTTTACGAAAGGAAAAAGAAATCACAATTTTTGTCTTTTGATAATCTATATATATAGAGATCATTTCTTGGTCTTTTCTTAAATTCTTTTTTTTTTTTTTTTGGAAATTTTCTTTCTTTTCTTTCAGGATGGAAGGGAATCCTATCCATGAAGAAAACAACTCTTCCGATATCAATATATCTCTTGTCAAGACAACAATGTAAACAAGGCCAACCCTAAGGTGAAGTGCTTAAAATACTCACTTTAGGTTCCATTTTATTTTACTTATTAATAATATTTTAAAAAATAGTAATTACTTGATAAATAAAATTAACATAAGAGTAACTATTTTTTTATAAAAAATTCTCTCATTTTATTATAATTTTCTCTCATGCCATAAATATTAATTACATGTCATTCTCTTTGTTATTTTCACGCCTTCATGTTTTCCATCACCACGTGATTTTATTTTTTCTTACCTTTTCTTCCACTTGGTAAAAAAACTAGTGTCTTAATTTAAGAAAATTAATGAATTACAATCAAAATTGCCTAGCATCTATGAAAGAAAGGAATTTGAAAAATGGTCAATTTGTCTACGTTACCAAGCTTATCCCTTTTTTCTTGACCTTTTTTTTTTTTTTTTTCCAAACGTGAGTAATTCTATTCTATAAGGTTATAACTAAAAGGCAGTGTGTTAATGTCTTCCACGCCCCCCCCCCCCCCCCCCCCCCTTTATTTGTTTGGTTTCATTTCTATGATTATCTTTAATGGTTTTTTCAGTTGTTACCAATATTTTTTTTGGTTTATGAAAACTCTTTTTCTTTTTAGTTTAGAGTTTAATGGTCATGTATTGTAAAAAGTTTTACACTGTCAAACAATCAGAAATTACCGTTGATATGACTTTTAAAGTATTTATTATAAAAGTCATCAAAATTATAATAAATGATAGTTTGTACTTGAATGATAGTGTAAAACTAGTTTATACGGTTAGTGTATAACCTATTTTCTCTTTAGTTTATTACTGTATATGATAAACTCAAAAAGTTATTTTTTAATTACAATTTTTTTAGCTTCTTATTCTCCTTTGTTAGCATTTTACACTTCCACGATACATTTTTAACAATTAATTATCCGATTTAGTTTATTTCATTTTTTATCACGTACATGTACTTATATTAACATAAAAAAATAATAATCCTCCTTATCTATTTTACTATGCACTTACAATAATAAGTATTAAATTAAAAATAAATATTTTGCGATAAACTGAAAAAATTATCATTTTTTAATTTAAAAAGTCTTCATCTTATTATTCCCTTTAAACCAAAATAAACTTGTCGATCGTGAATTTGGGAGACAGTGATAGGCCGACAGCTCCATTAAAAGCGAACATGGAATAGGATGCGAAGACAAATTAAAGAACAAACAATTAAAGAAGAGGACTTGTTTGCTAAATGAAAAACATGTAGGACTAATAACTAAATAGACACAAAACCTATTTGAAAAAGTCATCTCAGGGTTCCACTGCACGCGAAATTTTAATTAGTGCACCATAAATGGCAGCTACAATACAATCTTTAACGTGTAATACAAAATATAATTTATGAGCAAAATTAAAAAAATAGTTGAAACATTAAGCGTGTGATTTGTAATTTATCAAATCTCTTATTCCCGATTTCTACAGTATTTTTATATCTCTCAATTAAATGCCAACAACTTAATAAAAAATAAATAAATCTTTTTTCTCATTTGGTGTAACCTCACTTGAATTATTTTTTTTTTCTCATTTGGTGTACCCTCACTTGAATTTTTTTTTTCTCTAAAAGTTAACATGTAATTTGGAGTATAGAAAAGGAACGAGAAAAAAAAAACGAAAATTTCAGAATTATAAAAGAAAATATTACTAGCACACTTTTATAATTCTAAAAATAGCCCACCAAAAATCGAGTATCTACAATTTTGGTCCAACCAAAAGGAATTATCAGGTCTAACACTGAGTATTGTTGAAAACATATAGATAAAAGAAAAGAAATTCTTAGATATACATGGTGTAACCATATTACTTAACACGTGTTATATTAATTACATCGATCAACATTGTTTCAAAATGTAATAATCTTATTTAATTTTTTTATACTCATTATGTTTAATAAAAAATAAAAAATTAAAGATAACTTAGGTACAGTACGTTAAGTATCTTTAGTGTTATTTTTTCAATCAAAATTAAAGTTTCACTTTGTTAACTCACAATAAAGGTCAAAGTTGGTTATCAAAATGAAACTATAATTTTAATTAGAAAATAACACTAAAATCACCTAGAATATTGTAATTAAGTTTTGTTCACTAAAAATATGCTAGAAGTTCGAAGTAATAATCCATATAAACTAACATGGTAGAGGTTAGTCTAGTCATGTTCAAAGTAAGTGCATCAAAAAAGAGTAATTTTAAATTCTTCTAGAACATTTTCCTACAAATCTTTATGTTTATTAAATGAATAAAGCATTGAATGCATCTTAAGTTTTTAAGATATTAATTTTTTTTTTCAATTAATGCTCATTTGATAAAGTATTAGAATAATTAGTAGGAAGTTATAATATTCCTCATCTAAAAAACTATCCATATCCAATATAATAAAAGTTGTTTCCGTGAAGTGGAGCCTTGCAAGTAAGTTTCAAGCAATTCTTCAACTCATAATCCATTAATCTTTCTAAATTTTCACTCATTAATAAATGAGCAAATTTACTGATAACTCCTTAAAATTGGAGTTATTTAGCCTTGATTTGATTATTAATTCTGGTGCTAGACCCTTAAATTTCTTTAAGTGTTTGGGATTAAAATGGAGTGTTTCCTATGTTTCCCCTTATATTAGCCAAATAAGCTTTGTGTGGTTACTTATATATTGATAGCTAGAATTTTAGGTCTCATCATCTCTCATGTAAACTTTTGGTCTTTTAATGCAGGGATTTGGACCCTGAAAGACTTAGTGCATGTTTGTTTACCCAACATGCTATTAGGAGATGGATTATGAAGAGACCAATAGATTTAACTTTAGGCAAGGAAGAGAAAGTTTTAGTAACCCTAAGCCTATAGTTCTCCATAAATTCTTTAATGATATATTATACACAGATAAACATAGAGAGATCAGAAGAACGGATTATCAAATATATCAAATACATCAAATATCAGTAAGTGAATACTCCTCCAATTTAATTGCAAACAAGAGAATAGAAGAGGGAATAGATAATGTCCACAACATGGAAGAAACCTTTGCATGATAAAATGAAAACAAGGATGCTAGAAGACATGTCCCAGAGCTCTCTACAAAAAGAAGAGAAGTTATGGTTGCTTAGTAATTCTTTCTTAATATTTAAGCCTTCAACACAATCTACACCAACAGAAGAAGCAGAATCAAGCTAACATTTGTGGTGCTTATTTAAATACCAGAACAGATTTTTTGTATAATTTAATTGCAAGTTCTTGACCATCAGATTCAGTTGCATGATAAACATTGCCTGCTAGAAGCCAAGAAAGTAAGAAACAGAAATATGATAGCCTGATATCAGATATAACTAATTACTCAAACCGAGTCATTAACATAGAACCTAAACCATGAGATCAAGAAAAAACAAACAAGTAAATAAAAGCTTCAGGTGAATCACATACTTCCTTTCCAGTTGAAATGCATCCATTGATAGCATGAAACACACCTCTGTCCTGCATTTTGAATAAAACCATGCGTGTTCTAGGATTGATTGCCTGGTAGAAATTTTAGAGTGAGTTGTGTAATAATTGTAAAAAGGGAATCAAGAGAAGAACAAGCCTCAGAGATATATAATCAAAAAGAAGAAAATATAATTACTAGTGGACCATGTAATGATAAAAATTGAGCTGGTGAAATCAATTGATTACATAAATACAGTAACCAGGTGTTTATCCTTTCAATAAGCAAGTGGGTCAAAAGGAATCATTATAGAGAGCAGAATCTAAAACAACCTTTGTCTCTTGCATTTGACGGTGTTGATCCTTTAGCATCATCATCTCAGTATGCTACCTGGCTGTCTTTGGGAACTGGTTAGCCATCTTTTGCTGCATCTTTGGAGAGCTATGAAGATAGTTGTATGGATGAGTTTGCAGCCGCCACTAACAATTTTAGTGAGGCATGGCTTGCAATTTAATCTAGCCAGTAGCAAATAATCCAAAACGAACACAATGCACAAAGGCATGTACTAAAAGTACAATTTAGGCATCATCAAACCTATGCCTGTTCAGCAATTCCATCTGTAATCCATAATAAGCAACTCTACCAGTTCTCCACCAAAATATTGCTCCATGGCAACAGATATCTATTAGAATAAAGTCACTTGTGTGACAAATCGAAGTGGATTAGGCCATCAGGGGTCAGGTTCAAATTTGTCAGATCCTTTGTATATTTCCCGTCCATGGACCATGCTGTCCCACAAATGAAATCAATTTATGAAGTAATAAACAAATCTTCTAGACAACAGTTAATTCACTCTTCTCTTGACGTTTAATAAAACAAGAATCCTGAGAACTGTTTGAACCATTTATTTCTATGGAACTGCTACCAGATGGTTTCTGTACATTACTTTTTTCCATCAGTCCTCTCATTTTAACAACATCTTCCCATCTATTGGAGCCCGCATAAGTATTAGAGGAAAGTACATAGTTACCACTATTAGAAGGATCCAGTTCAAGAAGCTTCTTTGTGGCAATCTCAGCCAAGGGTACATTTCCATGAAGCTGAGAGGCACTCAGCAATATCCTCCACACTATCACATCTGGAGCCACAGGCATCTCTTTTATGAATTCATATGCCCTTTGTAAATTGCCGGAGCGACTCAAAAGATCCACAACACATCCATAATGTTTCATTTCCGGTTTCAGTCCATAAACCTTCTCCATACTTTCAAAATATTCCAATCCTTTATCAACCAATCCGGCATGAGTACAGGCTAGCAAAATTCCAACAAAGGCTCCATGAGATGGCCAAACACCTTCCCTGAACATCTGTGAAAAATAATCAAGTGCTGAATCTGCAAAGCCATTAACTGCAAGGCCTGCAATGATTGAAGTCCACGACACAGAGTCCTTCTTCCTCATCTCTTTAAACACCTCCAATGCTTTCTCAACTACACCACATTTGCAATACATATCTATCAAGGCATTTCCAACATAAACATCAGCTTTGACATCATATTTCCGTATACAGTCATGAACAGCCTCCCCAACACCAAGTGAACCAATATGAGCACATGCAGAAAGCACACTGGCAACCGTTATTTCATCTGGCTTCACCTTAGCTTCCATCATTTCCTTGAAAAGCCTCACTGCCTCCATAAACTGGCTCGCTTGAGAGTAACCCGTGATCATAGAAGTCCATGAGATCACATCTCTCTGTGGCATAGCATCAAACAACTCCTGAGCAGCAACCAAGTTTCCTACTTTCCCATAACCCATAATCATGGCATTCCAAGAAACCAAATTTCTCATTTGCATCCGATCAAAAACTACACGAGCCAGATGAACCAAACCGCGCCGTCCATACATATCAATCAGGGTATTCCCCAAGTAAACATCCATTTCCACCTTGTTTTCCTCAATGTAGTTAACCATGGCATCAGCAACACCCCACTCACCCAAAAAAGAGCATGCCAAAACAACCTTCACCATCGTCACTGCATCACCCTTCACATCGGCCACCCGCATTGCTTCAAAAACACCCAACACCTCTCTAAACCTCTTGCACTGACTGTACCCACAAATCAATGAATTCCAAGAGACCAAGTCCCTCTGAGGCATTTCATCGAACACATTCTGAGCAAGATCCACATGGCCACAAGAGGCATACATGTGGATCAAGGCATTGGAAACAAAGAGAAGGGGCTCAAACCCAAGTTTCAAAACACGGGCATGAAGTGTTGTGCCACAAGAAACATCAGAGACTCGAGCACAGGCCTTGAAGAGAAAAGGGTATGTGAGGTTGTTACCCAACAGGCCCTGGCGATACATGAGGTTGTACATGCGAATTGCTTCGATGGGTTGGTCACTGTGGGACCAGCCGCGGATCATAAGGTTCCAAAACGACAACGTGGGTCGGTGGATTTGTTGGAAGAGGTGGTGAGCTTTGAGGATGTTTGAGGGGGAAAGTGCGTAAGATTTGAGAAGATTGTAAATGGTGGCAGGGTCTGTTCTGAGATTTGGGTTCAACATCTTTTGTTGATTTGAAAACAAGGCCGAACTTCAAATATGAGGTATTTATACTCTTGGTTGTGTTTTGAAACATTTACCATACGAAACCATTCGTCAATTTTCATTTTGCCATCACATTGGCAAGGACTCTAGACAATTTCTTCCTAATGGGGATCGCCAAACTACAGTGAAAGTTTTAGTTTCATATAGGATGTATCTTCATGAATTATTGCTTCTAACTTGGTCTATTTTGATGGTTGCAGTATCTTTAGTATTTTTTACTAATTCATTTAGTCCTTATGTTTTGAGTTGACCTTTCCTTGCAATTTTTTTTATTTTTTTAATTTTACGGGTGTGATGTGCGGACTCAATAAGGGGTTTTTTTACCAAAATAAATTTAGAAAAATGATATTTTCCAAAGTACCATGCAATGAACATTATTTACCAAAATACACTAAAATACCGTTCATGTAGAAAGTCACCCTCTCAGGACGATTCTCTCTAGCATTTTGCAAAATTTTTATGGTTTGCTCATGAAGTTTGGGTCCCTCGGCCCGACTTCATAGAGGTTTTTTTTTATTTTTTTTTATTTTGTGATATATATATATTATTTTAATTATGGGTTAATTTTAATGTCCAAAAAAAATTAAAATTGTGGTTAAATAATATATTTAGTGGTTAATTAAAATAAGTATCAGCAAGGAAAAATATTAAATAAAAATATTTCTATTAATTAAAGTTATTTAATCAAATTAAATTAATTATGTTTATTATGTTTGTTAGTTTAGGTAAATTAAGATAAAAATAATATTGATAAATGTAATTAAAATAATTACTATGTTTAATTTTAATTACTATTTTAATTATGAGGTAATTTTATGAAAAAAATTGAAATTGTGGTTAAACAATATATTAAGTGCTTAATTAAAATAAGTACAATAAAGGAAAAAAATTAATGAAAAATAATCAAATTAATTAAATTTATTTAATAATTTAAATTAATTACTATGTTTATTATGTCTGTTAGTTTAGCTAAATTAACACAAAATAATATTCATAAATGTAATTAAAATAATTGATTGTAGTTAAATTAAATAAATATTACAACAAACGAGGTACTTAATTTAACAAGAGTGTCTAGTTCCACACAATGGAGGTCGCCTATTATGTGGAGGATTCGACGAGTTTGTCTACGTTGTTGTGTTTGATTTTTCTTGTCATCAACAATTGGCTGATCTTAATGCATAGCCTTATCTAAGTTGAGATTTAAATTTGTCGAAGGCAATTACTGATAATTTGCATAATCGTCGACGTGTAGTGTTGAAGAACGTCCAACAAGCTGATGATGAAATGATGGAACGATAATACTTTGCATATAAGCATAAGCTAACTCTGGAGTTCAAATGTCTACACCAAATAGTTGCTCATAAACTCTCCTGCACTGGATGCGAATGGGTGTCAATGATACTTAAGATTTTCATCAGCCTCTTATTGTGATGGAGTGAATGCAAATGAATGACGAGGTGGTTCTAAGCCTTCATTTTGCATAGTCTCAACAACTGGGGGGATAGGTTGGGGAGGTGTACTTTGCTGCCGTGCATGTTGTTGTGTTGGCATTTGTTGTGTTACACCTGTTATGTCGCCAACATTCATGTTACGTCCAACCCATGGGTCTTGCAGTAGTTGTGGCACATATAGGAAAGGTATCGAATTTGCACGATACCATTGCATATAGGAAATGGACCTCAGAAAAAGAGGTCAACCAAAAATATGTTCGGCATGTCACACACCTAGGGCATACTAAAAATAAATGTCCTAACCATGCTAAAACATCAAGGCAGCACCAATAATTTTTATTCCTATGTAATTTTTAATAACTTAATCATTTATTGTACCTTTTTTCAAATTAACCACTTATTTAACCACAATTTTAATTTTTTTTCCATAAAATTACCTCATAATTAAATAATTAAATTAAAATTATTTTACAAAATGAGCAAATCATATAAATCTTCTTATTTAATATGTTTTCTTGGTTGTGCTTATTTTAATTAACCACTAAATATATTATTTAACCACAATTTTAAATTTTTTTAGGCATTAAAATAATAATTAAAATTAAATTAAATTAAATATATATTATGAAATCAAAAATAAAAATAAAAATAATATTTTTTTTTAAAAAAAATGCCTCTTTGAAGTCAGGTCCTGGGGGCCCGAACTTCACAAGGCAAACCAAATTTTTTTTGCAAAATAGAAGAGAGAATCCGGTCCTCGAGAGAGTGGCTTCCTACATGAACAGTATTTTAGTGTATTTTGGTAAATAATGTTCATTGCATGGTACTTAGGGAAATATTGTTTTTTTTTTACAATTTATTTTGGTAAAAAAGCCCTCAATAAGGTTTTTTTTTACATAAAATATATTTGGATAAATGCTTTTAAATTTGATGGGTTTTGTGATACAATAATGGGTGATGGCAATAACATTTCAACCTTAGAACAATCTCTCTAGCCTGCATGTGAGTGTCTTCTAGGTCCATTTGGTAGGAAATAAAGAAATATGATAAATGGAAATAGAAATGTGAATGTAAATAGGTAAGAAACAGAATAAAAATAGATGTTTGGTTCAAGAGAAATAAGAAATAAAAAAGAGATAAATAAGTGAATGAAAATAGGTGAGAAATAGAGTGGAAGAAAAATGCTAGTAACACTGTCTAAAATACTCTCTTTCTAACATTTTTTTTACTATTGGCTAAAACTTATTAGAAATCACAAATTTTGGTGAATCTTCTAAATGAGGAGAGAGACTCATTAAATCCAATAAATTTCAACAAATAGTATGGAGAGTGCTAGAAAGAGTGTTTGAGAGCGTTATTAGCATTTCTCTAGAGTGAAAATAACTAGTAGACTCCACACCTTTTTCATTTCTCTCCTCTCTCATTCTTCTTTACCAAACACAATCACTTTTTTCAATTTCTCACTTATTTCTTTTCTCTCCATCCTATTTCTCCTCCACCAAACGAAGGGCTAGTTGTATTTGGTCACATGTCAGGGACTGTGATTTTTCACGTCTGAATTGAAGCTATTAGTTGTAACTTTTGTATTATTTGTTCATTTGACGTGATTTGTTCGGCCTACATGGTTCATAAATACCAAAAGTGGTGGCCAGCTTGGAGGAGAAATTATTAAGTAATCCTGAACTATCATGTGTTCATAGTTCTAACCAATCTCTACATGACATGTATTTAGGTTTTTCAATTTACGAGATAGCACTCAATTACATGTCATATGAAAATTAGTTGGTACTATAATAGTTCCAGACCCCCTAATGATTTCTCCGGCTTGGAGGGTATCTTCTGTTCCTTTGTAGTTCACTTAAACCAGATATTGTGTTGTTTTACAAATGAGTCAAACTCTATTTGAAATTGTTTTGATCAGGATGGTACAAGCTGCTTCCTCATTTTCTTCAGTTAGATTGATTTTAAGGCAGTTTTCTTGCAGGTTTTTTATTTGGGGATAAAAGCTTCAAATAAGGTACTGCAAATGTATGACTCAATCAAGCTTCACACCAGGGTGTCATCTCAATCTGTTGAATCCAATTCGACCCAACATTGGTGCGTAAATTTTGTTCGAGTTATGACACAAATCACAAAGCAAAAGAAATGATCAAGCCATAAAGCGCCACCTGGCCCCTAACACCTTGTATATATATCATACACTATAAACTCGAGCATGACATCTGGTATCCAATTACTTATACCATGTTTGGAGTACACAATATCCAATGTGTTTGCACAGAACGGAAGCCTTTGAGGGATGCTAAGATGCATTGGTATCATGTCCTTGGATGCAATGAGATTGTTGAATGAAACATCCAAATTTGGTGCGCTTGTGAAATTCCATTCCCATATTCCGGTAGGAAATGTACCCCAATTTTCATTGCAAGGACTGGGTCTATCCCCAACTCATCTTTCTTATCAGTAAAGCACCGAGAGCTTTTATAAGTATATGAATCCCAACCAATACTGGTGTCAGGAGTGTTGCAAAAGCCAATTACATTAAGACCATCTTGCATTTACATGACTACCAATTCAATATTAAATATTCTGTTTTAATAACATCATTAAGGACTCGATTACAACGATTCAAAGAAAAAAAAAAAAGGACTCGATTACAAACTTTTAAGGAGCAAGTTCTTGAATTTTTCTAACAACCATAACATGAATTTTTCTATTAACCATAACAATCAACACGTGGATACTACTTGATCATATCACACGTATTATTTATCATGGAGGTTTTCACATGATAAAATCATGCAGGGGAAAGATGGATAAATAAGATCTCATAAATTTTGACAAAACAACTATAATATCTCTATCTTTCTATTTGTGACTGGAAATCCATATGACAATTTTTTCCATATACTACCATTCGTAAATCTACATATGCAACTTTCATCTAATAATGATTGCATAACCATCTTACAATTACATGAATAGAAACTCGATTGACATGCACAAATTAAAAAACTAGATAAGTAAAATTGCGACATTTTTTTTTCAGAAGAAACCAACAAATTTTGAAACTTCTGTAAAACTAAACGAAGGAAGTGTATCTATATCTTAAAATTAATTCTATTCAACTTCACAGAAATAGCAAGAGTGTAGACAAAAGCAGGTAATGCAGACAAATTTTACAGAAACGGGAATGCCAAGAAAACTATGGGCCGGTGGCAATGTTGTCATGTGCTTTCTAACCTCTCCTTATAGAAGATAGTATGAGTGAAACAAAACTGCTCTCTCTCTCTCTCTCTTTCTCTTATGTATTAGGTTGTATCTAAAATCCAAACTACCAGGGAAACTCAATACTCAGCCACATTACAAATAACTACTATCTATCTGGTCTTGCGTGCCTTAGCCAACTTTTTCTTTCTTTTCTTAACAGCCTTAGGGACTTTATTTTTGCGTGCTTCTCTTTTCTCTTCCTTCACCTTCTTCTTATTTTCTTTCCTAGCCTCTTTTCTAGCAGCTTTTTTATCCTCAGGACCCTCTACCTCACTTTCAGAGGATGAGTCCTCTTCAGAATCACTTTTGTCATATTCATCCTCGTCAGATTGACACTCGGCATCACCTTCTAAGTGTTTAGATTTATCATCAGAAATGACAACTGAATCTTTTGTGGGACTTGATTTCTGCTGTTGTTGGCTTTTTTGCTGCGAAGGCTGTGTTAATGACAGAGCATGTTTAAGTCCAGTAATGGTCTGATAGTATAAATCTCTAGTGTCCTTCCCACTCGTTATCCGTTGTACATCCTCCTCAGCATTCTTAACATCCTCTAGTGTCTTTGGAATGAAAGACTGTAACAAGAGTTCAGGAAATTAAACATGTAAGGAAGGACATAAAAGATCAATGTGCAAAACAGACCACAAAGACATTGAAGACCAATCTGAACCCCATTTCAGTTCTTCAAAATATATATATATATATAAAAAAAAAAATCAATATCGCATATACACTTTGGAAAGAAAGCAAGAAAGGGAATGGAGTTAAATAAGAATAAAGATGAATTTTATAATTCCATCATATATTAACGTACATGTGGAGTGTTGGAGAACAAGTCCCACGTTAGTTAGTTAGAAACAAATAAAAGGGTATATAAAATATAAGCAAGAGGGCCGAGAGTCCAAAGTGCCAAGGTAATTTTGGACAAACAGGCCACCCAAGCTAAAAGCCTTCTACACTCTCACAATCTTACACATGGTTCACAGATAAATTCTAATATGATATCAGAGTTCATATCCAAGGAAAAACTTGAAGTCTAAAAATAAAAAATAAAAACTAGAGACTAGCAAAAAAATAAAATAAAAAAAAAGGGCTTCAAAAATGAAAAACAGACCAGAGGCTTCTAGAACTCGAAAAGGAACACAAACCCAAGCGATAAGTGAAAGCAAGATCCGTGACTTCTAAGGCCCAAACTTGAAGTGTAAGGCCAAGATTGAAGGCAAGTCACGACCAGATCAAGTTAGTTGGACTTGAGAGAGAGTGTTAGAGAATATGTCCCATGTTGGTGACTTAGAAACAAGTTAAAGGATATATAAGCAAGAGGACCATGAATCCAAAATGCCAAGGCATTTTTGGACAAACAGGCTTCTCAACTTAAAAGCCCACACTCTCACAATCTTAGACATGGCCCACACATAAATAGATATTTCAACAATAATACGTAGATTTAGAACCAGTTGTTATGTCAAAAAAGTAACTTGCTTTCTCCACAAGAATCCCTCAAACTGAGGAAACTTCAAAACAAGTGTTGAAGGATTTTGGATAGTTAAATGAAATAGAGAAAATCCCTCATTTTTCCTCTCCACCCTAGAAAAAAAAGAAATTCCAAAAGAAGATTTGACCTAAACTTCCATTTCTCCATTATTTTGCAACCAAACATAATGGGGGCATGAACGAAAACTCACCCATAGCCAGAGTTTTCTTAGGTTTCGGTCATGCTTAGCCAACAATTTCTTTGAAAGTAATAATGAAAAAAGAAAAAAAGCCCAATAAGAAGTTGACATAACAAGGCAGGTTACCTGCACAAATACAGAGTCTGCAATCTCATCCTCCACAGATACATCTCCTCTGGCCAAAATTTTTTGTTGCATCTAGAAATATTTTGAAAACCATAAATATCTCTCTGTAGTTGTTCAAAAAGTATAAACCATAACAAAACAAATAACAAGTACCTCTTCCAAATAACTATCCACGGCATCATCAGCAATGGATGCATCGACAATAAAATCAAACAATTCTCTTATTGTCATGACTGCTACACCATGCTTTTTAAAGAAATCCTGCAGGCCAAAAAACTACTTAATTACACTTTTTCCAATATTATCCCCACATCAATTAAGGAAGTGGGCAAGAAATCTGCAGTTTACAACTAGTAATTGGAAGTACTCACAGATATATGAACACAATCTTCACGCAGAAAATCAAGAGCATGAGGATGCTCTGGATCAACAGCTTGAGAAACATCAATTATATACAAGTGACCCTGACAAATAAAGAAAATATGAATTAACTATTGACAAAAAGGCATTCAATCAATAAAAATATAAACTTGAAAAGGGGTGTTCACCTCAAAATAAAGTATATTATATTCACTGAGGTCACCATGCACCAATTTGCACTTCTGATACAATGTTCGCATTGCAATAATAATCTGAAACCAGAAAAATATTCATATAATTTCAACCTCAATTATTGGATGCAAAATAGACCTTTGCACCTTTAGAAACCTAAACAGAAGTGTCATAGATGAACATAAGAATGTTTCCATTAAGAATCCAAAAATAAAACTGAGGAGAAAGTATAAAACTCTCATACATTAACCATATTAGTGAGCTTTTTAGTAATCATTCTAGACAATTGGCTTCTGAGGACCTAAACAGGAACCTTATATTATAGCATCCCAATTCCGAACAGCATAATATTTAAGACACCTGCTAAAGGGTTCTAACTACTAAACCATGCTAGCATCACTGGATTACTATAGTGATTTGACACACCTCAACATAGCCTTCCCGTAACTTGTCTAAAGATAAAGCTGCATCTTTAAGACGAGGGGCAGCCCAACCAGATCTTCCTGCAAGAAACAACAAAAACCAGAGAACTTCAATAAAACTTGTATTTGTATTTATTCTTTTTAAACTGCAGTCTGCATTACCAGAATGAGGTGATATGTGCAGAGCAAGAAATTGAAATTTCTATGACTGATGATAAATTTGATATTATTGAGGGCAACTACAAGTAGTTCCACCTTCAATACAAGTGAAAAGAGCAAGTAAACTATTCATCACTTTTTTCATTCATTTTTAAATTTTTTTTATCAATGGTAGACATTTATACACAGATATTCCATATAATCAACAATAGAATAATAGATAATTAAGAGTAACTGATCACATATGAAAAATTAATCACAGTGATCACAGTCATCAGATTATATTCTCAAAATGCAGAACAAAAGTAATACCTATAAATTCCATAACCAGAACATGTAGCCTCAGAAGATATGGTGTAGGACACCTAATTCCTGCTGCCTTAAGCCTGCAATCCAATATAGATGAGTAAAAGAAAGAAACAACTTAGGTAAGCATGTTATCAAACTTTTGTTTCTCTTGGAAACAACCAAAGGAACAAACCCACATGCACAGCAAGTAACCATACAGCAGTAAAAAGAGCCACTTTAACAGAAAACGAAAAGGTAGTGCAGGAAGAAAAATTGATGCACAAAACATTGCCTCTCTAGCGCAGATTAAAACTTAATTCCTTTCAGATGAACACTAAATTCGCAAAAGATCTAGCACCTAGAAGGATGACTACACAAGTTCCTGGTTTAAGTAAAAGTCATCATAGAACTTATATAAGATCCATTATAACCTACAAATAAGAGGGCTATTAACAATACCCCCAATGTACAGGGCATGAAGTGGACTGTATATTTACCTTCTTTATTCAATTATTTCTCCTTCCCTTATTATTTTGACAGTCTAATTTAGTAATTGTACTTTGATTTTACAAGCATTTTCTCAGTAGAAAAAAGATGAAACAAGAAAAAATGCAAACCTCATAAGATTCCTCATTTCTTTCTCTGCCCATGTTTTTACCATTTTCCTGGGATTATGCTTGCAGTATCCATTTCTAAACCGGAAGTCTCCTTGCACATATCTATCTCTATCCCTGGTATCAGTCAGATCTTAGAATTCAGTTTATAAAATAAAACAACTTTGAAACTTGAATCAAGAAACTTCGTTTCCAGTTGAGCTGTCTGTATCTAAGGAATATATTAAAAGAACATCTATCTAGAAAGTTTCAGTGATCCTTAGCCCAAAGTGTTCCATAAATTCTTTAACAATATATTATACGCAGATAAACAGAGAGAACAGAAGGAAGTACATATTAACAAATACTTCATGCCTCGGTAAGTGAATGAACCCCCAATTTAATTACAAACAAAAGAATAGAAGAGAAAAACCAGGAAATAGATAATAATATCCGACACATATATGAAACCTGTGCAAGATAAAACAAAAAACAATAAGACAAGTACACTTGAATACATGTCCTAGTTTTTCTTTTAAAAAGAAAAAAAAATTATGGTTGCCTACGTATTCTTTCTTAATATTTCAGCCTCCAATACAATTTACAGTAACAGAAGAAGCTGAAACAAGCTAAGATATGTTGTAACTTACTTAAACACCAGAACAGATGTTTTGTATATTTTAATTGCAAGTTCTTGACCATCAGATTTAGTTGCATGATAAACATTTGCCTGTTAGAAAACAACAAAGTAAGAAACAAAAATTTGGCGGTTTGATATCACATATAATCAATTATCCAAACCATGTCATCATCATAGAATCTAAACCATAAGATTAAGATAAAACAAACAAGTAAATAACAGCTCCAGGCGTATCACATACTTCCTTTCCAGTTGAAATGCATCCATTGATGTCATGAAAGACACCTCTGTTCAGCATCTTGAATAAAACCATGCGCGTTCTAGGATCAATTGCCTGGACGAAACTTTAGTGTTACTTGCATAATAATTGTAAAGAAAGAATCAACATAAGAATAAGGCTCATACATGTCTGTCTGAACAGGTACAATTTCTTCTCTTTATGAAGAACAAAATCATATCAAAAAAGGAAGATTTAGGTACCCGGATTTCATGAAATCACCATTACTCACCTGCTCAACAGTTGCCCGGTCTGCTTTCTCAGTAGTTTTAGTCTTCCCAATGGCCATATTTCGAACACTTTCGCGAATTGCCGTGGTGACAGAGTTAGACATGCCAACATTCATCCTCCCTTCCCACTCCTGCACCACCAAGCACCTATCTTAAAACTAGAACCAAACAAACATACTACTCCACAAAACCCCAAAAAACACCAATAACCCCACAACCGAAAATTCTAACTAATCCACATGTCAATAAAACAGAACTCAGAAGTCAAGACCACGTACCACGCACACAACTGAAAAAAGTTATATCTTTAATAGATAAAAAAAAATGACCCCCTTAATGTTTCCATCGGATAATCAAGAACAACACACATTAACAGGCACGAAAACAGCTACAATGAGGGAATCACGTTCACCCACTAAATGCACTAAAATTATTCCAAACTTCAGAAAAATGAAATTTGCATGGTTTTTTTTTTTTTCTTGGTTTCCCATGGCTATCCTCTTTCAGAGACAATCCTCCTGTTAGATACATTGTCGGACACTAAATATGAGCACCTCTCCTAGCAGGAATTCGAACTTTGGTTCACCAATTATGAGAGACTAGTCCCTTCCGCTAGGGACAATCCTCATTGGTTGATTAGAAAGGTTTATGAACGGACATAAAAAAATAAAAGAAAATAAAAATCCAAACTTTAATGAATAAACGAATAAAAAAATGTGACCCTTTTGATGTTTAGGGTGAATAAGGAGATACCCATTTGGTTATTTACGATTATGCATGGAAGGAACCAAAAGGGTGTGGAAGAAAACCTCTAAAGGGGAAGCTCGGATGTGATGGGAGAACTTTTGGTTGCGATTGGAGAGAGGTTGGAGTGTGGAGGAATGGAGGTGGTGGCCGCCGTGAGCGTTGGGGCGCCACGAAGTGAGGGAAAAGGAGAAGGAGCCTTCCTCTTCTTCCTTGGAATCCAACCAGTCCAACGCTTCACCGATTTCAGAATCCGAAGAACTCCAAACCACTTCTTCTTCTTCCTCATCATCTTCTTGTTCTGTGTGATGATGGTGCTTGTTTTCGCCCTCGTTTTCCATTGGTGAGTGTGTGCTGTTGCTAACGCAGCAAACGGCTTCCTCGGTGCCCGTGGCGGCCATTCGGGGTTTGGAACAAGAATAACCTACACTCTATCAATGTATGATAGAATACTTCTTTCGTAAAACAAGTGTTTCAGGACATGGATTATGTTTATTTTTATATAATTAAAAATTATAATAAAAAGATTTTTTTAATATATAAATTATATTATAATTAAAAATTATAATAAATAGATATCTTTAAATAAATTATATTTTAGATTTATATTAAATAATTTAAATTGATATATAAGATTATTTCTAGTCATTAATAAATTCTTTTAAAAAACACTTTTTGAAATTTAATTTAGAAATAAAGATAAAAGAGAGTAAGTTGAAAATAATAAGTAGTTAAAATGATCAAGTAATATACATGTAAATTTAAAAAGAGAGTAATTTGAAATGATTGAGAAAAAATATTTTTTCTAGTTGCATAATAGTGTGTGAAATGTACCTTCTTAATTGGATAATAATAATAATAATTTAGTATATCACAATTTTAAAATTAATAGTATTCTCAAAATAATTTAAATTGATATATAACATTTTGAGAAAAGATACTAAAATAATTTTATTAAAGAAAGAGAATTTATAGAGTTTAAATTAGCACACAAAAGATGTCTCATTTCAAAAAGAGCTTCTTCCAACCAATTTTTTTCTTTTTCAATGAAAGATACACTTGCTAAATAGTGTGCTACTACATTGCCTTCTCTTTTCGTGAAGCATAGAGTGCCTTCTTTTAATACCTTGGCACTATTACATAGTCTCCTACTATTCCCTAAAAATAGGTTTGAGCCTGTATTATACGATTCTACCATTGTTGATATAAGTGTTAAGAGCATTTTCTCTTCCACTATTTTATCTTTCCTTTCCCCCAAACCCTCTCCCGTTCAATCCCTCTTCCTTTTTCTTTGAATCTCGTTCTTATGCAACGAAGGAAGGGAGCAACGTAATGGTGGCCACGAGGGAGACAAGGCGAGCGCACAGTGGTAGGGATGAGGTCGCCTAGTGTAGCAATGGAACATGCCATCAATAACGAATAGTGGTGGATCTATGTCAACGAGCATTATGTGATTTCATTTTCTCCTTTCTCTATTTTTTCTTTCTTTTTGACTTTCCAATTTTCCCTTTTCATTTGTGGTTGCAAATGGAGGCAGCAAATCTATAATGGTGGAGGCGAATCTATGATTTTCTCCATTCCCATTTCATTTTTTATTTCTTTTTAATTTTTCTTTTTCCAATTTTCCCCCTTTCCCCCTTTGTTCTCCCCTTTCTCCCTCTCCATCCTTTAATTTGGTTTAGATTATGTTATTTTGATTCTTGGATTTTGGCTGGTATTTGATCCTTGTTCTTTATTCGCATCCATCCTTTGTTCTGTATTGATGTTCTTTGATTTTGGTTATGGATGTTGTTAGGTACTTACCCTCTTTTTTTCACTTGATTTAACTTGATTTATGTCCAAAAAAAATATTATAATAAGTTAAGAACCTGTTCTTATAAGAACGATTCGTATGCGTGTAAAACTCTATCAACACTCCAATGGTGACAATTTGTAAGAATTGGTTCTTATTATTAATAACTCCTATAAGAACCTATCTTAAAGATGCTCTAACAATCAGTTTCCAAAACCACTTAGTTTATTAAGAGGTTTGTTGCTAGTTGAATGACCCACCATGGACATAGAGCCTTCGAAATGTTTGCATAAAAACAACAATTTCAATGATGCATTGGTGTTGCCAGTATATTGCCCGGGTGGTATTTGAATATAACCCTTAGCCATACTTTTCTCTTTCTAAAGTGATATATCAATGTTGGCTTTTAGACCACTGGACGATGGTTTTCACACTATGACAAGGGTCTTAGTTGCAAAAATGCATCTTTCTTTTGACGTTAGCTTAATTGAAAAAGCTTTGTTTAGTATTTGGGTGAAGACCATCAGCTTTCATTGAAAATCCAATAGTTTCTATTGTGCCAAATAGCTCAACTTATATCAAAGATCAATACAAATGCCTCATCATTTGCTTCCTTAAGAAATTGTGAAAGCCATTCTACACTTGTCTGACCTCTCGATAACTCAACAAAAAGCGCTTCACCTTACCTGTAACGCCTGGCCGCTTTCAGGATCGAAGACTGTCCCCACAAACCAACACAAGACTTTTCAGCGTGCTTTGTCCTCACTCACACGCTTCTTGGAAAACTTCCCAGGAGGTCACCTATCCCAGAATTGCTCCAAGTCAAGCATGCTTAACTATGGAGTTCTTAAGTGATAGGCTACCGAAAAGTAGATGCATTTTGTTGGTATAAGTAGCACTTATTAATTCCTTTAAGCTATCCTCAATTGTACAGTCTCATACCTGCACAATCTCTGAAACCCTCTCATGCTAGTGTGTATTCGATTCATTCATGTATCCCTCCCGCTAGAAGCTTGTCAGGAGCCGCTCATTGTCTGTGACTCATCTCTTTTGCACCGACAATCACTCCTCACCCTCATTAACGCCCGGATGTTACATGCCCACCAGCTTCCACTTGGTTCATCCTCGAACCACACTGTACTAGGAGAGAGGCCCTACTTTGATACCACTTTGTAATGTCTGATTGCTTTCAAGATCAGTGACCGTCCCTACAAACCAACACAAGACTTTTTAACATACTTTATCCTCACTCACACGCTTCTTGGAAAACTTCTAAGAGGTGAAGCACGCTTAACTGTGGAGTTATTAAGTGATAGGCTACCAAAAAGTAGATGCATCTTGTTGGTATAGGTAGCACGTATTAATTCCTTTAAGCTATCCTTAACTGTATAGTCTCATACCTAGTATAGCCTCTAAATTCCTCTAATTTTGGTATGTATTTGATTCATTCATGTACCCCTCTCGCTTGAAGCCTGCCAAGAGCTGCTCCTTGTTCGTGCCTCATCTCTTTTGCACTGGCGATCGCTCCCCGTCCTTATCAGCACCTAAGATGTTACATTACCCGCAACCCACAAATAACTTCAAAATCACATTTCCTGTCCACCAAATCATGGGTGGTGTTCTTCAAAATAAAACCTTTTCACTTTCCTTTACCACCTATTAGAAGTACTTTCCCTTTCTTTCTTGTATTTCCCTTCTCCACCCACAACAAATGGGAACTCACTCCATCATCGTCAACACCTAACATCACCACTGAAACCTTTGTTAGAACACTACATCCTAATGCAACCTCATATGCTCCAAAAAGACCTCCTTGTGCCTCTAATGTCATAATGCCACCGTTAACACCTCTGACCTCTATGATGAATGACATTTATACATACTTTTCAGGTGTGTATTTATGAAATCTTCAGAATCTGAAGAACTCCAAACCATTTCTTCCTCATCTTCTTGTTTTGTGCGATGATGGTGCTTATTTTCGTCTTCGTTTTCTGTTGGTGAGTGTATGTTGTTGCTAACACAGCAAACAGCTTCCTCGGTGCTCGGGGCGGCCATTCGAGGTTTGGAACAAGAATAACCTACACTTTATCAATATGGATAGAATAGAATACTTCTTTTTAAGAATTTAAGTAGTAGAACTAGTATTTTAGGACATGGATTATATTTATTTTTATATAATTAAATTTATAATAAAAAGATTTTATATATAAAAATTATATTATAGTTAAAAATTATAATAAATAATTGTCTTTAAATATAAATTATAATTAATATTTAAATTAAATAATTTAAATTAATATATAAGATTTTTTTAATTATTAATAAATTCTTTTAAATCAACTTTTAAAATTCAATTTAGAGAAAAAGACAAAAGAGAGCAGTTGACAATAATAAGTGGTTAAAATAATCAAGTAATATACATGTAAATATAAAAAGACAGTGACTTGAAATGATTGAGAAAAAAATATTTTTGTTAGTTGCAAGATAGTGTGTGAAATGCACCTCCTTAATTTGATATAATAATAATATTTTAGTATGTCACAATTTTAAAATTAATAGTTTCCTCAAAATAATTTAAATTGATACATAACTTTTTGAGGAAAGATACTAAAATAATTTTATTAGAGAAAGAGAATTTATGGAGTTTAAATTAGCACAAAAGATGTCTCACTTCAAAAAGAGCTTCTTCCAACCAATATTTTTCTTTTTCAATGAAAGATACACTTGCTAAATAGTGTGCTACTACAGTGCCATCTCTTTTGGTGAAGCATAGAGTGCCTTCTTTTAATACCTTGGCACTATTACAGAGTCTCCCACTATTTCCTAAAAATAGGTTTTAGCCTATTGTACGATTATGTTATTATTGATATAATTGTTAAAAGCATATTCTCTTCCACACTTCTATCTTTCCTTTCCCTCAAACTCAAACCCTCTCCCTTTCAATCCTTCTTTCTTTTTCTTTGAATCTCGTTCTTATGCAACAAGGAAGGGAGCAACACGGCGGCGACGGCTAGGGAGGTGAGCTTGCGGTGGTCGGGACGAGGCTATTGGCTATGGTTATGGAACATATGCCATTAGCAAGGAATAATGGTGGATCTATGTCAGCAACCATTATGTGATTTCATTTTCTCCTTTCTCTATTTGTTTCTTTCTTTTTGATTTTCCAATTTTCCCTTTTCATTTGTGGTTGCAGGTGGAGGCAGCAAATCAACGGTGGTGGAGGTGGATCTATGATTTTCTCCTTTCCCCTTTCGTTTTTTTATTTCTTTTTTCTTTTTCCTTTTCCAATTGATATGCTACCGCAAGTGTATGATATCGTTCAAGTAATAAATATCATTCTCTCTATAGGGACTGTGTGTTTGGCTTTGTAATTATCGCAATTTAATATAAATTAAACAAAGAGAAATGAATTTGGGAATTTAGGTTTGAGAGAAAAAGAATAAGAAATTCAATTAAACAAGCAAATAAAAATGATATTAATTTAATAAAAGAAAACTTCTAGGATCGAGGTTCATTCTGTGATGCTTACTAAATTAATTCCCTTACCCCATGCTCCTACTTGTTCTTCTTGAGGGTTAATTAACCTAAGGTACCCTCCGTTCCCTTTCAAGATACGGAGGGGTGTTTAATCAAATTAGTCCCTACTTTCATGGTGGTTGTGTTTAATTAGACGCAATGAGCTTTTTGTTAATTCAATTAATCCCCAAAGGTTTTACCTACTTTCATGATTTAGACTTAGGTTTCTTCCCTATAGTTTTGGTATTTAAATTCACCTTTCGATACTTCTCCAAATCTCTAAGATTATGTAAAATGTGGCCAATTCATTTCACATAAAGAAAATCAATAAAGAAGAAATCAAGAGTGGAACAAGTATCATACAAGGATAAAAAAAATCAATTCATTAAATGCGGCTAAGTGATTGGATTTCAATAGTATTGTTCCGCTGCATTCTATTGTTTTATTCAGGGCTATAGACTTCTTTCCTCTCTCATGTGCAAACGTTTGATTAGCTGAAGAGTAATGGACCTGTTCTCTACTCCATCAATATTTCAGAGTTTGAAAATTCTGCCATCCAATGCTGCCCCTAAATATTCGACGATCTCCATATGTTTTCTTCCTGCAAAGTGTATATATAGAGGTTTTCCCGAGTCCTTGCATATATCATGCCTACCATCCTCATAAATGTCATTATCCTAATGTAGTATCATTCCCTACTTGTTCTTGTATTTTCCTTGCTGCAGTGCTACTGACTGAATGTGTTGAAGAGCAAATGGGTAGAGAAATTTGTGAACAATATTAAATTACATCCCTTAAATTATTATTACATAGTAATGATATGATATCATATCACTGCAGGAGAAAAAACTCCATCAAAGAATATATTGTATTGAACAACTCTTTGTTTAAATACATAAATAAACCTCTCAAATTAGCTTACAATTCAACTAATTTGTGAAAAAATGTTGGAAGGTGGAATTCAACAAGAGAGTGTGCAAACACTCACAACAAGAGACCTTTCTATGGGATCCCTGAAAGAAAGGGAGGAAGCAACTCATGTTTCCTATGCTTCATTTAAGACTTTTCTTCTGTATGTTCCTCAGATTCTTCTTCTGGCTTTGGTGGCTCTTCTTCAGCTGGTTCAGGAGGTGGTGAGACATTCTTCTTGTTTGCAGCAGCAGCTTGGAGTACATGATGGTAATTCCCTTTCTCCATGAAAAGCTGTTGGAAATGGTGCCTGCAGTAGAGGACACCATCCAGGGAAGCATAGGAGGAATGTGTGAGGTGGCAACCTGCATGAGCACACCTAAAGCAATTCTTGTGATAGCATTCCCCTTCCAGTGTCATCTATTAAACAAAGCAAAAATTTTGTAATTAGTTCAGTTCAATCAAAATTCTAATCCAGGTGATGAGAAATCAGTTTACAAACACACTAAAATGTGTCTAAGATAGCAATGGAAAAATAAATCTTATAATTCCTCTGTGTCATATTGTAAATCTTACATTCAAGACTAGAGTTTGCTGATATTACAAACCTTTTCCAGAGGATACACTGTTTTTGAACAAACTGAGCATTTGTCTAGAGTTCCACTGAACATGGACGAGAGTCTGCTTGGGGCCTTATTCTATAAATGAAGATTATCGTTACTAACATGTTAGGAAGCTTACACAAGAATATTTGAAAGAATAAAAATATATAGCTCCTTTATGCCTTAAGCTTATTAAAATAGGCTAAAATACACTTTTGGTCTCTCACCTTATTTTTTGGTCTCAATTTGGTCTTCTAAGTTCAAAAAGTTTTATTTTGGTCTCTTAAAGTGTATGTGTTAAACTAAGTTGGTATTTCCATCAATTTATCATACTAAATCAATTTTGTGACACATGGCACACTATGAGAGATGCCGCAGCAGATGGGCATTTGTCAGGTCATCCAAAATTAATACCATTAGTGCAAAAAATTGACAGAAGGATCAATTTGGTCTAATAGAAACATTTTAAGGAACCAAAGTAAAACCAAAAAATAAGATGAGAGACCAAGAATATATTTTAGCCTTATAAATAAGGTTCTTAATAATAATAATGATAATGATAATGTCCCAAGTAAAAGATCCGTCAAGTTTTAAGATACTCAAAATGGCAACAAATGTGTTTAGGCTGGATAGTGAACATACCATCTCATTTTGTTTATCAGTAGACTTTGCTGTGCGGCAATTATAGTCATGAAAACAACACAGCATGTTAGCCAAATAGAAAGTGACAGGTGCATATGAATTTTTACTTAATGAGATTGTGACTGAACAAAAATAGTAAACAAAGTGCTGAACAGATGATGGTTACATCTTACCTGTCTGAAAGTTCTTGCTGAAATTGCCAGATTCCTTGAAAAGCTGTTCAAAGTGTGGCTTGCAATAGAGGACACCATCCATGGAAGAGTAGGTGCTCATCTGACCAACATAAAATTACATCATAGGCACCAATTTAGGCACAAGTTTAAACTACATAAATTTTTTCTTTCCATGAATCAAACCATATCAAAGTACAACCTTGGCTCTATAATGTCATTACAAATTTTAAATTCTGGCACGAGGAATCCAAGATAAAAAATTAGTAATATATGGAATTCAATAATCTGCTAGATGCCAAAGCATATACTTCATTTCATGTATGAGTTATGCATGTAATAGCTAAGTAATTGCATGCCTCTATTCTATATGATTTTGATGCCATTACATTTGAGGTATTTGGTCAGGTAGGCTAAAAGACAAGCTATTGAATGTTTCAATTCAACCATAATAAGTGTGAGACAATAATGAAAGAACAATGTTTAGAAAACATATTTATAGCAACAAAAGAACTAAATAACAACAACAAAGGGTGTGGAAGAAACCATACCGTAAGATATCCCTTGCAGTGACTGCATCTGAAGCAGTTTTTATGGTAAGGTATACCTTCAAGAGTTAGCAAGTCAACCACATAAACAGTCTTATCACAAGCCTTGCATTTATCAAGAGTTCCTGTGAATGACATTTTGCTCTCTCCTTCCTCAAGAATGATGCAAAACAAGGCTCAGGAAATGAATAAAGTCTTTAATCCAGGATCAGAGGATTAAAGAGAAGTTCAACAAGAGAGAACAGCACTCATTACCTGCACCTCAGACAAATGGGGATTGAATAAAGTCTTTGATATGTCTTAGCAAAGTAATTTATATCAGATTATAACGGATTTGATTGCTGTGGTAAATGATTGACAAGTGATTAGAGACCTCATAATATTAAGCAAAAGATGGGAAAATTTTGCTGCAATTTGTGGCTATAAACTTTTTGTGTGGAGTGAAAACAGGTTGCTCTCTGACCATTTCAACAATATTTAAACAAAAACAACTCATTCTAACTTTTTTTTTAACTTTACTATTCTGGAATGTGAGCTTTTTATAATTAAATGGCCAAGAAAAGAAGAATTTCATAATTAAGATGCTGAAATAGTTACATCCAGAATGCATAATCCAAAATATTTTTTAAATCCATAAAAAGGAATTGTATTTTTAGAATTTGATAAATTAAGAGGACTATTCATTCATAATAATTTCTCCTTTGTCAACCGAGGCTACAGAATGTGGGTAGTCTCTTTTTTCCTCATAAATCTCACTCCATTGGTTTTAAGTTTTAACAAATTTGAACCTCACATCTCTAATATGAAATTATTCAATACTACAAAAATGGTATACCTGGTGAAAGGTTGAATTCCTAGGAATTGCTAAAGTAAAAGGATGTTATAAATTAATAATTAATAATGTTTGCAAAGAAATAGAATCTAAAACCTCGGACCTAATTCCTCTGCACTGTTACCCATTGTGGAGCAATAAATACTAAATGGCTCCCACTTTCAGAATTTAAGTTGACTAATAAGGCTGATGCCTGGTTCCTAACTCGCTATCCTCAAAGTTCAAACAAGAAAATATAGATATAGTTCCTCGACTCTGAAAATCAAGTGTATTTACAAGATTTCTTTTGCCAGTTTGGTAAAGAGATTTATTTTAGAGAAAATAGTGTATGCATTTACACTTTTATCCAATTATAAATTATTATGTATAGTAATTTTATTGACTTTTATAATAACAATCTTAAAAGTTATATCAACAATAATTTCTAATTAGTTCAAAATGTAAACACTGATAATATATAAAAATTAAACTCTTTATTTTAATAATTTATAGGATTTGATAGTGTTTTTTGAGACACTACTTCACATAATGAACATAAATGTTCCCAATTTTTTTTTCTCAATTTTATTCTTACTATCTTATTATATTTCTTTTATATCAGTTTATGCTTATCAACTAGTTTAATAATTAATTTGCCAAATATTTTTAATTCAATCAGTTAATTTATTAACTTTTAATATTCAGATAATTTTTAACTTTTAACTAATTTTTCAGCTTTTAACTAATTTATCCATTGCTTTTGTCAAACACACCCAAAATATTCTCTTATTTAAATGATTAACTTCTATTTATTTAAGAAAAATACTAACTAGTGCTCTTAGAGTACTTGTTAAAGAATAAAAAATTAAAAAATCATTAAAAAGTATTATTAATACATTTTTATTATATTTTTTAATGTAGTCTCAATGTAGTTTTTAATAATTTCTTAATCAGTTTATTAAAGATGTTGGTTAGGATAACTTTTTATTTAATGAGTAAATAGTTTATATATTGGTAGTGTAATTAGTTTTTATAATCACAAATTTTTATATATTGTAAATTTATTAATTTTTATAATAATTACTTTAAAAATTATATTTATCATAATTTTTTATTGATTGATATTATATTTTTAGATGACACGTAGAAATAAACTCTTATTTAATTATGTGTTAACGTAACATAATTGTCGGCCGTGACATGAGCGTTTCACAGTGGAATGGAAAATTTAATTCAGTTGAAATATTTTATATCGAACTTGCTTGGGGTACTTCACTACTTTGTAAACAAAAGAGGCAAAAGCAGAAATATATTTGAAAACAAAATCTAAAAAAAAAAGGAAAAGTGGAAGCCAGTTAAGTGACTTGTCAGTTGTCATAGAAAAAGAACAACCACTTGGTCAATAAAAAACTAAAAGGAAACTGGGCCTCAAATAGACAAATATCACAAGATTCACAACAGCGAGGAATAAATAATGTATCAGCAAGGAAGAAATAATGTATCTATATCATTCAGTCGGTCAATTTGGTTAATTGAAAGAAAAATATGGAGATGGCTGCATTTGCTATGATTCAGTAATAAATATTCAATTGGTAACTATCTCATCTAAACTTTTGTTTATTTAAAAAAAAAAAACAAAACTCTTGTTTTTTTCCCCCCCTTTTAGAAGGAAAAACAGAAACTTAAAACGAGAAAATTATATAGTGCTATGGGGTACGGTCACATGTGGGTAGAACACGATATATAGCTCAATCTATATAGGTGTAGCTTTTATTATGTAATGGCAACATTAAAGTTAAAATTTAAATTACTATGTCAATCCTAGTAGGTTAGGTGTAATTTGTATTGGTTTAAAATTAGATGAGTTGAGTTAGGTTAGTTTGCGAAATAAATGAACTTATACAATAGGTAGTTCGTGTTTGTCTCACGGCAACTCACTAGTTAATCCACAATCCTAAATAAAAAATTTAAAAAGGCTACAAAATTCCAAAATACAAAAAAATAAATAAATAATTCAAAAATTATTTATGCAAATTAAATAGGTTTGTCTACAAAACCTGCAAACTAAACTTATCTAATATATAGACTAAATAGGCAAACTCATATAATTTCGCATTTAAATGGGATTGTGCATAACCGAATTCAAACTTACATGACGTGTGAATTAAATAGACTAGCCTGAAAATCACAACCCATATGCCAACTCTAAGTACGTTGAGTACCTCATGCATGCTACCCCAATCTCCCATTACTAAGCCAATTCTAATGGGTTAGTAATCTAATACAAGTTTATCATAACACTAATCAGTTCTATCTTTTACTAAGAAATTAGTTAGATTCATCGTGTATAAATCAATGTTTATATTAATGGTTTTTTATTTAATAATATTTAGTACATATTTTGAGTAGAAGCTTTAAACAATTTATAATCAAAATATTTAAAAGAATAACTTTGGTTAAAAAAGTTAGTGTGCCATGTGAATATAATTATAATCTTATTAATCATAATAGAGAGACTTGCCTTTGAACACCAATGACATTCCAACCAATTGAAAGGATTGTATGACCACAATCTGTCTTCTCCATCCCATTTTGTTTAGAATCAGCAGCTGAAAATGATAGACAAAAGTGTTTCTCTTAAGACTATATATTAAAAATGACGGCCGATCATATAATGTTATAAAAAATATATCCATCAACTACATGTTTCAAAAGGATAATCATGAAATACATGTTCAATAGGCACTATAAGGTGGAGACAATGACCATGGAAGTTGATCAAAATTATGGCCAATTAAGCAAAGTCATTTGATGAACAAGGGAAATACTTCAGTTAAAAATCGTCGAAAAAAAAAAAACTTGGTAATTATTAAGGTGTTCACTCATCTATCTCAGGTGATGTCAACTTAAATCTTTTTTGCTCTTGGTCTCTGAGAGTAATTCCATGCATGAACATTTTCCCCTTAGTAGAAAAGGAACAATCAATCAGATAGCTTCAATTCCTCCATTGGCCGAGTCCGTGAAAATTGAACATTAACCTCATCCAAAATCAACACACACACTACTTGAAGTTGGTCTATGACTCTTTATATCAAACATTGAACAAAATGTACATCTGACGTGGCATGGAACTATAGAGAGTTCATGGATGTGCCGATCTTAAGTTGAATAGATCACTTTCTCCTAAAAACACACCTTTCAATAAGGAGAGCAAAGTGGGAGCATCTCCACTAGTTACCTACATAAGGCCATGAAAAAGGCATTTATCTTGGACCAACAAATAAAGGCAGGATTTTGATAAATGATAAATGTTGCATGGTATCTGTTATAACTACACTATTCCAACCTTTTTTCATTTAAATGTGGCTCTTTTAAAGTGAGGGAAGTGTAATTTAGATGATAAAATGTAATAATAATCATTAATTAAAAAATAACGGCCGAGATTCTAATTCACTTTAAAACTTGTTGTGTATGTATTTGATTTTAATTATCACAATTCTTAACAGTTAATTTTTTAATTAACAATTCTAAATACATTTTATTTTCTAAAGTGAACCTTTTCTCTTTAAAATAGTCAAATCCTTTTTCATTTAAGGAAAAAAAAAAGAGGTGGTAGCCAATCCTTTTCATGGTATACATTTTCTTTTGTTAGGACAACCTGTAATCAGTGGCAAAGTTAGACTAAATATTTTAAATGAATCAAAATAGTTAAGTAATATATTCAAAATTTGAATCCAATTAACTTTTGCCATTTAAATGCATACAAGTATAAAAGTGGGCTTAGGCTTAGAAAGATAGATAGTAAAAAATGTAATTAATATATCCTGAGTTTAAACTAAAAAATTATCTATTATATATTATTATTATTATTATTATTATTATTATTATTAATTATTGATATTATTATTATTACATTCTAATTTAATTTTATTGAGGATTCATGCATAAAAAAATTGTCATTATCTGTTAATTATTTTGGGATGGCTCCCGCTACATAAAAGATTTGCCATAAAAGAACACCAAAAAGGAAGGAACACCTAAAAAGGTTAACGAGAGTACAAGACTATCAAAAGATAGACACTATATCCAATCTAAAATCTTAAAACATTAGATATATAAGTCATATCTCTTATATATCTTTGAGTGATCAGTGCTTCATTAACTAATGTAATACTAATCATCATACTTAAATTTTCAATAGAATCGTTCGCTTTCTGGTCCTTTCTTAACCAATGCAGTGCTGACCATTCATCTGCTGTAACTCAAATGCTCAAAAGTTCATAACAAAAACATGTTTAGTTTAATTTTAGAAAAAAATTGCAAATTTTCATAACGAAAACATGTTCAATTTAGTTTAATCTTGGAGAAAAAAAAAACACATTTTTAAAAAAATTTCCTAGGAAGCTAAAAGAAATAAGTAATTATTTTTTAAAATTAAGTTAAACTAAATACACAAAATCCGTTTAAAAATATGACACACGAACAAGTCTAAAATAGTGAGATTTAAATTGACACATTGACACAAGTGTTTGTACAAAGCCAAGTAGCTAATCAATATCTGTAGTTGTATCAAAGTTTGTCTTTGGAGTCAAAACCTCTTCTTGACAAGGGAGCAAGTTTTAAGACATGACACCAGGACTCCCATTGAAAAAAAAAAAAAAGAAACAAAATGATTAGAAGAGCAAAAAATTAATAATACATTGTTCCATGCCTGCTTATAAGAAAGAAGCATGCATTATCTTCAAGAAAATGGCTGGGTATACCTTTCCTTGTCTAAAAAAATAGTGCGTCTTAATTATACATATAACGCTCTCTCCTAAATGGCACTCACTGCTGTCACCTCAAACACATTTGGGCAAGAGCATTTTGGATTTAATTAGTAAAATATTTTCATTCTTAATTTCTTATGATCTACTACAAAAAGCATTCACTTCAGTTTACCATGGGCAAATCAATGAATTTCTCAATAAAAAGAAAAGAAAAAGGATAAAACAAGTCGACCAATTTACTCCTTGTTACTTCAAAATGTTTTTTTCTTCTTCTCAAATTTAAGATCCTAAGTTAGATTGCAAAAGCCACAAGATGGTGAGATTGCATCTTCCCGTGGTCCATAGATCTTCCTTTACAAAAAAATTCAATAAAAAAAAAGGCATAAGAAAAAAGTGCACATAAAACCATCTAAAATTAGCAAACAAAATTCAGTCATTTATTTGTCTTTAGCTTCTTTTTTTTTTTTCATATTACTAAGTATCTTGTACATTATAATATAATTTTTTAGTCCAAACAAAATTTAAAAATGTAAATTTAAAGAAATATTTAAAATTATAATGGAGATATGTATTTTTTGGGTTACCATAATGTGAAATATCTACTAGTTTTGTTGATAACTAATATCTGCCAAGGAATCTTTCTAGTTACCTTTAGTAGGGTCTTTTCCTAACCACATTTTTTATTTATAAGACTTGAATCCAAGACCTTATTTAAGAGATTTGAACTCAATTTCACTCAAATCAAAGTAATGTTGGTATTAATGGATACATGTATAATTAATTTAAATAGATAAGTGAAAAATATAAGTAATTTATATTTAAGGAAAAAAAGAAAAATTAAAAATATGAAAAATTAATTTAAAAGTATAAATAACCGATATTTAAGATGAAAAATGTAATATAAAATGAAAATTTAAAAAATAATTAAATGGAGAAAGCTAAAATTTGATAACAAAAATAAACTTTAACATAAAAATTAAAACTGGCCGGTGACTTTCCTCTTTTATATAAAAGTTAGAGATTTTTTTAAGAATAGACGAGTGTTTAAATTAATTTATTTTAAATAATTACTCTTTTTTTACAAATTTTATATAAACTAAAATTGGTTAAAAATATGAATAAAAGTTTATGCAAACATCACCTAAGTTTTGGGTGGGTCAAAAAACTTTTGATTTTGAAATAAACCTCGTGTGTGTTAAGAATTTGGCTCAAAAGATCTCTATTTTGATCTATTCTATTAAGTACTAAAAAAGAGTTCTGTTTTGATTCAAATAAATCGTATATATTTTTTTAGAGATTATATATATCTTTTATTAGAGATAATCTTGTTTAAATTGAATAAAATCATTATAAATAATAAAACTATTCTTCTAAATATTTAACGCAATTATGTAACCGAGACTTAAATTAGCGTAAAGCGTTGGTGGGCAAGCATGATTTTCCATTATATAATATCCTGAATTATTTATTTCTACTCGGATACTGAAAGGATGAGATTGGTAGACCAAACCGTAGAATTCGAGCCAACAGTCATTATCCGGTGGGCCCCACATGCAACTCTATCGTAAATTATACTGATGCTGATGCATGCAAAATCAAATTCATTTTCACTCACGTATACGTGGCACCGTATCGTGTGTCGGCACATTTGAGCAATGTTACAGTACTTGCAACCATTCATCTTTCTCCTTACACCCACTACATATTCACCGTAAGATGAACCACAATCTAACTAGCCTTTCTTTTTCGTTTTGTGCTTAATTATACTTTCAATTATTTTTTTGTGAATTTGATCTATCAATTAATATTTTCTAACTTCTATAATTAACACTTTTCATCAATTTACTTTCATTTAAAATATCATGTTACATCTAAAATGAAAAGAAAAAAACAAATTTTCCTCCTCTTCAAACCCAATCTCATAGGCAAACTTGTTAAAATCTTAATTATTGTTTTTCAAATTTATAATCATAACTATATTTATCCATATATTATATATATATAATCTAATATATAGGGTGGAGATCAAGTTACTCAAAGAGTAACTCTTGGTAAAGTTACACCACTCAATAATTCTTAATATGTATTAAATTTTAATGATCCAACTAGAGCTGGGTATACGGGCCAGCCCGCCCGTTTAGGTCCGGCCGGCAAAGCCCGCAAAATAAATAGGCTGGACCAAGCCCGCCCACAACATTAACGGTCCTGAATTTTGAGGCCCGCGTCCGCCCCACATAGCCTGCGGGCTAACGGGCCAATCCGCGGCCCGTGAAATAAATGATAAAAATAATTTTATAAAAATGCAAAAAAAAACAATAAAATAAAAATAAATGACAAATACACCAAAAAATAAAAATAAATCAATTTCAAAGTCTAATATGCTAAAAAACCATCTAAACCCAAGATCTTACATGTTAAATAAACCATCCAACACAAAATATGAAATATAAAATCTTAGATTCAAAGTATCAAGCATAAACAAACTATCCATAAAAGCTCGCGGATAGGCCCGTAAGCCCACGGATAAATCCGCCTAAACTGTGGTTTAAACGATTCAGGCTAAAAAGCCCGCACTCTTAAATGGACCATATTTTTTAGGACTGTAGCCCGCACGAGCTGCGGGCTACACGGGTGGCCGGCGGGCCTTGGTCCATATGCCCAGCTCTAGATCCAACCGTTGAATTAAAAGATTATATGTCAATGATCATGTATACCAAATTTTAGGTAAATCAGACACTTGTAGCTAGTTAATCTTATTATCGACATTTACTTATAATTTAGAAAAGTATATTATGTGTTAATTTGAATCTATTTAACGAAATATCAAATAGTTTTCAAATTTTATAAAAATTGGTAGACTTGATCTACTCAATATAATCTTTAATTCAACGGTTGGATCGTTGAAATTTAATACATATTAAGAGTTATTGAGTGGTGTAACTCTACCAAGAGTTACTTTTGGAGTAACTTGATCCCCACCCATATATATATATATATATATATATATATAAGTCTCAAATCCTCCAATCTCTTAAAAAAAAAAAAATCCCTCTAATCTCTAACATGAACACAAAAAATTCTCTAATCTGTTATATAAAAAATCAACTGATAATAACAACAATTCAGCCTCATTCATCGTGGGTTGGGTCGTTTACATAGATAGTTAATAAGAGTCGAGAATTTTAATTATTTATTTAAATTAGCATTTTAAATTTAAAAAGTTAAGCAAAATCGGAAAGTTCAATATGAGTAAATTTAATCAAAAATTTATGAAATAAAAGTTAAAAATGTTTAAAAATAGTTACAACGGTAAAATAGAAAGCATTATAATTCATTCGTATTTACATTTGAGAAAATTAAAATTGTGACCGAATGATGAAATAGAGTAAATTATGATATTAAATAAGCTTACTTAATATAAAGAGTTTAAATCTTAAAATTATTAATAAAATTTGATCTAATCACTATCACTAAATATAATATAAATAAAATTTAGTTAGAATGCTTAGCTATCTAATTATAAATTATTATATATATCAATTTTTTTGACTTTTATAATAATATAATTTTTTTTACATGTGTGAAAATTAAATTGATTAATAAGATGAAAAAATAGGCTATACATTGACAATTTAAAACATTTTTACACAGTCATTTAATAACAAATTATCATGTATGATAAGTTTGCTGACTTTTATGATAAGTTTGTTGACTTTTATAATTATTATCTTAAAAGTCATACCAACAATAAGTTATGATTGGTTGACAATGTAAATTTTTTACACTAATAATGCATAGCAATTAAACTCTAATAAGATTTTTTTTACAAGGTTTAAGTATTTTAAAATCATTTTTCTTACTTTTATCTTCAACTTATCTCGTTTCGTTTGAGAGAATTTATAAGTAGTAATTTGAGGATTTTCTTCAAGTAAACAAAAAAAAAAAAAAAATCTTATCGAGTGTTTTTTTATTCCTTTATTTCTTTTATCTTTTTTCCCTCTCAAGGCTTTAAGCCTGAAGCCCCATACAGCAGAGTTTCTAACTTTCTATCCAATGTAACCTAACCTTAATCAACGGTTGAAAATCTCGAATGGCCCCAGAAGCAATGTGCTCATACATTTCTAAGGTGCACAATAGTTGAACCCCTCAGAAACAATCACTTCATAAGGGGCCCACCATGTTTCTTGGAATAACATAAATATAACAACGTTTCCTCTGCTTTTCTCTCTCACACTCAGCTTATGATTTCTGTTTCTCTATTCAACGTTCGAAGAAGCGGACTGCAATGACAGAGCTGCAATCGAAGCCCAAAACTGGCCCAGCTCCGGCTCCGGTTGTGGCATCAAACGACGCCGTTGCCAAGAAAGCTTCTGAAACAGAGGAATCCAAGGCTACTGCTGTTGCAGCCGAGAGTGAGTTTTGCATTGCACGTGTTCATGTTTTCATTCTCTGATGATCGTTTTTCGGGGAGAAGATTCATGGGTTTTCGTCAAAATCGGGTTTTGAACGTGGGTTTTATTGAGCCGTGGAGTTAGTTGTTAATATCAAATTTCCAAAATCTGGTTCTAGCGTAACACTTCAACTTCAAAGGTTTGGATCGTTTGAGAGCGTTTTAAGGATATGCATTGATAGGATATTTTTAATGAAAAGTGATCGTTTCCCAACTTCTTCCAATAATTTGTTTTCACTTTTGGCTGATTTCCATGACTTTTATCTATGATCACGGTTCTGATCGTACTCTTGATGATATTTCTTTCAATTATTAGATCTGTATGGTGTGAGTGATGTCTTCTTAATGGGGTAAGGGTAAGGTAACCATTCAATTATAGACCTTCTATATATGGTCTGTATCATTTGGCTTGCAGGAGTTGGTTTTAACTGTGTATTAGGTCAAATTTAATATTTAAATTTTATGATTATAATTAATTATCATTAAGAAATGTAAAAAATTATACTTATCATATAATCAAAATAAATAAATATCAAAATGACAAAATATCTTCTATACATGACTTGTATTCCTTGGCTTGCAAAAGTTGGTTCCGTGATTTATTTAATTCTTTGGCAACATAAGTGATTATCTAGCTAACTGTAGTATTTTAGACGTCAAAGTCAAACAAACTGTATTTATGCTCCTTATAGTACATGATTTGTTACCAATAAGAACAACATAGATAACTAAGATTCTTAAGCATGTTGATTAGGGTCTGACGTTTTGATTCTTATATATGAAAAATATTTTATTACGAGAAGTTATACCCATCTGGGTGTTTTTTGTTTTGAAAGATATTAGTCTTCAACTATTTGTTGGGAGATAGTATTGGTGCACACAAAATAAATAAATAAGTTATTTGTTTATATAGATCTACTTAGGTTTCTTATGCTGTTATACTCTTGCAATTTTGTCTCATCCAGCCATATTTCATCATATCTTGTTCTATACATCGATGATGACTTTCTTCCCTGACCCAATAAATGGCTTTCATTAGGCCCTCCATGTGATCATAAAGTATAGTTTTCCCCCCCTGGCTTGAGGAAGGTTGTTTTCCATTCTGGCAAACAGTGCTTTAATTTATAGGCAGTCATTCTGAACCTTTTTTGGGGCTGTCTAGCTGTGTGTTTAATTTATTGCGTATAATAAGACAGTGCGCATCATGATTCAAATCCAATAATGAAGTAAAAACTGCATTATGTGTACACTTATTTTATGCTTAAATATTTTCTTTTTGAATGGATTCTTATTATCCAGGCTGTTGGCAATTATATCACTTAAGTCTGTGTCTACTTTTTTATTTAAGTTTTGTAGTAAATATTGGCGATTTGATAGTTTTGTATCTGTTTCTCCTTAGTTCTGTATGATAATTTACATTGTTTGATATGTATTATTAAGTTTGGTTTGACAATCAATAAACGCATGTGGGTCGTGCTTGAATTTCGCTTTTAAGCAAACAAGTCTAGATGATGCTTTAGTGGCACATAGTTGGATGGAGACAACGGTTTGCATAGCACTAATGCAGCCCCCGGCCCTCCACCCATTAGCTTTCTCTAAATTATTTGTAACGCAGTAAATTAGCTTGATTGGATCGACAATTCATTCAATAATATATAATTAGAGTCAATTTGATGAAAATATTAATTTCCTGTGTCATTAATATTTTTCTACATACACTATTGATGGTTTTACTGAATCATTGACATGACTGAGTACATATTTGTAGCATATCTCATATGCCTTAAGTATAGGATGTTTGTTTTCTGTCCTTTGCTGAATTGAAATATCTCAGTTGATCATGTTTGTATGACCGGTGGTAATTTCAATGGTAAATGAGCTCTTACTTGATATTTACATGTAAATGTCCAGTAATTAAACAACACTTTTTGGCATTAGTATGACATCCACATTTCTCCTTTTGATATAGTTTGCTCCCTTTCATATCATTTGTTCACTTTACCGATTTTACGTAATTTTTTTGGGACAACAGAGACACCAGTTCCTGCAAACAAACAAAGCTCAAGAGGATCCCTCGACAGAGGTGAAGTGTTGACTGTTCTCATATTTCAGTTTACACTGAAACATTATTTTATGGTCATTTGAATATTTGATTTTCATTAAATAGTATACGCATTTAATATTCGGAGCTCCAAATTAATTTCACAATCACCTGAATTAGTATATTCACTACTATCCTGTCGGGTATACACATTACAAATAAATACCCGGATTTCTGGCTGACATATTTCTGTCTCTTCCTTGGTAACATGCATATGTGCTAGTATTTTATCAAAAAAAGAAAAAAAAAGAAAAAAGAAAATAATATGTACTAGTACTAACGCAATTATGTAATCTCTTTACAAGAATCCTGTTTGGAGATGCTGATTCACCAATCACTTTTTCTGGACGACATATCTATTCCTAAGCTCTTCACTTATGTTATATACTTCTATGGTCTACAGATATCGCTCTGGCAGAAGTAGAGAAAGAGAAAAAGTTGTCCTATGTGAAGGCATGGGAAGAAAGTGAAAAGGCCAAAGCAGAGAACAAGTAAGACTTTATGTACTTTAAGTATTTGGCAAAAAAGAAGGAAATAGAAAGAAAGAAAGTAGGTAAGTGAGAAAAGAAGAGAAGAGAAATATGTGAGAATTAGAAGCAAAAATTAGGTATGTTTGGTTTAAGAAAAATAGAAAAGAAATAAAAGAGAAGTAAAAAGAGAAAAATAAAAATAAAAACAGTGCAAAATAAAATCGATTTACGTGCAAAATAGTACATGCAATAGACGTGAGGCAATAGAAGTGAAGAAAGAGAAAAAAATTACGTTGCAAATAATTGATCTACATAAAAACAAAATTGATTTAGATGATTAAAAAATAATACAGATATGAGGCAATAGACGAGAAGGCAAAATCGATTTAGTGCGTGTTTGAAAAAGATTTGAGACACAGTTTTCCATGTCCATTGGTAGAAAAACGTGAAAGTAACAACTAGTTGCTTCAGTTATTGCGTGATTTTTTATGTTAGACGTGAATTGAAAATCGTTTCCAAACATGCTATTACATTATCAAACAAAATCGATTTTGAGTGGACCACACACTGCTGCACAAGGTTCACCACCATTGCAAAATTTTCACTCAAATCTTCTCATTTTAGTGTGGAACTATTTATCTGTAGAACCCACTTGTTTTTTTTTTTATTTTAAATTTCCCTACAATTCTATTTTACCAAACAACTCTATTTTTACTACTTCTCCTCTCTTCTTTTCTCTTCCACCTTTTTCCCATCCATTTTTATCTTACAAAACAAACTGTAACAGTTTGCAACCTTTTGAGGCATAAAAGTTAACAATAGTGATTTTTTCATACCCCAATTTTTAGACGCACCTTACTTCTCTCTCTTCCTTTCGCATTTTCATCTTTCCCTCCAAGGTGTATGTGCCTCAAAGATGTGTGAATCTTTTTTCAAAAAGTTAAAACCAAGTCATTGAAGTGAAGCTATTTATGTCCGGGTGTTTTTATTCTAAATGCAAGTAAACAGTATAAATTTTTTTATCCAACACAAAAACTACCTAAAGTTACTTCAATTCAAAATCAATTTTGGACTCAACATCAATTCTTCAACATGAGACCATACATGTAAATATTTACCTAATATCACGTTAACTTATATTTCAACATAATTTTAGATGACTCAATGCGAAATGAAACACACACTCAGTAGTTCACATGCCTCCCATAGTGTGGAAGGTATTGTGATTTGTGATTGTAGACCATGATGATGATTATGATAATATGTCATTTCATAGATGATTTGATCTTTCTTACAAATGTCCAATGTATGCTCACCTAAACTCTAGAAATTATTTGTTCTGTTAACAGAGCTCAAAAGCATCTATCTGCTGTTGCTGCTTGGGAAAACAGCAAGAAGGCAGCTCTTGAGGCTGAGCTGAAAAAGATTGAGGTAATACTTAACCTGTTGTTCAGTATTTATTGATGACATGTCTAATATACATGCTACGTAATAACACGATGTATATGTCACTGGACCGAAGAAAGTTCGTGCTTTCTTAATATCAAACAATATAATAAATTTGATAAGTTAGTTCTATGTTTCCCTGCATGACAAGGACTAAGATGCACGGTATTAAAATATACTTGTTATAAGGTTCCCTTTTTTCTTTTTCTTTTTTGTCTTTAAAGATAACTTAAAAGCATGTGCTATGAAGTAGTTTAGGCACGGATTTTATTGTCACAAATAAAGTGAATGAAGGAGATCTAAATGAACATAGCAGTGCTTATAGTACTTGTGCTAAATAATATAGCTTTTAACAACTTGCGTGAGCAGGAACAACTGGAGAAAAAGAAAGCAGAATATGGTGAAAGAATGAAAAACAAGATATCCGTAGTTCACAAGGAAGCAGAGGAGAAGAGGGCAGGGATTGAAGCCAAGCGTGGTGAAGAGTTTCTGAAGACAGAGGAAATGGCTGCAAAATACCGTGCAACAGGAACCACTCCAAAGAAGACCTTAGGGTGCTTTTGATTGATTTTTTTGCCTTAGCGTCAGATGTCCAAAATAATTTGTTATTGCAAATTTTGTCTGTATTTTCTCGTCTTGTTCTCAATGTTGTCTTTGTGCAAAAAAAAGTTCAAAGAAAAAAAAAGTTTTGTAAATACCTCTTGTAGATCATCTTGCTGGGGTGAAATGTTCTATTCTATGTAATGATGGTTTTCCCCAAGAAAACTACTCTAATTATCAAGAATTGAGTTTCGCTTTCTTCACTCTTCTATGTCTCTATTGCCCACTGGCTCATAACAGCCTCTACAATATCTGGACTAGAATTTAAAAACAAATAAACAAATCAAATTCTCACACAACATCCTTAAGAACAAGAGTTTAATTTATATACAACATCATTATAAAACATTTTTTGTAAATTCATCAAATAAGTTTTGAATTTTTGATCATGCTATCCTATTCATTAATATAATGTGATAATAAAGGAAATTCTTATGAGATATTTGTGTAAAAATATTTAATAATGACAATGTGTATAAATTAAATTCTAAAATCGAGGATAAAAATTCCGTGAAATGATTTTATACGAAAAACCATTTTTTGTCAGGTGTGTCAGTTTTGTCCCATACATATTTCTCCACAAGATATTCATAAATCAAGTGAGTTTTAAAGTAAAACATAAACAAAAATACAAAGCACACGGTTACTAATTCACAATTCCTTGATAATCTATACTTCTAAAATGTGTCAAGATTTAAGAATGCATGGGGAAAAGAAAAGAACTTGCAAAAACTATTTCTAGATAATTGAATAAAAAAAAACTCTTTTCAAATTGTAGCTTGCCTATGGCTGAAAGCCTTAAACAGCCTTGCACAACGTCTAGTACTTGTGGGCTGCTAGTCCTCCCAAAAATGAAAGCTAATCCGACTGTCAATTAATAGGAAGGCCTACGGTGGTGCAAAAGGAGCAACAATGATATTTATATACTTGTACAGTATTTTAAAAATAAATAATATATGCTCGGATAATGTAAAGGATTTTCACATTGTGATTCAATTACAAACCATCATAGATAATAAGTTTATTGATTTTTATAATAATTATTATAAAAATTATATTAATAATGATTTCTGATTGGTTGACGGTGTAAAAACTTTTATGGTGACAGTGAATGCCTATTAAACTCACTTTTATTTCTCTTTTCACTTTATTTTCTTTCTATTTTTCTCTTTATCATATCACATTACTTTTCACATCTTTCACGTTTCTCTATTCTTTGTTTATCCCTCATTAGATGTAGACACTCATGGAGTATATACCAAACATTTTTCCATATTAAAATACACCTAATTTCTCTTTTATCCCACTTCTATCCTATTTTTCTTCTTATCTCTCTTTTTTTTTTATTATATCATTTGTCATATTTATCAATTGCTGTTTCTTCTTTTATTTGGTCTTTTTATCCTTATCTTCTTTTCACCCATACACTCCAAAAATGGCGTGTACATTGATAATTTTCCTTTCCGTAAAGAAAGGGTAAAAATTAGGGATGACAATGGGTAGGGTTTGGGTAGGGTACTATAGTACCCGTCCCATATCCGCGTTTGAAAAAAATCTCCCTACTCGCCCCTATACGCGCAGGTAACAACTTTAATCCCTATCCCCATACCAGCTGGGTACTTATATACCCATACTCACACTCATTACCTGCACTTTACTTAGGTGTAGAGCCATGGAAAAAAAATTGAGGCCTTAAGAAAAATTTATATTCAAAATTTAATTTAATACAATTTGACAAATCTCATTTATTTTTGTATCAATTATGAAAGTATTGATCAAATTTTTATAATTAAGTTTTTTTAATATTTCACTTTCAATATATAAAGGAAAATTCATTTAATCCATCCTTTAACATAGTTAATAATAAATAAAATTTGAATAATTTTACTTTTAAAAAACCTACATTTAACAATAAGAATAATTACAAATATTTCAATAATATTTTAGAAGTAGTGTGTACATTTGAAAAAAATATAATCTTTTGATATAATTTATTTTTAACGGAGTATAAATTATTTTTGAAATTTAATTTATATACAATTGTAATGCAAAACCTTTTTACACAGACGTCTAATAAAATTTAATTATTTCATCATATTATCCCATTCATTAATATGATGTAGGTAGTATGGTGAATTTCTAACTTGCATATATGTAAAAAAAACAAAAGGTTTTACCCTAACAATGCATATAAATTAAACTCTTATTTTTGTTTATATTTTTTGCAATGTATTTTTTTTTTAATGAATCAAGATCTTTAATATTGTAATACTCACTAGAACTTATTTTTTTAATATATTATATGATATATATATATATATATATATATATGTGTGTGTGTGTGTGTGGGGGGGGGGGGGGGGGGAGGGGGGGTTGGATACTATAATACCCATACCCATTAAATTTTGCGGGTAAATCTCCATCCTTATTGAGAGGGTATTTACCCTACCCATTACGGATATTGTTTGAGGGTACCCATATGGTCTACGTAGAATTGTGTCATCCCTAGTAAAAATATTTGAACTCCAAAAGAGATCTGGCCAAACACTCTAAGAACGACTCTAGCAGATATTGCATGATCAAAACCACGTTTTTTTTTTCCATCCACAAGGTTTGAACCAATATCTTGTTTAAGGGATTCGAGCTCAGTATCACTCGGATCAACGACATGTTGGTGAACATACCTACTATTTTGAGGTTAAAAAGTGTATTCTCATTTTAGTTTCTAATTTTATAAATTTCTCATTTAGTCCTTAATTTTGTAAAATATCATTTATTTTCGTCTTTAGTGTTGGTAAAAGAATATAATGACAATTACCAAAATAAATCACATAAGTAAGAAATTAAAGTAAGAGTAAATTACATTAACACTTTTCTAAAGTTTCTTGAGATTGCACATGATTCCTTGATTTTTTTAATGTTTAGAACAACTTCCTTATAGGGATACACAACTACATGGTATAATGCCTTTCTTGGGTAATAGAGCATTAGTGTAATATAAAGAGAATGTCTATATAATGTATTTCAATCAATTAATGGGATTAGTGTAGAGATATTGGTGAATTTGACAATATCTCATGAAATGTCAATATAATTTTTTTTTTCTTATAGTAAAGATTTTACAAATAAGAAAATTAATCAATACTTATAGTAAGGAAAGTTACTCTTGAGAAAGTTATTTATAAGACAGTAAATAGTCTTTTTACTTAGGAGTAACCAGTCTCTTACCTAATAATATTAGCTTTTATTCATGTGATTATGGTATTCTGTACTTAATTTACTTGGAGTCATGATATTTATTATTTTTCATTTTGTCGATTAATTTGGATTCTTTCCTCTTTGTTGGGGTTGTAAAGTAAAGAAAAGGTCCTTAGCTGTTTGGCTCGGTTGCCCACAATGAATACTCCATGTATACCTGAGTAGGACAGTTATTTAATGGTCTGGAAGGACGAGGACCAGGGTGTCTCTATCTGTGGGTGGTGTGGCAAGGGATAATTTCCCAAGTTTATTGCTCAGTACGGTTCATATTCTGAGACAGTTGGCTTTCTAAATTAAAATTGTTTGAAAGTGGACTACTAGAGTTTGAATATGTATAAAAAAAGGAAAAAAAAAATAGTGAAATTCATGGTACATAGTCCATTCTCAAGGAGGAAAGTCAAAATGCAACAAAATCTTACGACAACATAATCCTAGGCTAAATGAAAAATAAATAGTTATTATATATAAATAAGCAAAATAATTAAACATGTTTTTCACATATATTATGAAGTGGATCGAAGTATAGAATTAACACCTTCGGCATTGGCATTGATCTAAGCCACACAGGTCTGAAAAACTTTTTCTTTCATAATTTTCAATTAAATGCAAGTATTCTAACACAGAAGAGGGAAAGTGAAGAAATTTTAAGGCAGAGGAAATGTCCTCAAAGTAGAGCTCATGTGAATTTCACAGGTTTCGAGTATAGTGAAGAATCCTCTACAGAATCTTCTGAGCTACGGATTATAATTGCCAATTGTGTGCTTAATTTTCTTATTTGCTATTGTTAATGTGGTTTTGTATGTAAACCCAAAATAACACTGAGAACCCAAATCTGATAAAACATATTGAAAACATAATCTAAGTCAACACATGTAATTAACATTTACTATATTCCTAATAAGACTTAACTATAAAAAATATTCCTCAATGTCATAATGTCACAACTATGCTGATTAATAACTACCATATATATAGAGCCAATTACCAACTCATGTCATTCTCCTACTTCTTCAACGGCTTAGATACATAGCAATATTACAAATCACCAAACCAAAAGCTACATGACACAATGTCATTCATCCACATGCACATGCATTAAAGTGGACACACGAAAGAGTTTCCTTCTAAGAAGCTCATGTCATTGTCTATAGGAAAATCTAACAAGAGCTGCAAAGCAGTGTCTGATGAATCTTCCATGTCATTAGAGCTTGACGAGTCAGATCCACGAGTCTTCCACTCCATCTCTTGTTTCACAGTGTTTGAGGGTGTTCCTTGCGCATTAGAAGCCAACTCTGCATTTGTTGCAACCGACTCACACTTGTTGGAAGATGATCCCGCAGAGAGGGGACTGTGGCAGGAGCCAGTGATTTTGTTATCATCATCGGCTTTGTGATGGTGAACATTGCGAAATGCCTCTCCAACTTCAGAGTTCCAAATGCGGAGGAAGTAGTCAGAGTCGGTGGCTTTGTCATCTGCAAAGGAATTGTTATTAGGATTGGATGTGTGGGTGAACCTTGATGACTCGTTTGAGAGCCTGGCCTCAGCTTCGAGCCTGGCACTCTCCCACTGAGCCATGTGGCGTGTGGAGACAGATGCATGTGCCTTGTGAAAGGGGTAAGATGAGGATGAGGCCAATGGCTCGTGGGTTTTGGGGTCAAGCCCCATGCTTTTGAGACGCTTCTTCAAGTGGGTGTTCCATAAGTTCTTTATCTCATTGTCTGTTCTTCCTGGTAACTGAGAGGCAATTGCAGCCCACCTGAAAATTTGTTCAAAATATCCGCTCATAAATATGCATTTAAATTAAGAATTTGAATTGATTAAGGTTCATAGAACAAACCAGAAATTTTTATGTACTATGTTAGGATAACAATTCACCCAACAATCTATATCTATATTTTATTAAAAGAGCTAGAGTTACTATTTTATCCAGAGAAATCTAAATGTTTTGGTATTTTGGGCTAATAATTAAATGAGTTTGAGCCACACCAAAAAAGAGAGAAAGAGGGGGAGAGAGTTTGTTAATAAAAGTACCAAAATCTTTAAATTTTCCAAGATACTATAAAATTTCTCTTATTATAAAGTATTGCAAAGATAATCTTGAGAGGTCTAGAAGGTCTTTCACAGTCACAAAATGAATGGATCTCGAGAAACTGAGAGTGAATTTGAGCGGGAGAAAGAGCTTAATAAGCACAGATAAAAATATGTTCTCCATTTGTTGCTTCTTGGTTTTATGAATATGTAGGGATTTCTAATATCATGGATTTGTGAGGCATAAGATAAAGATGGAAATCTAATGGTATGTGTGGTTTTAAAAAATAAAAAATTTGTCACCTTATTTTTATCGTTTGTTTTTTAATATTTGTATAGAAAATATTAAAAACAAGATTTACATTGTTAATTTTTCTAAAAATATTTACATAAAAATATTGAAAAACAGAAATATAAAGCCCAATTAATTGTTTACCTATTTCCTAGGATGCCATGAAGCTGTATGACTAGTTTTTCTTCCTCAAGAGTAAAGGGACCACGCTTAATGTCAGGTCTAAGATAGTTGGTCCACCTAAGCCTGCAACTCTTGCCACAACGAAGAAGACCTGAAAGGGAAAAATAATCTTATAATCTATGGAAACGTGAAGGTGGTGTATATCAAGTTTAAAAAACAGAATACATGGTCAAGTATTCTTTTACTTGTTTCACAAAGGATAGAAACAAATAAAAGAACAAAAGTTTTGTGAGGAAAAGTGTCCAAAGTGGAGGAGTCATGGGGCACGTGACTAGTTTGTCTGCAATAGAAATCTAATGAACCGAAAATGAAGCTCAAGTTTTGGTTAGGATTGCAATACAGACAGAATAGAAGAGAGCAAAAATACTATCATAGCATATCATTAAGAAAGGGTAATGTAATATGCTCCAAGTACGGCATTAAATTTGTCTTCTACTCTAAATTATTTTCCTTTTTACATTCCCCTGCCTTTTAACTTTTAAGAACTTGAAAAAGAAAAGTGGGGAAGGGCAAAAAGAGTTAAGAGGTATAGTTTTACCTTCACTTGTTCAATAGTTTGTTAAATTGGCATGACAAAAAAAATCATCCAAATCACTTGGAAACAAGGATTAAAGCTGATTTTAAAGAAAAAAAGTTATGCAATATATTTAGCAGCCATAAAAGAGGCTTTTCAAGAAATATATATCTATGTTCCAAATCATTAGAAAAAGGCAGGCTGAAACTAAAGTGATTGTTGAAGTTTAGTTTAATTAATTTTAACAGAAACAAATACTAAACAAAACCTGCCATCCTAGGAAGAGAACGCCAGCTTCCATGACCACCATTTTTCTTGATATAACTAGCAAGAATTTCATCCTCTTCAGCTGTCCAAGGTCCTTTCTTCAAACCCTTCTTGTCACAACATGGTGTCCTTCCCATTTTTTCTCCAACTCTCAACAGCACACACCACAGCACATTAACAAAGTAAATATCACAAGTAACAACTTTTTAAAGTGCACACCTGTAGGCAGCTCCTCCCTATTTTTCTAACACTAAAGAAACATCCCAGAGGGCACTTGAAGCACTCAAAGCAATGAGAGCACAAATAAATAGTGAAGGACTTGGAGATATTAAAAAGTTGGTATGATCATTATGTGAGAGGGGATTTGAGGTGGCACTGCTATTGGATGGGGGCTTGCTTGCAAGTATGATCAGCGAGTTTCAAGCTGAAGTATGCAATAAATGCGTGTGCTGTAGCATTGAGAAGTTGCATCATCATTGAGACAAAGAACTTGCACAAACAATGAAAGAGGAGGGTTTTAATGAGGGTGTGCGTTTTGCATTTTTTGGTTTTCATTTTGCACAGAAGTGGGGTGAGAGAGAAGCAGATTGCAGTGAAGTTGACAGTGACAGCATTAATTGTGGAGTGAGTGAAAAGAAAAAATGGAATGCATTAATGGCGGATTCTCTTCCAGAAAAGTCAGTGCAGGATTAAAAACCAACAGAGACAGTTAAAGGGAAGGACATGAACATTAATGGAGGGTCCTATTAATGGCATGCAGGGTACGAACACACCAGGAAATGAATGAATGCTACTACAACACATGATGTTCCTCTTTCTTCTTTATGGCAAACAATATTATATATGAGAGCAAGAACAAGAACTTATTCTTATTTTTCTTACTTAGAAATACAATTCAATACCATGACATATTATTATTAGGCTTAAATATGATTTTAGTTTTTTAAATTTGAGACAAATTTATTTTTAGTTCTTAAAATTTAAAATTAATTTTTGCAATCTTGTAATTTGAAAAAAAAATGTTTAGTTTCTCAATTCATTTATCTAGCTAATGAATTACAAATTGTTTAAACGACAACTCACCTTAATTTTGTATTATTATTATCAACCGTCCTACACATTACACACGCGTATTTTTCTTTCAATATATTTATTTTGATGATGTTTGGATAAAAATGTTTGGTCAAAAGAACTAAAATAGATTTTTTTCACATTATAAAAACTAAAAAGATCAATTTAAGTTTGAAAGACAAAAAAACTAATTTATCTCAAATTAAAAAATTAAAATATATTTAAGCCTTACTATTATTATTACAATCATGTCCTTGATTCAAAGTTTAGTCATTAAACAGAAGGAATAGCATCACACAGTTTAGTGATTGGAAATTTGGAACATATGCTTTAATTTTAATCAAAAAGTAAATTATAAACGAGATAAACTCTAATGCTGTATTTGGTAGAGAGAGAGAAATAGAGGGAGAGAAAGTAGGTAGAAAAGAAGAGAAGTAGGTAATAAATAGAGTGGAAATAGAGATTGTTTGGTTGAGAGAAAGTAGAGAAGAAATAGAGTAGAAGTTTGTTTTTGACTTTTGGGAATTTGAAATGAAAAATAAAATTACACTTATACCCTTGTTTTTTTTAATTAAATTATTTACAGAAAAACATCGAAATACAATTATGCTACATATATTCGATTATGGGTTTATCATATTCGAATATATGGGAGCCATATCATATGTCGATATATGGGTACCATATTCCAATATATGGTGATATATTTGAATATGGGTAACCATATTCAATATATGGGGGCCAAATATTCGAATATGGTAAACCCATATTTGATATATAGCATTGTTGGAGACAAATAAAATAAAAAAAACTTGGGGACATTTAGAGGAAAGAAATAGAGAGAAAAGAAGAGAAGAGAAATAGGTAAAAAATAGAATAGAAGTTAAGGTTGTTTGGTTGAAGAGAAATAGGTAAAAATAGAGTGGAAGTTAAAATTATTTTTATTATATTATTTATTTTATCATTAATATTTTTTTTTTTTATTATAATATTTATTTTTATTGTTAATATTATTATTATTATTTTTATTTTTTTATTGTTATTATTATTATTATTATAGGGGTTTGTGAGGGGGGGGGGGGGGAGGAGCTATCGATAAGAGGAAGTGATAATGATATGGTATCGATTATTGATAATTTTTGAGTTAGATATCACTAAGCTGAGATGGGGGGGAGAGATATTCGATTATGGGAGAAGAGATAAGCTCTAAGAGGAAGTGTAATTGATTATGTTTACAAAGTAATCGATGATTGAAATAAAAATTATTTTAGTATCAGTGATAATCGATTATCAATAAAAATAATTGATTATTTTTACCAACAATACTCATTTGTTTTGCGAAAAAGTTTTCAGACGTGAGTCCCACACTTTTTTTAAATATTTCTTTGATACTTCGTCGCTACCAAACGAGGGAAGTTCATACACCTCTCTACTTTTCCACTCATTTATCTTCTCTTCTTCGATACTCGGCGCTACAAAAAATGTGCTGTTTTACTCATTAGAGTTATCACTGCATGCTGATGTTTTGGTAAGGTGTCCATCTTGAGAAAGAGTGATGATAAAGGTACGGGGATAAGTATAGATTTGACAGTCTTGGTATGCATAATTTCTGCAATCTTAATTTAGTCGTTGATAATCTCATACATTTTTGTGAATATTATTGTTTTTGAGTTTAATATTTATATATTATTAGTGTAAAACTTTTATATTGTTAATTAATCAAAAATCATGATAAATATAATTTTTAGCACGACTATTAGAAAAATTAATAAATTTATCATACATAACAGTTTATGATTAGATGATAGTATAAATTTTTTTTACACTTTTATTGTGTAGATTGTACTCATTGTTTTATTGGTTAAATAGAATAATATATAGTTTTTCTAATAACTTGAGAGGCGGTATATAATCTATTTTGATATAATCAAAGATTTTGTGAGGAAAAGATATTGAAGCACACCACCGAGTGAGTAAATCAACTGGTGGGAAGTTGTTTTAACTTAATCAGTGGTATCGAGTTTGAGTCTTGAGTACGCAATTACATTAAATACTCGAAAGGGAAGCTTTGCTGTCTATAATAGTCCTATTTGACTCGAACAAGATTGTTTCTAATAAAAAATACATGTAGTTTCTAAAAAAAAAAAAAAGAATATTGGAGCACAATACATCCCTCTTACATTAAATAAAAGAATTTGATTTATATATATCGTAAGAATACTGCGATGATATACATTCTCACCTTATTTAATGATTGAATTTAATGAACATATATATAATAACTTGTCAGATAAATAATATGATGTTACATTATCGAATGACAAGATATTTTTTGTACCAAACTGCAATAAAATTAAATTATAAACAAAATAGAAAAAGTACAGTTGTTCTTTTATTTTGTATCCCATTTGAACATAAATGACAACAGGGGCCATCTTTAGCTCAACTAAGGAACTCATCTACCTGCAGGTCTAGATGGGTTTGTTTTCACTATTTCTTATTTTTCAAAGCACACTCAACATGAATCACTCACATATTATTCACGTTTAACTTGACTAAACAAAAAATCAAACACACTTAACCTTATATTGTGTATATTTTGGTAATATAATTAGGTTTAGATTAGGAAGTTCACTTCATGCAACATCAAGAAGCATCACCGACAGCCCAATGAAAATTTATGGTGAAATATTATATATTAAACTTGAGTCCTATCTTTGTAAGAGCGAAATGGATGAATCACCATGTAAAACTAAATGATGAGTCAGTTACTTCCTTAGCCCATATATATATATATATATATATATATATATATTTCATAACATTGGTACAAAATATTTACTAATTTTATCAATAATTAATTTTTATTAGAAAACTTGACTAATCACTAGTCTTTTTTTTCAATTTTTTTTTTTTATATCTACAAGATTCAAACTTAAAATATAACTTAAAAATTCAAGGCTAGTTATGCTCGGAATAATTTAATGTTCCTTTAGCCATATATAGTGTGTTTATTTTGAATTTATCATAACGCAAATGAATGTTGGAGAGAAGGGAGAATCAAGCTCTTTTAATTTGAGGAACGTACATAACGTATATTAAATGAGTTAACATTTTTTATGATCTATAATTGTAAATCAATCCAATCCAATCAAATTCCATTTATTATTAACATACATCACCTAAGGTATACGCATGAATGAAGGAAGCTCATGGGTTAATAAAATTTTTCTTTTTTGATATTTTGTTTAGCCTTTTTGTTTTGTAGAACATTTGCTACTGTTGACCTCGTAAGTGAATGACAGAAAGATAGATAGAAGGTGGGAAATTCAACGAATGGTCAAATAAAACCACAGGCAGCAACAGTGCCAATGCAATGCAATGATCTACTGGTAATAAATGCAGTCAAACATTTCAACCTCACGTTATAGCATTATCAAAAGTGATGTCTGGGTGATAAAATTTAGATGTAGATTTTTTAAGTATTTTTGCTATTATTTTATTAAAACTTTATTTTTGATTAGAACAAGTTCAAAAATATCTAAAGAATATTTACACCTAAGTTTTATCTTTATCGATTTATATATGTTTAAAAGATAAATTTAAATAAAAATAATGATTTTGTTAATAATTAACGAAAATATATTTTTACAAATCATGACGTTGACATATCTATAGAAAAATAATCATGCTGCTAATTGGTCGAGTAGATGATAGTAGTTCGTACTGCTGAATAATTGAAAATTTAAGTGGGCAACAAGTTTGTACTTCAATTGATAGATGTTAGACGATCTATATTGATACATAAGGGAAGTTTGATTCCATATATATATATATATATATATATATATGAGTCAGGATCTGTTGATACCAAGTGTCAAAGTAGTTAAATTATATTTTTAATAATTTTTTGTAAAATGTAAATTTAACTAATTTATTGTTAAGTTTGATGTTCTTATTAATTATATTAAATATACAAAATTTCATATAATTCTAAAATTATTTAGTAGTTTATCGTATTACTTTATTTTAACGTATAATATGATATTAAAATATATGTAAATACTCAATGTTAGATAACATATCTAAAAAAGTCCAAATTATGTGAAATTTGATATACATGATTATGAAGATAATATCACACAATATAATAGTTGGATTGGTTCAATTTACATTCTACAAAAAGTTATTGAAGGTGTAATTTGACTAACTTTGACACTTCATGTCAACAGATCCTGACTCTATATATATATATATATAGGGGGGGGGGGGGGGACGTATGATATGAGAATAGTCTTCTTAGGTGAGAATGAGAATAACTAATCTCAACTGTTAAATTAAAATAGAAGGCTTAGATTAAAATACTTAAGAATTCAAATTTAAACATCATGTAATTATCAAATCTCTAAAAGATTTACCAAACAAAATCAAATCTCTAAAAGATCTTAATTATCACGTTACTTTTATTCAAGATTGTCGTTAACCTATCATCATCAACACTATGACTGTTGTCGCTGGCGATGGTGGCGGCGACAGGCGACAGCGATAGTGATGGGGGTGATGATTATGACGGTAGTGGCGGCAACAATTATGGTGGTGGTGGCGATGTTGGTCATGGTGGTGGTGGTGATGTATTAACACCATGACCATTGCTGCCATCACTGTCACTATCATCGATCATGGTGGTGGTGGTGGCAGCAATGGCGGTGATGGCAGCGATGATCATGGTAGTGGTGGTGGCGACGATCATGGTGGCGGTGGCGGTGGTGGTGGATGCGGTGGCGGTCAAGGTGGTGGTGGCAGTGGCAATGACAATCATGACGGTGGTAGTAGTAGCAATCATGGTGGTGATGACAATATTGAAAAATAGTGAAATAATAATTGAGATATTTTAGGACGTGATAATCGATATTTTTTAGAGATTTGATTTTTGTTCGATGAATCTTTTAGAAATTTGATAGTTACATGTGATTTAAATTTGAATTCTTAAGTATTTTAATATAGGCCTTCTATTTTAATTTAACGGTTGAGATTAGTTATTCTCATTCTCACCTAAAAAGGCCATTCTCATACGATACACCCCTTATATATATAATTGAACTATCCTCATTATTACTTCAATTAATTAATTGCTCATGTCATTTTGTTAACTCTGGTAAACAAAAATTATAAACATGGATTTTTTAATGGGTCTTGTTAACAAATATCTTAAAAGTACTGGTTAGTGAATTTCAAATGCAACTTAACCGTAACCACTACGGTTTGCCTAATGAGGAGTTTGGATAGTATGCATAAGGTCATAGATTCTGACTTTAATGTCACCATTCTACACAAAAAAAAATGCATCTTAATTATTATTTCCTCTGGTCCCAAACTATTGATGTTTAAGGTTAATGCATACATCCTAAGAAATATTGAATATTACCCATAAACTAGTATATTTAGTCTAAAACACCGTCATTTAATATTTATTATAGGAGTAGTTGTGGACTATGACAGAGTTATTAAATAGGGGTATATGTGGAAAAAAATAATTAAGGAGACTTGGAATTTGTAAAACATCAATAGTTTTAGAACAAAAAAAAAAAAAAGATAAAAGATCAATAGTTTTGGACTGAAGGGAGTAAATGCTTCAAAATATATATGGATTTTTAATTTTAAGGTTAGTACAAAGATTAAGGAGCATTTATTAAGTGTGAAATATTAATGTATTTAGTCTAAAATATCTTTATTTAATATAAGATGTAAATGTGATTTATTGTTTGTTGAAGTGCTTTTTAAATACTAGAATGTAAGCACAATATTCCTTGTAAAAATCAAATCTAGTTATTTTAAATAAAAATATATGAAGAAAAATATAATTAATGAAGCTTGAATTTTATAAAACATCAATAGTTATTTATAAAATGGTTTTGTTATTCATTATAGCAATGGTTAAAGGATCAATAAATTAATAAAGGTTTCTTGAAAATAATGGTAAGGATAATATTAAATATTACATTTTTTGATGAAATCCTTTCACTTTTGGTTCATTAACCATTTAATCATACTTAAAAAATTATGCATTAAATGACTTATTCGATTTTCACCTAAAAAAAAGGCTTAAATCCACTTTTGGTCCCCTTATTTTTGCGAATGTGCAATTTTAGTCCCCTAAAAATTTTATTACAAAATTAGTCCCCCACATTATAAAAATTAAGCAATGTTGATCTACTGTTAGTGTGACATCCAAAAACTAACGGAGATGGTTGACGTGGCACATATTAATCCCATTTGTCACCTACTTATCCACGTGGTTAATTAATTAAATTATAAAAATTAATTTTTTTTTAATTGGAAAAGAAATATTTTCCTAATTTAATCATGGTCGTTGGTCTCTTAAAAGACAAACCGTGATCGTTGCTTGGTTTAGGGTCCCAAACGATAGGGTTAAAAAAAGAAGTGTAGGTCTTTTGAGAATCAAAGTGCTGGTTCTTCGAATAACCTAGGGCATCTGCATTGCTGCATATGCGACTCGTGGAGTGGTAGAAAGAGTGTGTGTGTGTGTGTTGCACTAAAAGACGCTTTTGCGCGTGGGAGTTGATTGGTGAAGGGACCACAAGGAGGAAGGAATCTTACCATAATGGACCCTGAGGAAAGCAAGCTCACATGGGGAGAAGCCATACGGCAAAGAGGACCCACGGTTTTGGGGTTTGCCTGATAACTATAGGTCAATGTAAGCCATTTTTTTTGTCATATCTATTTTAAAAATGGTTTTTTTGTTACTGTGTTGATATGTACATGTAATGTTTGTGTGGGTATGGTTACTATGCTTGTATTTACCTCAAATGTTTGGTTTTGAGTATTTATGGCTGAGGACTATTTCTGGTATGGGTTAATAATGAAAGCGAATGTGTTTTCTTGTTGGTTAATAATGAAACTGACTGTGTTTGGATTGTTGGTTAATATAAAAAGTGTTTGGTGTGGGTAATTAATTTTGGGTTAAGTTTATGTGTAGGCCCATTAAAGATCACTTTATTGTGATAAGATTTCATAACAAAGGGTTATTTGTTGCTGATCTTTTACTGAAGCATATAAAGGGGCAGGTTACTGAAATGCTAGATACTTGGGACATAGATGAGATTTCATCTATAGACTTGGTCAAATTGGTAAAATCGCTGGGATATGCATCATACAAGTGTCTGTGGTATTGTCATCCAGATAAAGACCTGTCCAATGGTCTTAGGGAACTAAACAATGACAAAGATGTCATTCAGTTCATCAATGATGTCTGAGAGCATAAAAAGGTTAATGTGTATATGGAGCACTTCATTGACAGTACATGTAGTTGGTGAGTTGTCTAATAACGGTAGCTTATATATTGGGCGTGGAAATGGGTCAGGCTAGGCCTTGAGCCTACTTGATAATTCTACGGCCCAAGCCTAGGCCTATTACCTAATGTAGCATTTTTTTTTAGGCCTGGCTTAGTCTTTATATAAGCCTGGCCTAGCCCATTGGCTTATTTAAAGGCTTATTTCATATTAAGGCCTTTAAATAGGCTAATGGCCTATACTTATATAGACCACGATAATTTTAAGCAAAATAATTTTAATTTTAAAACCACGATATTTGGATCATCATTCATCAGGATGCAACGTATGCAGCTCCTGTCTTACGTTACGGACTCTAATTCATTGTACTATGTCAATTCTTTATTCTTCCAAAATCCCTTGATCTTATCATTATGTGTGCTTTGTCATAATTCCACATTTTAGATTTTTAAATTCTAGTTTCCTTGATTGCTTTTCCCAAAACAGCCTAGAAAAGTTGATGAAAAATGGAAAGAATGGTGTACACGTGTATGTAAGGTTTATTTAACCATGGCATTAACATAAACTTTTAGTTCAATTGGAAGGAAGGAACCAAATGACAAAAGTTTCACATCAATTTCTTTGAGTGGATTCCCCTTCAATACTCCTAACAAAAGTTGGACCATCTATGTTTTATTTAATTCCCTTGATTTAATAATAAAATATTAAGTGGTTGAGATTTATAAATCGTAACCTGAAAGAGTGGTGAATGTATCATATTGTAATAATTAAAAATTAAAGTTTTATCCATGGAAATAATTTTTTCCACATTAGAAAATGATCGAAGAGATATCTCATTTTGTGTACCTTTAAAATTAAATTATGCTAGTTATACTAGTAGACAATGACAAATTTAAAATTAAATTATGCTAGTTATATTAGTAGACAGTGGCAACTTGGCAAGCAAAGAATCAAATAACAAAAGTTTGACATTATTCTTTTCTCTTATGAAAAGATACCGTGATGCGTGATCTATCCCTTCTTCTATAGGTGAAATTCATTTATTGGTAGTTTGAAAAAGTACTAATAATATCAATTTTTGTTTCAATTGAAACAAATTTTATGACAAAAATGGTGCTTCACACTAATCTGTAAAATTGCAAATTTGACTCTAATAAAGTAAGACTGTGTGCATCCACTCGTAAACGATTTTTCTTACAGATTTGGCTACTCTATAATTGCTTTATCTTCAGAAGTGGTAATTCAGACGACAGGTTAATAACGTTACTATAATTTAAACATTTATGGGCACAAACCCTGGCCCATAGATTAAGGATAGAGATATGTAACGCAATTACTAAACCTAAATCCAGTTTGGAGTTAAATATAACAGTAAACATGATTCTTTATAAATTTTGCAAGAAAAGATAAAACAGGATAAGCTTTTTATCTTTAAATTAAGAGATGTGCAATATTAAAGTTATTTACAAAAAATAAACAAAAGATTAAGATATTAAGTTTATAGTGATTTATCATTTTAAAAAATCAAAATAAAAAATTCAGAAGTGAAAAACTTATTTTCCTTCTCCAACCTCTCCCAAGCCCATTGTGTTTTCTTTCTGTCTAATAGAAGGCAATAGGACTAATTTATAATTTAGACTCTATTAACTAAATTATCCTAAAATCTTATTTTGACTCACATTCCTTCATTAATATTTATAAATTATAAGGGCAAAATAATATATTTTTCCTTTTCCTTACCAAGCAACCCCCCAACCCAAAACCTAGAACACACTAAGGATGCGTTTGATACATATTAAGGTATAATACAAGGAGAACATCACAGCACAATCACTTGAGTCACAAAACAACTTTTTATCTTGTACATTGTTTGATGAACAATGCACATCACATAATAATATAAAATTTATTAGAATACCCTTCTTAATTTATTTTCTACGTTCCACATAATTGTTTATGGCATCACGCTCTTGTGCCATTCCCATTGTGTCGTCTTCGATGCGAACAACAAAAACAAATATGCATAACTAATAAATTAAAAAGCACATGCATAACAGACAAAAACATTGCTAGTAACAAATATAAGCACCACTGGTATAGGATTGTGAATCATTTTCAATTAAGCAGAACATTGGAAAAAATTTTACATGTAACAAATATAAGAATAGCTACTAGGAAAATGTAAAACGTGAAATCCACAATTGAAACAAATATAAGAATAGGTACTAGGAGAGGGCAAAACATGAGAACTAAAATTGAAACAAATATAAGAATATGTACCAGGAGAGTGCAAAACATGAGAATCGTAATCGAAACAAATATAAGAAAAACTACTAGGAGAGTATGAAGCAAAACATGAGAACCGCATTTGAAGCTTGGAATAACCAAAGAGAAGGGAAAGGAAGAGGGAGAATAGGGAATTTTGAAGAGAAGAAGAACATCGAAGAAGTAGAAGATGGAAAGCATACAAAGATGATAAGAATAGAAACTGCGAGATATGTGGAAATGATAGGGATAGTTTTGTCTTTGCGACTGATTATACGTGGACTAAAAGTTGTTCTGTGGTTTAGTAAGTAACAAGTTTTTTATATATTTGTTATGTGTTGTACCACTTCTTTTGTTTTGTCCTATAACCATTTTTAAAATCAAACGTGAACAAATAATTTTATTTTGTGTTGTCCCTTATTTCTTTGCAAATATCTACAAGGAAAAGAAAAATGTGCATCAAAAGTAATGCTACAACTGAAAAGTAATAGACAAATGCAAATGAGCAACATTCTGACCAAAGCTACTTTTTTTTTTTAATAATAACCAAAGCTGCTTATGGAGTACGAAAACACATCCATGAATATCAAAACCTACTGATAGTAGACCATTGGTGCTACAATTATCCTCTAGCGCTCATGCAATCGAGGTCCTTCAATTGGCAATGGTCACTTCAAATACAACGGAAGAACAAGATTGGCAATGGAAGAACAAACACCATATTTAGAATAGGAACTAGGAAGGGACATCTTCATAGTAAGGTACATTTCTAAGTAAACAGTTAAAAGCATTACTGAGGAAATAGAAAATCTGGAGTAACAACACTTAGTAACAAACATTTATAAGTAAAAGCATATACATTAAATTTCACTTTTACATCACAAGTTCACAACCATTGTCAGGAACAAGAATGGCCATTATAAATATGAAAAGATTTTTTTTTTTATCACCCACCGTTGCTATTCACTAAGTTGTGAATACAATCCAGGTATTTATCATCAGTCACCAGTAGTATATTGCCTGATCAATGTGGAGGGGAATTTGTTTTATTTCAGTGCCTAGTTCTTGTTCAATCCTATATCTTGACAAAATAAATGGAAACACATGAGAAATCGTTAGGAGTTATCTGTGAAAGTCATAGATAACAGAAATACTTACAAATTGAAGCGATCCTCATAGGTGATCAAGTTCACTGCTAAACCTAGGCGCCCAAACCTCCCTGAACGACCAATGTGCATATCAATAGAACATCCATAAGAACAAAGAGAATCATTATCAAGGTAGGGGAGAAAGCAAAAATCAAGCATACCCTGTACAGATAAGTTTCTGAGTTCTTTGGAAAATCAAAATTAATAACAACATTGACTGCTTGGATGTCCATATGCGGAGGAAGTAGTCAGAATCAATGGTTTTGTTATCTGCAAAAGAATTATTAGGATTGGTGTTGTGGCTGAACCTTGATGACTCATTTGAGAACCTGGCCTCAGCTTCAAGCCTAGCACTCTCCCACTGAGCCATGTGGCGTGTTGAGACAGATGCATGTGCCTTGTGAAAGGGGTAAGATGATGATCAGGCCAGTGGCTTGTGGGTTTTGGGGTCAAGCCCCACACTTTTGAGACGCTTCTTCAAGTGGGCGTTCCATAAGTTCCTTATCTCATTGTTTGTTTTTCTTGGTAATTGAGAGGCAATTACAGCCCACCTGAAAATTTGTTCAAAATATCCACTCATAAATATGCATTTAAAATAGGAATTTAACTTGTTCAGGTAATTCAAAGAATAAACCAGAAAAATTTATGTACTATGTTAGGATATGGTTAAACTATTCATTTAGTTTCTATAGTTGTCTCCATTTTAAGTTTTAGTCCCTGTGCAAGAAAATGGTAAGTTTTAATCCCTTCAAAATTTTTTGTGGCAATTTATCACTGTCAGAAAGTTTTTGTAGCAGTTTTACACTACTAGGAAGTTTTCTTTGATGTTAAAAACAGGGATGAAAACTTATCTTACATGCATGTGTGTGGACTTTACACCTAAAACTTAAAATGAGAATAGTTTTAAAGACCAAGTGAATAGTTTAATCTTAGGATAATAATTCACCCAACAGTCTAAATTTTATAATAAAGTATTGCAAAGATAATTTTGAGAGATCAAGAAGGTCTTTCAGTCACAAAATGAGTGGATCTTGAGAAAATAGAAAAGTGAGATTTTGAGTGGGGAGAAAGAAGCTTAACAAGCACAGATAAAAACATATTCACCATTTGTTAAGTCTTGGTTTTATGGATGGGAAAGGATTTCTAATATCATGGATTTGTGAGGCATAAGACAAAGATGGAAATATAATGGTATGTTTGGTTTAAGAAGATTTTTTTTTGTCACCTTATTTTTACCGTTTGTTTTTTAACATTTGTATAAGAAATATTAAAAACAAGATTTACTTTGTTCTTTTTTTTAAAATATTTGTATAAAAATATTGAAAAACAGAAATATAAAGCTCAATTAATTGTCTACCTATTTCCTAGGATGCCATGAACTGTATGACTAGTTTTTCTTCCCCAAGAGTAAAGGGACCACACTTAATGTCAGGTCTGAGATAGTTGGTCCAACTAAGCCTGAGAAATTAATCAAATTATTAGGTAGTTTAAGTCTCTAGTTTTAATCAATGTTTATATAACATATACTTAAATTTTACAATTTACGAAAAAAAATTAATTACATTTGATTACATATCATATAAAGATTAATGGAGACCATAATAGTCTAGAACCACCTAATAATTTCTCTCTAAGTCTGCAACTCTTGCCACAACGAAGAAGACCTGAAAGTGAAAAATAATCTTATAATCTATGGAAACGTGAAGGTCATGTATATCAAGTTTAAAAAATAGAATAAAAGGTCAAGTATTCTTTTACTTGTTTCACAAAGGTTAGAAACAAATTAAAGAACAAAAGTTGTGTAAGGAAAAGTGTCCAAAGTGGAGGAGTCATGGGGCACGTGACTAGTTTGTCTGCAATAGAAATCTAATGAAACGGAAATGAATCTCAAGTTTTGGTTAGGATTGCAATACAGACAGAATAGAAGAGAGCAAAATACGATCATGGCATACCATTAAAAAAGGGTAATGTAATATGCTCCAAGTACGGCATTAAATTTGTCTTCTATTTTAAATTATTTTCGTTTTTATATTCCTGCCTTTTAACTTTTAAGAACTTGAAAAAGAAGTTAAGAGGTATAGCTTCACCTTCACTTTGGAACATTTTAGTGTAGCCAAAGTTTAGTCATTAAAGCAGAAGGAATAACATCATACATTTTAGTGATTGGAAATTTGGAACATACGCTTTAACTTTAATCAAAAAGTAAACTATAAACGAGATAAACTCTAAGGACTAATGTACTGTTTTACTCATTTGTGTTATCACTGCATGCTGATATCTTGAGAAAGAGTGATGATACAGGGAGTAGATGGAGATTTGAGGGTCTTGGTATGCATAATTACATATTCTGCAATCTTAATTTAGTCATTGATAATCTCATACGTTTTTGTGAAAATTTTTATCAGTGTAAAATTTTTTATATTGTTAACCTACCGAAAATCATGATAAGCATGATTTTTAACATGACTATTAAAAAAGTTAGCAAACAGAATTGGCCTAAGAGTAAAACTATTAAAGTTCAAATTTTAGGCCCATCAACAAAAATTTATTTGTTATTAGTTTTTATAAAACAAAAAGTCACATATTGACAAAAAGGTCATATATATTGGCAAAAGCTCAGTATATAACTCTTTTATTTAAAGTAAAAAAAATCTCTTTTAAAGTTTAGCCAGCCCCAATATACACACACACACACACAAAACTCTTTTATTTAAAATAAAAAAATTTCTTTCAAATTTGTTTTAAGCTTCTACTCAACGTTGGGTTGACCTTGTCAATAAACATATTATATATGACAGTTTATGATTAAATGACACTATAAAATTTCTTTACATTGACATTATATACAATGTGCTCATTGATTTATTGGTTAATGGAACGATATATAGCTTTTCTAATAATTTGAGAGGCGGTACATAATCTAGTTTGATATAATCAAAGATTTTGCGAGGAAAAAGATACTGGAGCATAATACGTCCCTCTCACATTAAATAAAAGAATTTGATTTATATATATCGTAAAGAATTCTACAATATCATCCAATGATATACATTCTCACCTTTTTAATGATTGAATTTAATAAACATATATATAACTTGTCAGATTCATAAAATAATGTGATGTTACGTTATCAAATGACAGTATAATTTTTTGTACCAAACTGCTATAAAAATAAAAGTATAGTTGTTCTTTTATTTTATGAAGAAAAATCACATCACATCCTCTTTGAACATAAATGACAATACCGCCATCTTGAGACTCATCAACCTGTAGGTCAAGATTAGGGAGGAGAAATGGTAGGATCTGGGTAAGGTACTATAGTACTTATTTTTATATTCGCGTTTAAAAAAATTTTCTGTATCCGTTTTTATACTCGCGCGAGTAGCAATTTTAATTCTCATTCCCATACCTGCTAGGTACTTATATACTCATACTCGCACTAGCTACCCGCACTTTACTTAAGTATAGAGCTATGGAAAAAGAATTTGAGGCCTTAGGCGAAATCTCATTTTATTTTGAATCAATTATTAAAGTATTGATCAAATTTTTATAATTAAGTTTTTTTTTAATATTTCACTTTCAATATATAAAGGAAAATTCATTTAAACCATCCTTTAACATAGTTAATAACACATAAAATTTAAATTATTTTACTTTTAAAAAACCTATGTTTAGCAATAAGAATAATCACAAGTATTTCAATAATATTTTAGAAGCAATGCATACATTTGAAAAAGAATATAATCTTTTGATATAATTTATTTTTAATGGAGTATAAATTATTTTTGAAATTTAATTTATATACAATGGTAATGTAAAACTTTTTTACACAGACATCTAATAAAATTTAATTATTTTATCATATTATCCCATTCATTAATATGGGGTGATAGTATGGTGAATTTCTAGCGTGCATATATGTAAAAAAAATAAAAATTACACTAATAATGCATATAAATTAAACTTATTTTTGTTTATATTTCTTGTAATATCTTTTTTTTTTTAATGAATCAAGATTTTGAATATTGTAATGCTCACTAGAACTAATTTTTTTAATATATTATATGAGATATTCTAATATATATATATATATATAGGTGCAAGTAAATAATATATATATCTACATAGGTGCAGATATTAATATATGTGTGCGTGTGTGCATGTGCGCGCATGGGTATGGGACATGCTGAGTATTATAGTATCCATACTCGCACCCATCTTCATTGAAAGGGTATTTACCCTATCTATTACAGATATTTTTTACGGATACCCATAGGGTCTGAGTAAAATTGTCATCCCTAGTCAAGATGGGTTTGTTTTCACTATAATCTGTGTATATTATATTGTGCATATTTTGGTAATATAATTAGGTTTAGATTAGGAGGTTCACTCCATGCAGGGTCAAGAAGCATCACTGACAGCCCAGTGAGAATTTATGGTAAAATTATATATTAAACTCGAGTCCTATCTTTGTAAAAGCGAAATGGATGAATCACCTTGTAAAACTAAATGATGAGTCAATTACTCGCCCATATATATCTATATATTGCTTACCATGACATCGATGCGAAATATTCACCAACTTTTTTGTATGATTAATCTTTATTGAAAAAGCTGCCTGGCCACTTTTAATAAGACTTTTCTTTTCAATAATATTTTTTTTATTCACAATATTTGAACCGAGATCTTATTTAAGAAATTCAAGCTCAGTTCTATTCTGATTAACACAATGTTATTCCCTTGACAATATATAATGTGTTTATTTTGATTAATCATAACGCAAATGGATGTTGGACAGAAGGGATAATCAAACTCTTTTAATTTGAAGAGTACATTAAATGAGTTAACATTTTTTATTATCTATAATGTAAATCAATCCAATTCAGTCCATTTGTTATTAACATACATCACCCAACGTATACGTATGCACGAAGGAAGGTCACGGGATAATTTTTTTTCGTTTTTGTTTAGCCCTTTGTTTTGGACAACGTTGCTACGATTGACCTGGTAAGTGAATGACAGAAGGTAGGTATTCAACGAATAGTCAAATAAAACCACGGACAGCAACAGTGCCGATGCAATGCAGTGATCTATTGGTAATAAATGTAGTCAAACATTTCAACGTCACGTTATAGCGTTATCAAAAGCGATGTTTTCAGTTTGCTACATAGGAATTGTTTTGGGTGATAAAATTTATATGTAGATTTTTTAAGTATTTTTGCTATTATTTTATGAATTTAATAATTATATACTATTAATATAAAATTTTTTATACTGTCAACTAATCAAAAATTATTGTTAATATGATTTTTAATATAGTTATTATAAAAGTCAATAAACTACATATATAGTAGTTTGTAATTAAATAACAATATAAAACTGCTTTAGTACGTAACCTATTTTCTCTTATTTTATTAAAACTCCGTTTTTGATTAGAACATGTTGAAAAACATCTAAAGAATTATTTCTAAGTTTTATTTTTATCGATTGATTTATATATGTTTAAAAGATAAATTTCAATAAATTAATAATGATTTTGTTAATAATTAACAAAAATATAGTTTTACAAATCAGACGTTGACATCAATAGAAAAATAATCATGCTGCTAAGTGGTCGAGTACTTTGGATGATAATAGTACGTACTGAATGATTGAAACATTACATGGGCAACAAGTTTGTAGTTCAATTAATATTAGCAATATTAACTTTGATGTTTAAGACGATCTAAGGGAAGTTTGATTCCTCTACCATGCTAATCCCATCACGTAAAATAAAAACTGCCACCTTTCAAATCGGATACTTGAAATAAACAAAAAAATAGTTATTAATATATATTGAAGGCATTGTGTACATTTGTATACAAAAATTCATTTTTTAAATAAATTTGATAGCATAAATTCGTTTATAGCGACCTGTCTAGCTCTACTAAAATCTAGCAAGTACTTAATCGAATCATCCTCAATATTACTTCAATTAATTAGCTGCTCATGTCATTTTATTAACTCTGGTAAAAAAATTATAAACATGAATTTTTTAATGGGTCTTGTTAACAAATATCTTAAAAGTACTGGTTAAGGAATTTTAAATTCACCTTAAATTTAAATGCTTCAAAATATTTATAAAATGTTTTTCTATCTATTATAACAGAGATATTTACTAGGGTCGGCTTAGTGATAGGAGTTAGAGTAGTTTGTACAAGATCCTAAGTTCAAACCTTATTATTATTATTGTATACCAACAAAATCTATTATAAGACGGATCAAGTTTCTTTAGGATAAGTAAAGCTACTCTCTTCAATAACTCTTTTTATATACTAAATTATATTAATCTAACCATTAGATTGAAAGTTATTATTGAATAGATTAAGTTTATAATTTTTTATATAAATTTAAAATTATTTGACACATCATTAAATAAATTTAAACTAACATATAATATACATCTTAAAAATGTAAGTAAATATTGACTATAAGATTATATAATTACAAATATCTATTCACAAAAAAATATATATATAATTACAAATGTCTGATTTATTTAAAATTTGGTATGCATGGTTGTTAAGTTAATATCAAAATATTCAATGGTTAAATTAATAAAACTTAATGTACATGAAGAGTTATTGGAGGGAATAACCATACCTTAGAACTACTCATAACTTATCCATCCTCTTTATCTTAATTCTTAAGTGTAATGGAATCAATAAATAAAACATTTATATTGAAAATTAACAGTATTGGTCACATTAAATGTCAAACATTTTAATGAAAAAATTTATTTTCGATTCTTTAATCATTAAATTGTGCTTAAAAAAAACATGTTACATGATTTTGTATTTTCAATGTAATAAATGGTTTCTTTCTTAGTGCACCCTGTTAAATGCTTTTAACTTCTACTTTATTATAAAACTATTGATGTTTAAGGTTAATATACATATAGAATAAGGAACATTTCTTAAGTGTAAAATATTAATATATTTAGTCTAAAATATCTTTATGTAAAATAAGATGTAAATGTGATTTATTGTTTGTTGAAGTTTTTTTAAATACTAGATTGTAAGTGCAATATTTCTTGTAAAGATCAAATCTAGTTATTTTAAATAGAGATATATGTAGACAAAAAAAATAAATTAATGAGACTTGAATTTTGTAAAACATCAATAGTTTTGGAATATAAAGAAAGCTAATTCGGAATAAAAAGAAAAGGCTAAAACATCAATAGTTATTTATAAATGATTTTTTTATTCATTATAGCAATGGTTAAAGAATCAATAAATTAATAAAAGATATTTCTTGAAAATAATGGTAAGGATAACATTAAATATTACACTTTTTAATTAATGAAATATTTTTACTTGTGATTCATTGACCATTTAATCATACTTAAAAAAGTATGCGTTAAATGACTTATTTGATGTTCCCTATATATTACACAAACTTTCCTTAATTATTTGAAAAATATTATATCATGTACAATCTTATAAGAAATGTTGTTGTAAACGTTAAAAAAGTAGGAGGTCATGTGCAATGTCAAGAAACCTTAGAGAGAGTTAATGTAAATTACTCTAAATTCTTTCTTAATATAAGTTTCTACTTTTTTTTTATTCTTTTAACTAATGTCTAACGGCATTAATTAACATTTATCTTTCTTAATTAACCAACCTATTACCCGTACATTACACCGCTTAAATTAAATTAAAAATAATTAAACATGCTTCATCCAAACTCAAATATAAAAAAAAATAAAATCATGTATAGTGTTCTAAAATATAAACAAATCTTAACTAATTTCACCCTATTTAATGATACAATCTCTAAAATACCCTTCATTTAATTGCAAATTATAATCCCAATGACTCTATTTTTATTCTTGATATCAAGTTTCAATGAAAGACATTTAATTTTTTTTTAATGAAATTGTAAAACTAAATGATGTAAACTAATTTTTCTAATTAGCGTGAATTATTGTTTTTTCTTTTATTTTAGTCCTGAGGGAGATATAAAAATATGTTAAATTATAATATTTTTCAAATTTTGTAGAAAATATATTATTTTAAAATTAAAATCTAATGGAATATAAGATAAAAACATAATTATAATGAGAAAACTATTTCTCTATGAATATATTAACTCTTTGAGTTAGAATGTTAGAGCATTAATAATTATAACACATAATTGATAAAAAAAAAAAGGTCATAGGTATTGATTAGTTTGGGATGAATATTTTGTGCCTTGCTTTGATATGAATGTTTATAACACAATGTTCAATATTCTATCATGGATAAAATTCAAGTGATTTTATTTTGTAAATATTATTATAACAAAAGTAAAACATATAGAATTTTTTAAAAGAAAACCAAATTAAACCTTGTTTTGAATATAAATCACATTTAAATATATTTATGAAATTCTTATATAATTTTTAAAAAACTTCCTTATATATAACATTATGAGTAATGTTAGATGATTCATCTTCATTGTATTTGAGTTTGATTAAAACGTTTAAACCCTCTCTAGTCCATACTCTTGAAGCAATGTAGTAGAGTGAAAGTAAGGTATCCCTTTATATATTAACAATTTTTTCCCTATGCATCATATGCATAGGTTAAGGAAATAAAAATATAATTTTTTAACACAAAAGTTATTTAATATTATTTTTTAAAATAATTGAAATAAAGTAAACTTACATGCAATTTGATCCTTGAATGTTCGAAGTTGCTCAAATTGAGACCTTCCGTCAATGTCTACTACGAAAGATGGACGTATTTGTTGACAGTTGTCATAACTGCACGTGTTCCATTTAGTGCCACATATTTTGACTACATGGATTCAGAACAACATCATTTTATGAAAAATGAAGTGCTATTTTACAATCTAACCCATTTGTTTCTACCTTGTGACCTCTTAAAATTAATTACGTCCCCCCTTATTTCACTTTGATTACCTCTCCAACAGTGAAAAATTGGTGGTTCCCTTGTGGCCCAAACAGCCCGTGCCATACTACAATCGCGGAGAATATGGAAAGTAGTCTTCGAAGCTCCTTCGCGGAGTGGGCAGGCATCCAATGCAGTCATTCTTCATTTCATTCTCCTAGTATTGGTTTTCAAACCACCCTTCAAGCATAACCAAATAAAATGTTTAATCTTCTTAGGACCTTCCCACTTCCAGGCACATTCCCATTTCCAATCTCTTCTTTTAAAGTCCTCTATTGAATTATTCATTTTTACAGTATTTTCATTATGTACTTTTATTTCTTTTGTAAGATTTTCGTTCACTACGGCTATAGGAACTTTTGTAAGATTTTCGCCCACTATGGCTATGGGAACTTACACCCATTGGTGAACTCACTTCACCAATTACCATCCTATCAATTTATTCTGCTAATTTCCCAACTTGAATTTCAACTTTTTAAATTGAATCTTCACTGTTCTTGAAACAAGTTTGGGTGAATTCAATGAATTCCATTAGCGTCTTCTCAAGATTAGAAAGCTTGTATTATTTTTCACAATTTTCGGTTTCATGATTTTCACCACAAAACTCACATGTGAGTTGAAAATATTGTCTTGGAAATGTTATGGTTTGGGTGAATGCTATGAATTCCCTCACTGTCTCATCTAGGTTCTTCATGGCTTAATCTTCTTTACAAAATATTGATAAAGCCATCTAATGTTTTCTGAGTTTTTAGTTTACTAACAAGAGTGTAAAAACAAAAAGATTAAGAAAAGAAAATAAAGTGCTTAATCTAACGCCTTAATATTCCAATGATGTCAAACTTAAGCCCTCAACAACGATGCCAAAAACTTGATGACATAATTGTAAGTGTCTTTTTAGGTTATGATTTAGATCATGAATGTGAAGGTGGTGTGCAATGAGTTGTCATAAAGGGAATTCACTAAGTGTGTAACTGATCATGAAAAATGGATAATCACAACCTAAATTTGGCAAGTATACTAGTTGACACGTATTAAAGTGATAAGTAGAGTATTGTCCCACAAAGACATGGTTGAGCGCCATATACTAATCGTGGGCATTAGTCAAGTGGATTGAAGGTTAAGTTGTCTTCGTTAATGATTAGTTGCAGAAAATTAAATCTACCTAAGTTTGACTCGGACATCACCAAGTAAATCATGACTCTCTATTCTTAGCAACTAGTCTTGATCTCTCAAATCTCAACCTTACCTTCATTCAATGCTCAAATTCCTTAAAAATTTGTCCTAATTCCTTGGCAATGTGCCCTAGTTGGCAAAGCAAGAATCCTAGCTAATTCCTTAAGCGTACTCATTAAGCACTTGTGCATTATGCGTAGGATTCTCTAAGAGCACACATAACCTACACACCTCATTTCCTAGAGTCTATGCAAATCGTGTGTTCCAATTCTTAGTTCTCTAATTCAATATCTCTCTCCCAAGTTAACCCCAAAGTAGATTCAGTTGGTTGATTTCCACCATACCAGTAGTATTAAGCAAAGTGATTTGAAATTGAAGCACATACAATTGAAATTCAATTAAACAAATTAACAACTTAGCATAAGATTGAGGAGGAAGAAAAGCCATGGAGGCACTCCGTTAAAGCTCCACATCCATTCCTAAAGAACAACTTCATTGAAGATCTCCAAGAACTCACAACCCTAGCTCTTTCTTACACTAAGAACATTCACAAACAAAGAGAATGCAGAGAATTTGGTGATAGCTACACAAGGATCCCAAAAAAGTCACAAAAAATGACTAAAAATGCATATTTATAAGTAGCAAGCATTGATCCATCTTGCGATACTAGACCATGATGAGGCGATGCAGCTAGATGTCTTTGATGGTCAATGCTGATGCCACTGTGAGGTGATGGCAACTGCTATGCCATCGTGGGGTAATAGGATCCACTACAGGGCAGTGGAAGCAAAAACCTTTATTTCTTGCAATTTTTCATAAATTTTTGTAAGTATTTACACTAGATACAATTTCTAACTATAATTCTAATATTTACAAAATTATACTAATTTTTTATTACTTATATGAGATTTCTTATTATTTTTTGTATTTAATTCCTTAAATTGGTTCAACGAATTGTTATGAGTTAAAGATTCGTCAATCATAAAGGAAGGAGCAGAATTTGAGGTAGGAGAATGGGTTTTCTTGAAATTGAGGCCTCATGGGCAGCAAACGGTAGGGGCTAGAGTCAATCCTAAACTAGTTACTAGGTACTATGGTTCTTTTCAAGTGCTGGAAAAACTAGGAGAGGTGGTTTACAAAATCCCCAAATCTGCCAAAATTCATCCTATCTTTTATGTTTCTTTGTTGAACAAGGCTATTGGAAATTATAGACACCATACCCTGACAGGTGCTTGCAACTTGAACAATAATCAAAGAAGAAGAATCCATTAGTCAACTTTTAATTTAATGGAAGGGGAAAGCTGTGAAAGAAGCTACATGGGAGGAAAAGTATAATATTAGGAGTCAATTTCCCACACTCAGACTTAAGGACGACTCTCTTTTGAAGAGGAAGACAATCTTACGACCTAAATGAGAATATGGGCCTAAATGAACAATTAGCACATCAGTTGCCCAAGCCCACAAGTGGCAGAGAGAGAGGAGTGAGCCAATTGTGTGATGGGTTTTTCGTTATATTGGGATGTAGAGAAAGAGGGGAGGTATGGAGAGAATAATTGAGTTTGTTATGGACAGATAACATTGGCCCTCTGTAAGAGCTTGGCCCTGTGGTAGTAGGAATATTCATTCCACTGTAATCCCTTTATTTCAGAAATAATACACAGCTTGTTTTTCATTGTTGGGTTATTTTCTCTATTAATTAGTGCTGCATTGGTCTGGTTTGTATCAGTAACGGAGACTAAAATTTCATAATATATGAGGCTAACTTATAGCTACATAAGTCTGACTTGTTATTTATTTTGACTAGGACAAGTATGTGTTCAAAATCCAACTGTAAAGTTTGCATGATTGGAATTGGAATTTGAGTTCTTAGCATTTTTAGAATGTTATAGTTGTCATTTTGGCAAAACAAGACAGTTTAGAACACATTGCTTGACCCAAAAAGAACCTATTTTGGATGCCAAACAATATACGTGATCGGGGGACTTCTATATATACAAATTAAAATCCTCATTCCCATGCATCAAACACCTTAGAGAACAAGAAAGAGTAGAAACAGAGAAGTTCATAGACAGAGAAGTTGAGGATTATGTGGAGTGAGTAGAAGACGACGTATTATTCGTAGGTATTAATTGAGAGGTAGAAGATATATAGTAATGCATCTACATTACACATAAGTTTAGTTACAGAGGTTGACCAAATTTCTTTGTTCTTTTTTTCAACTTGTCTTCATTCTTATAGGCACACTCTACATATATAGAGACATTTGTAAATAGAATTGTGTAAATAGCACAGCTCTTTAGACAACAAATTAAATATATGGAACATTTTATGACATAAACTTACTTTTACCTCTCGCCTTAATCAATATCAATGCTCCATTCAATGTATGGAAGGTTTGAGATTGGTTTTATTTCTACATATCTCAGCAAAGGAAACAACTCTTGCAAATTTGTTAAGTCCAGTTTCAAATGCTTTAGGTACTTGAGACACACGATCTCCATACCCCACTTGTTCATATCATGGTTATGATTCATACTATGGAGTTTCCTCCCTTTATTTTTAGCTCTTTGAATCCCGTGGGCAACTTGCTAGGCTTCAGCCATTCTGGAATTTTCTGTCCAGGAAAGCCTTCAAGATGCAACTTTTTCAAGCTTGGAGGCAAAATGACCTGTATATTATTGTACCTTGACACACCCCATGATATTTTGAGATGCTCAAGTGCTGGTAACTCTCCCAATCTTTCAAACTCCCCATCTTTGATCACAGCCTCACTTCCTATATGTATGCTGAGTTGCCGTAGTTCTTTCAAATTTGCAAGATCTGATATTGTGCAGGGAGTCTTGCTAGAACTACCAAATACAAATCCCTTGAGCACTTGGAGCCGAGTGAGCTTGTCAATCCCCTTAAGTAACAGTGGGATAGAATGAGATGTGTGAGACTTTTCACTGATGAAATGTCATTAGGCAGTGTTTCCAAATTGTGGCAAGCTTTGAGATCAAGAATTTCTAGTCTCCAAAGTTGAGCAATGGAGGGTGGAAGCTCGGATATTCTTGATATCCCACGAAGACTGAGATACCTCAATCGCTTTTGATTCCTCAAGTCCTTTAGGAATTCTTGACTCTCCACTTCAATGTGATGTGAAGGTGAATCTTGCCAACGACCAAGTTGAAACACCTGTAAAAACTGCATTGAAAACAGCGTATGTCCAACGATCCCCATCACCTAGTGTAACTTTATGTTGCTCAAGTACTAAGAAATCAGGGAAGCGGGGTAGTCCAATATAAAAACCAAGACGCTGTGCACTTTCTCTTTCCAAGTGAGGACGGATGTGAGGATTAATTTGAAATTTATTGACACGGGGACACTTGCCATTACCATACGGTACAATCAGACATAATTTCAAAAGCTCATCAATCACTTCCTCACCCATTTTCTCTGCTGTTTCCACTCCTACATCCGAAACATAACGCAGTCCAATCCACCAATAAATGGTATGTCTTTTGTTTATAACAGCATCTTCAGGGAAAATTGAAAGAGACAACAAGCAATATCGTAGTCGATCTTCTAGCGTTCAGATAACTGGTATCATGCAGCAGGAGTTGATTAGTTGTGTTGGGTTGAAGAGGGATGTGATGAGTGCAGTATTTGACTACTACTCTTATTGTCATCCTCCTGAGAATGAGATGAGTGAAAAGCATGCATCCATTGGTAGCAACTTGTGAGCACAATCCCATATTCTTTTGCAAATGCCATCCATCTCTCATCCAACCTCTTCCTATCTAACTTCCAAAGATGGTCATCCACCTCTGTTAATGTGTCAAGCAGTTCTTCTTGGTTCTTCTTCACTCTCATAAACACCTCCTTTATTTGTTCAGCTCCAGCGTCCATTTTTCCAACTTGCCATCAAATGATTCATCTCTTCCCTTTCAAGGAAAATGCTCCTCGTGCTCACCGCCTCAGCAACAAAGGTACTGCTTTATTTTTTGTTCGAATAGACATTTTTAATTCCTACAATCAATCATCAAATACAGAGTTGGCAGATTTTGTAGTCACAAAATTATGTTTTCTGTATATACTAATATACCTACCTCTAGAGGCAGAGAGATGGGGAAAAAAGAGAGAAAAAAATGAAAATGCAACACAGCAAATACGTAATACAAAAAGAGAGAGAGAAATAATGAGTGTAATTCTCTCAATTTAATAATAAAAATCTTGAGTGGTTTTGAAATTTATAACCAGTAACTTGAAAGAGACGTGAATTTATAATATTTAATACAATTTGCAGATAAATTAAAATTTATAACGGGTAACTACGGGATAGATAAATTAAATTATTTTATTTATTTAAAAAGTAATTTTTCATTTTACATATCTCATATCGTAAAAAAAAAATGATTAATTTTGCATATGATATTGTGTTAAATAATTATGTGTTTTATAAAAATAAATGATTTGATAAAATCTTTACAGTAAAATATGTCTAATGGCTGAACCTTTAAGCTAATATATTAAATATTAATTCTAATTATTAGTGTGTTAAGACTTGTAACATTGGTGATCATGTACAAAGATAGGTCAAAAATACTCATTCATCTTTTCTTTGATATACTTGTTTTGAGAAGTTCTTGGCAACGGAATTTAGCTTAGAATGTAAAACAATTTAAATACAATAACTCACATAATTAAAATAACTTAAACATTTCAAATTATAATTTAAATCGTAACTCAAAAAATTGAGATAATCTAAAGGAAATGAAGCTCATGTCGAGAGAAGCTATATTAAGAAAATTAAGTAAATCAAAGAGAATTTATGTTTCCGATGTGTCAATCAAATAATTCACTATTCAGACTTTATATATTATAGTAAAAAATAAATTGATTAAATGTACGATATTTTGTTAAAATAATTACATACGTTTACAATAGAATATATGATTAATTCTTATATTTGTAATGACTGAACGTTTAAGCTAGTATATTGAATTTAAAGTTAATTCTAATCAAATAATGAGCAAAGACTGTTAAGGCTTGCAGCAATGGTGATGATGAATAAAGATAGGTTAAAAATACTTTTTAATCTTTTCCTTTCATATTTGTTCTATCATTCTTAGCTATGCAGTTAAGTTAGAATGTGAAACAATTTAAATATAGTAACTCAAGTAAGTAATATAGCTTAAACAATTCAAACATTAACTCAAACAATTAAGATAGTTTAAAAGAAATGTAACTTATATTAAGAGAAGCTAAATCAAGAAAAATAGATAAATTAAGGAGAAGCTAACAAATGAGCATAGTGCATAATAGTAATAATGAGTGTAAAATAGGCATAAAAATGAACCTTGATAAAATGAGGCTTGTCGTTTCTTTTTGTTGATTAGCTAATGAAAAAGAGAGAGAGAGAGAGAGAGAAAGAATGATGTATCTATATATATAAGGTTTAGTTAATCATGGCATCAATTTTAACTTTCAGTACAATTGCAAGGAAGGATAGTCATTTTCCTAATATCAAATGCATCATTGGCAGATTTTGTAGCTACATAAATTATGTTTTGTGTATATAATTAGCTTTGGAGACAGAGAGAGAGGGAAAATGAAAGAAAATATGGTAAATAGTAGTACAATACAATATGAATATGTAATAGAGAGGAGACATAGAAATAGAGCATAAAAACGAACCTTGATAAATAACGCTAGTCATAGCTTTGCGAGAAGTTGATGAAGAAAAGAAAGAAACACGTAGATGTATATATGAGGTTTAACTAACCATGACATCAAATTAAACTTTTAGTACAATTATAAGTAAAGAATCAAACTGACAAAAGTTTAACATCAATTCTTTTCTTAGTATTTTGAAAGAGAATCAAATAAATTCTTTTCTCCCATAAAAAGTTACCTTGGTTTATCCTTTCGTTCACAAACGGAAACCATTTCTTGCAAGTTTGAAAGAGTATCAAGTTTTCAATTTGCAAATTTTGTAATTAGTCAGTATCAATTCTTAAAAACAAATTACTCTTGCAACCTTTCCTTTGCTCAATTCACTAATTCTAGCTTGTGCAATCTATTTTTTCTTAGTCTATTAGTCTCAGTTCCAATTCCTTAGATTCAATTATTACAGGTTTTGGACACTAGCCTAACATTACTGAAGTGGTCTTAATGAGTTGGGCCTTGTGTGATTTAGGTAGAGACCAACCCTTTTTCTTCCAACAACCCACTCTTGATGAACATAATTAGTGACCGTTCCTTTTTAATTTATTGCCTTCCTCCTAGGATATTAAAAGGACAATAGAAAAAGTTTACCTAACTTCAATTGATAATGTTTAAACCTCATCAAAAAATTGTAACAACTAGAAAAAAAAAAAAGAACAATTTAACCGAACTTGTGGGTTATAGAAATCAAATTAACTTGTGCCTTTTTCATTATACCCTAATCATGTCTTCCTTACAGTTTATAAATTATTCAGTTAATTTAATATCTTGCAATGAAGGATTAGTTGAAGTCTAATATAGTGTTGGGAGCGTTTGAGCATAGGACTGCTAGAAAGCCGATCGTGATCGTGAGTGCACAAAATTATTACAAGATTACCAATACAAGAAGATAATGATTCCATCCAAATGTTGGTGCTTCTAAACAAATATGCTAGATTGATATGCATATCGTTTATGGACTTATATTCATTTTAAAACAATAGTAAAATATATATCAAAAGTACTGCTTTCATTTTGTTTGTTCGAATAGACATTTACCAGCTACAAACAAACAAATAAAGCTTTACCAGACTTTTTTGTAGCTACATTATTTTTATTAAATTAAATGTAATTGTGATTGTGTGTGTTGTAAAAATAAACAAATACAGCGTAACCAGACTTTCATCGGGTTCGTTAGAATAGATATTTTTAATTCCTACAATCAATTATCAAATACATGTCGGCAGATTTTGTAGTTACAAATATAATGTTTTGTGTATATACCTACCTTTGGAGACAGAGAGAGAGCGTGAAGAAAAAAGAGAAAAAAAAATGATAAATGCAATACAACGAAAATGTAAGAGAAAGGAGAGATAGAAATAATGAGTGGAAATACGTACCTTGATAAGATGAGGCTTGCCTAGCTTTACTAGAAGTTGATTAAAAATGGAAAGAATGATGTAAACTAGTATGTAAGGTTTATTTAAGTTTAACCATGGCATTAACATAAACTTTTAGTACAATTGGAAGGGAGGAACCAAATGACAAAAGTTTCACGTCAATTTCTTTGAGTGAATTCCACTTCAATGCTCCTAACAAAAGATGGACCATCTATGCTTTATTTAATTCTCCTGATTTAATAATAAAATATTAAGTGGTTGAGATTTATAACTGGTAACTTGAAAGAGAGGTGAACGTATAATATTGTAATAATTAAAATTTGAAATTATATCCATGTAATACATGTAGGTGATATGATAAATTTGGTGTATGGGATGGAGGGATACTATTGCTGACAGAACCAATTACTATGCTCTTGACATTGAATTTAGTAATTATTCAATATTGAATATAAATTTTGTAAGTATGGATGGAAATAATTGAAAATATTTTCCACTTTAGAAAATGGTTGAAGAGAAGTATATCTCATTTGATATAACTTTAAAATTAAATTATGCTAGTTATATACTAGTAGACAATGACAGCTTTAAAATTAAATTATGCTAGATATATTAGTAGACAATGGCAACTTGGCAAGCAAAAAATCAAATAACAAAAGTTTAACATTATTCTTTTCTCCTGTGAAAAGGTATCGTTATGCGTGATCTATCCCTTCTTCCACAAGTGCAGCTCATTTCTTGACAGTTTAAAAGAGTACTAATAATATCAATTGTTTATGTTTCAATTGAGTCAAACTTTATGACAAAAACGGTGCTTCACACTGATCTGCAAAATTGCAAATTTGATTCTAAAGAAGTAAAATTGTGTGTATCCAACCATAAACGATTTTTCTTACAGATTTGGCTCCTCCATAATTTCTTTATCTTCAGAAGTGGAAATTCACACGACAGGTTAATAACGTTGTTGTAATTTTAAACAAACATTAAACCCCACAGATTAATGATAGCGATATGTAAAGCAATTAGTAACCCTAAATCCACTTTGGAGTTAAATATAACAGTAAACATGATTCTTTATAAATTTTTCAAGATAAAACAGGATAGCTTTTTATCTTTAAATTAAGAGATATGCAATATTTAGTTATTTACAAAAAATAAAAAGATTAAGATATTAACTTTATAGTGATTTATCATTTTAAAAATCAATAAAAAAATTAAAAATGAAAAAGTTATTTTCCTTTTCCTTCCTCTCCAAAGCCCAAACCCCAAACACTTCGTGCATTTGATTTAAGAAAAGGAGAATTTTTTAAAGTTATCCAATTTGATTAAAAATTATTGGAGAAAGAAGGAAGCTAAAATCCCACTCCGTTATTTTTCTGTCTAATAGAAGGGAAGGGAAATAATTTATAATTCAAACTCTATTAACTAAATTATCCTAAAATCTTATTTTGACTCACATTTCCTCCATTAATATTTATAAGGGAAGAATAATATATTTTTCCTTTTCCTTACCAAACAAGGGGAGACACTTTCTTTTCACCCACCCCTACCTCAAACATATTAAAATTTTTAAATTTCACTTTGCAAAATTAAATGAAAAAATAAGCTATGCATTGATAGTGTAAAACAATTTTACACTGTTATCCAATCACAACTTACCATATATGGTAAGTTTGTTGACTTTAATACTAACTATCCTAAAAGTCACACTAAAGCTAATTTTCGATTGGTTGACAGTATAAATTTTTTTACACTGACAGTACATAACAATTAAACTCAAATTAAATACCTACAAGGAAAAGCAAAATGTGCATCAATGGTAATGCTACAACTGAAAAGTAATAGACAAATGCAAATGAGCAACATTCTAACCAAAGCTACTCATGGAGTACCCAAACACATCCATGAATATCAAAACCTACTAATAGCAGACAATTGGTGGTACAATTATCATCGAACGCTCAGGCAATCTAGGTCTTTCAACTGGTAATGGTCACTTCAAATGCAACGGAAGAACAAGATTGGCAATGGAAGAACAAACAGCATATTAGAATAAGGGACGTCTTCATAGTAAGGTACATTCCTAAGTAAACAGTTAAAAGGATTACTGAGGAAATGGTAAATCTGGAGTAACAAACACTTAGTAGCAAACACATCTACAAATGTAATCCATGGAAACCCAAACTGGACCCGCGTTTATGTGACAATTGAAAGCCCATATTAAACTTTTTGAAGGTCCTAATAATACCGTCTCAGAGCTCTCAAAAAGCAGAAACTAACGAAAAAGCATTCGACAAAGGGTCTGACAATACCCCAACTTTCATAGTGCATCCTTATACAAAGCATTCACACCTACTTGAACAACAGTCACATCAACCTGTAAAAAAGATATACATGCACTGAAATCAGTAACAGCAACTGTAACTACTCAATTGAATTGTACTGTAGTGGACAAATTGGTAAACGAATTAGAGGCATAATTTAACTCATGGCAACCTTTTCTTCAATAAAGGGCATTAGGAAAAACATCAGGTGCACAAGGCAAAAAAAATTAGAAAACAAAAACCATATACACAATCAATTGAAGTCCCTCTAAGAGACAATATATTAAGGCAATTGTTTTTGTTGGTTGGTTAGAATTTGGCTTAGTTCTTATAGAAATAGAAATAAATTGAAAACAGAAGCAGCAGCAGAACATGTTACTGCATATACTTTTTCCCTAACTAGAAATTTTGACAATTGACACCAACTTCCATTCATGGAAAAGATCAATTGTTTACAACGAAACCAACCTACAAACATTTATAAATAAAAACATGCACATTCAATTTCACTTTTATATAACAAGTTCACAACCCTTGTCAGAAACAAGATGGCCATTATAAATATGAAAAGAAAAATTCTTTTATCACTCACCATTGCTATTCACCACGGTTGTGAATACAATCCAGGTATTTATCATCAGTCACCGGCAATATATTGCTTGATCAATGTGGGGTGGAATTTGTTTTATTTCAGTGCCTAGTTCTTGTTCAATCCTATATCTGGACAAAATAAATGGAAACACATGAGAAATCGTTAGGACTTGGGAGTTATCTCTGAAAGTAATAGTAGATAACTGAAATACTTACAAATTGAAGCGATCCTCATAGGTGATCAAGTTCACTGCTAAACCTAGGTGCCCAAACCTCCCTGAACGACCCACCTGCATATCAACAGAACATCTATAAGAACACAGAATCATTATCAAGGGAGGGGAGAAACAGAAATCAAGCATACCCTGTGCAGATAAGTTTCTGAGTTCTTTGGAAAATCAAAATTAATAACAACATTGACTGCTTGGATGTCTATTCCCCTAGTGAAAAGATCTGTCAATGTTTCAAAAGAAGGGAGACAAATGAAAAATTATAATTATAATTATTAGGACAATATATTAAAAATCTAACAAGTTCAATTTTGCAGATATATGTAACAAAGGATTTATGACATACATTATCACTCAAAATATCACCATCACATTAACGAATTACACTAACCAAACAAACATACCTCATGCTATCATTCACTATTAAATTCAAAACTGATTTCTAAAACAAAATAAATGAACATAATATCAAAAAAACTCAAGGAAATAGGAATCATATATAGTTGCACATTTGAAAATGTCAAATCTAGCAGGATAGGCACTGCTCACAATCAACAGAAAAATAAAAATAAAAAAACACTGCTCATTTATCGCAGGATGCTAAAGTGCCTGCAACATACCAGTACAAACAAGATTTCTGCAGGCACCATTGCGGAAGTCATGAAATACTCTGTTACGGTGGTCTTGCAACATTTTTGCATGAATATAGAAACATGAATATCCAAGTTCTGTGATTTTCTTGGCGAGAAGTTCAACCCGATTCACGGAATTGCAGAAGATGATTGACTGGTTTATTTGCAGCTGGAATAGATACCATTTTTATTATTATATTCAGAGCTGGCATATAGAAAATCCATAGTATCATGACATGGGTATACCTTAGAGAAAAGAGTATTTAGGCAGTGGACTTTCTGCCTCTCTTCCACAAATGCATAGAATTGTGTAATACCCTTCAGAGTTAGCTCATCCATAAGGTTAATGATGTATGGCTTATGAAGATATCTATCTTTGAAGTCCTTAACAGTAACAGGAAATGTAGCTGAAAACATAAGTATCTGACGGTTTGCAGGAAGAAATTGAATCAGCTGCTCTATTGAAGGTTGGAACTCTGGGGAGAGAAGCTTATCAGCCTGAGAGAAAGTTATGTAAAGCCTCAGATTACTGCCACTGTTTTTTTTATTGATAAACAAAGAATTTATTATTGGGGCAGAAGAGAAAGGTATAAATGCAAGTGCTTAGGTAATTCTCAAGAGGAAGTCACGATTACAAATAAAAGAGAAAAAACAAAAAACTAATGCAATATAGCATGTTAATCTCTATGCAGATCTAATAAAGACACCCCCTCCCCGCAAAAAAAATAAAGAAAAGACCACAAGTAGAGCCTAAAATCAATGCTCTATCAATTAGTAAACTTCAAATGACTTTGATTACCTCATCCATAACAAGCATAGAGCAATCTTTCAGAATGCAAACGCCCTTCTTTGCAAGATCTAATATTCTTCCTGGAGTTCCAACAAGCAGATGAACGGGTTGATATAAACGCATAATATCATCTTTCAAGCTGGTACCACCTGTTGTAACCATAACTTGAATTTTCAAATGTTTTCCAAGCTCTTTGCACACCTGAGATGTTTGCAAAGCCAGTTCTCGTGTTGGGACCAATATTACAACTGCATGACAGAATATAACAAAGGCAATGATCAAAATATGAGTAGAGGCTAAAACCAATTCTCATTCAAAAACATACTAGACATAAAATAGCTGTAAATAAAAAAAAAATGAATGATACACCAACAACATAACCAAACATATACTATTTTCAAACTTTGGTACAGAATGTGTCACAAGACAAAATAGAAAAAGACTTTAATAGGCCATGACCAAATTGTGTCAGACAACAATCAAAATATAATATGTACAGGGAGAAATTGTAGGATATGAAAAAGACTAGAGTACCCTCACATAATTTATACATTCATCAAATGCTAATATTCTAAAAAGCATTGATTTTCCATATATAACATAACTTTCTAAGAGAAGGAACAGCTTATCCACTAGATAATCAGATTGTTTAAAGGAATGTCCAAAATTTATAGTTAAAATAAAGAGAATTTTCTGGGGGAAAAAAAAAAACCTATTCTCAAAGCTTTAGGAGCTAATTGTTTAAGACTTTAAGGTTAAAAAAAAGTTACTACTTTTAGCTTCTGACAAATTGAGTTTTAGCTTTTTTATAATATGACTTAATTAAAAGAGCACCTTTTCTTCCAAAAAATATAAAAAATAAAAAAGCTCACAGAAACAGACCTTTAGTATCTTTCTGGAGTGTCGACATACTGCTGAAAGAAGATATGGAAATTAATATGACAATATTCTACGTTAAGCTTGTTTCTGTGAATACTCAGGAAATGATGTTACTAAACTAGCTGGCCCTTCCCATTATAAATTCCATTTTCTTCTCTCTCTCTCTTTCTTTTTTTAGTTTTCATAAGAAAACACTGCTTAGTGAGGTCAACAAGCAGCAGGCTACGAGAAGGCTTACAAACTGAGAAATATAAACATAATCTTTTCAATCAGATCTCTGAGCATCTTGTAGAAATCTGAATGTAAGCAAAGGAGGTCAAACCTTGAATAACATTACTGTCCTGATCAATTTTTTCCAATGCAGGAATACAAAACGCAGCCGTTTTGCCTGTTCCATTTTTTGCCCTAGCAAGAATGTCACTGCCAGTAAGAGCAATTGGAATGCTTTCTTCTTGGATAGGAGATGGCCTTTCAAAACCCTTCTCATATATTCCCATAAGCAGCTCGCGCTTCAAAAAGTAATCCTCAAATTCATTTCCTTTAGTTGCTGTCACATCCTGAGAAAGACAATGAATAAAGCTTAAGACCAACATAAATGTTACAATACAAAAGTTAATAATTCCTAACTCCATAAAATAAAAGTTTAAATAAATAACCCATAGATGATAACATCTATTGCCATTGGATTGGACATTCAAATGGATATAAAATTATAAGATTATCATGCAGAAATATAACCACATTGGGATATCTAGCATTTAATTTAGGATAAAATTCAATTTCATCCAACAAAAATAAACCTCCTAGGTACAAAACTAAATGCTACTGAACTGGTTATAACTTACAAGGAGTAGAATCTGAATACACTTCCTAGATCTCTAGAATTGCAGCAATACACGTATGATTATACTCTAAATTCTGAAGTCCAATTGTCCAAATTACAGAAAAATGTCAATCTCAAATGCCTAATTAATAGAGTATAACTATATGGTACTATAAAAGACATTAATCAACAAAATGCCAGCTATAACCTAGTAACCTACATAGAGAATCAGCCCCAACAAAAATTCTAATATATTAACAAAAAATTAACAATTCTATCCTAGTTACAATAAATGAAAATAAGATAGTAAGGAATTAGAAACATCACAAATAAGGTGTACTTCCCCAAGGATCTCAAACAATATATATGACAAAAACGTAATGCATATTTCATATAGCCAATCACTTTGATCATAAGATAAAAGTTTTCAATATTTTCCAAGCCATACCTCTGTCTTATAGCGTGTATCAGCTGGTGGAATCTTTAGTCTTGCCTTCCAATCTTGTGAACTAACAAACAAAATCAATTGACGGTAAAATCAGAATGATTCTTTCCTTAGCAAGACCCACTTGAGAAACTTTATCTAGCCGTAATATAATTGAATTTTACATGTCATTTTCAAACCTTTCATTTTCACATACCAAAAATTGAGCAAACATCACTCTTTACCATACTACATTTGCAACATCAAGGCACTAAGCCTCAATTGTGGACAATTGGACATTATCAACTCAACTTTGCATTTAAACATAAATGTAAAACAGAGATCAATGTAACTAATTATGGTCATGGTAGAGAATTAGTTTTACTAAGAAAAGAATCAGAACCTAGAACCTCATAAAACAGCAATCACACATTTATTTTACCGGTCAAATTCAAGTTTCAACAACCATTTACTAGCCACTATAATTTAACATCATCTTTCAAACTTCCTGATTACACAAAAAACATCCCGATCCCCTAAATTAAAACAACAGGAAATCCAGACTTCACTAGAGAGAAAAAGGCAGAAAACCCAACAATCACTACCCTTTAGTAACCCCAACAAATTAAGTAAACCACATTGTTGGCCGACAGATTGCAATCACCACTAAAATAAAGAAAAAGTAAGCCAAAAATTCTCAAGCCCTCAGAATCACAAACACACCACAACAACAAACAATAACTACACATCTCCACATGAGAAAATAGGCTTCACTCCAATGGTTACACATCCTCTAACACTCTTAGCCAATAGGCAGTCAACCACTCACCCACACAAGTAACTAACCTTTGAAAAGGCATCAATGCCAAAACCTAACCCATTCTAATCCCAGAAAACTAAACAAATCCAACACCACTCATTAATCCCATCACAACACACATGTCTGTCCAACATATACACACAACGTAATTTCCAAGGTTTTAAATTGTGGCCGCAGTTGCCGGTTGCAATTTCATTGCAACATCAAGAAATTGCAGACTAATTCGGCTAATAAGGCCACAATTGCAGTCACGATGTGGTTGCAGAGAGTTCAAAAGCCTTGACATTGAGGCCAAAATCGCAGTCGCGGACCATTTTTTTAAAACCTTTCAACTAATTTAAAGAAATCAATCTGACTAAGTCCGAAAATAAATAAACAGATACTAAGACACATAAACGAAAAACAAAAACAAAAAAAAGAACCTTGAGTCAACGGCTTCAGACTGTACAGTCTTCTCAACCTCCTCAACAACAACGCTGGTGTCGGTCCCACCACCTAACTGGTTCCTTCTCAACCACTGTTGTTGCTGCTGATGCTGTTGTTGTTGTTGTTGTTGTTGATGATGATGATGATGATGATGATGATTCTGTTGATACTGATGCACCATGTGCCTCTGCACATACTGATGCTGATGCGGCCTCGGTTGAAACCCCATCCCAGGCGGGTATCTCTCCCTATTGTTCATCCTCTCTCTATTGTTCATCCCTCCGATCTAAAACAAAAAAATCTCTATGCAAAAAACAATGTACAAGGTGCTGCTACACACTATACTACCGAGCTAGGGTTTCTCGAGGGTCGCTGAATTCGGAACCCCGCGAACGGCGATTTCTCGAAATGGGATTGCGATTGGGGCCTAAACTAACAAAATCTGAGGGGAAAAATCCGGAATTTCTTACAGGGACCCAAAAAAATTTGGGTGTGGTTGGGGTTTGGAGCGAGGATTTTGGGGGAAGGGGAATTTGTACAGATCCACAGCAGTTGGAGGCGGAGATTTGTTGAAGGGGGCGAAGAAATGGAAGAAGAAGAAGAAGAGAGGAAAAAATGAGTGTGGTTTTCTTTGAATTTTTTTGTTGTGAAATGAAATGAAATTTGATTTGGCGAGGTTAGGGCGTCAAAATGGCGTTTCTGATTATTGCTTCAAGGCCCCCCCATTTCTCTCGTTTTATTATGGGCAAGCATCTCACTTTCCCACTTTGGTTTTTCTTTATCTTCCTTCTTGTTTGTTATGTTGTATATTTTGGATCATTGTTACTTGTGAGAGAAATGCTCTCACATTCTTAATCAAAAAGATAAAAAGAGAGAAATGCTCTCACATTCAAATAGGGTTGAGTTGGTCTATAGAGAAAGAGATTAGTTTTTATAATGTAGTGAATTCAAATTTAAATTTTTGTTGTGATTTCTACTAACATCTTTTTTTATTATTATTATTTATGTACTTTTTTGTTATCTATTCAAGGCACCGTCAAATATTATACTAGACATCTCTTTTCGTGGAAATTCAATAATGCTTTAAACATGTTTATTTTTGAAAATAAATACCAATAATGTTTCAAACATGATTATTTTTGAAAATAGATAGCCATTGAAAGCCAAAAAAATGCTTACACACTTTTTATGTATTTTTTATTATTATGTACAATAAATTTTATTCAATAATGTCAATTTTATTAAATAATAAAAATATGTTGTTAACATTTTTTTGTAATAAACATTTTAAATTGAATTGAATTTGATTTAATATAATTATTTTTATGATATTATTTATTTAATTAATTTTACATATATATCTGATTTAATTTAACTGAGCTTAGATTAAATTAGTTGTCATTTGTTATGTTTTTACAAAATTTTATTTAATCAAATTAAATACATATATCAAGTATAAATTTAAACTAGTCCATAAAAATTGTGATAAATACATATTTAAATATTTTTTTAAAAATAGATCCGGATATAAATTTAAATTTTAAATGTAATTCTAAATTAATTTTCAATTTGAAGTATAATAAGAACATTTCCAACCTAGTAGTGGGAGTTAGAATAGTATAAAGTCATAGCTTATAATATATGTGTGATCATTGTACACTAAAAAAAAAGACTCCTAATTAAATAATATGAAAATTTCTTCTTTCCGAATTTTCCATTTTTTTATTTTATTAAAGTTTTATTTTCAGCTCTTTTTTTTTTTTTTTTTGATTGATATGGTTCGAATTTTCTTTCGTGTATATTAAGGATGTCTTTTGAATAACAATTAGAAATTAATCTTTTTTGAGACATAGAAGTAATAGAATTTAATTTTGCCCCTTCCAACAACAAGCTTTTTTTATATGTATAGTCAAAATTAAGCCATTTAATTAATATACTGAACTTTGTTGGTGATATGATATTTTGCTGAACTTTGTTGGTGATATGATATGATTGGATTTTAAACATTTATAATTGTACTTGTGTCCATTATTTTCCTAATTTGAATTCACTATTATGAATCAATAAACTCATAATTTAAATAACTTATTCAACAAAATTAATTGATTGTTTTTATTATGGAAGGCTTAAAATTATTATAAATGTTTCCTTTTTCCTTCTTTTTTTTAATTCTGGTTTTGTGGATCCTTAACACTCAGAAACCAAACTTTTGACCCAAAATTCTGTATTCACCCGTAATTCATTGCACATCAAAATTGCACGTCAAATGTAACAGATACAGTTTCTAGTTCCTTATGTGATTAAATCTCCACCTACAACAGAGATCTAAAAATTTTGGTTTCTTATTTACGGTTTTAGTCCTGTTTGTATGCGATCCAGTCTCACAAATTTTACTTTTTTTTTGTTTTGCACTTTTTAACTTAGTAAAGGGTGGGCCCAAAGCCCAAAAGAAAATGAAAACACTTATAATGTATCAATCCCAAGGGATGTTTTCAAATCTTATGACGTGTTTCGTTATGATTGTTTTTTTCTTTTTGGGAAATAATGCTTTTCCTTCTTCACAAAAATTGTCCCATGAAGCTCTGGATACAAAACGAGCAAACCAAAGTTTGGTTACCAAAGACACGCTTAATGCACAGCACTATTAAATATTGGTAAGGTATCAACACACTGATTAGCCTTTTTATATAGAGTATTACTTGTGGGTTCTGAATATCTTAGTACTAAAAGTGACGAAATCAGCATGAATTTGTTTTATTGGTTGATTTATAAGTTAAAAAAATAAAAATAAAAATAATAGATAATTGCCAAAAAAAAAAAAAAAGGATGCTTTGGGATAGTGGTTTTTGGTATCATTCGTCTTGGACGGCTTATTAGTTTCATTTTATAAGCATATATGTAAGACTATTGATCTTAAATATTTTTTTTTTGTTTCTATAAAACAGGAGGTTTGCTTTTAGTCCTTTATTTTTTATTTTTGTCTCTATAATATTTTTTTTGTTTTATTTTGGTCCTGTAATCAGTTTTGTCCATCAAATCTAATGGAGGGGCCAAAAAAAACGTAAAAATTATAGGGACCAAATTAAAAGAACCAAAATAAAAACAATCTTATATTTTAGGGACTAAATAATTATTTAAATCAAATTTATAAAAATTAAACCTTCAAATAATGTAAATGCACTAATAAGAAATAGAAAAATTTAACATACAATGAATACACTAGTGACTAACCAAAAAAATTATAAATTACATTGACACTCCTTAATTATTTGAAAAGCATTACACTTGCACTCCTTATACATTACATTAACACTCCATGTTCTTATGAAACACATTACATCTTATACTCCTAATCTCGTATAAGGGACGTTGTTGTAAACGTTAAAAAGACAGGTGGTCATATGCAAAGTCAAGAAACGTGCAGTGTGCTATTGTAATTTACTCATATATAATAATAATATCATGTGCCTTTCTTTCGCTTTCTTTGTCATTCCACGCTCATCTATAACCATTCATTTTGATACATCTATCTTGTTTTATGTTTCGCTTTTGTTGCTCCCCATTTGTTATATTTGTTTTATAACTTGAAGGTGATTGCATCATTGCATGAGTTCTACAAAGTTGTATGTTTAAGGTTTAATTTTAATAATTTTTTTCTAGTCATTAATGCATTCATTGTAGGTTTAATTTTTCTGCTCCTTATCAGTGCATTTGTAGTGTTTGAAGGTTTAATTTTTATAAATTTAGGTCAAATAACTATTTACTCCCTATAATATAAGATTTTTTCGTTTTGATCCTCTTAATTTTGGTTGTTTTCATTTTGATCCTTTTAATTTTTGGTCTTTATAATTTCTATGTTTTCTCTTTTGGTCCTTCTATTAGATTTGACGAATAAACCTAACGACAGGGACCAAGATAAAACAAAAAAATATTATAGGGACAAAAATGAAGAAAAATAAATGACTAAAAGCAAAAGGCTACTATTTTATAGGAACAAAATCCATTTATAACTTTTGTCTAAATTATGGTTTGAGAATTTTCAACTGAAAATCAAACACACCATTAAATAAAGTGGGTTTTTTTTATGGCTTTGATACCTTTAATGTGCCTTTTAATTTCAGGACATACCTCAACCTCTTTAGGTCATATGAACCAATTTTTTTTTCTGTTTTGGTTTGTGTTAGGACTCGAGATATGATTGGTCCAATCCAACTTAATCATAAGCCTCAAGTGTGAAAAAGTTATAATATGAGAAATTAAAAAGAAAAAATTTGATGAGGCATAATAGGGTAAAAAAGAATAGGGTAAAAAGGGAAACTAGTGGAGAAAATTAGAGATCTTCATTTTTTATCCCTTACATGGATAACGAGTAGTGAAGTAAATGGACATTTTATAGCTTTTATTTTTTGTGAGCCATGGAAAAGAGCATTGCTTTGGGTTTGGGGAATTGTTGTTTCTTTTACTCTAATACATCATCTTTTGCGATATCATATAGTTTCTATTTTTTTTAATTCCAATTTCTAACAATTTGGTCTAGCCTACCAAATTCAAGTGACAGAGAGTACATGCCCAAGCATCAAAACCTAATAACGCTACCATGGATACTCTATATCTTCTTTAGAAGTTGTAGTGAAGGATTTAGTGAATTGATAGGTTAAAGTACATGCTAAGATGTGTAACTCCTCTTAGGCAACACAATTTCCTAACCCAAAAACTTTCTTAATATAATTTTTTTTGTTAAAACGATAATTCAAATCTTCGAAAACATTTTCTTAAGTGTGTGAAGACATAAAACTTTCAAAACACAAAACATCAATAGATAGTGAAACTTCCAAATAGTAAATACTACCATCATAAAATATACATGAATACTCATTTTTATTTAATTAAAAGTGTTTTCCTTAAAAGGAAACATACACTGAGAGTACCAATATAAAAATAAAAGCTCATTCCCATGACATAAGCAAATAAAAACCATGATAAATACCACAATAATAAATCACCTAAAAACTAGTCATATCTAATCTAACTCCACATACCAATGGGCATGGTCTTCTAGTTTTACATTAGGGAGTCGCCTAGGTAAGGGATGCAAATTAGGAAGATCGTGAAGTTCTCTAAGATCTTCCCTTGGGAACACGACTTCACAAAGCTTTGCTCAAAAAGCCTCCTAAGAAGAAAGGAACCAAATCTTGATAAGGATGTGATGAGTAAAGGCGCGAGCACATTAGAACCAAGCCTCCACAACTAGGCACCCAAAGTAGACAACAGATTACGATGTGAAACACAACCATCAATCACCCCCATCCTTGAAGGTAACGCAAAACTATAGGCACGAAAGTGATAACATAGTTATTTTCTAGTCCAAACCAAACAACAAGAACCACAAAGCAAAGGCAACAAAACAACAATATAAAGGAGTGAGAAACCTATACTCAACATGCATTGCAATAAAATAGTGGCACACACACATCATAAGCAATATATCATAGACTATATGAAATAAGATCAAAAGTAATTCATAAAGCGTATGAAGGAAGTCAATTCAATACATCTTATTCATACATACATGCATACAACACATACATTAGCAGAGGATATATACATAATGTTACAATGTAACAATATATACTTATGCATGAGACCACAACTTGACTTTACTCCATAGAGCTAACTCATCACAATGAGCGTTACAACCAATAGTGTCCCCTAACATATCAAAACTTATAATCAATATCATCAAATATCAATGGTGGCCTATGCGATAAAGCTATTCAAGATGCACACTACAATTAATCATGAGTATGGTAACGCTAAGGTGAGATGTTCATGTGGGGTGGTCGAGTTACTACGACACAAGGGTGCATTAACCCGATCACTTGTGATATTATGCGCCCAAACGTCCCCAAGGTCTCTAACAACTTCAAATGACCTCCACTCACATCTCTCTCTTAAAAAGTGTAACTCATAACAAATCTCATCATGGAATGTGCATGAATGCATGTCAATCCAACAAATTCCACAATCATAATACTTACGTGATTTCTTTCTCCTACCTCAAGCTCTTGGCCTCATTCATCTCAACAATCAAATGCCTATAAATTAGTGGCTTTAAATCATCATCATATTTGTAATTTAGGCATTATGTTAATATCAAAACTCATATTGTCAATCTTAATTACACTGCCCAATTTCAGGCTTTTGACCACTTGAGTCCAACTCATTCAATTATCAAGTATCATCTCATTTCATTTTCATTGGGTGGTGTCTTATGTCTTATGTCGGTCTTAATGTCTCATGAAAGTCTTAATTAGGTACATTATGGAAACCTAGCATAATAAACCAAGTTATAATAACTTAATCTTATTAAGGTGTGTCAATTAATTGACCTCATTTTCGATCTCAATTAGTGATCATCAGTGATAATTAATGAGTTCGTCTTAATTAGGTAACTTAAATTGAGGATTAATGACTTAATTGGCAAAAGTCAACTTAAAAGTCAACTTTGTTAACTTTTGGTCAATTTATGGTCAAAGGGGTTGAGTTTAATCATCATGGATCAACCTTGACTCCGAGTGTTGACTTGGAGATTAATTAGTTAATTATCTAATTAAGTCTCATTAGTTACCTAATCATTAGTTAAGTACTAATTAGTTCTTAATTAATCTTAATCAATTAGGCTTAACACTAATTAACTTTTAATCCTCAAATTAGCGTTTTAATATCTTAATTAATCTCCTAAAAGCATTAATTAAATTAGGGATAATGTGTTAAAGTAATATCTCAAACCATAGAAGCATTTTATGAAACTCATTACTTTATTGCATTATCCACTCTTAACTTCATCCTCTAAGAGTCTCTTATGCTTAATTATATTATGGTAGTAGGTAACTTATAAATCCCATTAACCATAGTTCTTTAAGTCTTCATAATGTTCTAATTATTTATCCTCTTAGAATATTTTGGAGTTGGTACAAGTTTCTTTAATAAGATACAATAGGTGTCATCATTTTCTAAGGGATTATGTCATAATCACTAAGTGTTTTAAGACTCATATGGCTTAGTTAAGTGTCAAGTTCTTAACTTTAGTGTATTTCACATATTAATCTCAATAAAATCAATACACACAAAGTGGCAAGGGCCTCAACTTAACTCATTCAAGGTCACACATTACTTATAAATTATAAACAATGTATTTATGCAACATTCAAAATCACATAATCAAACACCCTTATTCATCATCATTGTTGAAAGACCAAATCAAATATATATTGTGCAAAATCATACATTAAATTGAAGCTCTAGATATTTAGTTTCTAGATATGCAAACACTTTCCAAGTAAAAATCTACAAAAAAAATTTATTAAAATTCTAGAACCACCTAAAGGTCAAATTGAAAATTGATTCTCAAGTATTGCAAAATCGTAAGTTTGAAAAATAAAAAACATTTGACCCATCACATCTTTCGTAAAATATATCAACTTGGTGTGTAAATTCAAGCACTAGAAGTTTAGTTTCTAGAATTGTGCTCAAAATTTCAAAACAATATTTATGCAAGGAGTTAAGAATGAAAAACCATACATGATCAAAAACTAGAAACAAAGATAAGTCTCAGTGCTTAGGTGCAAATTAAAACAAGTTTCTAATCCCTTAAATCAAATTCATTTGGACAAATGACCACTCAAAAGAAAGCTTAGGATGTCTATTTTCAAAAAAAAAAAAAAAATAGCTTGGTTTCGGCAAAAGATAAACACTTTAATACAATTTTATGAAAATCCCCACTAAGGTCAAAAAATGTTCACAAAATTTACACCAAACTTGTAATAGACTTTCAAGGAGCAAATTTTAATGGTTTTAAACAAAATTTGTGAGCAAAATGAAGCAAAAGATGTATAATTTAAGGATTGGTTCCCAGTTTTTCAACATAAAAATAAAAAAACATTTTGTGTAGGGAGATACAAACAAAACAAGTGAAGATGTTCAATGTAGAAAAAACAAAGTTTCTTTCTCCCCTACCTTTTATGTGCTTGTTTCGGAGGAGATTAATGTATCAACCCAAAAAGAGGCACCTTTTATGCTTCAAGTTTTAAAGAATATCTACCAAAAACCAAAAGAGAAAGAGTAAGTTCTTGCTAGAGGTAAGAGAAGCCACGAAAATGAAGGGAGAAAAAAAAGAATGAAATGGAGAAGAAAGTATTTATGCCTTAAAGAGGATGATGACAATATACTTGTAGGAGATGGTGTAGACTTAGGATTCTTTGGAGCTTCTACACTTGGCTAGTGTAGGAAAATCACAAAGGGGTGGGGGGAGAGGGGAGGGGAAATGGTTCGACCACTTGAGAGGGGGAACGAGCTTTGAGATGGTTTAGTAAAAAGAAAGAGAAAAGGTGAAGCAAAAATGAGAGGTTACTAATGAATTTGTATCTAGGGTTTTAGGATGTAGAAAATAATTAGTTTTCAAACAATATTTCAAAAATAAACATCTCCACCAATGGGAGGGAGGTTGTTCCATTTAAGGGAGAGGGATAAAGAACTTTGCATTTTCAAAAATTGCCTTAAAGTGGTTTAGCTAAAAATGTGCATGGTGTTGTGTAAAAAAGGGAATTCTTGTTAGCATAAGTTCTTTTTCATGCAAGAGAGATGAAGATATTTTGACTTATATGTTTGTCCAATGTTAGGACGGATACATAAGGTGATATATGAAGAAAAGTAAGGATATATAAGCTTGACAATAAGGTGAGAATAATGGAGTTGGAAAAGGTGATTAAAGCTTGTTTGCTTGGGGAGACATATATAAAACTTGTCCATATAAAGAATTCTGTTGCAACATAAAGCAACCAAGGATATGCTTTGTTTTTGAGTTATGGAATAAGAAAATTTGCAATGTCAAATAATTGGGGGAGTTTTAGGTGGGGTGCAAAGAAAGGAAAATCGAAAAGAGGAAGTGAAGGTAACAAATTTTGGTTTAAGCAACATTGACTTTAGAGAAAGGCAATTTGGGGGAGGAAGAGATCGCATAATGCATTGTTTATCTTATAGGGAGTTAATGGAGGGGAATAGAAGGGTTTGTGTTTCAAATGTAGTCAAACCTTTCACCCAATGCATCAATGTCCTAAGTGTCAATTGAAATTAATTATTGTTGACTAGGAAGGAAGAGAAAATGAAGTCTTGGCTCTTGAAATGAAGGAACAACAATGAAGTGAACATCGAATGTTCATTACTTAGTAGTTGTAACATGGAGAAAACAACTATTTTCCTACCAAGAACCATGAAGATAAGATGAAGGATTAAAGGTATGCTGGTGATGCTTTTGATTGATAATGGAGCTTCTTATAATTTTATTTCAATGAAGGTGGTGGAGTCTTTAGGGTTGAATTATAAGCAAGCAACCACTACAACAACTAAGTTGGGAGATGACAACAGAAAATTAATACAATGGTGTTGTAAAGAGGTAATGGTAAAATTGGAAAAGTTGCAAACAATGCAAGAATTGACCCAAATATATTATTGACTAGAAGAAAATATTTTAATTTTTAATTTTTTAACATTTATTTATTTATTAATTTTATTTTATTTTTTATTACTTTTTTACCCATCACTCGATGATGAATGGGCAAAGACCACCTGAATGATGTCTAGCACCCCTGCATTGGATTAGTGCATTGCCTTGTGCTCGAGAGCACTGTTTGAAGCCTTGTTGAGTTTTTTAATTTTTAATTAATTTTTTGAAAAGCTTTCTAAAGGAAATATGTTTTTGAAATGTGAAATATGTCTATGTACATAAGTCTAATAATGCAACTAAGCCTAATTAATGCAACGAAAAATGTTAGAAAACTTTCCTAACTTAAGTTGTCTCCTATGAAGTATTTATTTAATGTCATGGGCTTATCTCGGACCTAGGAGGGGTATAATGCTAGTTGGGTCCTAATGAATAGGCTTATCAAGTCTGCCCACTTCCTACCTATTAGAACCAATTTCCTTTAGAATAAAAGAAGCATTTGTCCTCTTTATTGCTCCTTCGTGACAAGGCTTTTGCTTGCGTCTATTTACTTTGGTTAGTCTTCTTTCTACTATTCCTTGCTTCCTTGTGTATCTTTGGGTCAAACAACAAACCTTTGGAACCTACTACTCCGTTCATAAACGACCAAAAAGAGAATAAAAGAGATTAAAATATCAAAATAAATAAAAAGTTGCAATTATCCTAAAAATGAAAATAAGTGAAAATAAAAATCCTAATATCCTAACCTAAGAAAAATCTTAACATAAACAAGCAAAATAGTTCAAACTCAAGGTTACCTTTGATATTACTAGTATCAATAAATCAGCTCTCAATAACGACGTCAAAAACTTGATAAGACCTTGGCAAATGTACTAGGTCGTTACAAGTAATAATAAAACCATTTAGTTAGAATATCGTTCCAAAGATCGAAGGGTGACTCACAACTCACAAAGACAATTCTAATAGGAACTATAAGGAAAGGTTTGAATTTGAATTGTTTTTGAGAAAATAATAATTAAATTTGAGAGAAGCAATAAAGATTAATTTTGGGGGGTTTTCTTTAAGAAACAATAACAGAAGAATGTAAAGAATGTGAATTAATTCAAATAAGAAAGACCTTGAAATTGGGTTTCATTCAATTTCATCTAGAATTTCTAATACAAGTATTAATTCAAATTGGTTTTTGCTTTGTCTTTTGGATCTGTTAATTTATTTAAATCCTAATTTTTTATCCTTAGGCAATTAAACTTTTACCTCTAGTTATGAGTCTTAATTGCTTAGGTGAAATTAAAAAAGAATGAACATTAATTAAGTATAGAAATCCCGAATAAGATTAATCTAGGTACTGTAATTTCTTTTATTTCTTTTGATTTCAGTTTCCAAATCTAAGCCTTAAGGACAAGGTTCATGTTGAAGAGGCGGCAACGTTAGGGTACAGGATGTACTTAGCCTAGTCCAACTTAGCCGTGGGCATCGGGTTTGTAAAACTTATAGTGGGAGAAAATAAAAAAAAAAAGGAAAAAACTGAGGTAAAGGGGGTTAAAAATGGGAATTAGTGGAGAGACTTAGAGATTCATGTGTTATGTTCATTATAGGGGAAATGGGTAGTGGAGTAGAGAGATGTTTTACAGTTTTTGCTTTTCTAGAGTAACGAAAAAGAGCATTGCTATGGGTATTGTAGTTTCTTTTGCACTAATACATCATATTCTTCAATATTATATAGTTTCTTTTGTTTTTCTTTTATTCTGGTTTTTGACAATTTGGAAGTTCAATTTTTGTTGCTAATATGCTAATTTACATGATTGAATAGAAACAACCATAGTTAACAAAGTATTTGTCTAGACTGAGCACCTACTTTACCATTTACCATTTTCCACACTAATCTTATTTTCATAAACATCCTTGGATGAGGATTCCAATTCTTCCCTCAATCTCTCAATCTTTTCCTTCAGTTATGTGACATCTAATGCAACAAGAATACATTCTTTTATCCTTTTCTCCATCTTTTCCACATCCTCAGAATTTGAGCCTTGAGTTATCTCACTCTCCAACTCCTTGATTTGGTCCTTAAGACCTTCTGCATTTACCACTTTATCAATCTCATTCATGATCTTATTCTTCACTATTATTTTCTATTTTGCATCTGATGGTGGACTCACCACACCTCTTTCCATCACCTCAACAATCTCTAAGTTAGCTGATTTCAACACCTCTTCCAACTCTTTCTTGACTTCCACCGCTTTCTCTACCAATTCTATGTCTGATGACTCCCCTATCTTTGCCAAAGCAAGCTTCAAGTTTTCTATCTTTGCTTTGGTATCATCTGCAAGTTTCTAATTGAGCTCTTATTTCAATTTTTCTTGTTTGAACTTCATGTCAATGAGCCTGTTGACAGTGTCTAGCTTCTGAAGCTTCTGTTTCAATCCAAGATAGGCTCCTGGTTGTGACATCTTGCTCTTTATTTCTTGCATTATTTTGTCTAGCTTCTCCTTTATGCTGCTATTAAGGGGTTGATTTAAGGAGACTTTAGACAATTCCATGTTCACAAATTGAACTTTATCTGCCAAACCCGTTGAAATGAGTGCTTTAGTTATCTCCTGGTCTGCTTCTTTCACCAGCTTTTGAATTGCTTCCTTTGAGAAGGGATCAAATTCAAATGGTCCCTTTGCTTCTAAAATTTTCTTCTTGAGACTTTGGAGCTTTGACTCAATATCAGTAATCTTGGATGAGTTGACCTAAGATGGCTTCATGTTGCGTTTTCTCTCTAGTTCCATAGGTATGCCTTCTTGGTAGCCTCCAATTGACCTAAACTTGAGATGTCTATGGTGTAGCAACTATTCTGTATCCATTTTTGTCAACTCCTGTTGTAAATTCCAGTGTTTTTGTAAGTGGCAGGGAACTAGGGATTTGATAAAGAGAGAAAAAGCAACATCCTCCCACAAGTAACAAGAGAAAAAGTTGAAGTGGGGGGAAAAGGAAGAATGAACTGAGTGAACAAACATAAACAGATGCAACTATTAAGTACCTCCATGGCCTTGGTGATTACAAGCTTGATTTGTTGAGAAGTCCATGTAGGATCAGCATGTGCCCTACCTAATGGCTCCTACATGTATATCACAATAGTAACATCAACACTATTCAAAAGGAAAAAAGTTAACCACCACAACATATTTATTAGTGAAACCTAAAATTTTTTCCTTGAGAAATTTAGGGTGGGACATTTAGTATCTCATAAGTCATAATACAAAAATCTCACGTTGGTCCTTAAAAATCACATTTGTCGATCACGTTACTCCTTAAGTAGAGGACATATGAGTCCTTGAAAAGGACTAATATGGCCCACATTTAAGATTGTTAAGGACTAGTACAGAATTTTTATATTCTTAAGAACTACTGTGCTTACATTTAAAAATCTTGGAGATAAATTTGGGGCTTATTTTTCAGCACACTTTTTATTATATATTCATTTTTAAAAAGTTCAATTTTTAAAGTGTTTTCGACTTTCTAAAAATTGAATCAATAATAAATAGTGTATTTAAACAAACATGTTGCTAACATTCCTTTATTTAAAAACACTAAAAAGTGAAGACTAGGAAATGTAAGCAAAATTCTCAAAGCTAACATAACAAACCACACTAGAAGGACTTAGAAGAATTTGCTTATTTTCTTTTATTTTTTATTTTAAATTTCTTTTGTAGCTATAATGGAACAAATATTGAAACATGGTTGCTAGAAAAGGAAGCACAGCAAAGTATCAACATTCTTACAGGAATGACACCATCAGCTATTCCAAGTCTGTAATGTTCTTGCGCTGTTATTTTTAGCTTTTCAGCTGCCTATACAAGTGAACTTTAATTAATAGAAAAATAGCTGCGAAGACATTCTTGATAGCCACAAAAGTAGACATTATAATCGATAACTAACCTTGGGAGCGGCTTGGGAAGATTTCCACAATATTGCAGCACACGCTTCAGGACTGGTTATCACAAAGAACATGTTAGATCAATATAAACATTTTTGTTAAAGGAAAATCTACCATAAGTGAAAATGAAAGTGCAAAGCAGGAACCTACGAGGTCCATTTTCATACTGCAAGAACATGTAGAAATGATTCACCTATTATTGAATTAAGATAATGACAAGGTAACTTGTTCATTCCTACATTACTAAGTGTTGCTGCTAGTGTCTCAACTACTAACCAGTTCATCAAATATGTATAAATTGATTCTGTGCTTTTCAGCACAGTGCCAGCACTTTGACGATTTTGCAACATAGGTGTATAATGTAAAATTGTAAACATCTTTAAAGGGAGAAAAATGTAATTTACTAAAAAATAATAGTAAAAAGATGGAAAAAATGTCTTATAATAATTACCTTGCAACATAAACGACAGAATTCTCCAGCATAAACAATTTATTAGAATAGGCAATGGCAAGTGCACCACCTGAACCACCTTCCCCAGTTACAGCTGTTATTATTGGTACCTTGAGACCAAACATAGTCCTCAAATTTTTGACTATTGCCTCACCCTATGTAAGCAAATTAACCATTGTCAAGTTAAGATAAAAATGTAATAATCCAACTAGCAAGGTCAAACAGAAGGACAATGTGCACACACACTTGACCAAGTTCCTCAGACTTTAGATCAGCAAAGGCCCCAGGAGTGTCTACAAATGTAATGATGGGGAATTGATGGTGATCAGCATATTTCATCATGCGCAATGCTTTGCGATAGCTGTTTACAAATCAACATATTTCTTCAAGATTGCTCAAATCATGAAAATCTAACGTAAAGACGAAAGCTAGTACAAGCCATTAATCCTCTAAAATAGAAATGTCAGTAAGTAACATATTCATCAAATGAGCAAACATAATGATTTCAAATTTCTCATACCACCATTGCTTCAATAGTTAATTACTTTATTTGGGGTAGAGTCTAATCATTAGAACAATGGAGTATACCCATGAGGAGTTGGCATTGCAAAGTTGTGAGCAATGTTTTCCTTTGTGTTCCTACCTTTCTGATGGCCAATAAACATGTAACTCTTTCCATCTATACTCCCTATAGCAGTCGCAATTGCTGGATCATTATAGCCAGCGTGGTCTCCATGAATCTCCATCCACTAACAGAGTCCAAAAGGAAAAAAGAAAAGACGTGAGGAACTGTCTACCATTGATTGGAAAGGTGGTGAGAGTAAAGATACATTGTCTGTGATATTAAGTACATGATCAAGAATTGTTGGCCTATTGGGATGTCAAGCAATCATCAATCGTTGAATAGGTGTTAAGTGCGTGTATAGATCTTTCAGAGCCTAAGCACAAAATGAAGAAATTTTAAGTTATGATAATGTGAATTTATGATGGAGTATGACAGTCATTTTTATTGATATTTTGTAGCATCAATGTGTAAACAGTAACTGTCCCATGTAGCGTAGTTACCAACATGGATGCACTTCTATCTTTAGTACACTCTAACTAAATTACTCTAAAAAAAGACCCTATGATCCCTTAACCTCTTCATTTTAATTGATCATATTACTCGTAGGGATGTCAGGGCAGAGACTAATGTAATAAGTAATGACAATTAGAATATTATATACCCATAAATTGGATTGTAACAAGGCCACCAGGTTCACCTGCTAAAGTCTCTTCATGTTGTTCCATGAACTTGGATTTAATTCCTACTTTCATATGGGGTAGGGGATTTGATATATTTTATTTATTTAATTATTTGTTTATTTTCATATATGACAAAGGCATCATTTTGTTCTCCATTAACCAAGAAAATGTTTTCTTTCAACAACTCTCATCCTAATTGTATTTACCAATTCTCTAGAAGCACTTTCATTTGGATACTATGCCTAAGAATTGACATTAGTATCTGATTTGTTACTTTTAGGTGTCAATGTGTCACACACATTCTTCAACCTCTTTGGATTTCTCAAAGTAAGTTGTATTTGATTTTGTGATTGTTAAGATTGCAATACAATGGTTTGATATCGATGGAAAAAAGGAAGTATTTGGTGTTCACAGATGTAGCTCAACAAGTCAAGTCTTTCACATAGCTAGAAGATAATAATAACAGAACTTCAAAAGATTTATATAGAAAAGGTATAGATTTTTCTTCAATGTATATTACAAGTCCATTGTGCTCATGTAATTATTTTTAGTAATTGCATTCCTCTGAAATTTAATTAGTGATAAGAATTGAGTTTTAAGTCATATTAAAGGTACCAAAATTATATATAACAAACAACTGTTCAATAACCTTAAAGAAGCATATAATAATATAATAGAAATTGATCTAATTACTTGTTGATACTTGCTCTCTAGAGCCCCAATTTGGTTACTAAAGTCTAAGCCTGTGTCATCTGCCATTCTACGTACTTGCAAGAAACAGATTAAACAAAACAGCGTGAGTAGGAAATGGGGTTAAGGGTTGCTTGTCAGAGTTGCCAGACACCTTATAATTAAAAAATGAGTACTAAAATGGCATTCCAAAATACATCTCATTTTTAAATGCTTGGTTACCCAAAGAAACTGTTTAGAGTACAATATGTCAATGCATTGCTCCTCAAACAAAGATCCAATTTACCTCTTTAATCTTCTTTTCTAGATCAATCAGTGGCTTCTCGAAATCCAGTGTTACAGGTTTTGGTTTCTCTTCCAGAGGCTTAAAGTGAGAAAGTAAGTTAAATATCCACTACTGATATTTGGATCCATATTATCTGGCCATGGATAATCATGCTTCTTTCCCTTTCTAATCTTTGCAACAACATGAAACTTTTGGTCTTTTCTATTCCTTAAACCACTTAAATACTTTGGCCAAATAATAATTGCACTTTTGGATGAACATCCAAGAAAATAATTAGCAAGGTAGTCTTTTCCAATGCATGGATGTATCAAATCAATGGCACGATCTTCAAGTCTTCTTCCACTCATATAGTTTCCACATATGAGTGATATAGTATTCATCTTCATCTGCTAAAATTCTTGAGTGTTGGATGAGCATAGGCTTCTTATTCTTGCTTGCACCAACATAAGAAAGACCACCCCCCCCCCCCCAAAAAATCAATCCGTCTAATATATTCAATATACTTCAGCAGTAGATTCATTCAATACCATTTCAAAGAAGGATGCTGAATGAGGAAAGGATTTCAATGCAGAGGAACAAGACAAAAAATTTCCTGTAGAGAGCAATTTAAATTTAACTTTTAGTAGTTCAAAAGAGGTACTAAAACACAACATGCTAGTATGCACAAAAATAAGCATCACAAACATATTAGAAATGTTACATTATATATTTTCCATTTCCTTTTTCCTTTCTTTATCTTCATCTTGAATTTCTATTAGTGATTGCCTTGCAAATTTGAAATCTTGTCATGCAATTATATGCCTGCTAATAGAAATTGAGCAACCATGCCCATCTGCTTAGGCATTTTCCCTGAGGACATTATCAGTTAGGATTAAAGTGCTTCAATAGTTTCTTTGCCTAAAAACAAGCTAGTGGTATATAAAACATAGAAAAATTCCCGTAACTGCCAAAATAGCTTAGTAAGCCAACTCCAGAGAATCCAAAACACAACACCTTGTAAATTTCATTGATTGAAAAGTTACAAAGTAAAACTAGGTAACTGGCACTTCAATTTCCAAACTCATCCATTCTAAGATACACGTAGAAGGCTCTATTCCTTTATCAAAAAATAAATTAAGACAAAATATTACAATGCCGAGTACCCATTTTAATTTATGGCAGCTGAACAGGATATCTATCATCTATCCATATATGTGTGTGTGTGTGTGTGTGTTTGGTAAATAACTTAATTAAGCATTTATTTAATAAATATTTATCAAATGAGAGTTTATTTATATATAAGTTTCATTATAAAACAAATAAACTGAAAAAGGCTTATATTGATAAACTTTTCCACAAAGCTTATTAAAATAAGTTAAAAGAAACTTATAACAAGGTCGTAAGTCACTATCATAAAGTCAAATAAGCTCCTTATATGAAGTTGGAAACCATTCCGTTAATTTCTCTGAATCCTTTCTACATAAACTTTTGCCTTCAGCTTTCTCAGCAACCAAAAAAGAAAAATGAAAGTGTGTGAGTGGTGGTGGGAGGGGGTTTACCCTATAATTTAAGGCTTCTGAGTTTCAAGAGTGATCTTTAATTAATATGAGCTCAGCAACATATCTACATATTTATACGATTATATCAACATCTATGTCAATTTTATACCTTCTAAGTTCTAAGGCCATCTGCAACGGCACATATATTTTTGGTACTTCCTATTAAGTACTGGCACTTAATAAGATCCTACCATTGGAGTGGGTACTTATATAGGACTCGATACTTATGTAAGTATCGGTACTCAGAAAAAAGTGGGGGGTCATTGTCAGTTTTTTTTTTTAATGTGAAAAAATAATTATTGATGAAACATAAAAATGTGATGTTATTGTTGAGGCTCATTTAAGAAATTTTTTAGAGTTGTTGGGTTGGAAGGATAAGGTGCTTAAATAATACTTAAATTTAAAAAGATAAAAATAAGCAACGTATACAAATAAAATCTATTCAAAAACCCCAAAAAAAAAGCACCGAGTTGTAGATACTCTAAGCAATCAAACAATGAAAACTAAAAGTGTGCGTAGGTTTATTTTATATACCTTGAAAATCCTAAGGATTCTGAGCTGTGAACTTCAAGAATAGCAGCTTTTGAATGAAAAGTAGTGTTGAATTATGTGAAGTTTGAAGATAATAAAAATGGAAAAATGGACGGTGTTTTGTTCTGTCTAATAGCGTTTGTCTATGATTTGGGATGCTGTTGTTTTCAACTTACTTGGAGAGTAGGAGGGACAAGTGCTTGTGATTGGAGCGTGTGTTACACGCGCTGTTATTAAGGAGTGTGGATTGGCAAAGCTAAGTTTGATGGAGAGACACGTCCTCACAAATGAGGATAACTGATAACTCCTCTCACTCAGCATGGGTCCCACATCAACTGGCTCTTAATGAGCTGTCAAAATGGTCGGGCTAGCCGGCCTGGCCTGCTCGGGCAGTTGCTCATTAGCCGGCTGGGTCGGCCCTGCCCAATTTGTCTTCAAGCCTCTATTTTTTAAGCCCAGCCCAGTCCTATATGGGCCATCAGGCCAATTTGGCCTGAATTTTTTCAGACCTATTAACATTGTTATTTATTTTAATTTTTATTTTTTCTATCAAAAATCATATAAAATTAAATTATTTAAATCATATTAAATATTTAAAATTAAATTTACATACTTTCTAGCATAAACAAACATTTTTATTCATATATAATTGACTTAATTACTCAATTATCTCATTAAAAATATATCTTTAAGTGAATTTTATTTATAAAAGAAAATACTCCTGTTAGGTTTTTTTCCTTTTTTTACAAATGTGTGTGACCTTTTCTTTTTAATTTTTTTAAGTATATTAATATTTTTATTATATATATATATATATATAAAAGACCGGGCCAGCCCGGGCCGGGCCAAAACAGCCCGATTTCTTTTACGCCAATTTTTTTTTAGCCCAACCCAACCCTTTTTGCGGGCTAAGCGGGTCAAGCCTATTTTGACAACTCTAGCTCTTATCATGCTCATCAACACATCACCCATGTGCTTTAATGCTTTATCAACTTATATTTCTTTTCAACGAAAAAATAAATAAGATTAAAACATGTTTTTGATCTTTGTATTTGATATTTATTTTTAGTTTTAATCTTTTTGTATATAAAAACTTCTAATTTAATTTTAATATATAGAAATTTGTAATGTCATCTTTGCCACATATTATCCATATAATATTGAAAACGACAAGAAATTACTATGACATGTACAAGTCAAATTAAAAAATAATTGTTATGTGTTAGGATTCAAAATATAATATTTTAGTTTATACATGTCACAATCATTTTTAATTTAATTCCTGTAGTATAATGTGTTACATACCAATATGATGTCATATGATTGATAGACAGATAACATTATTTCTTAAACATGTGACCATCGGTTTGATCCCAGAGTTTATGTACATGAAAAGCATTTGTTAAGAGATATTAGTTTCTTAAATAGATGTTAGTACATCAAGAAATTAGCCTTTTGCTTTTGATTGGGATACCTTGAATAAAAAAAAAGTGTTATATAAGATAACAAGGATCAAATCCAAAATAGTTGCACATATAGATACAGTTTTTTTTTGTTACAATAATTTTGTTTTTGGTTACAGATACAAATTTAATTTTATATATAAAGAAAGAGAGAACAAATTAAAAACAAATGTCATGTATTAAGATAAAAATATATTTAATCAATAAATAATTATATGTTTTTTAGTTACAATATTATTTCTAGTACATTTTTGGAAATGACTGTTTTTAAGAAAATATTTTTTTTTTTAAATCTCTTTCAATAATTTTCCATTTTTTTATTTGTCCATTTTGGAAGATAGCATAATGATTAAAAAAATTAATTAATATTTTTGTTTATGTTAAAATTATTTTTAACTTTCCAACATGACCCCTATTAATAATTTTTGCCTATTTACGATAAATGTGTAAAATATTTAAGAATTAAGTGGAGATAAGGGTGTAATTGATAAAATAGTAATTAATATTTTCTTAAAAATTGAAAAACACATATAGATAGATTTTTTTTTTCAAAAGTAGATAGTTGAAAATAAAAAGGACTGTTATTTCTTCAATTAATATAAGTTAAACTATACACATACTTAATTGAAAATTATGAAATAAATAAAAATTAATAGGTGCATTTTTACTGGGACGGATATTAGTTTTGCTGAATCATAATAAAAAAAAAATAGACTATGTATCGATAGTGTAGAGTAATTTTATACTGTCATCCAATCACAAACTACTATTTATTGTAAGTTTGTTAAATTTTATAATAAATATTTTAAAAGTCATATCAATGGTATTTTTGATTAGTTGATAGTGTAAAACTTTTTATATTGACAGTGTATAACCATTAAACTCATAAAAAAATACATATAGAATAAAGTGTGTAATTATATTTTCATTGGAAACATTAAATGAAAAAGAAAAAAAAAATCACTAGATTAGTTATTCATTTCTTAATCTTTGTTTTTCAATACATATAAAATATACAGAAATATTAATTCAAAAACTAGCATGGAATGTTAGAGAGTATAATTTGTATTGCATTCATAGTATATATAAAAGAAACAATTTTAGAATAATTTATATATATAATTTAGATATTAAGATGTTATCAATACATTATTTTTTCAAAAAGTTAAAAAATTATAATTGATGTTATTTTATATAAAAATTCTATTTATCTATGACGTAAATATCTATCCCCATTGTATCAATATGCTTGTGTGTGTCTGTGTGTAGTGTTTTTTGTCTTTCAACGGATTTTATGATTTGGAAAATGGTAAAAAGTAATTGAAAGAGGATTTGAACCCATGACTTTCCCTTTCTCTTTCACCACTTAAACCACTAAACCACTTAACTTGCTATAATCATGATGTAAACACTATGTTATATCTAACAAAAATAAATATAAATTTTTTATATTTATTGTATGAAAAATATATAAAATAATAAATTATATAATTTATTTATTAAAAAATTTTATATTTATTTTTGTTATGTAAATTTATTGTTTATTTTTTTAAACTAGATTTAACATTAAATTAGTACTTTAAATTTTATCAAATGTTTCTAAAGGTGGCCAGCCAGGTTTTTCGGCAAAGAATAATTATCGGTAAAGCCGGTGGATACTTCGCTCCTATAATATGGGTTCCCAAAAAATTAGTATTTTAAAAATTTATATTTATTTTTTATATATATAATATAGTGATTATATTATGATTTAAACAAGTTAAATGATTTAGTGGTTTATGTAGTGAAAGAGAAAGGAAAGGGCATTGGTTCAAATCCTTTATCAGTTACTTTGACCATTTTTTAAATCAAAAAATTTGTCGATGGACTAAAATTGCATAATTAAAAAATTAACAGACCAAGATTGCCAATCAAATATTATAGGGGAACTAAAAGTGCAATTTAGCCTATTTATTATTAAATATTAATTGGCACGTCATGGTCAACATTACAATTTTAATAGTCTACTCATGAACATTTAAAGGCTTGACCAAAATTGCGGATTTTACAAAATTGGGGGATTAAAATTGCAAAATCAAAATTTGAAGACCAAAATTGTGAATTTAATATTATAGGACCAAAAGTGCAATTTAGCCTAATGTAAATAATGTGTTGTGCAAATATAATATCTATCCTATGCTTGGAAAATACAATTTTTTTTTTTGAAATACATCATGAGTAGCGTGCGTGCACTAAAATATATACAAGTAGAAATACAAACTTTCTAAAGCTAGTCATATCTAACAAGAGTAAAATTTTAGTTTGATAGAAGTAAAGTAGCAAAGTTGTCACATAGATTCTGCCGAGCTTCCACTATATCATGCATGCTGATCATGATCTTTGCCAAGGAAAATGTTTCTTGGTTGTTGCTTAGCATAGATAGTTGGTCATTCACTACTCTAGGAGAGAGAAAGAAAGAAAGAAAAGGAAACAAAAATGTCTAGGAGATAAAAATCTTATTGCTAGAATGGGTAAATGATTACAAGATTTACATATTAAAAACACAATCAAATAACATCAAACCAATCAACATATTATGTAGGGGAATGCATAAATGCATATCATATGAGACATTTCCATAAAGAACATTCCAATTAACAACAAAGTAGTAATATTAGGAGTCCATACTCCATTGATTGTTGCATGTAAATCATCACTTATAAGATTCACCGACCATTTTTAGGTGATCTCAAGTATGTGCATAAGATTCACCAACCATTTTAAGGCGATATCAAGTACATGCATAAGATTTATAAACCATTTTCAGACGATATCAGGTAAGTGTCAATACACTACACTGATCTTGGATAAACTATAGTGATTCGTCAAGAGCATTAGTGCATAAATCACCTTAACTATAACTAAGAGTCATGACCCTCTGGCCTCATGTAGGATGACGTGCACCAGATGTTCTTAAGATTTCCTTGGCCTCCACTACAAAATTTGCACCAATCATTGGGTGTAGCTACTCTATGATTGTATGATCATAGTCAGATCTAATTATGGTTGGTATCAATCAAGAATTTCACTAAGAATATTCAATTCTCAATAACAATCTCATGATTCACAATTAGTAAGAATCACTTCTATTTCACTTGACAAACATTAATAATCTTATATCTCAAATTGATGCCAACTTTAATATGAAAGACCAACCATCATGCATGTGACAAACTCAATGAGACTCGTCCAACATCAATCAATTAATTCAATCAAACATCAAGGGTAAATCTACAATAGAGCAAGTGCACAAACAATTTAATAATATCATAATGCACAAGAAGGTATAGTTTTAATTAGTGAGATTGGACTAGTTTTACCCAACCTAAGGATTAAGGTAAGTAACTCACCAAATCACAGATCTCACTCAAGCTTTGAGCTGCCCTTGACATTAAAACATAGATAAATCTTACTTATCTTACTTTCTAGTGAAAGATTCTTCCTGCCCACCTGATTTTAGTATCATTGGAAGCTCTAAGTGTTATCTGCTTCAAGTCTCTTCCATGGCAGCATCTCTACTACGTGTTTATTTCTCCCAGAAAGAGAAGCGAGTTTGTCATCACAAGTAAAGTCGTATATCAGAGTTCATGGCTAGCATTTGTGTTTGCTTCATCGTCCTCCAATTGTTTCAACTGAGTCTTCGCTTGAGATCGACCAACTGAATCGTGTTCATCTTTAGTCTTCAATGCCCTGCGTTGTCAGCTATGGTGGCTTAGCACCTGAGTCGCGACCAAAGTAGTTGATTGCCAAGAGAAAAGGAAAACTCTAGGACTACTAGACGTGCCGGAGGAAAGAGAAGAGTGTTGGGTCCAATTTTAGGGACATGTAAGTTGGGAATATGGTGCTGTCTAAAATCGGGAAGTGTGGCGAGATGTTTGAAAATATTTACATTCTAACGTTCCTAAATTATAGTACCGTTCAGGGCGATTACAGTACAGTGGGTTACATTTGAAATCCACTTTTTTACGATCTAACGGTCCTAAATTGTTGTTTATATATATATATATATATATATATATAGAGAGAGAGAGAGAGAGAGAGAGAGAGAGAGAGAGAGAGAGAGAGGCTTGATTATGTTTATAGTTTTCCAAAATTGAGAAATGTATTTTTTTAGTCCTTAAATTAAAAATTAATTTTTTTAGCCCTCAAATTTTGAAAAATATTGTTTTAATCCTTTAGAACACTTACGATATTATTTATATGACAGATTGAATCAGCTGTGTAGCATAAGTTGAGTTTGATATGATATTTTCACTAATAGGAACATTACTAAGTGGATTTTGTGTAGCAAATTCACTAACTGCGTTTGAACAAAAGGACCAAAATAGAAATTTTTAAAATTTGAGGACTAAAAAGATTAATTTTTAATTTGGGAGACTAAAAAATTCATTTCTCAAATTTGGAAAACTAAAAACATAATTAAGCATATATATATATATATATATATATATATATGGAAGCATATCTAGTGAGATGGTTATATTTATATGAGAATGAGGAGTAAATTTGAGCTGTACAACCATGCATGAATGGTCATGATTTAATGTTATGTGACTATTAAACTCATATGACTTTAAATGCTTTAATCTTGATCATTTATGATAAGATCTAATGGTCAGTATTTATTCATTTCACTCTCATATAAAAAAAGTCATTTCACTAGATACGTTCCTTATATATATATATATATATAAGGATCTGTTGACACCAAATGTTAACGTTAGTCAAATTACATCTTCAATAACTTTTTGTAGAATGCAAATTTAACCAATCCAACCTTTAAATTATGTGATATTATCTTCATGATCATATATATCAAATTTCACATAATTTGGACTTTTCTAGATATGTCATCTAATATTGAATATTTACATATATTTTAAGTTTTTATTATACGTTAAAATAAAAGTAATGCGATGAACTACTAAATAATTTTAAAATTGTGTGAAATTTTGTATATTTAATCTAATTAATAAGAACATCAAATTCAATGGTTAGATCGATTAAATTTGCATTTTATAAAAAATTATTGAAGGTGTAATTTGACTAACTTTGACACTTGGTGTGAACAGATCCTATATATATATATATATTTGAAGTCAAGGAATTTCAACTAATAGTCTAAGGCTATTTCCAAAATTTTCAATCTCCTTAAATTTCAATTTTATACTTTAATTCTCTAAGGCTATTTCTGTCGATAAAGAAAAACGGTGCTAAACCAAATAACCACAAGTGCTTATTAGCAAGCAACCGTTGGAGAATGTAATAGGTAATTAAGCACCAGATGTTTATATAAGTACCTAAGCTTAACATGTTAGTGAGGTGCAATAAATGACTTTTAATAATAAATAATATTTATATAATAAAAACTTATTTTTTCATATATATAAAAGAAATGTTTTGTAAGGTTTTAAGGGCATTAATTGACGACATTAGGTTTTAGCAGCTTTAAATAAGATTCTTTAAGGTTTTCATTAGTGTTTCGTAAGTATTAAATTGTAAAATCAATTTTTGATTCAAAAATTATAAAATTAATTTAAATTTTTATGTAATAAAAACTTATTATATTGATTACATCGAAATTGATTATAAAAACTAATTATATATATTAAATAGTACTTTATACCTGTATCAAAAAATAATCACATTCAATTATCTTCTATTATTTTTATCAATGAATAAGTTCATATTTAATTGATATTTTATTATTTTATAATAATATAGTAAATTAAGTTTCTTATTGTGAAAATTTTAATATATTTTAAATCCTTCTTTAACAATATAAGAAATTAACAAAATTGTTAATATACTTTTTTATACATACCAAAAATGACATAACTTATATGTAGTTTCATAAATGTTTTTGATACTATTCTCCAAATTAGAATCGAATTTTATCTCGGTAATTCACGTAATAAGGTTGTCATTACAAGTCACCATAAATTACCGAAAACTTTAATTTTGATTGGAAAATAACACTAAAAGTACCTATAAAATTATATCTATGTTTTTTTTTATAAATAATTATATCTATGTTTTGTCCTACAATAATTACTCTCTCCATAATTCACCTGTGCATCGCACGGGTTCACGCTCTAGTATAATTTATGAGAAATGATATTTGTACAACAAATTGTACAACACTTTTTACAACCAAGAGAGAAAAAAGAGAGAAATTTTAAATATAATAAATAATGTGATAGAGAGAGATAGACATAAAAAATGATGTTATTTAAATTGTTATAAAAATTATTGTATGTGTGTCACATCTCATAATTAATTGTGTGTGAAATAGAGGTAATGTTAATAGTTATTTTTGTCAGTCTCATTTAAGCTTTAGCACTACTTTGTAAATTAATTTTCTAGTTATGTCAAGAATTAAGGACTCGTTTGTTTGTGATTAAAAAAAATGATTTATAAAAAATTGATTTACTTTTAAAAAATTCTTGTATAAGCAAAAGTTGGTTTGTGTTTGGTTATAATTATAAAAAATACTTTTTTAATTTTTCTCTCTTCTACTATAGATGCTTTTTTAGAGAAGCAGCTTAAAGTTTTTTTTTATTTGATTTTTATTGTCAAATTTTTTTTACCTAAACACTTTAAAAATTTCAATAAGTGATCTTTTTCTTAAAAAAAGTGATTCTTTTAGAAAGAAAAAAGTTTAAACAAACGTACTCTAATTATTGATCTCAACAATTAATATTGTCATTTATAAAAGAGTTATTATTATTCTTTTTATATGATATTTTTCATTTTATACTTGTTATTTAAAATTTAGATACGTATTTCAAGTAAATTACTCATTTACTTAAATAAATAATAGTATGATATTTTTATCTACCTAAAAATATTTTCTCTTTCTTGTAATATTAGTATTTTTCTATCACTAAGTTATATAAATTATTTGTCAAATTCATGTCCTAAATAATTTACTTTATTTACACTAGTATAATTCTTAATATGTTAATATTTATTTATTGATTTGCCAAGTCACCTAAGCTAATAATATCTTTCAATGACTTTTAGTCAATTTTTTTATTTATTAATTGAGCAAGTTTAACTCATGTGAGTTTCAACGTAAATTAAAAAAATACTCCTTTTCTTTTAATAAAAGGCTTTTTAAAAGTGATAAAAGTTTTATATATTATATATATATATATATATATATATATATATATATATATATATAAACTTCATTAATAACATTAAATATTGATAAACTACTTTTTTAAAATAAAAACATCTTTTTCTAATATATATTAAAGTATCTATATATATAGATATTAAATTTTGTAATAAATACTTTTTATTTAATAAATGATTTTAATATATTTGGATCGATATGAAAAGTCATTTAGTAATAAATATATATTGTATTTATTTAACTTAATAATATATCATATTTAATAAAGATAATATTAATAATATCATTAAAATTAATAATATATTATATAACAAATACAACATAATAATATGTTATATTGTAACTTACACAAGGTCCTAAATACAAACCTTGCTGCTATACACACACACACACTCACAGACACACAATAATCAATACTATCTAAGGAAAAAATATTTATTTATATATTTATATAAAACTTCATTAATAACATTAAATATATATCGTATTTACTAATAAATACATACATACATATATATATATATATATATATATATATATTGTATTAATTAAACTTAATAAATATATTATATTTAATGAAGATAATATTAATAATATCATTACAATTAATAATATATTATATAACAAATACAATATAATAATATATTATATTGTAACTTACACAAGGTCCTATATGGAGTGTTTCAAATGAGAAACTTCTTAAAATGAGAAATGAAAACTATTAATAGTAGTTATTGAATTACAATTAAAAATAATGAATGATTGAAATTAAAAATCAATTAAACACCTCTTATGAGACTACTATTGACACCACCTCCACCACCACCGTCATTACTACTATCGTTATTGCTGTCATCGCTGCCACTATCACTACCACTACCATTGTTGCTACCACCACCGTCACCACAACTACTGCCACCACTACCACCAATGTCGTTGCCACCCTTACAGCCACCACCACCACCACTGTTGTTATCATTGCCGTCACAATCATTGCTACTGCCACCACCACCACCATCACCACCACACCATCGTCACCACCATTGCTATTGTCGCCACTGCTGTTGCTGTCACCACCACCATTGCCCCGTGGTGGTGGTGGTGGAGACGACGGTGGTGGCCGCAACAGTGGTGACGATGACGGTTATGGCGTTGGCAGTGGTGGCGGTGGGAGAGACAGTAACAATGGTAGTTTCATAAGAGGTGATTAATTAGATTTTAATCTCACCACAGATTTGTTTTAATTATGATCTAAGGTTATGATTGAAAGTTCTTATTTTCTCATTTTAAAAGTTTATCGTTTGAAACGTTTCCTATATATATATATATATATATAAATTTAATTTTTCTACAAAAAAATAATTTTAATTTATATGAACGGCTAGTGTAAAATATTGTTATACATACATCTAATAAGAATTTACCCTATAGGTAGATCATATCAATGATTAAGATATCAACATTACGTTGGTTTGGTCCAAGTGAAACTAGGTTCGAATTTCTTAAGCAAGGACTCTGATTCAAGTTTTGTAAATAGAAAAACGTGATTGGGAAGTGAGACCTCACTAAATGTGGCCAAGTTTCTTGGTAAAAATTAGTCATCGATAAAACCGATGAATACTTCATACCAATATTCTGATAACCCAAAAAATATTAATGATTAAGATGATGTGGTAAAATTATCAAATCTTATTTAATGTTTGTGTAACAAAGTTTTACAGTGACAATATATAAATTACATACTTTTATAACTTTCTTTAAAATGAAACTTACACACATCCAATAACTATAAAACTAAATTAATTTTATTTTTAAAAATTTCGAAAATTAAAATTGACAGTAACCTCCAATGGGTCCTAAGGAAAAGTATCCTTGACCATGAGAAAATCATGTTTTGCTCAATCGCGGTTTCAGGCCGGTGAGAAAAACCAAGCTAAGCATGCATTTAGTATGGAATATTGACCGCATAAATGTATAACAAATAAATTAGGCAACAGAATACGGCATTAAATATGGCTAAGGAAAGAAAAACTATTTCCCATATTTAATTACCACCAAATTAATTCTGCCAATCCAAAAAGCTATATTTATCAATTTATATGCATATGACTCCCGGAGCAAGTGAATATTATACACTATATATATACAAAACTAACTCTCAGAGAGCAAAATGGAGGAACTTCATTGCTGACTTCTTGCATTTTGGCTTGCGCAGTTTTTGCTTTAAGTTAAGGTTTATCATTAATCATAGAGCATGGTGAGTAGATGGGTTTTGTCAGCCACAATCTTCTTCATCTATTTTGCGATTATGATTGACTGGAGCACCTACATCGATCGGATTAATCAGGTAAGCCTCTCTTAAATTCTTTCATCTTCTTTGTAAGTGGGTTTAATACTTTTATTATCTTAGCTATCTTTCTCTCAATATGATTCTTATTTTTGTACCCTTTTTTCTATTGGTTTCAATGTCTCATTTCGTTTCAGATATGTTTACATTTGATGCTTAGTGGACCTTTTAGTTTCTCAGTACTGAAACATTTTTTTGTCTATTTTGTCGTCTTGTGTTTTTCTTAAAAATTAGAAAAATAGCGCTGTTCAAACTCTAAATATAGTGCATAACGTAATGGGAACGTAACTTGTGGGGGATACGAGAGAGAGAGAATGAGAGTTGTGATAAGAGATGAAAAAAGAAGAGAGATAAGAAAGAAGTGGGGAAAGACGATGGGGAAAAAATGGGTAATAACCCAAACAGAGTAAATGATTTCGCGCGCGCGCACACACAAAAAATAAAAACAAAAATTTTAAACACTTTATGCCAATTGTGTTCTTCTACTATACACTAATTACGCACCCAATGTTTTCATAATTGGACTAATGAGTAAAAAATGGATAATTTCTACCCAATATATATAAGACTGTTTTTAACTAATTTACGGAAATTAAAAAATTACTTAATTTTTAATTAATACCATTAAATTTGTTATTATTTTTTCAAAATTATCTTTAAAATTATTAGGACTAATTATATCACTTTTTATCACCCAATTACATTGTACCTGATTAATTAATGTGTAGAGAGAGAATAGTAGCTATGTAGTTATCTTTCTCAATTTTCATAAGAGAGAGAAAGAGTAATTAAGAATATTTTGGTCAAAAATAATTAATGTAAGGGACAATTTGAAAGAAATCTTATAAAAAGAAACAAGTAAATTTCTAAAAAAAAAAAAAAACCTTGCACATAGGTATGAAAGTAGTACAACTTTTTATATAATAATAGATATTAATATATTTAGATTCATATGAAAAGTCATTTACTACCTCTATTCCTTTTTAAGTGTCATTTAAGGTTTTTATAAACAAACCAAAAAATGTAATAAATTTTCTTTTTTTTCATAAAATAGTTTTAAAGTTTTCTATTGTACTCTTTCTCATTTTTACTCCATAATAAATACATACTAGTTGTAAATGTGTAAATTAACTAAAAATTAGGTGAGAAGTAAGGGTATAATCGACAAAGAAGTAATTAATGTTATCTTGAATTTTGAAAATGATAGCTAAATAGAAACAAATTTTTTAAAAAACCGACAAGTAAAAAGGAACGAAGGGAGTACTAATAAATATATATTGTATTTATTAAACTTAATAATTATATTATATTTAATGGATATGATATTAATAATATCATTAAAATTAATAATATATGTAAAAAATACAATAATTAATGACGGATTCTAAGGTGGACCACCATCATAGGTGGTCCATCATGCACCACAATTAATGACCCTTAGATTAATTTGATCCTTACGTTATTATGGTGCACCCTCCACATCATAGCACCATCATTTCTTACTCTCCCAGCAACCCTTCGTAACCAACCACTATGCACCACTGCCAAAGGCGATTTCTATAAATACTTGATGTTAGATCTCTTCTCTCCCTTCTCATCACTGCTCGAAACCCCCTTAAAGCCTACCAAAATCCACAATCAAGATAAATTTCACACAAACAAAGCACAAGATTCAACGTCACAGTCACAGGTAATTTTTCAAGAAATTAAATGAAGAGGAACTCACAAGGTTTGGCAAAATGATTGAGGGAACCAAACATTGTGGTTGCAATTATCAATTGTCACACAAACACATAAAGGATTTAGAAACCCTAAGAATTGAGGATTGTATTTGAAGATATACTTGTAAGGGATCCCAATTTGAGGTGCCTTTGAGTGTATTGGAATATTGGGTACGATGGTTATGATAATTATAATAAATAAAATGAATATAAATAAAAAAATGGGTATTTGACTTTGACGATAGCTAAAGATAGGGAAGGAAAGAGGTTCGCATGGCTCTGACCTGCAACATTGCGAGGAAGTTGATCTACTTCATGAGCACCTTTACACGATGAGGGTGTTGCTCTCCATGACCATGACACAAATGCTTTAGTGAAATAGGTGGCAACTTTTTGCATGACTCCAACTTGCGACACTGCAAGGAAGTTGACCTGCTTCACGAGAACTTCTATGACAATGAGGTTGTTATTCTCCACAGCTTTGGTGCAGGCCGTGAGGTTGTGCATGAGGCAAATCTAGTTCTCGTGGGAGTAAATAAGGAGGGTGGTTAGAAGCGGCAGTGTACAGTGGTCGACAGCAAAAGTTGCTAGGTAGAGGAAGAAATGGTGATGTTACGGTGTGAAAGGTACACAATAATAATGTGAGGATCATATTAATCTAAGGGTCATTAATTGTGGTGCATGGTGGACCATCTATGATGGCGGTCCACCCTAGAATCCGTGTGTGTGTGTGTGTGTGTATGTGTGTGTGTAATATGCTTAATTTTTCTACAAAAAAAAATTAATTTATATGAACTATTAGAGTAAAACATTTTTATATGTACATCTAATAGGAATTTACCCTATAAGTAGATCATATTAATGATTAAGATGATGTGGTAAAATTATCAAATCTATTTAATGTTCGAGTAAAAAAGTTTTACAATAACAATGCATATAAATTACGTTCTTTTATAACCTTTTTATTTAATAGAGTGCATAATGGCGAACATAAATGGGGTGAATGAAAGAGAAACATAGAAAGGATAAAAAAAAGGAAGAGAGAGAAAATAAGAGTTGTGATAAGAGATAAAAAAAGAAGAGAAAAAAGAAAAAAGTGAGGTGGAAAGAGATGAAAGGTAATAACCCAAATAGAGAAGTTGATTTCTCATACAAGAAAAATATATAAAAAAAAAAATTAACTCTTTATGGGTAGCTGCCACTTGTGTTCGTCTACTATACACCAATTACGCACCCAATGTTATTCATAATTGGACTGATGAGAAAAAAAAATGGATAATTTATTAATTTTATCTCAATATATAAGACTTTTTTAACTAATTAATGGAAATCAATAAAATTAGTTGATTTAATTAGTAGCATTAAATTTGTTAATAATCATATTATTTTTTCAAAATTATCCATGAAATTACTAAGACTAATCACATCACTTTTTATTACCTACTGTAGTTATTTTGTACCAATTCATTAATTAATCAATGTGTGGAGAGAGAATATTGATTATAGAGTTATCTTCCTCAATCTTCATAAGAAAGAGAAAGACACAATTAACAATATGTATTATTTATTGACTAAAAATAGTGAAGTAATTAAAAATATTTTGGTCAAAAAATAATTAATACAAGAGACAATTTGAAAAGAATTTTAAAAAAAGAGATAAGTAAATTTCTCAAAAAAAAAAAATTATATGTAGAGATGAAAGTAGTATAACCAATAAATCAAGCAAAATGTTTTCATAAGTGACATTCAAATTTAAGTTTTTTTAGCTATTTCACTCAATTTTTTTCAATCTTCCTATATGACAGATACCAATGAGAATGTTAAAATATATAAAAAGTATTTAATAATATTTTATTTGTATTTAAATAAGATTATCGACTTTTGTAATAACTATTTTAAAAATCATTTAAAGTAAGGACAAAACTTAGATACAATAGGTACTGTTAGTGCTGTTTTCCAATCAGAAATGAAGTTTCACATCGATAATATGCATAATAAATATATACATTAAAGAATTTTTCACATTATTGAGGTGAAATTTCACTTATGATTGAAGAACAATACTTACAGTACTCAAGGTACTTTATCTAAATTTTCTCCTTAAAGTAATTTCTAATTAATTGACAATATAAAAATCTTGACACTAATATCAAAATTAAACTCATATAGGATTATGATGTATTAGATAAAATAAAGATTAATGCTTTATCTTTTATAACACAGTTAACATATATTATTTGAAATTAATATCAATTTCAAATTAGTCAGTTTCTATTCTCTACATTTAAAAAGAAGAATTTTTCAATCAAATCCTAATATAAATGAAAAGGAAACAATTTAAAACTTCAAAGATAATAAAATAAAAAAGTATAACATAATGGTCAGTAATTTGCTGGCAAGATACATGTCAAAATTTTCAATACTCAAACATCAAATAAAATCAACTCGTACATATAGAAATAATACGGAAGGTATCAATTTTGGAATAAAATATATCCTAATATTTCATGCACCAACAAATCAAATCTTTAATAATCAAAATGGTTTTTAGGGGTGTTCACAAATTCAGTTAACTTGTAAATCTAAACTGACCCAATCCAAATACATTAGTTTAAGTTTAGTGTTGTTCGGTGTCAACCCGACTTAATCCTACAATCATAACAATTGATTGCCACTTCATTAAGCTACATTGGTGCTGAGAATTACATGTGCACATTGATTTGCCTTGACCCATCATAATTCCTAAATTGCTATTTCTGCCTAAATTTCTTTGCTGGCTAAACTCATGTGGAAACTTGCATTAAAACTATTACTTTCAACTAAAAAGGGTTGAAAACATTATTTTGAATGATAAAAATATAAAGTAATTTTAGAAGGTACAAATATAAATTCCATGATAATTGTATTTTTTATGGTTTTGGAAATAGAGTAAACAATAAACTAAAAATAAATCTCAATTTGTACATCTTATGTTGTTGTATGATTCTATCTGTTTTGAGGGATACAACAACAAATAGAATCATTTTTTCACATCATAGATACACATAAAATTGTGCAGCTACATATCAATACGCTTCAGCATATAACATTTCTTATGCACTCAATAGTATCTCATCTAGTAGGGGATCACAGTTGTTTTATTTATTGCCTTTCAGTTCAAAGCAACAAGCACCAATGTTTCCAAAACAACCACAACCTTTAGAAGGAAACAAACCCAATTCCCTTTGAATTGCTTCAATGGAAGCATGACATCGACTTGCCCAAAGGATTATTACCCTACAACGTTTGAGCAAGATCAAGATTCATCAACAACATCAACATGTCCAGAGTACTTCAAATGGATCCATGAAGATCTAAAACCATGGAAGAGAACAGGAATCACTAAGGAAATGGTGGAGAGGGGGAAAAATATTTCATACTTTAGGCTTGTGATTATAGAAGGAAAAGCTTATCTAGAAAAGTATGTAGATTCGTATCAGACTAGGGATGTGTTCACAATATGGGGAATTCTACAACTTCTAAGGTTATACCCTGGAAATATACCTGATTTGGAGCTACTGTTTGAGACTGGGGATAGAACTGTGGTGGACAAACAACACTTCCAAATACCACCACCACCTATTTTCCATTACTGTGGGCAAAAAAATGCTTATGACATTGTCTTTCCTGATTGGAGCTTCTGGGGTTGGTAAAGTTTTTACATGGAATTACATGTAGTTTTAGTTGAGATTATTAGGAAGGATTCTCCAAGTCAATTTGGATAAAAACTTCCATCTTTATCTGGTTTTCTTTCAAGGACTTGTACCATCTCATTCTTCTTTAAAATATGATATATATAGTATCATGTTATGGAGAAATTATTGTATGGTTCGAGACCATGTCATCCTAGTCAATCTTCACATGACACGTAATAATGTTTTTCGATTTACAAACAAGAATTGATAACTTGCTATGTGGAGATTGACCTGACCATACAAAAATTTCTCCATGTTATGAGATAAGGGCACAACTTTCTTGGGTAGAGACCCCACTAATTCTTCATAAATTAAGTTTATGTTTTTCTCTTATATAAATTGACATTTTAATTTTCTTTTATATTCCTAATTATTAGGCATTATTTTTCCCTTTAATTTCAAGGGCTGAGCTTGCAATAAAACCATGGGAGGCATTATTGCAAAACATAGAAGAAGGCAATAAGAAGATCAAATGGATGGATAGGTTACCCTACGCTTTTTGGAAGGGCAACACATGGGTGTCCCACAAAAGGTATGAGCTCACCATGTGTAACGCTTCAGACCAACATGATTTGTACGCCCACATATATCCTCTGGTAAATATGTAATGTCTAATGAAAATGTTACAATATAGTTTGTGAAAACCTTCGAGGTACATATAATGAATGGTTTGCTTTTAGGATTGGGATAAGGAAATTGAACAACGATTTCGAAACACAAAGCTAGAAGACCAATGTATCCACAGGTAATTAACTATCTAATAAAGTTTTTATGCCCTTTCTAAGTTTCTATAACTTACTGTTATGATTTGTAACATTTGTTATTATCTTTAGATACGCTACTCAGTGGATTTGCTTGTTACTTTTCATATGAAGGTACAAGATTTATGTTGAAGGGGTAGCATGGTCTGTGAGTGAAAAGTATATATTAGCATGTGACTCCATGACCTTGCTCATAGAGCCTATATATTATGATTTCTTTACAAGAAGCTTGGTACCTAGGCAGCACTATTGGCCAATCAGCAGCAACAACCAAAGCATGTGCAATGATATTAAGTATGCTGTTCATTGGGGTAATGCTAATCCATACAAGGTAACTATGGACAAAACTTAATTGTAGTTATCTAAATGTTTTTAGTACTATTTGCTAATCAAAATTGAAGTTTTACTTTAATATTAGAGAAAATAAGCTATGCACTAATAGTGTAAAACAATTTTATACTGTCATCCAATCACAACCCATCATATATGATAAGTTTGTTGACTTTGATAATAACTACCCTAAAAGTCATACTAAAGCTAATTTTTGATTAGTTGAACTGTAAGAGTTTTTACACAGACAGTGCGTAGCAATCAAACTTTTAATATAATTGGTATAATAAAGGTTTGCAATAAAAGTCTACATAATTGCATAGGTTATCTAGGTGAAATTCTAATTTTGATAGAAAAATACACTAAAAGCACTTAAATAACTGCATCTAAGTTTTGTTCTAAATATATCTATATAATTCTTCCAACATCATAGTCTAAGATTTGTTTATATAAAATATGAAATGAGCAAAATAAACCCTGCTCAAGGGGCAATGATGAAATCAATCCTAAAGGATCCCATTATTAATTTTGTAATCTTTTTAATTGTAACTTAGATGATAATTTTTATGTCTATATATTTCACCAGGCAGAAGCGATTGGAAAAGCAGGGACAAGCTTCATTGAAGAGAACCTAAAGATGAAGTTTGTGTATGATTACATGTTTCATCTATTGATTGAATATGCAAGGCTCCTGAGATTTGAACCAACCATACCTGTAGGAGCTATTGAGATTTGTTCTGAAAATTTTGCTTGTCCCATGAATGGTCTATGGAGGGAGTATATGGTTAAGTCTATGGTCAAGTCACCAAGTGATATACCTCCGTGTACAATGGCTTCCCCTTATGATGGAGATGAGGGTGAGGAACAATAAGCTATTAAAGGATAATAGTTTAGATAATTGGAAAATATTTTATCAAATTTTTGTTGTAAAATAACATTATATATACATATAGCCAATCCTAATAGAGGTAGAGCTTGGGGCAATGTTTATGAAAATAAATATTAAATAGTTTACCAATTTAGTAAACGTTTTATGCCTACAATAGATCAATTTTTAAATTCATTTATCATATTGATATCATTTTCTCAAGAATTGCATAACCAAATTGTAAATTCATTCCATTGATTAATTGCAAATGGCACCCAACTGGCTTTTATGACATATTTTCTGTTCACACAATATTTATATTTATCTATAACAAATTGCAACAATCATTTAAGTTTATATATATATATATACTTTTATCAAGTTTTCGTACTGTTTTACGTCCCTTAGGAGAACAACTGAGATTATATATTAAAACGGATGAAGTATGCATTCTAAAATTTTAAATTATAGTTGCCATTGACCAATGATTGTGACGTGCAACCATCTTATTAAACATGAAAGTGAGTGAGGAAAAATACCAAGATGCTAAGCTTTAATATGAAAGGTGAGTTGGTGCTATATGAAGAGTTAAAAAGGCTCAAACCCTAAAGAGAGACGCAAGACTATCAAGTATTTTGTTTAAGTCTTTGTTTAATTACTTCAAGACAAACGACACATCAATCTTGATCTTTTCATGGTTTCAGCGAAATGTCCATTAGTTTTTTAAGATCTTTAATTTCTTGAAGGAAATTCCATGTCTTTGATTTAGATGGTCTTACTGGCTAAAGGACATCAGACGGCGGGACTAAAAAATATGATACCTAACTTTTATTTTATTATATGGAATTTAATATTTGGATTTTGGAAACAACGACAAATCTTTTACCATATCCAGTCATCATATATTTGGAAATATAATAAGAACCTTGTTAAACAGAGTTTAAGGACATTAGTTGAGAAATTAATAAATAATTTTTTATTACAATTTATGGTGGGATTGTATTAGAAATTATGAAGAGATGTGTTACTAACACTTATATATATATATATATATATAAAATTAACCAATATCTTAAAGACAATTATTAGTATTTTCATTTTCCAAATATAATTAAAAGAAGAGGAAGACTTGACTTGCTATATATTATAAATTCGAAGTGTTAACTTTTAATGGTACAAAATTATGATTATCTTATTATTTTTTTTAATCAAGGTTACATGCATATATCTTTTACAAGAGACACCTCTGTTTAAGTCAAGAACATCTATAACACGATGAGTTAACTCTCCTATAGTATTTGAATCTGAGACCTTATTTAATGAAAATTCAATATGTACTATTTAAACCAACCACTTGTTAATATTTTAATTTGACTTAATTGTACTTTTGGTCTCTAGGTATTGCAATTGTGTGATTTTAGTCTCCTGTATTTCAATTGTGTAAATTGGATCTTTCAAGTATTGTAATTGTGTGATTTTGGTCTCTCTGTAGGCCTTTCATTAAATATTTAACCAATTTTACTGACATGACACTAGATGATGATGTGACAACTGATCGATGTGTTGCATGACACATATGCTGACGTGACTTAATTACACTTTTGGTTCCTCACGATTATGATACCAAATGGATCAAAAGTGTAATTAAGCTATGTCAACGTATGTATTGGGCAACACATCAACTGCCATGTCATCAACACATAATCATCTAGTGCCATGATAGTAAAATTTGTTAAATATTTAATGAAAGATTGACGGATGGACCAAAATTTACGCAATAAGAACTTGGGAACTAAAATCACACAATTACAATACCTGAGGAACCAAAAGTGTAATTTAATTTGTTTTATTTTGACAAACTACATTAAAATTGAATTAAATATTGTGAAATAAAAGGATATATTTAAAAATAAAAAAAATACATATTTTCCATGAAAATTCGTTACATTACTCGATAAGTAATTTAATCAAATGAATAATTTATCATAGTGTTGTAAGCATTTAGAATTAATCGAAATTTTCTAATACCTAAAAGTCTTAGCTTAGTGATATTAACGTCTCTATAAGGCTTTTTTTATTCGATAATCAAATTAACCCTTGCTAGTAATTTTAGATGGAAGAATCCTCTATAACAAGGAAAAAAAAAATTCCACAAATTCCATCACAAATATACAAGTAGTAAATTAGAAAAAAAGGCTTTGTTTTTAGAGAGATTTTTTTTACAACAAATTCCTTTTTTTTTTTTTTGCAGAATCATGAGTGGAATAGAAGGAGAAAAATAAGAAAAATATAACACAAAATAAGTAATACTCCAATGGAGAAAGATTGAGAAAAAAATAATATTATAAAAATTATTACATAAATAATATATTTCTTGTTTTTAACCTGGAAAGGGAAGACATTTTGTTTGGTGTCATTGTTCTAAATAGAAAATTCGTGTAAGGGTGTTCATTGAATCGGATTGATCCGATGAACTCGACAATCCAAATCAAACCAATTAAATTGGTTGAGTTGGTTCAGTTACTGTGTTCTTTTCATTTTAAATTCAAATCAAATGGTCCACACTAATTATAATCAATTCAGTTAGATTTATCTATTTTTAGCCTAAACCAACCTAATGATTCAATCAAATATTTTTTAACTTTAGATTAATACATTTTAGACTTTGGTACTTAATTTTTTCCTTTATTTTTGTCTTTTTTTCTTCTTCATTCATTTTGATCTTTTTATAATCTTATCTATTGTTATCAAGTGTCTTTATTTGGTCATATTTATTATATAATTTTTTTGTCATATTTTGAGTATAATAATTAATAAGAAATATAAAGTGATAACTATAAAAATAAAATAAATATTTAATTATTAAAGAGTAAGAAATATTGTTACTTTGCATTAATATAAAATTAAAAATTTATATAAAATAGACAATAATTAGAGATAAAAACTTAAAAATATAATAATTTATTTATTTTATCATAACCCAATGATTGTAATCAAACTAACTCGATCTTAGTCGATTAGTTTGGATTGACCAATTTTTTTTCAAAACCCAAATTAATTCAACCCATGAATTCCCATATCGTGTAACTCATTTTTGGTTACTGTATTATTTTCCATACTAGGACATACATTTAGGAGGCATTTGATATAAGGAAAGTTTTAGTTTCTTAAGAATCTGAAGCTAGAAATGTTTGTTTCTCATGTTTGGTTTATTGTTTAAAAAATAACATTCTCATGAAACATTATTTCTTGGGAATCTTCTTTTACCTATGTTTCCCACAAAATTATTCCAATGGGGGGACTTGGGAATCTAACTTTTCCGAGTTGGACAAAAAGTTTTATTGCAATAAAAATACCACGTTACCTTTGTTAACTCATTTAATGTGATAAGTAATTAAAGTTTCTAAAAATATTTTATTAATACTAAACGTAAAAACTTTAATTCTCAAGTAACAAAAATAAATATTTTCAATAATATTTATGACTTACTAAACATATTTTAGTCATTTCTAGAAATCGTAATTCTTAGGATTTATGATTTCCAAGAATCATGATTCTTGGGTATGAAAAAATTTCTCTTCTAGCAAATGCACCCTTAGGAGAACGTGTAATTTATTGCAACTTCAAAGTCCACCAATAGGCCAAGAAGTCTATCTTTCCCAACTCTGTTCAGTAAAATTTAGGGGGGGAGGGGGGGATGATGCCATAGTCTAAGGGAGGGAAAGCCTTTGAACTCAAAGAGTATTTACAAAGGTATTTATATTAAGGATGGCAAAGTGGGCCAGCTTGTTCTATTTTTGCTTGCCTGCTATTAACTCGCCAAAAATAGGTCACGGCAAGCTAATCCACTTTTGAAATATGGGTTGAGAAGTGTAGTTCATCCTGTTTAAGGGCCAAAACATTAAAAAAAAAGATAAAAATTATAAAATTACTAAATTATAAAATTAAAAAAAATGATTAAAGAAAATTATCTCCTAACTTAAAATATTAGATCCTAAAAACAACACCACTTTCATATTAAAATGAAACAAAAATTCAAATCCTATACTAATTTATTATTATTATTTTACTTAATTTAAAATTAAAAAATTATTGGCCTGAGTCACCAAACGGCCCTAGCCCATCTCGTCCTACCACAAGCCCTTTTTTGGCAAGTTAAAACAAGTTGGCACGTTGAAATTTGTCCCAACCCGCCTAAAATAATGGGCTAAACAAACTGACCCATTGTTTTGCCACCTATAATTTACATTTACCTCACATTAAAATGGCGAGTGGAGACCTTAAACTTACAACTTGTTAGATGTGAGATAGTGTCTCGAATAACCCTTGAGTTACGAAGAAGTTTATCTTTGACCATTCTTTACTCAGCCTAGCTAACTTTTTTTTATTTTTTTATAACACAGCCTAGCTAACTTCGCCCCTACTAAGACTTCTTATAAAAAATAAATAAAAATCATGAGAACGCTTATCGTCATTGTCATTCTTATCCGAGTATAAACTATAAAATATAAATACATGGCGGAAAATTAAACTAAAAGTTATCACGAAACCCCAAAACAACTATGATATGAAGAGTCAACACTATAGCCTTACCTAAAAGAATCATTTCTTTTTTTTTTAAAAAAATATTTTAAAAATATTTTTATGTGTTTGTTTCAAATTTATTTAAAATAATCGAAGGCTAAAAATAATATAAAGTCTGATTAAAACTAGAAGTTATTTTGAATAATTTATCATAAAATCAGTTACTTTTCTTTTATGATTATAAACATACATTAATTAATTTCTATTTTTTCAAAATCTCTAAAAAAATCAATAAATTATTTTACATTAGAATTACTTTTTATTTTTTTAATTTGTAACAAACTGCTCCATAATTTTTATGAATAAATAAATTAAATACTTATTCAAAAGAAAAGGAGAATTACTTTTACATTAATTTATGGAAATAATTTTTTAAAATAATTCTATTTTAAATTTAATCTCAAACAACTTGTTAACACTAGTTAGTAGTATTTAGGTTTAATTACTTATTTGATCTTTATAGTTACAAAAATATTTTTTTAATTCTATATTTAAAAAAAAAATTGGTCCTTATACATATCATTTTTAATACTTTTTAATTCCTATAACAAAGACTAAAATAGATTAAAAATGGTGTGTATAAAGACAAAAAGAGAATATTTTTAAGTACAAAGACTGAAAAGAATTTTTTTTGTAATTATAGAAATCGAATAAATATTTAAACCATAGTATTTATTTATAGTAAATATAAAATAATAAGAAGTAATAATTTGAAATGAACAAATACATGAAGGACACGTGTAACACGGGGGAAGACAAGAGAGAAACTGAAAACGAAGACCGAGGTTGTCTTAAACAACAGAACAAACTGAAACGGACGACGTTCTTATAACTTCTCTTCTTCCGAGCAAATAAAAGACATTAGACAAATTCAATTGGCACGTCCATGTATTCCAATTCACTCGTTTTCAACGACTTCCCCTCTTTAACTTGCGAACCATCCCAGAAGTCAGTCTTCGTCCTTTGCCTTGTTTTTTAAGCCTCCACCTTCCCCTTTGCTCTCTCTGTTATTTCCATCCACCCAAAAGCCTTGTTTAATTCGTTGCTCACTTGCTTCTTCTTCTTCAGCTTTTAATTAAAACACCCAGGTGCGTCTCATGCTCTTTTTCTTCCTCCTCCTTTTGGGGTTGTTGTTGTTGTTGTTTTATTTTGGGCGGGTGGACCATTTTGTTGATTTCTAGTTGGATTTTGTGTCTATTAAGAGAAAATTTGTGGCTTTTGGTAGTTGTTATATGGTCATCAAGGTTTAAATCTTTGGATGAAATATGCAGCTATGGAGTTGGGATGTTTGGTCATTGAGAGACTGGTCAAAGCCTTCTGTGTTTTCAAAAAATGAGCTCAAATGTTTATTTTGCAAAAAGTTTAATGGGAATTTAGCCTCTTCAGAAAAACACCTTCCCTGCTTCCCTGCTTTTGACTTTTATTTTAATTTCAATTTTGAAAATATTATTGTGTGTAACATGTGTGCGCGTGTGTTTTGGTTTTAGCTAAAAGGCTAAAACTAGCGTAACATGTGTAATTTTCCTTTGATTTTTATTTTTTTTTTGCAAAAAGTTTAATGGACATTTTGCCTCTTCAGAAAACATCTTCTCTGCTTCACTGCTTTTGACTTTTATTTTAATTTCAATTTTGAAAATATTATTGTGTCTAACATGAGTGCGTGTGTGTGTTTGTTTCAGCTAAAAGGCTAAAAACCAGTGCAACATGTGTAATTTTTCCTTTGAAAGTTTTTTTTCTTTTTTTCTTTTGCTTTATGTAATCTGAAGCTTCTTGTCACAATCCCCTGTATATACAACGAGTCCATGCCTTTGATGTTCTCTAACAAGTATGAAAAAGAAAAGGTTCTTTTTATTCTTGTCTTGCTTTTTGGTCACGGAGAAGACAGTTGTGGGATTGGTTGATATTTTGAGAATCTTCACTCTTTTAGTCTTTTTTTAATGTTCTCTGATAAGTATTACTTGCTTTTCACGACAATTTTCCTTTCCTTCTTTTCTTATATCTTTTCATGTTTGCTTCCTATTTATGATTGGAAAAACAGAATAACAATTCATGACTCATATTGTTTTTTCTCTCTCTATTTAAATATAATATTAATTTTAGATGGGAATAGACGGGGGTAATTTATCTTTCACACGATTTCTAATTATAACTGTTAGAAAAAGAAGATCAAATAAAATTAAAATTTGAACATTTCACACCTTTATGTAATGAGTCAAACCACGAGAAATTGAGAATATCTATCATTAAGTAATTAGCATGTTTACTTTATTAGCGGGCCTCCAATCATTTACAGATTCACATGGATATTATCATAGGAACTCAAAAGTTTTCAATAGAACTTGTGCTTGTTGTTTTTCTTTTACAAACAGAATTTTTCTGCCGAGTTTAATGTTTCATGAAATCGCTGTTGCTCTGCTAGAATGCATCTTTGACTATATTAATGGGAAAACATAGACAAATCGTATAGCATATGCTTAATGAAGATATGGGCACAAATGATATGCCGATAAGACTAATATTTAGCTATTAGCAGATATTCATGGTAGTATTCATTTAATTGACATACATAGAGGGGACTGATGATTCCACTGTGCATTTAACCTGTTTCATTAAAACAACATGCGCTGATCAAAATCTATCTATTCCACTGAGTTTGAAACTGACACTTGGTTGCTTATCCACTCCTGGATACATATATAAAAACCAGCTGTTAATTTGTCCCTCCTAGTAGTTATTGAAATTATATTTAATGCATTACAATATTAATCATGAACCTTAATGATTTCTTTTTCCTTTTTTTTTTCTCAGGTATATATCTTGTCTTTGTCAGATTTTTGCTGGCAGCTACTTGTTGGCTATGAACAACCTCAAGCTAGGGGTAGAAGTTGTGAGTGCTCATGACCTTGTGCCCAAAGATGGCCAAGGCTCATCTAGTACTTTTGTGGAACTTCACTTTGATGACCAGAGATTTCGGACAACAACTAAATATAAAGATCTGAGTCCTGTTTGGAATGAGAGCTTTTACTTCAACATTGCTGATCCAAGCAAGTTGCCAAGCCTCACTCTTGAAGCCTGTATCTACCACTACGACAAAAGCAGTGGCTCCAAAGTACTCCTTGGGAAGGTGTGGCTCTCTGGAACCTCATTTGTCCCGTATTCTGATGCTGTTCTTTTGCACTACCCTCTGGAAAAGAAAAACATTTTTTCCCGCACCAAAGGAGAGATTGGTTTGAAGGTTTTTGTTGCAGATGACCCTTCTATAAGAGCCTCAAACCCTCTTCCTGCTGTGGAATCCTTTGTCAATATAAACCAAAATCCAACACAAGACCAAACACCACCACCAGTATCATTTACAAACTCAATCCTCAAAAATGTGCCTAGGAAGAAAACTGAGCCAAGGCACACATTTCATAACATTCCAAAATCAAAGAATGAAGAAAAGCAGCAGTCTAAGCCTGCAGCAGATGCCAAGCCAACTGTAGCCTTTGGGATGCATGAGATGAAATCTTCACAGGCTCCTCCAAAAGTTGTTCAAGCATTTGCAGGTGCAGCATCTCCAATGGAGTATGTAGTGAAAGAAACAAGCCCTACTCTTGGAGGGGGCAAAGTTGTTGGTGGAAGGGTTATTCGTGGGAACCGGCCAGCCACATCCAGCAGCTATGACCTTGTTGAACCAATGAGGTACCTTTTTGTAAGAGTTGTAAAAGCCCGTGACCTTCCTTCAATGGATGTGACAGGTAGCCTTGACCCCTATGTGGAGGTCAAGGTTGGAAACTTCAAAGGAACTACCGACCATTTTGAGAAAAACAAAAACCCTGAATGGAACAAGGTGTTTGCCTTTGCTATGGACAATCAGCAATCATTTACTCTTGAAGTTGTGGTCAAAGACAAGGATACACTAGTAGATGATTTTGTTGGAACTGTGAGGTTTGATCTGCATGAAGTTCCTACACGTGTTCCACCTGACAGTCCATTGGCTCCTCAGTGGTATAGGATTGAGAAGAAGAATGGAGAAAACAAAGGGGAGTTGATGCTTGCTGTTTGGTATGGCACACAAGCTGATGAGGCTTTTCAAGATGCTTGGCATTCTGATGCAGTAGTCTCCCCTGATGGAAGCACTGTGTCTAACTACGCTCAGATTCGATCAAAAGTGTACATGTCCCCAAGATTATGGTATGTACGTGTCAAAGTGATTGAGGCACAGGACTTAGTTTCATCTGACAAGTCTAAAGTTCCAGATGCCTGTGTTAAGGTACAAATTGGCAACCAGATTTCGAAGACAAAGACATCAAAGGTCATGAACCCGCAGTGGAATCATGAGATGTTGTTTGTTGCTGCTGAACCTTTTGAAGAGCCTTTGGTCCTCACAGTTGAAGATCGCGTTGGTGCCAACAAGGATGAGACTATTGGCAATGTTGTTATTCCTATAAACACAATTGAAAAGCGTGTTGATGACCGACCTATCCATGGTAGGTGGTATCCCCTCGAAAAGTCCATGTCATCTGCTATGGAGGAGAAAGGGAAAAAGAACGAGAAGGACAAGTTCTTCAGCAGAATCCATGTCATTCTCATTCTTGATGGTGGATACCATGTGCTAGATGGGTCAACTTATTACAGTAGTGATCTTAGGCCAACCACAAGGCAGCTATGGAAGAAGCCAATTGGTGTCTTAGAAGTTGGCATTTTGAATGCCAATGTGTTACCAACCAAAAGTAGGGATGGAAGGGGAACAGCAGATACATACTGTGTGGCAAAGTATGGCCTCAAATGGGTGCGCACAAGAACCATTGTTGGCAATCTAAGCCCAAGGTACAATGAGCAATACACTTGGGAAGTTTTTGATACAGCTACAGTTCTCACATTGGGGGTGCTTGATAATGCACAGCTTACCAATTCTTCAAATGGTAACAAAGATTCCAGGATTGGAAAGGTTCGGATAAGGATCTCAACACTAGAAGCTGGCCGCATTTATACTCACTCTTATCCATTATTTTCACTGCAAAACTCTGGTCTCAAGAAGAATGGTGAAGTGCACTTGGCCATACGTTTCTCATGCACCTCGATGCCTAACATGATGGCTATGTATTTCAAACCCCCTTTGCCAAAGATGCACTACACAAAGCCCCTTAACATTATGGACCAGGAAAGGCTGAGACTCCAGGCTGTGATCATTGTGGCAGCTAGACTTGGCAGGGCAGAACCCCCTCTAAGAAAGGAAGTGGTTGAGTACATGTCTGACACAGACTCTCATCTATGGAGCATGCGGCGCAGCAAGGCCAACTTCAACCGTCTGAAGGCTGTGTTTTCAGGCCTAGTTAAATTTGGAAGCTGGTTTGGAGAAATTGCCAAATGGAAGAACTCTTTTGTAACAGTGCTGGTGCACATTCTCTATTTAATGCTTGTGTGTTTCCCGGAACTTATTCTACCAACCGTGTTCTTATACATGTTTGTGATAGGGATGTGGAAATGGAGGTTCCGTCCGAGATACCCTCCTCACATGGATGCTAGACTCTCTTGTGCAGATGTAACCAACCCTGAGGAGTTTGATGAGGAGATGGACCTGTTTCCATCCACAAAGAGTCCAGATATAATTCGTTGGAGGTATGATAGGTTGAGAAGTTTGGCAGGGAAGGTTCAGAGTGTTGTTGGGCAGATAGCAACTCAGGGAGAAAGACTCCATGCACTTCTAAATTGGAGGGACCCGCGCGCCACTTCCATATTCATGGTGTTTTGCCTTGTGACTGCCATAGTGTTGTATGTGACACGCCCTCAGATGATGTTTATTCTAGCTGGATTTTACCAAATGAGGCACCCTAAGCTTCGGGGCAAGACACCATCAGCACCAGTCAATTTCTTCCGCAGGTTGCCTGCTCTCACAGATAGCATGCTGTAAAATGTAAATATTGACCCTTGTTTTGCTCTGAAAGCTTTTGTGCTGCCAATACTTGAATCTGGTTTAAGTCTTATTTTGGCAGTGCCTGTACAAGTCTTTGTTCCTTGAGTCATGATTGTTGATACAAATGTACACATGCTGTGGAAAAGTGACAAGTGTGTCTTATTTTATTTTGCTTTTTTGTTCTGCACTGGCCATGTAGGATTAGACCAGATGCTTGTAGTGGAACTATGTTGGCAGTTATAAAAAATGGAAGAAAATTCGAATAGTTTAAGAGTAAATAGTGTATGCATCGACAATTTTTATATTGTCATCTAATAACAAATTGACATATATAATAAGTTTGTAAATTTTTATAATAACTATCTTAAAGGTCATACTTATCATGATTTCTAATTGATTAATTGTGTAAAAAATTTTATATTAACAATGTATAAAAATTAAACTCAGTTAATGAAATGAGTTCCATCCTATTATTAATTTTTACAATAATTATCTTTAAAGTCATATCTATCATAATTTTTGATTAATTAATTGTGTAAAATTTTTTATATTGACAATGTGTAGAAATTAAACTCAGTTAATGGGATGAGTTCCATCCTATCATGTACCGCGGGTCTTTTGGTATTGTAGTGTGCTTTGCATGAGTTTTCATTTTCCTTTTTCTAGGCGGAGAGATGAAGTAGAAAGCATGAGTTTTCATTTTCCTTTTTCTAGGCGGAGAGATGAAGTAGAAAACTAGTTTCATGGGGAATGAAATCTGAAATCTACATATTTCTAAGTAGATTTTAATCTTTCTATGTACAGAGATTTTATCCTATAGAGTATCAGCTGAAGTCATGTTCAACGTGAATTCATAAAAATTTTCCTTTCGTGTTTGGCTCATTAGAATGTGTGCAACAGATTTTAAACAGGCAAACAAACACACAGTTGTTCATTTATATAGTTTTCTTGAAATTGACCAATGTTAAGAAGTATGATGTCTTACCAACTTTTCATAGAGAGACTGCATCTGCATTTTTATATGGATTAAGTTGTTGAACACTTGAACTTGACTATATTATATTTATTTTATTTAATGTGTTAGTGTGATGTGATGTTTGAGTAAGATACATACGTTATCGCAAATGGCTCAATACGTAACAGGTGAAGACAAAAGAAAATATATAAAATGCCGACATGATGTAATAAATAAACGGACAAAACTTGGATATAATTGCATTTCACTTTTGTTCTAAACAATATTTTAATAATTAATTTTAAAAATAGTTATTTTAATAATTCCCTGAAAAGGCACACTATTCAACACTTAATCTAAGAATAAAAAAAAATGAAAATCAGGAGTTATTCATCAACTTTTATGTTCAAAGTTTTTATTAAATAATTTTTTTTTTCAAATAATCCATGAAACTACTTTTACACACACACACCCCACTACAAGAAAATTATAAATTAGCGTTGGCTAATTAGTGTTGACCTTGACACCGATGCTAAATAGCATCGGCCAATTGACACTAAACCAACGCTAACATGTTTTCTATATTTTTTTTTAGCTTGTGTCAACCAAGGCCTGGCACTATTAATATTTTTTAAAAAACAAAAATTATTAGCATCAGCTAGACCGACACTAATTAATAACTTTTGAAAAATAATTATATTTTTCTATTAGAATCGGCTAGGCCGACACTTATTAGTGTCAACATTAGCGTCGGCCTAGCTGACACTAGTTTTTCATTTGAGCACAAAAACGAATCACCTCTCCTGCCTCCCTTTCCTCCTTCATCAATTTGAAACTTAAATTTGAGTTCCCAACTTCTTTTCCCCCATTCTCTTCCTCTTCCCACACTTTCTTCCTCTCCCCTCTCTTTCTTACCTCTCACTTTTTTTCCTACTCTCTAAAGACCCAAAAGTCTCCAACATACATTTTTTTTTCTTCCAATAATGGTGTAGTGGTGTGGCATGGTGTGGCTAGCAATGCCCAAACCTTTGATGTGATAAAGCCCCCTTCTGCTCGTTTGATGTGAAGAAGAAGTTGCATTTGTTGGGGATGGTGACAGGGTAGTGTGATTTGTAAAGGTAGCTAGAGGGGCGGAGAGGTCGCGAAATGTGAAGAGGTGCATGGTGTAGTGGGAGTCTAGAATAGAGAAGCTAAGGACACTTTGTTAAGGAGGAACAAGCCCAAACGGAGGAGACTACAATCAACACATGGCTGATGGTTGAGGGTTAGGTAGCAGGGAGCAGGAGCACATGTGGTGACGGGTGGCTAAGGAGTGGGAACGAGAAAAAAAAAGAAAGGGAAGAAAATAGGAGCAAGAGGAAGAATAGGAGCGGAGTCGCCACAATGGTGGTGGAAGTTTTTTTTTGTGTTGTCTTTTTTTTTTTAGTGTCGGCTTAGTCGACTCTAATTAGTGTTGGCCTAAAGTCAGCTTTGCTAATTCTAATAAGCGACGACTTCTTATGGTCAACGCACACACATTTGTGTTGATCTTATTAGCAACTGCCTTGAGGCCATCACTTGACCGACACAAAAAAATAATTAGTGTGTTGGCTTTTGATGATTAGCGTCGGCCCTAATTTATGTTTTTATTGTAGTGCACATAATTTTAATATGATGAAATATGAATCATGAAATACATGATATATACTAATAGGATTGTAAATAAATTAGATAGTAGGAATTATCTTTCTGTATTTTTTGCTAGTTTGTTTGCTGGTAGTTATGCCACATGGCTTGGTTAGTTACTGATCAAAGTCAATATAAATAGCATAAGTCGTGTTGTATAATCAGTTGAATTGAATAAAATTCAGACTTTTCATTTTTAGTTTTCGAAGAATTCTCTCTTTTCTCTATCTTCTTCATGAGTGTTTGATACCTTTTATGGTATCAGAGCTCTTAATTAAGAGCTCTAGCTGCGCGATTCTGATAACCATGCCGTCGAATGCTCCGATGGATCCATCGTAGAATCAGGCAAGCCCTTATTATGTTCATCCAGGTGAAAATCTTGCTACTGCTTTAGTCAATAAGCTACTAAACGACCACAACTATCATTCATGGGCAAGATTGATTAAGAAAGTGCTAATAAGGAAGAATAAGTTTAGATTCGTTGATGGTTCAATTACTGTTCCCGATAAATTTGATTCGAGTTATGATGCATGAGAGCAATGAACTAGCTTGATTCACTCATGGATAATGAATTTAGTTTTGCCTTCAATAGCGGAAAGTATTATTGCTGTTCGGTGTGGCATCAATTGTCTCGTGGTGGAGGCCCAAGTGGGTCAAGTCACAGTCGACTCGTGGTGCTTGGGTTGCTACGGTTAAGTAGAAAAAGTTGCGTCCTGACTATCAGCTATAGCTTTTGGCCTAATGGTAAGCGCTCGATCCAACAATTGGTATCAGAGCCAAGGTCACGAGTTTGAATCCCAGCGAGGCAATTGCTGAGGAGGAGATTATTGTCCAGTGTGGCATCAATTGTCTCGTGGTGGAGGCCTAGGTGGGTCAAGTCACAGTCGACTCGTGGCGCTTGGGCTGCTACGGTTAAGTAGAAAGAGTTGTGTCCTGACTATCAGTTATAGTTTTTGGCCTAGTGGTAAGCACTTGATCCAACAATTATGTACACAGAGAACGCTTACGATGTTTGGAAAGACCTAAGAAAGAGGTTTGCACAAGCAGATTGTGTAAGGGTTGCAAAATTGTAGATCATGTGAGGATTGCAGAATGAAGTGTCTCAATTCAAGTAGGGAGCATTATCGGTCACTGATTTCTTTACACAATTGAAGGTTATGTGGGAAGAATTGGAAGCTTATCGTCCGATCCCTCAATACACATGTGTTGTCAGATGCAATTGTGAAGCTATGAGAAATGCGAGAAAATTTTGTGAAGAAGACTATGTCATGAAGTTCTTGATGGGGCTAAATGACAACTTTTCAATGGTGAGATCGCAAATACTGATCATAAATACTTTTCCATCTACGAATTTCGCTTTTTCCACTGTAATTTAGTTTGAGAGGCAGGATGGGTTATGTCCAAATGGTAACGAAAAAGATGTAATGATTAATGTTGTTGATGGTAAAAGATTTGTTAGCAAAGGAATAGGTTATACAAATACAGGAGTATGTACATTCTATGGAAAAATTGGCCACCCTATTGATGTGTGTTACAGGAAACATGATTTTCCTCCAGGTTTCAAGTTCAAAGGAAATTCTCCTTTTATGAATTGTGTTACTACTGATGATTTTGATTCAAAAGGTGATGATGTGATTTTAGTGAAAGACCAGGCAACACACCACAGTATTGCCAAGGAGCAAGTTGCAGATCGCAACCCTCCTACTTTCACTCATGAAGAATACAAAGCTATCTTGTCACTCTTGCAGAATGCCACTGACAAATCAGGAAGTGATGATCAAAATGGACATTCGGTGAATCAAATTTCCACTCTAAGTCGTGCACCAAGAGATGCAGTTCAATCTTCATATACAGCTAAAGGTAATCTCATTTAATCTACATGTTACTTAATTGGAGCTAAGAATGATGCATGGATCATAGATTCTAGAGCTTTAGATCATATATGTGCTGCTCTAAAATGGTTTGCTTTTATGAAAAGATACAGCCTGTGAGTGTTAAACTACCAAATGGAAATGTGACTACTACACAGTTTGTAGGGATAGTTCATTTGAATGAATGCATAGTGTTGAAGGATGTTTTGTATATACCAAAATTTACTTTTAACTTGATCTCCATATCAAGTCTCATAAAAAAACTGAAGTGCTCTTTTGTATTTTCTGGTGGTACTTGTTATATCCAAGATTCATCCAAGAGAATGATTGGTTCGGGTAGCTAGGTGGATGGTCTCTACCAATTTAATTCCCAAGCCTCTCTAGTTCCTATTTCCAATTTAGTAAGCAATAAAGTGTGTAATTTAATAGCTATTCCTGATTTTGCACTTTGGCATTTCAGGTTAGGCCATATTTCGAATTCTTTGTTGAACAAAATGTGTAAACGGTTTCCTTACCTACATATGAATAAAAATGGCATTTGTGACGTATGTCATTTTGCTAAACGGAAAAGGCTGCCTTTTTCCCTTAGCAAAAATAAAGCACTTCGCCCCTTTGAATTATTGCATATGTACATTTAGGGGCCTTTTGTTGTGGCTTCTATTCACAGTCATAAGTACTTCCTAATTATAATGGATGACTATAGTAGGTTGACTTGGGTGATAATGGTGAAAGGAAAGTATAAGGTTCAATAGCAAGTGGAAAGGTTCATTGTTATGGTTGAGAGACGGATTGTAGTAATTAAAACAATTCACAGTGATAATGGTCCTGAATTTTCATTACCTTCCTTTTATGCATTTAAGGGAATCATCTGTCAATGTAGTTGCATAGAAACCCCCAGCAGAATGGCAGAGTTGAGAGGAAGCATCAACATATATTAAATGTAGCTTGTGCTTTACTTTTTCAGTCGTGCTTACCAAAATCTTTTTGGAACTATGCAGTGTAGATGGCAGTTTACTTAATAAAGAGGGTGAGCTCCACTTCGCTTAATGGTAAGAGCTCCTATGAACTACTCTTTGGTAACTCTATTAACTTGAGGGAAATCCATGTATTTAGATGCCTATGTTATGTGCCTACGCTCACTAGACATAGGTCCAAGTTTGATCCTCGGTCAAGGAAATGTACTTTTTTGGGCTTCAAACTAAGAGCGAAAGGAGTTGTTGTATATGATGTGAAATCCAGAGAAATATTGGTATCTCGAAATGTTGTCTTTCAAGAACTAAACTTTCCTTTTAAAGATCAACAAGAGCAAGCCATTTCCTAACTCTCACCATGGCATTACCATGATCATGACATTTTCACAGCCCCACTCACCTTACTTGATCCTCCCCCCTCCACTACCTAACCTTAACATTACTCAAGAAATCACCTGCTCATCTTTTAGACTATCATTGTAACTCCACTTCCATTACAACCCCTTATCCCTTGTCTTCTTACTTTTCCTACTCCAATCTTTCACCTACCCACAAAGCCTTTTCCCTTTCAGTCACCACAGATATCGAGCCCAAGTCTTATACTGAGGCTTGCAAGCATCAATATTGGGTGGATGCTATGCAAGTTGAACTCAAGGCACTTGCAGAAAACAAAGCCTAGATCATTGTAGACTTACCTCCTGGCGTTACACCCATTGGCAACAAATGGGTCTACAAAGTGAAACGCAAATATGATAGCACCATTGAAAGGTTTAATGCCCGCTTGGTTGCTAAGGGATACACTTAGACCAGCGGGGCCAGACTATCTTGATACTTTCTCCCTTGTGGTCAAAATCACTACATTCGCTTGTTGTTAGCTCTGGCTTCCATCCACCAGTGGCATGTCCACCAATTGGATGTGACCAATGCCTTTTTACATGGTGATTTACATGAAGATGTTTATATGGTACTACCCCCGGTGTCCCTTCTTCCTCTTCACATAAGGTTTGCAAACTCACCAAATCTCTCTATGGCTTGAAATAAGCAAGCTGTTAATGGTATGAGAAACTGTCCACTATTTTACTGCAATGCCATTACTCTTAAGCTAGTTCTAATCATTCACTTTTTGTCAAGCACACTGAACACTCCTTCTTAGCTCTTCTTATATATGTTGATGATATTGTTTTGGTGGGCAATTCTTTGTCTGAAATCAATGCTATCAAAGACACTTCATTCTTATTTTGGCATCAAAGATTTGGGAATTTTAAAGTCTGGAAGTGGCTTATTCCTCCACCGACATTTCCTTCTGCCAAAGGCAATATTGCCTTGATTTACTTTCTAACAATGGCATGCTTGGCAGCAAACCAATGAACACTCCTCTTGATGCAGACACTCACTTATACTAAGACAACAGTCCTCCTCTCTTGTTCTACTTAACCATCACTCGCTCGGACATTTCCTTCATCATGCAACAACTGAGCCAATTTGTGGCACAACCTACTGAGACCCATTATAAGGCAGCTCAACGTGTGCTTAAGTATTTAAAGCATAACCCAGGGAGAGGCTTGTTTTTTCCATGATCATCCTCTCTCTAGCTCATAGGCTTCATTGATGCTGATTGGGGGGAAGGGGGGGGGGGAGGAATGCCTTGATACTAGAAGGTCCATTAATGGTTTTTGCTTCTTCATTAGTAGCTCCCTTATATGTTGGCGTTCCAAGAAACAAACAACTGTGGCACGTTCTTCTTCTAAGGTGGAGTCTCACGCCTTGGCTTTAGTTAGTTGTGAACTACAATGGCTTAGTTTCTTGCTTCGTGATCTTGGCGTCACTTGTACCTAACCGGTTGTCCTTTACTACAATAACCAAAGTGCTTTACACATTATAGCTAATCCAGTGTTTCATGAGCAGACCAAGCACTTGGATATTGATTTTCATGTAGTTTGGGAACGATGTTCATCTGGCTTAATGAAACTGCTTCCTATTGCTTCCTTTGCCCAGCTAGCTAATGTTTTCACCAAGGCCTTGCGGAGGGGTAGTACAATTGTAAATAAATTAGATTGTAGGAATTATCCTTCTATATTTTCTGTTAGTCTGTTTGCTGGTAATTATGCCACGTGGCTTGATTAGTTACTGATCCAAGTCAATATAAATAGTGGAAGTCGTGCTGTATAATCAGTTGAGTTGAATAAAATTTAGACTTCTCATTTCAATTTTTGAAAAGTTTCTCTCTTTTCTCTATCTTCTTTGTGAGTGCTTGATACCTTTTATATACAACACATTAGAAAAACATAAGTAAGTGAGATGTTAACTTTGTGTAATAATACACACATACACACATTCATATGAATATATATATATATATATATATATAATTTTAATATAATGAAATATGAATCATAAAATACATGATATATACAACACATTAGAAAAACATAAGTAAGTGAGATGTTAACTTTGTGTAATAATACACGCCCTTAAATACCTATATGGTAAATCTTGAATTACATACCCGGGGGACCACTTGCGATCAATAAGATAAGAAGGGAAAAATCTTGTTAAAGCTATTAATGAGAAAAAAAAATGAACCCAATAAGTAAAAATTCCATAAAAAATATAAAAGAATAGAAACAAACTAAAAAAAAAGAAAAAGAAAATTAACTTGGGAAAAATAAAAAAATTAAGTGCAAAATTTTATACCTGACGTTGTATTTGAAGCCCAACAACGAACCTCTTGAATTGAAATGATTGAATGTTAGATTAAAAAAAAAAAGAGGATTAATGCTATTTTTAGTTTCTGAAAAATTGCCAAATTTTGGTTTTAATCTATGACTTTTAAAATCAATACTTTTCATCCAAACTTTAAAATTTTCCGAATTTTGGTTTCTAAAATTAACACTTTTTTCTTGTACTGGGTCCATAGTTTAGGTATTTCAAAAATTATAAAAACTAAAACCAATATTTTAATAGTCGGGGACTAAAACTAAAATTTAATAATTTTCCAGAAATTAAAAGCATCATTAACCCAAAATATTTAGACAGTTGAGATAACTAAAAAATGAATGTATAAATCACAGTAGTAAAATTGCAGATTAATGAGAGCAAAAATATTTACAAATACTTAATAAAGAAAGATGGATAAAATTTGCTACATAATTAGAGAGTAGCAAATAAATAGCGATAGAATTTAGTAAGGGAAGCGGGTTGCTATTCTCACAGTTTCCTCGCAAATTTAGTTTACTTAAATTAATTATTTAACAAGAGATCTATTTTCTCATAATTTCCTCGCAAAATTAATATACATAAATTAAGTATTTTTGAGGATTTATCCCCTTGCCAATTTAGTTTGTATGTATTTGTAATATATGTATGTATATATTATAAATTTAACTTTTAAGAGAACAAAAAATAAATAAATATTATAAATAAATAAAATTGAATAATTATTTATATAAATTAATAAAAATATTTAATTTAAAATAATATTTAATAACATAATTTAAGAAATTAAATATATAAAATAATTTTAAATTTAAAAAGTGATTAAATAAAATATAATTATAATATTATGTTATTCTTATTATATTATTATCTTATATTATGGACAATACATATTATACACAACAATAATAATAAATTAATAAGAAAATAGTCAACATAAAAGAATTTTACATTGTCATTCAATCGCAAACCGCCATGTAGAGTAAGTTTGTTGACTTTTACAATAAGTCTCTCTCTATATAAATTAGAATAACTATCTTGTACGAGAATGTTTTTAGCTATTATTCTTCAATGAAACGTTTTTAGCTGTTATTCTTTCAACGAGAGTGTTTTTAGAATTTTTTTAACCACTCATATCTTTTAATTTATCATTTTTAATATTTTTAGTTCTAAATTATTTCAATATTTTTTAAAATAAATTATAAAAAATTAAAATAACATTATATCATAATATAAATTATATATTATAAATTTAAAATATAATTTATATATTAAAAATATTTATTTATTATAAATTTTAATTATAATATAATTTATTTTATATGTTCAAAAGTATTTATTTATTATAATTTTATATTATGTAAAATAAATATTTATTTTATGCAATACATATATTAAAATACTAATTACCTTTAAAAGTCATAAACTGTAATTTATGATTGGTTGACGGAGCAACTCTAAATCAATTATGTTTTGTTTTTGTTTTGTGTTTAGGTTAGCTAGTTGCCTCAGCCTCAACCCTCTCTCATTCGTCTTAGCAGTTGCACGTTGCACTCGCAGTGAGGCCCTCGACTCTACGATTTCTCTTCTTCCGTTTCAGGTACTCACTCGATCTCTTTCTCTTTTCTTCTCATCATTTTCACTTTCAAATTTTGTGCGTCCATCGGAGCTTCTCGAGGAGCCTCGCCTCGGTGGCTTCCGGTGCGGCGTTTACGGCGGAGCAGAGAGGGTTCGGAGAGTGAGAGAGCGAAGGGTTTCATTTTGTGCCGATTTGTGGATTTTCAACTCATTGCTCTTTTGGTTTCCGTGCATAATATTTGGGCTTCATGTGGAGAGCTTCAATCATTGCCGTCTGCGACTTTTGTGTTTCTTTTGGTTTTGAAAGGGGTGAGTGAGACTCGTGATTGTTTGTGTGTTCATAAAAAATTGTATTGGCGCTGCATTCTTAGATAACAGACTAAGGACTACGTCTCCCCTTGCTTTTCACAGTCATGTGTAGTTTTGAAATATCATTTTCTCCCTTTATTTATTTTGTTTTATATCAAATAATTAAATGTAATTGTATTTGTATAAAATATTAGTTTAATCATTCTAGTAAGGTTGAGGAAAGAATGGTGCTGTCAGGCTATTGTGCATATTTTAAGCTTGAAGTCCGTATGCATTATAATAACACGGGAAGATATACGCTTCATTCTTAGGGTTTAGCCTTTCAGTTAAAACGTGATTAAGAAACTGATTGATTTATATTTCACAGAACTATTCCGTCGTTAGTAAGATGAAGGATGTGAAGCATTTTTTTTTTCCCAGTGTTCAATAGATCCAATGTATAACCCCGACTTATTTGTTTTATACCTTACTTGGTAAATGCTGTGTACAAAGATGTAGCATTATGTTTTTCATACAAATATTACCTATATAATAAATATTTCAAACTCGGTATGTGATTTTCACTTGGAATTTGTATCAATAGTTTGCTGTGATAGCCATATTACGTGAAATCTCGTCCTTGTGATATGTTACTTTGCACAGGCTTCATGTCAATTACATGTGACTTTGACAGACATCATAAATAGGCTTACTTGTGGCATGGTTGAAGTAAACAAGTAGCATATTGCTCTTTATATATATTGAGATCAGAACAAACTGAAAAAAGTTCTCACTAGTGAATTACTGGTATTCCTTCTATTGAACTGTATATACTTGATGGTAACTCTATGAGGACAATTATTTCATATTAGCTTTTATGTTTTGTCAATAAATAATTGATCCAGTGTCATTTATCATTTTATAAACGCCAGGCTCAAATTTGTTAAAACTTAATATTCATGCTTGATGCTCCTTGTTTCTGCCAAAGGAAAAACTACAGTTATCTCTTGTTGAAATTGCCTCTCTCCATGGGCTATGTCTGGTCTCGTGGCTTTAATGGCAGCAACAGTGTGATCAAGCACTCCTGTAAAAACAGGTGCATATCCACCTTCTCCAGTTTTCAAAGCTTTGTCAAAGTTATTTGTTGCAGCGTCAATTTATTCAATTTTGTATCTTCTATGTGGAATACCATTACATACAACTTCATGTATGCTTTGTTCCTCTCTTTTTCCTCATGCTTGGCTCTTAGTTTGGCTTCCTTTCTCTTTTGGGTTTCCATTTCTGCCAGGCATTGTAACATTTCTACTGACTCCATAGCCGCTTTGGCTTTCTGCCTCTCTACCTCTTCCAAAGCCAATGCAGCCTCTTCAGCAAGCCTAGCTTCCTCTATGTTGCATTCCTTTTCTTGCATACACTTTTCAAGCTCCATTACCTAAATGACAAATAGCTGTCTTTTCAAGTCCTTTTTTTAGTGATTATTATAGAAGGCATTGGATCAGACAGAACTTAATGACATGAACTTTCCTTCTGTTCTACTTCTACTAAACCAGCTTCTTTGCAAGCCATGTCATACTTCTCTGTTGTTCTTCAGTTCTGGTTTCAGTTTCCTCATATCCATCTCTAAGTTTACCTGTAAGGTAACTAACTCAAAAGGGAAAAAATTTAAATATTAACATATGAAAGAAAAGAAAATGTATTTTAATGGGATATGCTACAAAACTTTCAACTCATTTCATTCAAATGATTGAAGTAGGAAGTTAAGCATAAGTTATGACAATGTAATCTCAAACTTTGCATCATCTGTGAAATTATGAATAATTTCAGCATTCTTGGATAGCAAACAAATAGGAAGCAGGAAATTCTTGAATAACTTCTACAATTTCACTGAAGAAACAACCATTGTTAGAAGAAAAGGGAAAAGGGGGAGGGTGGGGTGGGAACCTTGTTACAGAAAAATTGGATTCACTAGCTCACAATCTATATCCAAAAGGATTTTGCTCTGAACATCATCTTTTCTTATTTTCAAATGATATAGAGAATAACATCCTTATCTGAAGTCTGAAGAGATATATAGTAAAAAAACATGCAAAGTGGCAAACTGGTTTATATACCGTATTGTTGGGACGATGATGACATTTTGTTGGGCATCTGTATTTAGCAATATTATGGTTTATGACTTTAACCAAAAATATGCTTTTGTATGATGAATCAAATGATATTGAGGACCGTACATATCTTAGAATTTTACCAAATAATATTGAGGGCCTTACAAATCTTAGAAATTTACCAAATAATATTGAGGGCCTTACAAATCTTAGAATTTCACCAAATAATATTGAGAACTGTTCCAAATATTAGAATTTTCTCACTAGAAGTGATTGGTTAGATTGTTGAAGATTTTCTTTTGAATTTTTTTCACTAGTATACTATGGAGTAGGATTTATTTATTTATTTTTTGACTAGCTAAGCAAAAGTGTTAAATTTATCTTTTTTTACCCCTCCTAAGTGGTGTGTTTTGCTATGGTTTTGGCCTTTTTTTTTGAACCCATTTATTGTGCCTCTTTGGGTTTTGGCAGATTGACAGTGCAGCCTTCCTCTTGTTTCTTCTTTTGAGTAAAGTTAAGTTCACCGGTTTAAGTATTTTGGGTTCCCCAAGGTGGGACGTGAAGGATTGGGGTTTCAATGGAGACTGACAGACCTGACGGACGGACTCCCAATCAACTAAGACCCCTGGCCTGCTCCAGTTCCATCTTGCATCGTGCCCATGGCTCGGCCAGTTGGGCTCAAGGAGAAACCAAAGTGCTTGCTGCAGTTTATGGACCCAAAGCCGGAACCAAGAAGAATGAAAACCCTGAAAAAGCATCCATTGAAGTTATTTGGAAACCGAAAACTGGACAAATTGGTTGGACCAATACTATCCTTATTTCAACTCTTCCTTTCATTTTTAAAAACAAAATTAATATCTTTTTTTCATGGTTTAGGAAAAGTGGAGAAGGAGTATGAGATGATATTGAAGAGAACTATGGAAAGCATTTGCATTCGAACAATATATCCCAACACCACCACTTCGGTTATAGTCCAGGCAAGTTTTGTTCTCAGTTCTCACTATTAGAATTTTGGTTTGTTACATATTTTATAATTAGTTAGATTCAAAAAACATGGTGCAATGCAACTACCTTTTCAGTTTTACTCTAATCTGGATAAGGACTGCTGCTTTGTGGTTCTTCTGTGTGAATGGTTCTCAGTTAAAATTGGAACTTTTAATTTCTTGCCTTTGCATATTTATTGCCAATGATGATTGATTTATAAATAGTTAGGTTCATGTGATTTGTAGTTAACTGAAAGCATTTTTATTTGTTTTCTTTCACTCTTTGTTTCTACTGCAGGTTGTTCACGATGATGGTGCTGTATCCTACTTAAAAATTCAGTTCTAATATGATCTATATGGTAACTGTTTCTTTAAGGTTATGATGTGTCTACTTTACTGCAACCTTCCCTTTTAATTCAGCAATTCTTCAATTTATGATTTGATTCATCATGACATGTATTCCTTAGGATTTTAGTCTGATGCTGAAAGTATGCCACAACGTGTTTCAACTTTAACCCTATTTTAAGCTGGTGGTGTTATTGGTCCTTTCTTGAACTCGACCTTTGTTAAACTCTCTTGAAAACTGAAGAAAAGACTAATCCTCTGTTAGTCATGAGGTACTGTAATAGTTCTTTATTTCTCCGTGAAAGATTTCTGCTATTTTTCTAATCTCATTTTATGGTAATTTGTTCCCTTTTCTTGAAATCACAAGAGCAAGCTATGAGAGCTTGCTGACTTGCCTTTTTGATTGTTGTGACATGCATGACAATGTATAATGATTTTACTGCCGATCCATACCCCATCCAGTACATGCATGAGTGAAATTTCATCCCTTTGTTTTGAATTTATTCTATTTATCACATGAGATCTTTTAGCGATTTTTCTTTCAAATTTTGTCCCTTTTGATTGGCATGAAAAATGGAGTATATTTTTCCCTAATATCCACAGTCAACACATTTCTGCTATTTTTACACTTCAGGTTCAATGGTCAACTATCAGAATGGGTGGTGGGTAGTGGACTAGTGGTGTTCAGTTATTCTGTTCAGGGGAGTTATTACTTTTTCAGGACCATGAAAGAACAAATTAGTTACCCTCAATTCCATCAAATATATACACTTCAGTTTGTTTTTATTGTTTTTTACATGAGGGGTGAAGACTTAAAGGGATTGTTATTTAATATATATATGCTTCTGGATCTTTTGCTCCTTTTTCTTGACTTAATATGTAGCTTCTTCCATGTGCAATAAATGCAGCATGTGCTGCACTTGTGGATGCTGGAATTCCCCTAAAACATCTTGCTGGTAATCCAGACTTGTTGATTATTGTCTTTTGGTTTACTTCTGTGTCTTCATTCTATTAAAAATAATGAATTCTCATCCTTGTCTCTACAGTGGCGATATGTTGTTCTGTAACAGATAGTGGTTGTACTATACTGGACCCGACCAAAGATGAAGAGGAGGTTAGTAGAATATTTTTTGGTTAATTTAAAGTGTTATTTTGTTTTCACCTAATATCTAGTGAATTTAGTCAGCTGAATAAAATGTGGTCTACATTTACCTCATTTGTATTCTAAATGCCTTGTGGGTGATAGGTGAAAAAATAGTTTAACCCTTTTGTCTCTTTTCAGTTATTGTTGTCATGACAAGGCTTTCGTCATTGATGTTATAACGCTAACTCTTTTATTTTTTTTGCTTTTCTTTGTTTGAGTAAATTACATTAACCTCCTTTGAGGAATTGAGGTTTGATTAACTTAACTGCTCTAACCGGAAAACATAAACAACTTCTCCTTTTTTTGGGTGGCATAGCATTGTTAACCTTTTTATAAATTTACATTATTTAACGTTTTGCCTTTATCTGCTTCCACAATATGAGAAGACAACATGGTCCAGCACTTAGTTCAGTAATACCCAGTTCATTTGCAATGCAGGCCCTACAGATCTTTATTCATTCATGTTAAAAATTTATGAGTCTTTAAATTCATGATTAGTGGAAATTTGATTTGCCTTGTAACTTCCGCAACCCCTTTTACCTTTGGCAGGGCCAATATTCCGTCTATGTGTTAAATGCTACCTATCTAGATTCTGGACCAGTAATTAATTATGCATCCAATAGTCAATTCATGTTTTATTTTAGAGAAGTTCATACACTTGTTTAGTCAGTGACATGCTGTAAGGCTTAGTGGAATTCAGCAAATGATATGTTTTTTGCCATAAGCCCATAACCATGGTATACTTTCTGTTTTCTTGTCCCTGTGGCATGAGCAAATTTTTCGATTGGAGTCCTAGGTCCCATGCTTCTTGTACGCAACTCTAATTCAGTGCATTATCTTATGGCAGAAAATGAAAGCATTCGCCTATTTAGTTTTTCCAAATGCAATTATTTCAGTCCTACCAGAGAGATCATTGCAGGTGGGTAGTGAGCCTATGGCACATGGAATCATGACATCTGTTACACAAGGTGCTATGTCAGGTATTCTGCCACACATTCTTTAACATTTTTTTAGTTTGTTCCTTCAATAGGAATTGTTTGTGCCATAGGTTTCTATTTTTTCCAACATTGGCCTAGTGCCTTAGCATATGCTTGCATAGAATGTGCTCGTGTAGGTTTTATTTTCTACTGTGGTTGTTGCGACTGTGAAAATGAATGGAACCACCACCAATTTTATTAAATTTTGGGAAAAATTGGAAAAACCGAAAAGAAATATTTTAACCAGATAAGGTTTGGGAATTGATTGTATGTGGAAAAGGGTGGAGACTAGACCCCACACACCCCCGACACCCCTGTCCTGAGACAGTTACCCTAAATTAATTATACAAATTACAAGTACTTTACCCTTTTTTTAACAAACATTTTTAAACCTAACAATCAAAATAAAAATAGAAGACCTTTTACCACAAAATGCTAATGAGTGAAAATTAATATAGGGAATCTTTTTATAAATTTTGTTACTGATCCTAAGAAATCAAATTCAAAATAAACAAAGGAAATCTTTTTTTTGACCATTTTTTGTCAGCTAAAAAAATTCAAATTAGGATACAAGGACGTTTTTCTTTATTATATATTTTTGGTGACCTTAAATAAATAAAATGAATAAATAATAAAATAATAATAACAAATGATAAGGTCAAAATAGGGTGTTCACAATGATCTAATTAGTTTTCTGTTTAATTTTCTTCTAGTGGATGATTATCTTCACTGCCTAGAACGAGGGCGTGCTGCTAGTGCAAGGGTGTCTGAATTTTTGAGGAAGAACATAGGTCCGAAATCTACAAGCAAGGCATCTAAAGCTGGATGATTTCCAATCATTTTGGATTTAGTTTACTAGCATCTAATTTTACCCTGTAAGGGCTGGGGAGGATGGGATTTCTCTGCAGGTAGTGTTACATATTTGTCCCATTCATGAAATTGCCATTGAAATGATTAAAGATTTTCTTCATGATCGAGTATAAAATTGCCAAATCCAAACTGGCCTTTCCTGGTCTCTTGGTTAGTTCTATATTAGTTGTCCTTAATTAATTTCTGTGAGCTAATTTTTCATAAAAAATTCTCTTTAAATTTAAGCAAAGGATTGCAATGTGGTGCTTTCAAAGAAAAATGATTCAAATCATTTGTAGAAGTTATATGATCCATGATTATGATTTTTTTAATGACTGTTGGGTGTATTAATTATTTGGTTATTTGTTTGCATCATGGTTCCCATTACAGGCTTACAGCTTTTGTACGGACTATGGGAGATTAGAGAACTGCCATTTTTCATACGTATGGTATTACATTAGGCTTGAATACCCATAAATATATTTTTTTATTTAGTCCTTTTTTAATTTGTGTTTTGATTTGTATTGTTGTGTACTGTCCATATGTTATGCTGGAGTCACTTTCTGGCTTTTAATTACTCTATCATACTAAAAAGAAAAACAACTTTTAAATGTATTTATTAAAGTCTACATTTTTTCAGTATAAAAAATTGGAGTCTGAAGATTTTTATTCATAAAGTATCAGTGTCAATGAAGGATATGTTTCTCAAAATTTATTAATAAGGAAAGACTATAGAATAAACATTTGGTTCTCCTGTTTGGATCAGTAGCCACTGACAATTTGAATGTAGAATTAGGTCCTGACTTTGGGGTGCTGTATTGCCATTTTGTTGTAAAGAAAACCATGTTGCATAAAACCCACCATTTTTTTTCCTAGAGCTCCTAGTTCTACCAGCTGTCATTAACTAAGTGAAAAAGTATGGTAGTACTTCACTTGAAAGGCCAGGTTCTTATGTATATTTCAAATTCTCAGATGAAGTTTGTGGTATGCCACTATGCCTTGGTCTTAAAAATGGAGTCTCTTCTTCCTTTGATTATCCCATTCAGGCAGGAAAAAAAAGTCCTAGTTTGTGCATACACATTAAGGAGAATAGGTCAAATGGAGGTAGCTCAGTACCTAGAGGCAGAGAGATGGAGGCAAACTAAAGGAGAATCAGTTAAGAAAGATCTAGAAGTCAATAATTTTATTATAAATATGATTTAACAACAAAACATTATAGTGGCGTTTGATTTAGATAGCTGACTTCACCTTGTGGGAAAAAAGTTTGGTAGTTGTAATTGTGATATGGTTAGATCACTTCCAAGGGGAAATTTGGAAAGTTGAACTAAAGGCAAACAACTTACAATAAAAGTTACTGCAAGAAAGTTCATAATTTACATTAAAATGACCACAACATATATGTGATACACGTAGGATGATTAAAGAAAAAAGTTAACAGAATCAATTAATTACAACATAGAAACACACATTCCTACTTATACAGTATCAAGCATGTGACCTAGTAATTTCCACCCCACCCCATTGACCATGGGACAAACCCAACGCTTTCCTCACAGCCTTGGAAGCATCAACAATGTTGTTGGCACAAGGAGGTTGGTAATCAACTTATCATGGTCTTTATGACATCCCATGATCAAGTCACGCTCATGAACCACAATGGCCACCACACTTCTGCCCTTGCCACTGTTGCAATGTTGTCGAGGCACCTGCAATTGTTGAACCATCTAATGGAAAGTACAACCACTGGAATATCATCAGAATGGTATTAGTGGTCACATTCTGGCCGGCCATCTCCATCTCCTCCTTTCTGGAAACTGTTTAGTGTGACATCTACCTTAGTGTAAGCTGCATTGGATGTGAACATTTGTAAAAGAGAAATGTTAGTAATGCACTCTTTTGAACACTTTATCCAATTTGTTAAAATTTATTGAAAATCACAAAATTTGGTGGGTTCCACATCTTAATTAACGAACTTTTTTATGATTTTGTAGTTTTCAATAAATTTTAACCAATAATAAAAAGTTTGTTATAGAATGTGTTTGTAGTAGCAATCAGAGCCTTTATATAACACTGATTACTCAAGTTGCTATAACACTGATTACTCATGGTTTACACTACCTTGGAGGGCCTTTTCACCTCTCTGATTCTGTTACTTGGCAGCACTTCTGAACTTCAGAATACACACAACTTAATAAAATGAGTAACCAATAAAGGAAAAGAGGCTTTAGAGCAAAAACTCTTCACTTACTAATATTTTATTTGTTCTCATGGAGGTAGCAATTTTGCTTCTATTCTGTCCATGTTCTTGCATAATTTCAAATCAAATAAAATTATCTTTCACAGAGAATATTAATGATATCAGACAATAGATTTTAAATTTTCGAGAGCTGGTTCAATGATTCTTCAATATTTATGGCTTCTACTCTTAGGCAAAAAAAATATCATGACGTAAATGATCTTGTGTGGAGTTGGTCTTTCAAATATGCTTCATAAATAATAAATAATGATAGAGGGACTAATATGCTTTAAGTTCTAAAAAATATAACCGTCGAGGTTTAGTCATGAAAAAATTATTGTCTCTAAATTTAATAAAAAATGATATGATTTTAGTTCTTCACCAGAAGTTAAAAATAAGATTTCTATAATTTTAAAGTATTAAAAATGAATAAAATTTTTAAGAGGATTAAAATAAAAACAAAATCTTATATTCAGAAATTAAAAATATATTTAACGCAATAAATGAGAGAGTGTCTAAGCCTCTTATTGTATTTTGCTTGTTTATTTGATAAGTTGTTCACCCCTGCTCAATGGAAATGTCAATAAGACCTTTTATTTGATTCCTTTCTAAAATAATATATTATATGACAAGGTTTTATTAATGTGAATCATGTTGAGTGAAGACAAAACAATTATTAAGTTTTCCTCCTAAAATAATTATATTTTTTAATTATTTTTTGCAGCTATAATTTTAACATTAATATAAATTAATTAAAATAAATATTTAAATGAATTAATTAACATTTGTTGAAAGTTGATATTAGGTTGATTAGTTATGTAAGAAGAAAATAACACATCAATTTTAATATTATTATAAAATAATAAGAACAAATATTTGAATTAATCAATTAACATTTATCGTAATAATTTTAGTCAATCAATTTTTGTAATTATTTAAATGATCTTATAATTTAAATATAAAAATAATTCACACCATGTAAAGGTTATTTTAGGTACATTTTGTTTCTTCACATTTGAGGTTGTGTGTTTGGTTTATGATTAGTTCTTTTTCATTTTATTTATTTCATCTTTTAATTTTAGAATTTCTTAAAACTTTTTGGTTCTCTCTATCTTGTTTCCTAGTGTATCTCTTTCATTGTTATTTATTTTTTATTTTAAAGTTCCATATTTTTTGCTCCAAGCTTCTACATTTTTTATTCTCTTTAAATAGTTTATTTCTAAATTTTCGCTAATATTTCCCATTAAAGTTTGTTTGTTGTTTACAACTTTTACGCATTTTTAACTATTGAGATAATGCAAAAGATTTAAGGGAAGATTCTCGAAGAAGAAAAAAATTGAGTCCTGTCATGTTACAAAAACAATGTTTAATCTTTTCTTTCTATTTTAAAATTTTATTTTGATATCTATTTTTGTTATTTTTTCTTTTTAGAGGTCTTTTATTATTGTTTCAATTCATCTGTCTTTTTTTATAGTTTTATTGTTTCACTTTTTTTCTATCTTCTTTCTTTAAGGTAATTTTTTATCTTTTTATTTTTTATTTTCTTAAAATGTTTTTTCAAAATTTTCCTATTATTTGGTATTTAAAGTTTATTTGCTTATATTATTTTACAACTTCTAAATTTTCATTTATTAAGATAATGCAAAAGAAATAAAAGGGTGGTAAAAAAAAATAATTTTTTTTATACAGTGACATCCATACTCAAAATTTATAAGCACATGCGCGCACACATTCACATACACACACACCCCTTATTACACTAAGCCTGTGATTAGTATTTCTAATATTTTGTACCTTCATATATTGATAAACTCATTAATCATTTTCATATGAAAGTCTCCTTATTATTTAGAACTTTTGATTAAATATCAAAACATATGAAGCAAGATTTTTTCATTTGAATCTTAAGTCACTATGCAATTACCAAAATAATTTATTTTCATCCAAAATTTTCACGTTTAAAATTATTTTTCCATTAATTTAATTCATGAAAAATTAATAAATGAAATATTTTGACTTCATGCAAATCAAATTCGAATCATATTAATTTATACTCAAATTATAAAATTTATAGAGAAAGAGATCAATTAATAAATTGAAAATAAGAAACACATTGTAAGTAAATTACCGTAAATTTTAAATTAATATTTCTTACGTTAAATCAAATTCAAAATTAAATTAAGACTTAAAATATGTTTTAAGTCCTTGCAAATATGATTGTCTAGTTTTAGTCCTTGTAAAATTTTGTTATTTTTAGATCCTCAATATTTTTTAGTGTTCTTTTTTAGTTCTTACCATTAACTCTAGTTAATTTAATGGTGACATGGGTAAAAAAATAAATAATATTAATTAAGATAACTAAGGTAAAGAAAAATATTTTAAATTAAGATAATAGATTATTTTTAAGTGCGTAATTCAATTAAGTAATATGTTTAATATTTTATATAAATAAGGTAATTATATGTAATTTATTTTTAATTTTTAATATATTGTGAATAATGATTTTTATTGTTTTTAATATTGTTCTTACTTTTCAATTCTCTAATTTATTTTTAACATTGTACTTTTTTAAAAATATATATAATTTACTTTTAATATATTACTTTTTAATGTTATTTTTACATTTCAATTCATTAATTTTGACTAATTGTAATATAATTTATTTTTTAATATATCACAAATAGTGATTTTATCTCCAAAGACAAAAGTAAATAAATAAATAAAAACATTGTTGGCAGCAAGAGGTACTGAGGTTGCAGATATGGCGGGCAAATATTTGCAGGCCAATTGGTATTTTACAACTAGTCTGCTGAATATTTTATTTATTGTCTTATGGAGACTGCAACTTTGCTCTTACTGTGTCTTATTAATCTTTTTTTTTTTTTTTTAAGGATTTGGTCATTTTTATATGGATTAGCGGGCGTGGCCATTAATGTTATTTATTGATTATTATTTAGACTAATTTCTTGTTCCTATTCAAGTTCAAGGAACCAGTATATTTACCTACAACAAGAATGTTTCACATGTTATCATCCAAATAACTAGACACCAAGCAGAAATATAAATCGTATTCCAAGCATGAGTTAAAAATATTACCTTCAAAATCCATACTATGATAATAATTTCAAATTTTGTCTCCCATATTTTTTAAGTAACAGATTAAGCAAAAGAAAACTGGTTGTGCAGTTTGTGCTGCACAGTATCAGAGTCTGAAATTTCATAATATATGAGGCTAACATATAGCTACGTAAGTCCGACTTATTATTTATTATGACTACGACAAGTATGTGTTCAAAATCCAACTCTAAAGTTTGCATGATTGGAATTGGAATTTGAGTTCATGGCATTTCCAGAATGTTGTTTTGTCATTTTGGCAAAACAAGGCAGTTTAGAACACATTGCTCAACCCATAAAAAAACTATATTTGGATGCCAAATGATATACGTAATCAGGAGACTTCTGAATATGCAGATTAAAATCTCCATATCCATGCATCAGACACCAGAAATAACAACACAGTAGCAAAAGACAAGTTCATAGACAGGGAAGACAACATATTCATTGCAATTTTACAGTGATTGGCCAAATTTATTTGTTCTTTTTTTCAACTTGTCTTCACTCTTGCAGGTACACTCTAGATATACAGAGACATTAATACATACAATTGTGTAAATGGCACTGCTCTTTAGACAACAAATTAAATATATGGAGCATTTAAGGCATAAACTTACTTTTACGGCTCTCTTCAATAATGCTCCATTCAAGGTATGAATGGTTTGAGATTTGTTTTATTTCTGCATACCTCAACGAAGGAAACAACTCTCGCAAATTTGTTAAGTCAAGTTTCAAATGCTTTAGGTACTTGAGACTCACGATCTCCATACCCCACTCGCTCATATCATCGTCATGTTTCATACTTTGGAGTTTTCCTCCCATTATTTTCAGCTGTTTGAATTCCCTGGTTAGCTTGCTAGGCTTCAACCATTCTGGTATTTTCTGTCCGGGAAAGCCTTCGAGATGCAACTTTTTCAAGCTTGGAGGCAAAATGATCTGTATATCACTATACCTTGACACACCCCATGATATTTTGAGATGCTTAAGTAGTGACAACTCTCCTAAGCTCTCAAACTCCCCATCTTGGATCACAGCCTGGGTTCCTATACGTATACTGAGTCGTCTTAGTTGTTTCAAATTTGCGAGATCTGATATTGTGCAGGGAGTCTTTGTAGAACTCCCTAATACAAATCCCTTGAGCACTTGGAGCCGAGTGAGCTTGTCAATCCCCTTAGGCATGGCGTCCAACAAGTAACAGTGGGATAGAACGAGATGTGTGAGACTTTTCATTGATGAAATATCATTAGGCAATGTTTCCAAATTGTGGCAAGCTTTGAGATCAAGAATTCGTAGGCGCTTAAGTTGTGCAATGGAGGGTGGCAGCTCGGATATTCTTGATATCCCACGAAGACTAAGATACTCCAAATCCTTGAGATGCTTCAAGTCCTTTAGGAATTCTTGACTCTCCACTTCTATGTGATGTGAAAGTGAATCTTGCCAACGATAAGATCCAAGATGCTGTGCATTACGTCTTTCCACCGATGACTGCAAGAGAGGACGGATGTGAGGATGAATTTGAAATTTATTGAAAAGGGGAGACTTGGCATTACCATAGGGTACAATCAGATTTAATTTCAAAAGCTCATCAATCACAGCCTCACCCTCTTCCTCTGATGTTTCTGTGACAAAACGCTCTCCAATCCACCAATAAATTGCATGCCTTCTCTTTATAACAGCATCTTCTGGGAAAATTGAGAGAGACGACAAGCAATTTCGTAGTTGATCATCTAGTCTGTCCAGATTCAGATTCACGTCTTGATCCAGCAGGAAGTGACAGTTGGGTTGGGTTGAAGAGGGATGTGATGAGTGCTGTATTTGACTACCACTCTTATTGTCATCCTCAGATGAGTGAAAAGCATCCGCTGGGAGCAACTTGTTAGCAGAATCTCTTATTCTTTGGCAAATGCCATCCACCTCTTCATCCAACCTCTTCCCCTCTAATCTCCGAACATGCCCGTCCACCTCTGTCAGTGTGTCAAGGAGTTCTTCTCCGTTCTTCTTCACTCTCATAAACAAGTCCTTTATCTTCTCCAGCTCCCCTGTCAATTTATCCAACTTGTCATCAAATGAATCATCTCTTCCCCTTTGCCGGAAAGTGGTCCGGGCAGTCCTCACGCGCTTCAGCAACACCGCTACTGCCTTCATTTTGTTTGTTCGAATAGACATTTTTAATTCCTACAATCAATTATCAAATACAGCGTTGGCACATTTTGTGGTTACAAATATTATGTTATGTGTGTATAATATATACCCACCTCTAGAGGCAGAGAGATGGGAAAAAAAGAGACAAAAATAAAAAATGATAAATGCAACACAGCGAATATGTAATAAAAATAATGAGCGTAAATCCCTCAATTTAATAATAAAATATAGAGGTTTTGAAATTTATAACCAGTAACTTGAAATAGAAGTGAATTTATAATATTTATTAAAATTTGCAGTTACCTTAAAATTTATAATGGGTAACTACGGGATAGATAAATTAAATTACTTTTATTTAATTAAAAAGTATTTTTTTAATTTTGTGTATGATATTTTGTTAAAATAATTATGTGTGTGCTGTAAAATTAAATGATTTGATAAAATCTTTACAGTAAAATATGGGTAATGGGTGCGAACCTTTAAGCTAATATACTGAAAATTTATTCTAATAATTGGTGCTCAAAGATTGTTAAGACTTGTAATATTGGTGCTGATGGACAAAGATAGGCCAAAAATGCTCTTTTATCTTTTCTTTTCATATATAGTTGTTTGAGAAGTTCTTGGAGTTTAGGTTAGAAAGTAAAACAATTTAAATACAATAACTCAAATAATTAAAATAACGTAAACATTTCAAATTATAATTTAAATAGTAACTCAAACAATTGAGATAATTTAAAGGAAATGAAACTCATGTTGAGAGAAGCTATATTAACAAAAAAATAAAAATCAATAGAATTTAGCAAATCAAAGAGAATTTCATGTTCCCGACATGTCATTCAAATAATTCACTATTCAGACTTTATATATTATAGTAAAAAATAAATTGATTAAATGTACGATATTTTGTTAAAGTAATTACATACCTTTACAATAAAATATATGATTAGTTCTTATATTTTTAATGAGTCAACGTTTAAGCTAATATATTGAATTTAAAGTTAATTCTAATCAATAATGAGCAAAGATTGTTAAGACTTGCAACAATGGTGATGATGAATAAAGATAGGCTAAAAATACTTTTTGATCTTTTCTTTTGATACTTGTTCTATCATTCTTAGCTATGCAGTTAAGTTAGAATGTGAAACAATTTAAATATAGTAATTCAAATAATTAAAATAACTTAAACAATTCAAATATTAACTCAAACAATTAAAATAGTTTAAAGGAAACGTAACTCATTCAAAAAAGCTGTCAAGAAAAGTAAATAAATTAAGGAGAAGCTGACAAATGAGCATAGTGCATAATAGAAATAATGAGTGTAAAATAGGTGTAAAAATGAACCTGAATAAAACGAGGCTCGTCGTTGCTTCCGGTTGAGCTGATAAAAAGAGAGAGAGAAAGTGAAAGAATGATTGATGTAGTCATATATAAGATTTAGTTAACCATGGCATTAATTTTAACTTTCAGTACAATTGCAAGGAAGAGTAGAAATTTTCCTAAAATCAAATGTAGAACTAGCAGATTTTGTAGCTACAAAAATTATGTTCTGTGTATGTACTTAGCTTTGGACGCAGAGAGATAGGTAAAAATGAAAGAAAATATGACAAATATTAGTATAATACAATATGAATATGTAGTAGAAAAATGAACCTTGATAAATAACGGTAACTGGTCGTAGCTTTGCGAGATGTTGATGAAGAAAAGAAAGAAACATGTACATGTATATATAGATGAGGTTTAACTAATCATGGCATCAATTTAAACTTTTAGTACAATTGTAAGGAAAGAATCAAACCAATAGAAGTTTAACATCAATTCTTTTCTTGGCAATTTGAAAGAGAATCAAATAAATTCTTTTCTTCCATAAAATGTTACCTTGGTTTATCCTTTCTTTCACAAGTGGAAGCCATTTCTTGCAAGTTTGAAAGAGTATCAAGTTTTCAATTTGCAAATTTTGTAATTAGTCAGTATTAATTCTTAAAAGCAAATTACTCATGCAACCTTTCCTTTGCTCAATTCACTAATTCTAGCCTGTGCAAATTTTTTCTTCATCTATTAGTTTCAGTACCAATTGCTTTGATTCAATTATTACAAGTTTTGGACCCTGGCCTGACATTACTGAAGTGATCTTAACAAGTTGGGCTTGTGTGATTTGGGTAGAGACCAACCTTTTTTCTTTTGACAACCTAGTCTTGATGAGCATAATTAGTGATTGTTTCTTTTTAATTTATTGCCTTCCTCCTAGGACGTTAAGGACTCGTTTGATGGTCAAAATATGATAAGATATGATAGTTATTCTATCTTATCGTAATTCATTGTTTGCTACGCCAATAAGATATGATAACTTTATCCTTTTGCTTTAGCGTATTTATTATTCTAAGGGGAAGTTGGATTAGGAAGCAATAGGATAGGATAAGCTCTCCCGCTCCCTCCCTCCCTCCCTCCCTCCCTCTCTATATATATATATATATATATATATAATCTTGACATGTAAATTTAAAATATATTATTAATTAATATATTAAAAATTAAATAATTACTATTCAAATATTTTTTTAAAGAACATTATTTGAATAATAATTATAATTTTAAAAATCTTATATAATTTTTATAATTTAAGAAAAGTGACTACAAAAATAAAAAATAATATTGTATGCTTTAGTTAAAATTATTTTTTTGTAACAATTAAAAAATTAAATTAAAAGTTACTTTTAGAAAATTATATGTAATTTTATGAAACAGTAATTTTGTTATTTGAACATAATTTATATTTTATCATATTGTTATCTGGTGTACTCCAAATATTATATAAGATTATAACTTATTCTGCTTTTATCCTATTTTGTTTTTATCATGCTCTTTTATCCTATCTTATCTTGACCACCAAATAAGCCCTAAAAGGACAGTAAAAAAAGTTTACATAATTTTCATTGATAATGTTTCAACCTCAATAAAAATTGGAACAACTAGAAATAAAAAAGCAACTTAACGGATCTTGTGCGTTATAGAAATCAAATTAACTTGTGCTTTTTTTATTATACCCTAATCATGTCCTTCTTACAGTTTATAAATTATTCATAGTTAAATTAATTTCTTGCAATGAAGGATTTGTTGAAGTCTAATATAGTGTTGGGAGCATTTGAGCATAGGACTGCTAGGAAGCCAATTGCGAGTGCTCAAGATAATTACAAGATTACCAACCCAAGAAAATAAATGACTTTTGTTTGCATGCAAATGTTGGTGCTTCTAGACAAATATGCTAGATTGATATGCATGTCATTTACGGAGTTATATTCATTTTAAAGCAATAGTACAATATATGTCAAAATATCTTTTTCAAGATATTTATAATAAAGTATTGGGCGACTGAGATTTATAATTGGTAACTTGAAAGAGAGGTGAATTTATTGGTGTATGGCGAAAAAGGATGCTGAGAGAACTGATTACTATCCTCTCGACACCAAATTTAGTAATTACTCAATATTAAATATAAATTTTGGAATTAGAAATGACAAGACAATATGATTGATCTGTTTCTCGTTTCATTTAGCTTTGAAATTAAACTATGGTAGACAATGGCAAGGAAAGAATCAAATAACAAAAGTTTTACATCATTCTTTTCTCCTATGATAAGTTACCGTGATCTATCGTTTCTTTCACAAGTGGAATTATTCATTTCTTGGCAGTTGGAAAAAGTACCAAGCCAATTACTCATGCAGCCTTCCCTTTACTCGATTGGTGCACTAATTCTAGCCTGTGGAAAAAGTTGGAAAAGGTTGAGCCTTGTGTGATTTGGGTAGAGCACAACCTTTTTTCTTCCAACAACTCATCCCCTTGTCACCATCACCATGAGCATGCATAATCAGGAGAGACTATTGCTTTCTAATTTAATGCCTTCCTCCTAACCATTCCCTCTGCCTTGAGTTTCTATTCCCTAATTAAGCATGCTTCTCCTAAATCCCCTCTTAATATCTATGGGATCCATCATAAAGCAGGTTTTGATTATAAACTTAATTATATGTAAGTAAACGTTAATTATTATAAATTACCATCAGATGCATTTTCTATTTCCGTTTGTATGGGTTTACTGTTCAGTGAGCTTCCAGTATGTAATTTTCTTCTGCTATAATTCATATTTTACATTTGCAAGTTTTTATCGTCATATTAGATGTATCTAATACAGTCCATGTTCTGTAAAAGGTGAACCTTTCGTTAGAGTTTGGTCTTTATGCATTAAATATTAACTTATACGTTGAATTATGGTTTAGCTTTTATATTCTGTTTTTTGGTGTCAACAAATATTGGCCAATGAATATTTGATGGGGTGAATTTACTGAAATGCAAGATTACCCCCTAATAACAACATATTATATGAAAATTAAGCTTTATAAGTGCATTGCCAAGATGCAAGATTACCCCCTAACTTAAACAGAATATACTAGAGAGTTAAATTGAAGAGTCCATCTTCCTTTTCTTTTTGTTGATTACAGATAATGTTAAACTTTAATCCCTCTCAGATCAGAGCAAAACAATTAATTTAATTTAGCCCCAATTCTTTCTTGGCAACAAATAAATAAATAAATAAATAAAAATAGTGGCTACGTTGTAATCTAGCAATCATGTATATGCCAGTGATGGCCAAGATTTATTAATTTTAGAATAGTTTTTCAGCTCGTTCAAATTGATCAGATAAACAGAGAGCTACATATCACAGAATAATACTATTTGAAATGAATTTGCAAATCTGCATAAATTTATTTTGTTAAAAGAGTATGTTCCAACACCTTGTAAGTGTTACAGGAGAACTGGAGGATATTAAGTAGTAACGGTTGGAGCTATGATGCGACCCATTAAACTTGATTAGAGTCTTAACTTCCCTTAGAAGTGTAGTCACATACTATGAAAAAAATTTCAACTTTAAATGAAGTAGTAGTATGAGATAGGAAATTTTGCTTCTTGCAACAAGCCATCTAGCAGTGTTAACTTAAACTGACAACATCTCCAGTTATATTTTTGTTTCGGTTCCTTCCGAGTTTACAATAATGTACAACATCAAATATTTACTAAATAAATTTTTGGTTATTACAATAACATAAAGATAAATTATCTTTCTACCCAGCAATGTACAATATGAGATCTAATCCTGAAAGAATACTTCCTTAACATAACCAACATCAACGCAGACACAAATGAATAAATAAATAAATAAATAAAAACATTGTTGGCGGCAAGAGGTACTGAGGTTGCAGATATGGCAGGCAAATCTTTGCAGGCCAATTTGTATTTTACATCTAGTCTGCTGAATATTTTATTTGTTTTCTTATGGAGTCTGCAACTTTGCTCTTATTATGTCTTATCGATCTTGTTTCTTTAAGGATGTTTAAGTAGTAAGTGTAAATATGAAGCCTTACATTGGCTAGGAGTAAGTAAAGTTAAGTAACATATAAGTGACAAAGATCTACAAACCTGTTGTCTTAAGATTTTGGGTTGGATATGGTGTTAAATTCATTTGTGTGTTTAGCTCGTGGCTCATTGATGGAGTTCTCTCTGATGTTTTAGTCGTGGTTGGTAGGGCCATGAATGTTATTTCTTGATTATCATTTAGACTAACTTCTTGGCGCTATTCAAGAAACCAGTATTGTACCTACAACAAGAATGTTTCATATTGCTATCATCCAAATAATAAGACACAATCCTTATTCCAAGCATAAAAGAGTTCTGGACTTCTAGTTTCTAAACATATATTACCTTCAAAATCGATACTATGATAATAATTTCAAATTTTCTTCCATTTGCATATTTTAAGTAATGTAATGATCACAAATTGAGTAAAAGAACAATGGTTATGCAGTTTGTGCTGCACGATAACGGAGACTAAAATTTCATAATATATGAGGCTAACATATAACTACATAAGTCTGACTTAATATTTATTGTGACTAGGACAAGTACGTGTTCAAAATCCAACTCTAAAGTGTGCATGATTGGAATTGGAATTTGAGTTATTGGTGTTTTCAGAATGTTGTACTAGTCAAGTTGGCAAAAGAAGACAGTTTAGAACACATTGTTTGACTGAAAAAGAAACCTATATTTTGAAGCCAAATGATGTACCTGATCAAGAGGCTTCTATATATACACATTAAAATGTCCATATCCAAACATCAAACACTAGAAAGAAAAACAAAAAGTAGAAACAGAGAAGTTCATAGATAGAATGAGAGGTTTTGCTCAAATGCATCCTTCATTTTATTAGTAACTGTCATCTTAACTGGTTGTTTTTACTCTGAAGCTCGAAAGAGCCGCCGCCCAAGTGGAAGAATTAGAGGAAAGAAAGCCCCTCCAGGACAATGCAACCAAGAGAATAATTCTGATTGCTGCATAGAAGGCAAAATGTACACAACATATGAATGTTCACCACCTGTGTCTAGCCACACCAAGGCCTACCTCACTCTTAACAGTTTTGAGAAGGGTGGAGATGGTGGTGGCACTGTCTACAGGATGGTTCAACAAGAGCCGGTGCCTGTACAACATCACCATTAGTGACAAAGGTAGAAGTGTGGTGGCCATGGTGGTTGATGTGTGTGACTCAACCAGGGGATGTGATGCAGACCATGACTATCAACCGCCATGTCCCAACAACATTGTTGATGTATCAAGGGCTGTTTGGAAAACCTTAGGAGTGCCCCCAAATGAATGGGGTGGGTTTGATATTACGTGGTCTTGAAATTGTCAAAGTATTGTTTAAGTGAATGTTTGCGTTTCAATATTGCTAGTTGGTCTATGTTGTGATAGAATGAGGTGATCATCCTATTGTAATATATCAACTTTTATGCACTAATACTTTTTGTATAGCCCATTTAATAGGATTTTGATGCAAAATTCATTATGTTTATCTAGTGAAAATGAAGAATGCTAAAATTCAAATTGAAGGTCCATCAAAATTGCAAGAGTGCAAATGCGACCAAGTAAAAGCAATCCGAACTGAAAGTTTTGATAAAGGCTTTAGATGAACAAGAATATGTTTAATGCTTTTTTTTTTTTTTTTCTTTTCACAAAGTTGCCTTAGCTTTCGGGAAGACACATGTACAGAACCCTGTAGTTGCCATAGGGAATTAAAGAACTGCCATTTTTCATATACGTATGCTATTACACTAGGCTTGAATACCTACAAATATATATATTTTTTTATTTAGTCCTTTTTTAATTTGTGTTTTGATTTGTATTGTTGTGAACTGTCATGTCACACTCGTGAACCACAATGGCCACCACACTTCTGCCATTGGCACTGATGGTAATATTGTTGAGGCACATGCTGTTGTTGAACCATCTAGTAGAAAGTACAATCACTGAAATATCATCAGAATGGTATTAGTGGTCACATTCTGACGGGCCACCTTCATCTCCTCCTCCTTTCTGGAAACTGTTAAGTGTGATATATACCTTAGTGTAAGTTGACATTGGATGTGAACATTTGTAAAATTGTATACATTTTGTCTTGTAGCAGCAAATAGACAGATCCCCCCTGTTTATTAACAAGAGGCAAGGAAATCAGCTCAAAAACCAAAGCCACGAATCAAAAAATACATATATTTGCATCTTATGTGAGTCCACCAATAACAAAGATATATTGAGCGTAGTGTTGTTGTCCATCATAGTGAAGTGGCATACATACCTTATATGAAATTTTGCAGGTGAAGAAAAGATGGTTGATGTCTTCATTATTTTGAAAACAGAACACGCAGCTCAGACCGTGAGGATCGGAAATACATTTAGTTTATAATTTTTAAGAATTAAAAATGAACAAAATTTTGTAAAATAATTAAAATAAATAAAAATCTTATTTTCAGAAATTAAAAATATATTTAACGCAATAAATGAAAGAGTCAAAGCCTCTAAATGTATTTTGCTTGTTTATTTCATAAGTTGTCCACCCCTGCTCAATATGCTCAGTAAGACATTTTATTTGATTCCTTTCTAAAATAATATATTATATGAAAGGTTTTATTAATGTGAACCATGTTAAGTGACAACATTACAATTATTATGTTTTCGTCCTATAATTTTTATTTTTATTTTTTGCAACTATAATTTTAACATTATTATTTACCAATTTTTTTAACATTATTATAAATTAATCAAAATAAATATTTAACTTAATTAATTAATATTGAAAGATGATACTAAGTTGATTAGTTTTATGTAAGAAGAAAATAACATAATTATTTTTAATGGGGGAATTGTTAATGTATTCACACCTTTTTTAGTTGGAATGCATAAGTAACTTATACCATTTTTTTTTATCTCTCTTTTCATTTATATTATTTAATTTGATCTCTCTATTTTAAAATATTCAATTTAGTCCTCTAATTTTCAAAAAATGTTCAATTTTGTCCTTCTGTTTAAATCGACACTAACGACGTTAATAAAACTAGACATGTGTCAATTTTTTGTGCTTGCATCTTCTAACATCGTTAATTTAATTTAGATAAAAGGACAACATTGAACATTTTTTAAAATTAGAAGACAAAATTGAACATTTTAAAAATAAAAGGACCAAATTAAATAATATAAATAAAAAGAAGGACAAAAAACATAATTAACAAAAAAAAAAACTCAATCAACTCTTCTCTTTTAGTAATAGTGTAAGAAAATCTACAAGGATTGGTTGAGTAGAGCAAAACAGCATCTCACATTTGACAAGTTGTAGGTTTGAGCTCCAACTCGTCGTCTCTTTAGGGTAATGTAAATGTAAGTACTTCTATAAGTACTATGAGTCCATAAATTTTTTCTACTTTAAACTGGAACGTCATTCCTCTTCCTAAATTATATTATACAAAAAAATTATTTTAAAGATATTATAGCAATTTATTATTTGATTTTTTTTTAGAAAATAGAAGAATCATTTCTCATTGCTTTTCCACTCATTTCTCTCTCCTATCCCACTCATCATTGCCTCTCCATTGAAATCGACATCATTAACGCTGTGTTTGATAGCAGTGAAGTAGCGAAGAAGAGAAAAGAAGAGCGCGGAAGTGAGAGGATCCTGAACAATTTCTGTTCGTTTGGTATTGGTGAAATAGCGTGAAAGTTTTTAAAATTTTAGTGGGTCCCACGCTAAAAACCATCGTGGCAAATATGCGTAGATTTGCGAAGAAATGCGAACGTGCAACGTTATTTCTGTAACACCCCTACTTTTGTATATTAAATTATTCTGTATGTTTAAAAATTGTTTTTAAGTCATCAATGTATTTAGAACAATTAATAATAATTTTAGAAATTTTTCTAGAATTTATTGAGATAATTTTTGTAAGATGACAAAAATACCCCTGGTTGACTGTTGGAACCAATCGGAGACTTTTTGACCTCAAAATATTTTGAAAATTTTATATTAAATATCTCTCATTATAAAAACTTTATTTTGAGAAAAAAGTAGTGAAAAATATAATAATCCTATTTTAATTCTTCCACTGTTTTTTATATATATTTGACACTACAATTCTGAAAAATAGGAAAGGAATTTTGAAATTCTGACTCTCACCATTTTGCTCAAAATCTTAAGAGCTATTTAATCGTGATTTTTAATAATTTTTCTGAGCCGGAGCCTAGGAGAAATTAGAAAATGACAATTTTATCCCTATTTCTCAACATTAAGAACTGACATGAGGAAAAGATTCAATTGACATTAAAATGTCAATTTGAGCTTGGAATTATGTCATATATATTAAATATAATTGAATTTTTGGAATTTTCTGGAATTTCTGTGTAAAATGACCAAAATGTCCTTGCATGTCTAATAAGTCAGCCAGTACTGGTTTGACATTCAAAAAGGGTAAAAATAGTAATTTTAGTTTAATTATGGGTAAAATATTTAATTTTAGAATTTTGATATAAATTTTGGTATTTATTGAATTAAAATGGATTTTCTATGAATTTTCTAGCTTAAAAATATAAAATAAAAACATATAATTTGAAACAAATTAATAAAAATTAAAATTTATTATTAGAAATTTATTTTTGATGAAAATTAATGTATTTATCCAGTTTTGCATTAAAATACATTATTTTGATATTAAAAGCTAATTTTTTCAAGTTTAGGCGTTTTTGTCGGTACCGGTTAATTCACCTACAGATAAAATTTGACACATGGAGGCTTGGGACAGCTGGTGGAGCACGTCCCCAACCCTAAAATAGGTGATTCACCACCTATTTGAGATATGTGTCCCTAAATTGGATTAAAAATAAATAAAAATTGGATTTATGACATAATGGTGACATAATGGATGATGTAAATATTTGGACACCTAACCCCCCTCCTTCTTCTATAAATAGGCCTCAAAGTTTTCAGATTTTCACTCATCCTTCCCTCTCCCAAGCTAGAGAGCTTCTCTTTCTAAAGTTTTCTCTCTCTAAAATATTTTTTTATCTAGTTTTTATGTTAAAATTTTGCTAGTTTTCAACTAGTAGAATTTCTCCTCTTAGAAGCTTTGCACCAACAATTCCATCCTCTTCATCAACTATCTTAGAGGTAATGGGGGGAGTGGGGTTGGTTCTAAATTACTGTCACTTTGCATGTTGGTAGGAAGGATTTTCCCCTAAACCCGTTTAGGCTTAAATTTTAGTATTGTTATTATTGTTTAAAGTTAAACTTTAATTTTTACTAAGTTGTTACTCTGCCCAAATTTAGATTATTAAATCATAATTACTAAATTGTTACTCTGCTCAAATTTTAATTATTAAATTATACTTGCTAAGCTGTTACTCTGCTCAATTTTAGAAAATTAAAATGTATTTATTTGGCTGTTATTCTGCCAAAATTTTAGTAATTATACTATAATTGCTATTTCGTTATTTTGTTAAAATTCTGGTATTGTGCAATTTCTGCAAAACAAGGTAGAAATGTTGATTGTACTGGTGCTCAAGTTAAATGAGACCAGGGAAACCTCTGCTTGAGAAGTTAGGAATTGATAGTTTAGTGAGTAATGTAAAGCAAGTGACATGTGGCAACCCTGCTAGGAAGCCACAGTTTGGTACGCTGAGGAATGAAAGGCAGGGACCCACTTGCGGAGGTCTTGGGGGTAGGCATCGAGTGGTGAAGGTCCCAATGGCCAAGGTAGCGCCCTTAAGCTGGGATATTCGCCTGACCAAACTCGATAACCCCGACAACTTGCTCAGCATTCCAAGATTGGTTTGAGAGTATACTTCTATAAATGGATATCCTAAATTGTTATTTTGTTCCTCAATGATGACGAGGACTGTACCATGTGATGGTGTTGAGAGAGGTATATGTACTCTCAAGTCACTTCCCAGGTTCTGTTGAGAACTATTACCCACTAATGGGAAGTATGGATCCATACCTAGTCAAGGGTAGTCAGATACAACTTAGAATGAATCTTAGGATCTCTTGTGTTGTCATTGTGTTTTGTCTTTGTTTTATGGTAGATTTCCTACCGCACATGTAAAAGTGATTTTAGAACAAAACACCTCACTCCATTATTTTCTTTGTGTATGATTGGTCGTGATTATTGAAGACGACATTAACGCTCCGTGATGCTGAGTACGAGATAGAGAACATCTCAACGAAGGAGGACCTGAAGATCTATAGTATTTTCTTTTTGTATAAGGGATAGGGTAGATAAATACTGCTCTGTATAGATCTCTTTTGATGTATATAGTGGGCTAGGTAGTATATGTATTTCGATGTACTTTTGTTTTTAACTGTTATGTATTACTCAAACCATGATGTACAGTTTTATGAAATATATGTATATATCTTTCATATTTTATTACCATTTCCAAATTCTGTTAAGTTTGGAATTTCTTTTAAAACTGTAAAAATTTTACACACATTTTTATTTACTTAAACTTAATAACTAAATTAATATGAATTATATTTAAAATTAAATGGGTGTTACAATTTCCATTATTACCCTCTACCTTTTGTTACTCTGGAATGATTTAAGTATATTATTGGTTGAAAATTTATAATTTTTATGAAAGTTGGTATTAAATATTGTGAATGATTACAGTTGGGTATGGTGATTTGGAATAAAATAATAGCTTGCATATACTACACTGCATATATCTGTATATTTTTTTCGAAGAATTGAGAAAATATTATCGAAAAATTGGACAAGCAATGTATCACATATTTGAATATGCATATCACATATTCGAATATAGTTTTTATGTATCATTCCGAATCATGAAGGTTATATACGTAATTTTATTCTTTACTCCAAATCTCTAAAAGTCAAAAAGCAAACTTTCTTTCTATTTATTCTCTACTTCTCTCCAACCAAACAACATCTATTTTCACTCTATTTATTACCTACTTCTCTTCTCTTTTCTTCTATCTACTTCCTCTTTCTCTATTTCTCTCCTCCCTACCAAACACAGCGTAAGGGTGTATTTGGTAAAGATGAAAGAAATAGAGAAAATAGAAAAAAAGAAAAATAAGTCAGAAATAGAATGAAATTAAGATTGTTTTATTGAAAATAAATAAGTAAATAATAAAATAGAAATTAAGATTATTTTAATTATTATTATTATTTTAATTATTAATATTTTATTTTAATTATTAATATTATTTTTATTTTTTATTACTATATCAATAATAATAATAATAATAATATATATATATATATACACACACACACAGCAGCAAAGCTAACGTAAAAAACAAAAAAAAAAGCCCTGCAAACCAATCTACAGCAAGTAAATCAATTTACAAAACCTCTAAATCGATTTACTTGCAACGACGAGTAATCAGTACACGTTTTGTACAGTAATTTCTTCACTTTCCTTCTTATTTTTACATGGAAGTTACTGTACATAAATTTCACAAATTTTTTTAAAAATTTCTTCACATTTTTACTCTACCAAATAACCTATTTTTTCTTACCTCCACTCTCTTCTCTTTTTTTATTATACCAAACACACTGTAACTAACGACTCCATCCTGCTCTAATGCTCTTCCTCCATGAGCCCACCACCGGCCTCGACGCCACCAGCGCCTTCAGATCGTAAAGGTGAACCGCTCAGATCGGGAACATCGTCAACGAGCCATATCGGTGGTTTTGTTGTAAGTCTGAACATTCCCATTTTTGAAAGTGGCACACGATTTCGCTTTTGGGTGGTTTCTGAGAGAGTTGAGAACGGTGAAATTGACAATGAATTTCAAGATCTGATCGGATTTAAAAATGATTTCAATTTCGTGCTGATTGTTATTTTGCGTTCATTTTAGCGACAACAGAACAATCTACAAAAATGTTAAGCTTGTTGGACTGCCTTTTTGCCGGAGACGTTGCACGAGAGACGAGTGATTCTTTTATTTTTCTATAATAGTTAAATAGTAAATTACTATAATACCCTTAAAATAAATTTACTAAAAGAGAAAAGTTGATTGAATTTTCTATCCAAAATTTTTGGTGTAAATTACTGATCAACTCCAACTAAAAAAGTGAGTATATTAACAATCCTATTTTAATATTATTATAAAATAATTAGAACAAATATTTGAACTAATCAATTAATATCCACTGTAATAATATTTTAGTCAATCAAATATCATAATTGTTTTAAATGATTTTATAATTTAAACATAGAAATAATTCACACTATAAAAGTTCTTTTCGGTACATTTTGTTCCTTTCACATTTTAGGTTGTTGGGTTTATGATTTTTTTTTTTATTGTATTTATTTCATCCTTTTGTTTTACAAATTTTCAAAACTTTATTTTCTCTATCTTGCTTCCTAAGGTATCTCTTTCACTGTTATTTAATTTTTTTCATTTTATAGTTTCTTTCCCTTTTTTTTTTTTTTTCTTTATTTTCTTTCTCCAAGATAAGCTTCTATATTTTCTTTCTCCAAGTTTCATCTTTTTTGTTTTCTTTATTTCATCTTTTAGATTTTTTAACTAGTGAGATAATGTAAAAGATTTAAAGGAAGAGTCTCAGAAAAGAAAATATATATATTTATTAAGATAATGCAAAAGAATTAAAAGAGTGGTAACAAAAAAAAAAAGGTTTACTGTTGTATAAAAACATTCTTACTCAAATTTTATATACATATGCATGGGTACACACACAACCACCAGTATTACACTAACTAAGCTTATGACTAACATTTCTAACTTTTAGCGCTTTGTATATTAATAAACTCATTATCATTACCTAATGAGTGTAACTTAATTGACAACACCTGCTTAGTTTGTAAGGGGGGAACTTGAGTTTGATTCTTATAAAATACATACTTGGAAAGGAGTAATGAGCTTTAAGTATGACTAAGTCTTGGACTGAAGATTAGTCTCATAGTCAGCCCTAATTATTTTCATTTGAAAGTATTCTTATTATTTAGAACTTTTTATTAAATATCAAAAATATAAAAGCAAGGTTTTTTTTTCATTTGAATCTTAAGTCACTATGTGATCACCGTAATAATTCTTTTACATCCAAAATTTTCACTATTTTATTTTAATTCATGAAAAAAAATCAATAAATGAAATGTTTTGACTTAATTCAAATCAAATTCTAACCTGATTAATTTATATCCAAAATATTACACTCAAATTAAAAAATTATATAAATAAAATAGAAAGATAAATCAATTAATGAATTGGAAATAACAAATACATTGTAAGTAAATTCCCATTCTTTTAAGTTAATATTTCATACTTTTAATCAAATTCATTATTAAACAATACAAAAAAAAAATTAAAAAGTTAGAGCATATGAGAAGGTTGCAATTAGGGTGAGAACACAAAATATGATGATTGTTGATTTTCCTATGACCATATAATTACACAAAATAAGAGCCAATTTTTAGTCCTTATGTCTACCTTAATCTTAGATTTGTTGATTGAGCATATCCAAGAAGCTATGCCACAATGCATGCTCTTTTTTTTTTTTTTTTTCCAGATAATATAGTTCTAGTTGGAGAATTAAAAGAGGAAATAAATGAGAAGTCAAGAATCTAGGAGATGAGCTTTGAAAGATCATGGGGCTTTGGTTTAGGTAGAAGCAAAACAAAGTATATGGAATGTAAGTTTAGCAAATGTCACAACATACTTTACCTCAAGTCACACAATTTAAGTATCTTAGGTCCACATTAAACAAAAAATGACAAAAAAATAAAATAGAAGGATATGTGAACCATAATAAAAAAGATGCTACTCAAGCTTCAAGGAAAATTTTACTTGCATAGCTATAAAACCTATGATATTATATGGAAAAAAATGTTGAGTGATAAAAAGCCAGTAAGAGAATAAACTGATCATAGTAGTAGAGATGAGAATCTTGTGTTGGATAAATGTGCATAATAGAAAAGATAAGATTAGGAATCACTGTATTAGGAAAAAAAAAGTTGGGGTAACACCTAATGTAATAAAGAGAGAAGAAACTCGCCTTAGGTGATTTGGGCACGTGTAGAGAAAATCTATAGAAGCATAATGAAATAAGTAGATTAAATGAAGGATAGCTTAATTGCTAGGGCAAAGGGAGAGTGAAAACAAACAATAGGAGAAACAGTTACAAAAAGAAATAGAAGTTATAGTAATTTATCTGTAGATATGATTTACGACAAGACATTATGTTATGGTTTGATCCACATATCTTACTTCACCTAATGACAAAATGCTTGGTTATGTTGTTGTTTCTTATCAATGGTCATACAGCACTTTAATGGGATAATTTGAAGAGTTTAATTTTAATACACATAAAATTTTTATACTATCAGCTAGTTAGAAATTACTTTAAATGAGACTTTTAAAGTAGTATTACAAAATTCAACAATTTTTAATTATATAATAATCTCTGATTAAATGATAGTGTAAAATTTTTTACAATACCACTGTATCCTAATTAAATTCAATTTTAAATTCATACAAAATAACATAGTTAGATAAAATATAATTATCAACACTATGTAATCCCAGTTCACAACTCCGCTAGTAATTGGGCAATTATCAAACTGTCATTCACATTGAAACCGATGAATTAAATCAATGCTCACATTTTTTGGAGTAAAATAATAAAATATAGACAATTTTTTTATGAGATTATAGTTTTGTTCCTTTAATTTAAATATGTGTGATTTTGATTCCTCAAGTTTTTTTTACCCAATTAAGTTACTTTGTTTCTAAAGGTAAATAATTTTGATATTTATTGATTTGCTTCTACCTAAAACACTTAAATTTTTACTTTTTACTTACAATTTTTACAAATTGAATCATTTAAATTGTTTTAAATATTCTTTTACACAAAATTAACCAAAAAAATAAATTAAATTTCACTCAAAATAAAAAATATCAAAATTTCTCCCCTTTAAACCATAATCCTACATCCTATAAAATCTTTCAAAATTTAAACATCCTATAAAATCTTTCAAAATTTAATCAAATTTTTACTTTTAAACTTTTAAAATTATTTTATATCGGAAATTTATGGTAAACTCTCAAATATTTAAATAAAACAAGTAATTTAATATTTTTAAGTAGAAAAAATAATAAAATCTATTTTTTTAATTTTAAAATAAAGAAATTTAATTAACTAAAAAATAATCACAAAATTAAAACTATACATAATACAAACTATAAAAAATAAAAGTACAGTTAGGTCGTTCTTAGTAATTTCGGACAAAGTTGAACATGTCAACATGTGCACATATTATATTACTATGAGTCTGCGTTCAACCTAGAATTATCATTAAAAAAAATTAGAATTTCATTTCACAAGGTTACGTTACACAACTATTGACATGTCTTTTAGTTGTTCCCTCAACCAATTGAATATACTAGGTGACTTGGTCATAATCTTGTCACCTTGGGATACCGTTAATTGTCATTTTGTCAAGGAACAAAGCAGAATTTATAAAACCCACCATTTTTTTTAACATTTTTCTAAAGCCCCTAGTTCCTGTACCAATCAACTACAGGATGCTGTTAATTGTCATATAGTCTAAGCATCCTCCCAATAAATTTCCCCTTGTTGCATCGAGCACTCAAAAGAACACAAAGTAGTACCAAAAAGGTGCATAGAAAATGAAGATTAATTTCCTCTCAAAAGCATCCTTTCTTCTCTTGTTTGAACATTGAGCTCAAAAATGTCACCCTAGTGGCCAAGTTAAAGGTGAAAAGACCCCTACAAAGCATTGCAATGAAGAGGATGATTTATGTTATGTGCTAGGTAAAGTGTATCTTACATACAAATGTTCACCACTGAAAAGCATTAGCTCTTCCTAAAAAGGAGGTGATCAGCCGCACCTTCCTGTACGGCTACCTTGTTACAACTTCACTCCAGTCACTAGCCCTACCTTCGGCATCCCCCTCCTTGCGGTTAAGGTAACTGACTTTGGGCATGGCTAACTCTCATAGTGTGACGGGCGGTGTGTACAAGGCCTAGGAACAAATTCATCTGCTGTATGGCTGACCGGCAATTACTTTGAAATTGATTGAAAAGGGGAGACTTGGCATTACCATACGGTACAATCACATTTAATTTCAAAAACTAATCAATCATTTCCTCACCCTCTTCCTCATCAGACTCTCCAATCTACCAATAAATTGTATGTCTTTTGTTTATAACAGCATGTTCAGGGAAAATTGAAAGAGACAAGAAGAAAGGTCGTAGTCCAGGTGGTAGCATGTCTAGAGTCAGATTCTGGTCTTGATCCAGCAGGAAGTGATAGTTGTGTTGGGTTGAAGAGGGATGTGATGAGTGCAGTATCTGACTACTACTCTTATTGTCATCCTCCTGAGAATGAGATGAGTGAAAAGCATGCATCCATTGGTAGCAACTTGTGAGCACAATCCCATATTCTTTTGCAAATGCCATCCATCTCTTCATCCAACCTCTTCCTATCTAACTTCCAAAGATGGTCATCCACCTCTGTTAATGTGTCAAGCAGTTCTTCTTGGTTCTTCTTCACTCTCATAAACACCTCCTTTATCTTGTTCAGCTCCAGCGTCAATTTTTCCAACTTGCCATCAAATGCTTCATCTCTTCCCCTTTCAAGGAAAATGCTCCTCGTGCTCCTCACCCGCCTCAGCAACAGAGGTACTGCTTTCATTTTGTTTGTTCGAATAGACATTTTAATTCCAACACTACAAAGTACAAACAAACAAATACGGCGTTACCTGACACTTTTTTTGTAGCTACATTATTCTTATTAAATTAAAAGTAATTTTTTTATTTTATATATTTCATAATGTAAAAAAAAAAAAATGTTTAATTGCGATTGTGTGTGTTGTAAAGATAAATGATTTAATAAAATAATTACAGTAAAATATACGATTAATTCTTATATTTATATTTGGTGAACCTTTAAGCTAATATATTGAAAATTAATTCTAATCATTACTGAGCAAAGATTGTTAAGACTCGCAAAATTGGTGATGATGGACAAAGATAGGCCAAAATTACTCTTTCATCTTTTCTTTTGATATATACTTGTTTTGAGAAGTTCTTGGAGTTTAGGTAAGACATGAGATCTAATCCAGGAAGAATATTTCCGTAAATAACCAACATCAACACAGACACAAATAAATAAATGAATAAAGAAATAAATACAAACATTGTTGCAGGCAATAAAGAAATAAATCTTTGCAAGCCAATTTGTATTTTACACCTAGTCTGCTGAATATTTTATTTGTTTTCTTATGGAGTCTACAACTTTGCTCTTATTATGTCTTGTTGACCTTGTTTCTTTAAGGATTTGGTCATTTTCATATGGATTAGCGGGCAGGGCCATGAATGTTATTTAGTGATTACTATTTAGACTAACTTCTTGGCGCTATTCAAAATCAAGAAACCAGTATTTGTACTTACAACAAGAATGTTTCATATTGTTATCATCCAAATATTAAGACACCAAGCAGAAATATAATCCTTATTCCAAGCATAAAACAGTTCTGGACTTCTAGTCTCTAAACATATAGTACCTTAAAAATCGATACTATGATAATAATTTCAAATTTTCGCCCATTTGCATATTTTAAGTACTGTAATGTTCACAAATTAAGTAAAAAAAAAATGCTTGTGCAGTTTGTGCTGCACGATATCAAAGACTGAAATTTCATAATATATGAGGCTAACATATAACTACATAAGTCTGACTTAATATTTATTGTGACTAGGACAAGTACGTGTTCAAAATCCAACTCTAAAGTTTGCATGATTGGAATTGGAATTTGAGTTCTTGGTGTTTTCAGAATATTGTACCAGTCAAGTTGGCAAAACAAGACAGTTTAGAACACATTGCTTGACCCAAAAAGAAACCTATATTTTGAAGCCAAATGATGTACCTGATCAGGAGGCTTCTATATATACAAATTAGAATCTCCATATCAAAGCATCAAACACTTGAAAGAACAACAAAGAGTAAAAACAGAGAAGTTCATAGATAGAATGAAGAGGTTTTGCTCAAATGCATCCTTGATTTTGTTAGCCACTCTCATCTTAACTAGTTGTTTTTACTCTGAAGCTCGAAATTGCCATCCAAGTGGAAGCATTGTAGTGAAGAAAGCTCCTCCAGGACAATGCAACCAAGATAATGATTCTGACTGTTGCACAGAAGGCAAAATGTACACACCATATGAATGTTCACCACTTGTGTCTAGCCACACTAAGGCCTACCTCACTTTTAACAGTTTTGAGAAGGGTGGAGATGGTGGTAGCCCTTCAGAATGTGACAACCAGTACCATTCTGATGACACAACCGTCGTGGCACTATCTACAGGATGGTTCAATTTCAACAACAAGAGCAGGTGCCTCCACAACATCACCATTAGTGGTTAAAGTGTGGTGGCCATGGTGGTTGATGAGAGTGACTCAACCAGGGGATGTGATGCCGACCATGACTATCAACCGCCATGTCCCAACAACATCAAGGGCTGTTTGGCAAGCCTTAGGAGTGCCCCCAAATGAAAGGGGTGAGTTTGATATTACATGGTCTGATGCTTGATATTGTAAAAGTATTGTTTAGGTGGATGTTTCCATTTGTATATTGTAAGTGATTGGGTAAAATTTTTAGTTTTCATGCTGTGTATCATGTGTGTCTATGCTGTGAGAGTGGGAGGTGATCATCCTATTCTAATATATTAACTGTTATGTACTAATGCTTTGGTTTAACCAGTTTAATAGGGTTTTGATGCAAAATTCATTTTGTTTATCTAGTGAAAATGAAGAACGATAAAATTCATATTGAAGGTCCACCAAAATTGCAAGAATGCAAATGTGACCAAGTAAAAGCAATCCAAACCTTCCAAACTTGGTTTATACAAAGTTCCATTAGAAAGTAGCTAAAAGTTTTGATGAAGGCTTTTGAAGCACAATAATATATTTAATGTTTTTTTTTTGACAAAGTTGGCATAGCTTTCACAAAGACACAAATATACATAACCCTATAGTTGATCGTCTAGGAACTGCAGAGAGCAGACTTCAGAAAAATGTTTGTTTACAAAATGGCAATTAAAACATCCCCAAGTGAGGACCAACTTCTGTATTCAATTGGTTGAATGAAGGTGCTATATCACTTCTAATGAAGGCATGCACATACTTGGTACAAAAGACCAATTTTTTTGAAACAATGAAGCTACTTATTTTAAAGATTTAGGCAATGTATAAATATTAAATTGCATCTAAATTTATGAAATGATTGACATAACATGCAGTTGCGATTTGGGCATGCAAAATTGCAAGTTTAGTGAACCTCATTTTAATTTATGCTTTTATATAAATGACTGTCATTATGGTGAAGGCCTACAGAAATATTTAAACCAATCATTCTAGACAAACTATCTGAATCTTTTTTTTTTTTGGTAATGACAAACTATCTGAATCTATCGCCACTTAACAGTCTTTTCGTTTTTTATTTGGATTAATGGAACGATTATATATATGAGCTATGCGCTTCATTTAATTAATATGTAACCAATTGTAACATTCTTAATTTAAATTGAAGTGTTCTACATATAAATACCAAATTTTGGATAATTTGGGTTGTCCAAAGAATTTTGTAGATAAATTGTCAATCCCACGGTCTTAATTTCTCTCTTAATCACTTATCAATGAAGATGGGTGATGTGTGAATTTAAGCAAATGAAGCAAATTGCAACAATATATATAGAAGTTAATGAGTTTCACACCTACTAGGATTGGCCTAGTGGTGGAGGGTTGAAGTAGTTTACACAAAGTTAGATTTAAATCTTGTTGTCACCATTGTACACACATGTAAAAAAAAAAAAGGTTAATGAGTATCTTTTGCATATAAATCATATTTGAACTTCAAGTTTGATTAAGGACAAAATTTACATACAATTTTATAAGTACTGTTTGTGTTTTTTTTAAATTAGAATTAGAGTTTTATCGCCAAACTAAAGTTGCTGATTGTTGGAGATTAAATTCAAAATAAATAAAAAAACCTCGGCATCAAGGTGAGAAATCACTATTTATGAGTAGTTAGGACTTAGGGTCCAATTATTAGCCTTCCTCTATTAAATGGTGGTGTGTGGAGTGAATCCTTTTACTTTACTGTAACGTAAATAAATTATGAAGAACAAAATGAAGGAAGATCATAGCCTCCGATTGTATGTTTCTTGTTTATTTAATAAGCTCTCTAGCACTGCTAAATGGAAATATCAAAAAGATTTTTTGTTTGATGAATATAAGCTTATTTCACCAGGATAGCACGTACCGCTATATAAGGGTGAGTCTTATAACTAATTTTCACATAATTAAGATAGCATTTGAACTAGTTACTTTTTCAAATCTTAAAAATCACTTTTAAACTTAAAATTAGAAATAAAGGTTTAACATTAAAATTAAAACGATTTGATAATTTATAGCTTCTTTTTTAATTTAAAAGTTATTTTTAAGTTGAAATTGTTTTTTTCCAGGAATATCGATATCAAGATATCAATTTGAACATCGAACTCACCAAAAATAAAAATAAAAAAATTGAACATCTAACTGATTCAGATCAAACGCAATTAAATCTTCAAAACCCAAACTTCAATACCTATAATTAAACTCTCCCTCTGACATTATAAGTTAAAAATTGTTCAATAATTCCCCTTTGCATCTTCAGAGTTAAAAGAAAAATAAATTGCTAAAATTAACATACATAAAAGGTTTTCTTCATTAAAGAAATTCTTTTACTTTTTAGAACTTCATGTAAAACTATGGTTTGACAACTCATTTTAAAGATAAAAAACGTACAAAATAAGTTAAAGCAAACACTGCGTCTTAGTCGCTTTAACAAACTTAACTAGAACCGTTATTTGCTATTACTATATTCTTTACAATTAACCAAAACACGCTAAATGTTATGTCCTCCACAAATCATAGTTGAAAAGAGTGGTATCATCGTATGGGCGAAAAGGCAAAAAGGTAACCATGATCACAATACCCTTTTAAATTTCTTTCTTGCCTTTCACCCTTTTTATTAGCACTAAATTTTATGGACCGTTGGACAAAGGGAGCGCGGTAATCATTGAGTTTACAATACATGAGTGCACCTACAATAAGAGAATCTACAACCCCACACCATACTGCTCACATTAGGATACAAAACGCTTTCACATCATGCATTCTCAGCAATAAATCTTCATGTTCCCCTTGCCATTGCCTTCTAGAAGACAGCTCTATGACAACACCACATGATTATTATGTGCCACGATTAATTCTCCCAAGCCACTTAAAACATCTAGCCCCATGTCAATTATTTTTCCAAATAGGACATAAATTGTATCATTACCAATCAGGAACATACAATCTTGAAATTAAAATTCCTCACAGCTACAAAAATATGAGTACAACCCCACGTCAATAATCATGGGTGGATGGATAAGTGTGATTTATCAATTGCAAAAGTCAGCTGGCTCTACTCTGCTGTTGGAACTTCCCATTCTGTCATTACTACTACAACAAAATTAGATGAGCGACCATGAATCTGAAACATATATACACAGCACTGGTGTATATTGAATAAAGTGTCACCCACGCATTAAATCAATGTCGACATGGGAATTGCGCATATCCAACGGACGCGATGCCGACCAAGGACTTAAAGATGGGGGGGTTGGAGTAAGGTTTTGATTTGGTGAGATGCTATTCAGTGCCACTGGATTATGAACTCCCTGATGATCTGACTCCACAGCAACTGCACCTTCTGAGCTTTCCTTTTTCTTGTTCTTTGCCTTGGATCCACCCCATACAAAGCTCCCAACTACCACCTATAGTCATCACTAATTCAGTCTAGCCATCCAAAAGAAAACTAGGGCAATGAGAGCAGATCTAAGATCACATAGGGCCAGTTTGTTAAAGATTAAAAAAAAGTGATTCTGATGTAAAATAATCTAGTGATTATTTTTTAGAGATTTTTAAAAAAGTGGAAGCTAATTTATGTTTGATTACAATCATAATAATTACTCTCTCTAGTCTTGAATATAAGCAAAACAAAAAAGAAAAAGAAAAACCTTGTGTTGGTCTCAAATATAAACAAATCTTAACTAATTTTATTTTATTTAATGAAATCATCCCTAAAATACCCTTCATTTAATTGAGATATTTCCAATGACCCTTTTTTATTTTTTATATCAAGTTTCAATCAAGGGCTTTATAGGAAAAAAGTTTTCTTAATGGAATTAGTAAAATTAAATGATACTACCTTCGGTCTTTCATATAAGCAACATAGTGTTCAAAGGAAGCATTAACTTTCTTTCTTAATTAGCATTAGTTTTTTTTTTTTTTTTTTTGCTTATATTGAGACCAGAGGGAGTAATTTTTTTAAAGAAAGCAGCTGATTTTATGATAAGCTATTCAAAATAACTTCTGATTTTAATCAGATTTTAGATTCTCTTCAGTTTCTGATTAGTTTGAAAAGCTGAAACAAACACATAAAAACTTTTAAAAGTGATTCTTCTTTTACGAAAAAGCCAACTTTTAAGAGTGATTATCTTTTAAACAGAAGTGTTTCTTTCACGAAGAAAAACTGTAACAATCAAGCCCATAACTTTGAAATTGAGTAGCTAGAAAATTTTGATTTTAAACATGGGAATCAGAGATATGAATTCAAGATATAAGATTAAAATCTTTTATGGCAACACTAGGAATGCTGTTACCTGAACAGGACTTGATGCAATAAGCACTCCACCAACTCCGCCACCAATGACACGACCATCAGGACTAGCAAGGGACACACTCAGTCCACCAGTTCGATTGCGTGAGCCGCCACCATCGGTGACCAAGTAAGAGCCTGACAGGCACACTATCTCGAAGCGCCCCTATCAAATTCAAAAGTCCACCAACAATCAAATATATATATTATATACATATGAATATATGAATAACTTTATCACAACAGAGTTATGACTTGGAAAAGGATAAAAAATAAAACAAAACAAATATTGGATACTCATTAATGCAAAAGTTGGAATCTATGACTTTTACTTGGAAGGCTAACAATTACAGATATTTCTCAATCAAATATCTGAATAACTCTGTTGGTTTAAAAAGAATCTTCATAATATCGTGCCTCTTTCTTTTCCCATAAAAAGAGACACATATATGTCCTTTCATTCTCTCCATTAGTTAACGCCATTCTCTCTTCCCTACACAGTTGTCTTTTTTTCCCAATTTTTTCTTCTGCAGGGTAAAAAGCTTGCAGCTTGCTGATTAGGATTAAAAATGAAATGCGAAACAAAATTTATTATGATAATTTGATAAGAAATTTTGCATTTCAAAAAGTTTGACAGATCAATTTTAAATAAAATTAATAGTTTTAATAAATTATTTTAATTGGTTTAAAAAGGCCTTATCCCTAAAGTTTGCTTTAGGCATAAATAATGTTGGTTCAGCCCTGTTTGAAGCCTGCATTTTCTCCCTTGGAATTAAGTACCCACTACCCACCATTGCCACCAACCAAAAAGGCATGGTAACTCAAAAGTCAAAATGATTCAATGGCAGAAGATTCTTTTGTTTCAATCATCCGACAGATTGAAGTTTAGTTGTCTCACTTAGCCATACTGTATGCATGCATGTATGAACATACATTCTAAGGAATGTACTTATGAATTATTTGTCCAACAAATATCATGCTTCAAGTTTACAACACGATTTCAGTCAGTATGGCGTTGTGGAAGAGCTACAACACATGTTCGAAGCTTCACATATGAAACAATTTGAAAAGCAGCCACAAAACAGTCTTAATTTGCAGTAATGATGCTCATGCTGGTGTCATCTTCCACGCATGAAAATAATTCTTAAGGCATTCTTCTAACATAACAAAAGCATTTTTTTTAATCAATCAATCATAGTACTTCCACAAAGGATTACCATTTGATTATGTGTGGGTATGTATCTTTATGTAATCACAGTTCCATATGAACCTACAAGTGTATCTATATCAACACATACATAACAATGAGAAAGTGCCAAACCTCGTATGTGACAGTGCCACCTGAAGTTGATGGCTGACGAAGTGTGACAGTTGAGACAGCACCATTGGCTGACAAAATGCATACAGCTCTAGGTCCCTGCTGAGAAAATGCCATGATTTTTGTTGCAATGTCCTACAGGGAAAAAAAAAGTTCAAAAGAGTAATTCACTAATATTTACATAAATGCTAGAAGATATAGCACAAAGTCAATCAATAATGATTGGTTTTGGCTTTACTAAGTCTACTTTTCCTTTTAAGAGAAAAATAGTACAAACATGAATGCCTGTTTAGTATTTAACATTTAAGTTATCATTATTTCAAGAGACCAATAGTACATAGTGCCACCTTTCCTGGGCCAAAGATACCAAACTTTGGTTGCATAAATAATTAAGCAGATGTTTTATATAGACCTTCGTGTAAATAAGAGAATAAAAATACTGACAGAAATCACAGGGTAATGTTTGTTTAAATACATAAAAATATTAGGAATCGTATATTTATGAATCTTATTATGTTATTAGTCTAGGCTTGTACTAGATATACTACACTAGTACTTGACCAAGAATAATTAGTATAGTCTTACTAGGCTACCTAGTGATTATCACACACTGTATATCAACACATCATCATATAATTATAATATCGTTCAGAGCCTTACACTAACAAGATAATATCATTCAGAGTCATATTTCTCCTTTAGCTCTTTTTCATCTACTTTCCCAACAATTATAATAACATATACCACCAAAATGAGAAATTGATTCAAATTCATAAAAATTTGTTATATACTTCTCCACTTGCAATGTTGATGACATGAGGAGTGAATCCCATCCCAGCTGAACCAGACATCAATTCACCTGGCAACAAGTAACCACTCAATACATAAAAAACAACAGTAAATAAATCAATCATCTAGAATCATTCTTTACGTACAAATCTATGTTGGGTTGTATTAGACATTCACTAGATTACAAGGTGCAAATGGAAAACTTAGCAAAATTATGAGCCATTATGCTAAATGTAAGTGTCACCAAACATAATTAAAATTCTAACTCACTTCTGATTAGAATTAGATAAGCTGTAATTTCAGGACCCATTAAGGGACCACCCAGCCCATGAGTGGGTCCTAGGCCTTACCAAAGAAAACAATAAGCTGTAATCTTCACAAAAAGAAAATACATTCTAAATAAGGAATATGAAGCATACAGACCTTAAGAATTCAATCCAACTGGTCATAACTTAATCATAAATTGTAGGAAGAAATAAAAATCTAAGGGCCTGTTTATTTTGAGAAAATGTTTTCAGCTTTCATTTCTTGTTTTCACTTTTAATTACAAAAAATTTCACATTGTTTTCATTTTACTTTCTGTTTGTATAAGAAACAGTAAAAACAACTTTTTTTGTTTTCTATATAAACATTTGAAAATAGAAATAAAGTGAAAACAATGTAATATTTTTGTACTTAAAAGTAAAAATAAAAAAAGAAAACAAAAACATTCTCTCAAACCAAACGGCTCCTAAAAAGATCATCAGTCATGCTAACATTCCTGTTACTTCACAAATGTTTGTCTTGATGAAATTCTTGTTATTTAACGTGCATATTAGCACCTTTGCAACTTTGCTTATTACAAGTCTACAATTTTATGAGCTTGTATTGCATCCCATGCTCAACCTATTACATTGTAATATACAATTCAGATCATTTATCTCACATATACACAAACTTGTGCATGTGTGTGTACTCGGTTAAAAAGTTCTAATTTGTCAATATTGTAAAATGTCCTTTTCAAATAGCTTGATTATTATCATCTGATGCAAAAATAACAAAATAAGGTAACAGTGCATGCTTTGGAAAGATTAATAGTGGGGAAATGATTTATTTATTATTATTTTATTTTTTTTGAAAAGCTGGAAAAAAATAATTATTTATCTAAAATAAGCTAAATCAAACACACATAACTATTTTCTGTCTACAATTCTACAACAATAGTGGAAACTGGAAAGGTATAATGGTATACAAATAGATGACAAACACCCAATTTCATTTTAATCAGATTTATAAAAAAAAATTAAAAAAATGAATCTCTCTCTTGGGGATCAGCAAAATTTTAAATTCAAGGAACTTAATAATATATAGCAAACTATGTTGGGATTTAAAAATCATTGTTCATTCAGATCTTTATGATAATAGTATGTCAACATAAAAAATCAATAAATAAATATGCAGCTATAAACACAACTTTCAACCAAATAACACTTGGATAAGGATTTGCAAAATTTCAAACTCATCAACCTTTCAGCTTCGAATAATTATCATCTGTAACAAAAGAAAAAAGCTAAAAAAGGTTGCATTGCAATAGAGATTTACCGAGGGAAGCCAGTTGCTGTTTTTTCCCAGTCCCGGGCGGGCGCCCTCTGCCCCGTTTCTGGCTTTGTGTCAAGGCTCCAGGATGACTAGATGATGTTGGAGTTGGAGTCAATGCCAATGACACAGTTCCATCAGTGCCATATTTCCTAGGCCTTCCTCTCTTCCTCTTGACAGGTTCCCCAGGAGGTGCCCCAGTAGGAGCTCCCACACTCACACCATGAGCCGAAATTGCCGAAGATTCTAATGGTAATGTGGATCCAATGGTACCACCACCAATGCTGGATTGAAATGGTAGATTCGGATTAGACAGTGGACGAATATTAGGTGAAACATGTAACTCAGGTTGTGCTCCAGATCCAGGTATTCCTCTTTGCTGCATATAGTAAGACCCAGATAACGCCATTTGGTCCCCACGATCCATGCATTTACTTCAAATGCCTTCAGAATCTTTCACAAGAAACTTTGACACCCCAAAATTCAATAAACCAAAACTTATCACCTAGCTCTGTTCCCAAATAGAGTATAGTGACAAATTGTGGAGGGAAAAACACCAACACATTAGAATCAGAATACCATAAAAAGTATGAAATCCAATGAGCAAGGACCAACAACAGTGTCAAAAAGTACTTAAATTACATCAACCGTAAGTAACTGTAGCTTGAGAAGAACAATTATATGTCCTTAAAATAAAATAGTGAAGCTTCCAGCTGATAAAATTTCTCATTGATGGCAACATTATAAAATATACATGTATAAGACAAAGCATAAAGTAGAAGATAGATCGGAGGAAAAGATGGAAAACCGAGAAGGTATCAACACAAACAAGGGAACCACTCTCTCACAACAATATGGACATGTCTAAGAGAAGACAAAAAAACAAGCTATTTACAGCTTACCAAACTATAAGAGACAACAAAAAGGCTTCATGTTGAAGATAAAGAAAGACCAGAAGAACATGAAAAAAGGTCCACTCTTACCAACACCCATCATAAACCTTAAACACCAAGCAATACAAGTCCCAACACCCAGAAAATCACCACCACAAAAAAACACAAGTGAAACAAAAATAAAATGAAGGAATTACTCTAGCCCAATGCCATAAAAACCTCACGAAAGGGACCCCAAAATCACAAAGGAAAACGAGTAAAAAGTCAGCCACAATGGTTTTGTCATGGAAAATTACAAACTTTGGAGAATTGGGTTCACAGCTAGCACAGATTCAACACCCCAAACACTCAAAAGAGAGAATGCAACATGGGTTTCAACGTGCAGATGCAAAGAAAAGGGAAAAGGAATCATACTAACATTTGAGGAACAGGATCAAAAAGCTGTGGTGCACATTCACAGTTCCACCTGTGGAGAAATGGAAGCTAGTGATTGACTGAGTCGAAAAAGGCTCAACAGTTTTTTTTTTTTTTTACTTTTCTCTTGGGGAAATGAAGAGTGGTGGCAGAGTTACACAGAGAAAGGGGTGAGAGAAGTAATCACAGTGTCAGTGCATAGAAGCAAATTACTCTACAATAATGGAGAACAAAGAGGGTAAAAAAAATAAAAAAGAAAGCATGAAAATTGAAAAAAAAAAAAATCTTTTCTCTCTGTCTCTCTCTCTAACTCTTGCAGTGTCTCAGCTGCAAAAGTCCTTATCTGGTTGCATATTTTTCTAGGGCTACGCTCTCTTTCTCTCTCTAAAAAAAGGATATTTTTTTTTCACTTTCTCTCTCCTGTTTCAGTTGTGATATGATGATGACGATGCTGTCTCTGTGCGTGTGATGTTCTGGGATTTAAGAAAGGGGTTGAGAAGCAAACAAAGTTGAACAGAAAAAGCACTTGTTGTTTTGGATAATACTGAAATATTTTATATTTTCGAATAATAAAATAATGCATTTATTTGAAGAATAAAAAATTAAATGAATAAAATTTTGAGATTTAAATAAGGACCGTGGTGGGGTAGCTTGGGTCCACGGGGATTGTGAAGAGAAAAGAGTGTCTTATCTCTATCCACGCGCCGTGCTTAAAATCTGGTGCATCACTCCCACTGAGATTATGGTGTTGCCTAACGGCTTGGCCTCAACATCATCGAAAATATCTATCCAACTTAGGAGAATATCTATGCTTACTATATGTAAGATATTATTACTATAAGCATCAAAAGTCAACTGTGTAGACAGACTTTATTTAGTATAAAAATTATAAATTTATGCGTTTTAAAGATATGAAATTTATTAAATTGTTGAGCTAAGTTGATAACAGGACAACTATATGTTGACTTTGTTTCAACTTAAATTTTAAAAAATAATCATTTTTTCAAAGCTTTTCTAGAAAATAATTACTTTTTTAAAAATAAATCGAATGAAATATAAAATTGATTTTCCTCGTTCAGATGTCAAAAGACGTTATGTAATTTTACTGAAAAAACACATCTCAATATTTTTAGATTAAATTTTTTATTAATTGCAATATTTTTTCTTTGATCAAATATTTCTACAGACAAAAAATTTAGACTAATTCTCCAATTAGAATGATATTTAAGTAACGTTCTCCTCAAAATAGCAATGTCAAATGTTTTTGTTAAAGAAATAATTTATAAATACTAATTGTTGAAGATTGAATTTAAATAGAAATATGTTATAAAATTAATTTAATTAAGTAATTCCTTTCGTGTTACTGCAATTTTAGTACAACAAAGTTAATTTTTTTATTTGGTTGTTAATTGAAAGAAACATTCAATTCTATTCAAAATACAAAGAATTACTAAATGTTGAAGATCTCTGTCAATAGATATTCAAACTATAATTCGTCACATTATAGAAGATCAATCTCTTCTACTAAACTCAACCCATTAATTATATATATGACTAACATAATATCATTATTTCAATTGAGACTACGCATATTTTTCACGAGAAACGATTCTGATAGAGTCGAATAGAACCATTATGAGTGGCAAAATTCTTTCTCTCTCTTTGAATATTTAATGCATCTGCATACTCAACACTCGAACTTGAGATCACTAGTTAAGCAGATATAACCCACACGAGTTAAGCTGAAACAACCAAATTATAATTTATAGGCTTAATTTGAATGAAAATTCAAACTCATGCACAAAGTCATGATTATACTTACTATATCCCAAGTTTGACCTGAGAAATATGTGATCTTAAAATAAGGATTAAGTAGAGTAGGTTCTTACTTCTCGATTGTGAATGCACCAACATACATGGGATTGGTCTCAAACTGAGTTTAGCACATGACAGTTGGGGGCAATGACAAAGAAAGGTGTGAGCTGACTGAAAACGAGTTTGGGCCATAGCCGAAACATGGTTGACTTTGTGTGCTTGCATGTGATCTCTCTCTTTCTCTTCACAACCCTTTCCATATTATGGCAATGGCCCATCCAACCCACACGCAACCTAAAATATATATCAAAAGTAACCATAACTATTCACCCACCTCTCCCAAACGCTCCCCTGCTTAACCTCCATCACACAAACTCTTGGACAAAGAATCTCTTCTCTGTTCATATTCCATCATCATAGGACCGTATGATCTATGTACATTACTGTCTCATCATCACCACAAAAGGGTATGTAGTTTGTGGGATTTAAATAAAGAACTTAATCAAAGTCTACTAATCATTTTTATGGCATTTACCAAAAATTTTGCAGACAAAATCGTGAAATTAACTCTAAGGTTAGGATAACAGTTAGGCAGAGTCCTCCTTTGGAATCAAAATTCGCTTCTAATGCAACTAATTTAGGTAAAAAAAATGTTACAAAATCACAAGTACCATTGACGGGAGACAATCATATTCAAGTCAAATAGGACCACTATGAACGACAAAATTTTCTTCTAGAGTATTTATTGCAGATACATACCCAGAGTTTGAACTCGAGACCATCAATTAAGCTAAAACAACCTTATATCATTTGATCCACACACTCGGTGGTAATTTAGGTAATTTGATAAAGCAATTTAAGTATTTTTATATTACTATTTAATTATATAATTATTTTTTAAACACTCTTAACTTATTATTGCATTCATTATTTTTTTTTTAAATATTGTATGCAGTATATATGTTGTTTTATAAGCTTGACAATGATCTGGCTATCATTCATGAACCTATGATTAAATGATATAAGAGAATGTAAATTTAAAATAACATCATTCAAATGAAGGGACAACCATACTCGGAGCAATATATATAAGTTTGATCATTATTTTAAGTACTTAAACTGTTATTTTCCGCAGATGTTATATTATAATAGTGAACCATAATTTGATCTCAATGCATCTACCGTTTTCTCAATCCAATTAAATGAAAATAAAAAAAATGGAGATCTCAATCTATTTGCTACTTTAAAGTGAATATATAATTAAAAAAAATTATTGATTTGACCCACGTGGATCATATATTAGATTCCTCATCCAAATATGGAATTACCTGAATTCTCAGTTTATAATAATATAATAATATCCTAACTTCGAAAGACATCTTCAACGTTTTTATATTGCATTGGACGACTTAACTTGTCCGCGAGCAAATCTAATGTTGTCCTTATTTGTACTTATGCATGAATTCCCTTTTTCATTTTTTACTATAACTATAATGGCAAATATATATATATATATATATATATATATATATTAATGAAGTCATTGTCCACATTGATGGTTGTTTCGGAAGACTCTCATATAATATATGATTTTGGGGATATAGTTTTAATTTTTACTTTTGACAATGACAAGGTTTTCATTTTATAATTAAATCTTTTTATTTATTTATTATTTTCATTTTCTTTATTCGAAGTGATTTAATGTGACAACCGAATTACAACCAGGACACAATCAGTTTTTTTAAAGAGTATAATGGTGATGTACTATCGATGTAAAAGTCAATAAATTTACCATACAGTTTTTTTACATTATCAACCAATTAAAAATCACTGTTGATATAACTTTTAAGATAATTATTGTAAAAGTCAATAAATTTACCATACATAGTGATTTGTAATTAGGTGACAATGTAAAATTGCTTTATATTATCAGTACGTAGCCTATTTTTTCTTTTTTAAAAGCATTTTTTTAAAATTTAAATTATCCCGTAACTGTTCGCGACTTTCAAATGATAAGTTTTTATAATTTAAAAAACTAATACTCAAGTCCTTAAATTTTTGAAAATTTTGAGTAAGTTTTTATTCATTAATAATTGGTAATTTTTATTAAATTATAATAATTTATTTAAAAACTCAAATAAAATATAAGGACTATTCAATTACATTCTCTATCAAGTAAATTTTTGTTTTTTATTTAAATTTTTAAATAAATCTTTATAATTTAGAGAAAATAGGCTATACATTGACAATATAAAATAGTTTTACACTGTCATCCAATCACAATTCACCATGTATAGTAAGTTTGTTGACTTTGATAATAATCACCTTAAAAGTCACACTAAAACTGCTTTTCGATTAGTTAACAATGTAAAAGTTTTTACACTGACAATGCATAGCAATTAAATTCTATAATTTAAGAGAAAATAGGCTATGCATTGACATTGTAAAGTAGTTTTACACTATATGTGGTAAGTGTATTAACTTTTACAATAACTACTTTAAAAGTCATGTCAACGATGATTTCTAATTAGTTGATGGTATAAAATGTTTTTACACTGACAGTGTATAGCCATTAACTCATAACTTAACACTTCATTCGGTCCTTTTTATAAATCCGATTAACTAAAATTCACAAGAATTAAAAAAATTAGTTAATTTAGTTAGTAACATTAAATTTGTCTTAAATTTACATTTTTTTTCAAATATTTAATTGTTTTAATCTCTTTCATTAGTAATATATTTATTGTTTTGATTTTTAATGGTTATGAATAGACAAAGTAAGGTTTTAAAAATTCTCTCCATATAAGACAAAGTTAAACTCTCAAAGAATCTAAGACATTAATGTATCTTACCTACTATTTATTGAACATAGAGAAAAAGACTTATAATTAAACGTATTTTTATACAAAAATAATTAATGCATAAGGAAATTTAAATTAGTTCTTATAAAAAGGATCAAGCCAAATTTCTAATTTAGTTTTTATAAAAAGACAGGAGAGAATACAAAGTTACAAACATATATAATTTAACAGAAATTAAAGGTCTATTTAATTTTTTTGGAATTATGGGAAGTCAATTAAACTAACAAAATAATAAAGCCTTATAGAGTAATTTTTTTAATTCAAAATGTAGATCACAATTAAAAATAAAATAATAATTTCATACGTTCCGTGTAACTCGTAAATAAGTTTGCAGAGAGAAACGAGAGAAATGTAAGAATAAAGAATACATGTTATTAAAAGTCAAAGAAGACAAATAGTCACATAAATGTGATTTCCGCAAATGGTGCATATTAAATGCGAAGCCACTATATTTATGGCTAGACTTCAATGTTTCACATTGAATGTCGGAGAATGATTCCTTTTATTTGAAATTTTTATGTGAAAGTAGGAATTAGGATTATGTAAAAGTTTTGCATTTATTCTTGAGTTTAATGATCATATATTATCAGTGTAAAAATTTTTACATTATCATTTAAATAGAAATTACCATTAATATTACTTTTAAAGTATTTATTATAAAAGTCAACAAACTTATACTAAATGGTGGTTTATGATTAGATGACAATGTAAAACTACTTTATACTGTCAGTGCATAACTATTAAACTCTTTATTCTTTTTAATAAATAATATGTAGATGAGATTCTATCAAGCTTTATGAATATATATAAAGAGAAATAAGAATAATTTTACATAATTTTGTTCACCATTATTATTTAATACAAAAAAAATAATACACATTCATTATGAATAAAGATTGATGTAATTATTGGTTATTTATTAAGTTTAAGCATCAACACAAAGTAGGGCTTTTTAACCAAAGTTGTAAAAAAAAACTATTTACTAAAATAATAAGAAAAAAACAATTTACTGATCTGAGTTGCATTAGACATGGAGGCAAAAAAATATATATTTGAGGCGCACACTCACTAGTACTTTTTAAATAGGAGGCGTCGTGTTTAACATTTTTTCCCGGTTAAACAGGAGGTGCCAACTTACATGGCACCTCTTTTTCTTTTTTTTTTTTGCTATTAAAGGAGGCGCCATCTTAGATGGAGCCCCCAGTTTCATCCAAATTTTTTTTCTTCATTATAGGATGCACCAACTCACATGACCTTGCATTTAATTTTTTCTTTCCTCTCCATTACAGGAGGCGCCAACTTACATAGAGCTTCTAGTTTCATCCAATTTTTTCCTTCCATTACAGGAGGTGCCAACTTACATAGCGCCTCAAGTTCATCCAATTCTTTTCACAACACTGCTATACTGTCATGCACCATGACACTATTCATGCACCATGACAAGTGCAAGACAACTGTTCCATGAAGACAAAAGCCGCATAGAGTCATGGTGCATGAATAGTGCAACGTGCATGAATAGTATCATGCTATATGAATAGTGCAACATGCATGAATAGTGTCATGGTGCATGATTGCACAGCAGTGTCGCAGAAAAAATTGGATGAACGTGAGGCGCCATGTAAGTTGGCGCCTCCTATAATGGAGGGAAAAAATTGGATGAAAATGGAGGCTCCATCTAAGATGGTGCCTCCTTTGATAGCAAATAAATAAATAAATAAAATGGGAGGCGCCATGTAAGTTGGCACCTCCTATAACAAAGGAAAAAAAATTGGAAGAACTGGAGGCACCATGTAAGTTAGCGCCTCCTTTGATGGAGGAAGAAAAAAAAATTAAATGCAAGCACCATGTAAGTTGGCACCTCTTGTTTAACAAGGGAAAAAATATATTAAACGCAAGGCGCCAACTTACTTGGTATCTCCTGTTTAAAAAAAGGTGTCACCCACTGAGTGTGCACCTCGTATATATATTTTTTTGCCGCCATGTCTAAAACAACCAAAATTAGTAAATTGTTTTTTTATTATTATTTTAGTAAATAGTTTTTTTTACTACTTTGGTTAAAAAGCCCACAAAGTAAAGAATGAGGCATAAATCATAACAAAACATTCTTACGGAGTTTTCGTTTAATTTTTTTTGTCAAGTAATTTCTAAATTTGTTATGCATTCCTAAATTTCATTCCTTCGATCGATCATGAATTAGAGACCACTGATAGAATTAGAATAATTATTATTTTATTATTACTATGATATGTATATCAAATTGGGTCAGGTTAATCGAGTTTGGAACTCATTAACTCAATACCCAACCCAATTATAATTATGTTAACCAAATGAACCCAATCCAATCCAATGACCCAACTCAACCCACTGAAATGTAGTTGGATTGGATTGGGTTGATCGAGCTCACACGTCAATCTTGACCTACTTACACCCTTAAAAAAATGCATATTAACATCAACTAAAAATTGGTGCTAATCATGAAAAGTTGACGCTAACAGTTATTTTAGTGTTAAGTTTGAGGCCAACGTTAACATAATCAACACAAATATGGTTGCGCTAGCCAAAAGAGGTTAATGCTAATTAGTGTCAACTTGAGTTGTCGCTAAAAAGAGTTGACGTTACTCCTTTTTTAAAAAAATTGTCCCAAAGTTGACACTATTTTTTTTTCTTTTCCATCCCAATTAGCAATATCTCACATTGGTTCTCATCGTCAAAGTTTTTGAAGAACACATTAGCTTAAAAGAAGGTGATGGCTTTACCCACGATTTTAGTTCTATTTGCACATATCACAATCATATCATATCCCAAATTCTGAAAATGCAAAAACCAGTATAGAACATAACAAAAAAGAAATAAAAACATTGATATGAAATAAGAGCATCCTTGCCCAATGCTCCAAAATTTTTCCTATACATCAAATTTGGACTTCTTTATCATTCAAACAAAAGAAGAAGAAGAAGAAGCCAATATCAATGTTAATAATTCACGAAAAAACTAAATAAAAAAATAATTTTTTTAATAAAAATTAGAGGTGACAAAAAAAGCTTGACCCATCAAGCTGTAAATAAGGCTAGGATGGGCTTTGAAATTTAGGCCTAAAAAAGACTAGGGCAAATTAGCCCAATTTGATGAGTAGGGTAGGCCCATGAAATGTTGGGTCAAACATAATTGGGCCCATTTTGGCTTGATATTATTTTTTTAAAAAATTTTCCTTGTAAGATGTATATATATTTAGGTAAAAATTTTAGGTCAGTTTGACCTAGTCCACTAGGACTGATAGGCCAAGTTGGGCTAATAAATTTGTAGCCACTAGAAATGTGGGCTAGCCCAACCAAGCCCTCTTTCATGTCTTGGCCTGGCACGACCTATTTTGGCATCTCTAATTAAAATACAAACCTGATAATGTCCTTGGCAGTGGCACTTATTCGCTTTACTGATAAAGATACCCATTGACGAGGTCACATGATTTGCTACGTTCTCTTTGTAGAAGACATAGGTGAATGCGAATATGGGTTTGGTCCATGGATATGGAAGAAGAAGGGTTGTGAAGGTGCTGAAACTTCTCATTCTCGGTTATAGAGTTGGGACAAAAAGAGTCGCAATAGAGGAAAAGAGCAAGGTCATTAATGAAGCTAGAAGGAGTGTAAGTCATTGGAGTTACTGCTAGTGGAGTCGCATGCTGTAGTAGAGATCCATTGGGAGAGGAAAAGTGTGCAAACCATGGACATGCATTGGGAAAGGTGTAAAGGTAATAGTTGGCCCTAGTAGAAGAGCTCATTTGTAATGCACAAAGTTGTGGACGATTTGCATAAAGAGATTTTGAACTCAAAGTGTAAAGATGAAGAAGATAACAATGAATGAGGGTTAGGGTTTTGAGGAAAAGCACATCAGTTAAGAAAAGTGAGGATGGTTTTAATTACAAGAAAAAAAGAAAGGGGCAAAGAGAGTTTTAGATTTCGCACTAAAATTTAAAACTAACAGCGATCTAACTGACATTCATATTAAAAAAGTATTTTTACAAAAATTATTAAGCAAGTTGAAAAGGACAAAAATACTAACAAAAATTAATTTATTGTCAGCTTAGCTAACGTTAGCTAGTTTATGTTAATTGCACCAGTGTTGAAACCAACGTCAAATATCCAGAATTATAGGCTATTTTTCTTGTAGCAATAATACTACAGCATTTTCGCTATTTTGACAACTGTTTAATTGACACCTATGGTGATAATTGAAATCCATTCAAATTAATAACCATTTATTAGTGCCTATGCCATCAATATTTTGTAATCTATCGATAAAATTTTGACTGTAAAAATTCCATAAAGAATACCTTAATGTCACAACAAATAAGCTTCACTTGACAATAAGGACGAAACATCTTGTTTTGAATTGTGAGTAAGTAATAAAGGACAAATAAACTTGTTTATTTGACTTTGTGCATGTTTGGGAAGTATTTAATTCTCAAAGTAATCATTTTTTTAAATTATCTCAATAATTTGGTTAAAAAATAATATTTATTTTTCAAATAAGTTGAACAAAACACTTTACTTTGCATGCATGCATGTATCGTTTAATGTAATGTATTTTATATGTTGCACTAAATAGCATAGCATCAAGAGGACATTGACCACCCTCAAGATAATAATAATTAAGGAAAAGAAGGTTATTAATCTGCAAAAGTAAAAGGATCGATGAAGACTATTCAAGTTCTACCAAGTCATGTTTCTGGCACACCTCATAGCCCTACATGCATACATAGCTTCTAATTGAACGCCTTAACCTCAAATTGGGGCTAATTCTCATCCGTTTTGACAACCACCACCCAAGCATATCTTTACACACAATTTGATTCCCAATTTATGTCTTACATTTTGGGTTTGTTTTCATTTTTACCCTAAAGTGTAGAAACTATCGTCAAATATTTCATCATTATATATTATCACAACCTTTACCATTAAAATAATTTACCTCATGAGAAATTGAGAATGATGATACCAAGAAGTCTTATCTGACGAGGAGGAAGAGGAGGAGGAGGAGGATCAAGGTCATGATTATTGTGATGAGAAAATATAGACGACAATAAAGGATCAACTTGTGACTTTTAGGGATAGAAGGTGAGAAATAATTGTGTATTTTTTACTATTATTTTATCTTGTTATAATTTATATATTATATATCTCATATTATTAACATTTTTATTATTTAGTTTTCTTCTAGGAAAGAAGATCTCTTAGGTTTCTTATAGGTAATTCCTTAATGCTTTAGAATCTCAACATCACTTGTTAACCCTTCCTTTGACACTACTCCTTTAACTACCAGACCATCTGATTGTAACACTCGTTTTCCTAATGTGTGATTCAGTGTTTTGATAACTAAAAAGTGGAAATTAGATATGTAATATAGGTAATTAAAAGAAATAAATGAATTGTTGTTATGTATGGTTTGTTGTATGTAATGATGGTTGTGCGTTGTTTGTTTGAAAATTTTGATTTAAATTTAGGAAACATGTAGTTGAGCCAATCTGGATGTGATATGAGTATATTTTGGGCTTTTGAGATAAAACAGTTGAGTTAGACCAGTTATGGGGATTGGTTTGGTGAGTCATGATTCTCAAATAGACCAAAGTTGGTGTGAGAGCTCCAGGAGTTCAAATATATAAGGGAAAGGAAATGGGGACTTTCCTCTCATTTTTCTCAGTCTCTTTTTCTCTCTTTACTCTCTCTCTATCTCTCTCTAGAATCTCTCAAGTTTTAAGGTGTCCTAGGGGTTTTCAAGCTCAATTTAGTGAGTTGGTAAGAGAAGGAGCAATTCTTGGAAGGTTTTGGCTCAAGACACCAAATTCTCAAGGAACCTAAATTCAAATTCAGGAACTTTTAGAGGCAAAGGAAGCTTACTTTGATTATAAGTTGGTTGATTGGTTATTGTTAAGTATGATTCTTTTATTAGTTTGGATTGAAAACTGGTTGGATTGGTTTTATGTGGAATTTTGTGTTAGAAATGGGTTTTCTTGGGTTTGAAGGATTTGTTGGTGTATGTTGTTTTATTTGCAAGTTTTGCTAAATATATTGCTTTTGAATGTTGTGTGCATCTGTTGGATCTTGTTTGAACTGAATTAGAGTAAGGATGAGAAAAAGATAAAATTTTGGGTTTTTGTTCGAAGAGAGTTGCCAAGTAAGAGTGCCCTAGAGCTGGGGAAAAGCTGTCGAGTTGAAGGTTCGCTGAGCGACCACTATTGTCGCTGAGCGAGTGTTCTTAAGGTAAGATGAATGAGTGAAGAAAAGGGGAGATTCGTTGAGCAAAAATCACTTCTCTAAGCGAGTGATCATCAGAATTCTGGAAATTTTCCAGAATGTGATTCGCTGAGTGAGTCTAATACTCGCTGAACGAAGGATGGGTGTTACAGAGTGTGCTGAAGTGGTTCACTAAGCGAGACTTGTCCTAGCTGAGTGAATTGGAGCCCTAGAGATTTATGGCTCTCTGTTGTGAGTATCTCGCTGAGCGAAAAATATGTTCGTTGAGCGAGAATGATGCTTAAGACTTGGCTGCTCTTTAGAGTGGCTATTTGTTGAGTGACATCCATGTTCGCTAAGCGAAGGGTTAGAGAAAAGCTTGGATTCGCTGAGCGAGACTTACATTCGCTGAGTGAGAACCTTCGAGAGGGAAGTGTGCTCTCTGCGTAGAAGGTATTGGCTATGCGAGCATGTGTTTCTATGTGTTGTGTGAGAAGTTTTAAGAAATTGGTGGTTGAGTGGAAGGTTGCTCAAGTAAAACCTCCACTAGTTGTGATGGTGAGATATCTTACAGAGGGTTTTGGTTTCTTAGATAGGACCTCACCTAAGACGTGTAAGATATTTCTCAAGGTATGTGCTGCTTGGATACAGCCAAGAGGCTAGATTGGGCCTGCATGAAGTTGGTAGTGATTATAGGACCACAGGTGGTGCTGAGTAGGCCACGTAGTGTTGCGTTGTCATATGCATATATGAATGGATATTGATGAATGGTTGTGATTAAGTTGATGTTGTCGTGAATCATGCATTTACATGCATATGTTGTGAGCTGAGGTTCTGTGGGCCTCAAGTTATGTGTAGGTAGGCATGCAAGTTGGTTGGTTGACAAGAACTACGGCTTTGATGAGCCTCTAACCTAGTGCTTGGATAAGACATGGGGTCTAAATGATAGGCCTTGGGATGAGTGAATGGATAATTTCGCAGGGGCCAAGGTGGTGCAGGCCTTGTGTCACGGTAAGCCACCACCCACATTCACTTGTCCTGACAAACCACTAAGCTTATTCATAGATCAGAGTTTTGATAATCCTTGAATGGTGCTTAGAAGGCCATGGTAGGAGATAAAACCTAGCTGATCCCCTGGAATGTAGAAAATCTCTCAAGAGTCGTGTCATTCATGCATTAACATGTGGGGTTGAAAGCATGATGTGTTGTAATATATGTAACCCATTCTTTGATGAATTGGATTTCAAATTGGTAATTGATGGCTTGATGATATCAATTGTACATTTTATGTTTGTTTTGTTTTGTAAGCTTAACCTTGCCTTGCCGTTTTGTTTTGTTATGGTTGCTGTTGTTGCTGATTGTCGTTATATTTTGCTGTGACTGTGATGATCACGTCGTTTGGCATGGGAGCAGAGGGTGAAACTTCAATAGACCTAACTTCCCACTGTTGATGCACAGACGCCTTTTATGGGTGGATCTTTTGGAAGATCTTTTTGAGATGTTTGTATATGTGGTATAGTTGACTAGTTGTAAGGAGTTTTGTTTTTATATCTCTCCCTTGGTTTTGTATAATTGGGCCTATATATCGTATTATTATATATATTATACATATATTTTATATAGCATGTATAGTATCATAATAGTGTGTTGTTTATTTATTAGTGAAAATATTAATAATGTATGAAGTAGTAAGTGGTACTGTAGCAACAGAGGGTCGTTACACTTTTTATATAAGAAAAGGATTTTATTGAAATATGAGTGCTAGATATGCCTAAGAATTAAATAACATCAATGGGGAGGTACACAAGTGGAATAACTAAAATTTAATCACTATTTTCTAGCATGTAATACTCCCATAATTGATGAAAATATAGTCAAAACATTGAATTCACAATAGAAACCACATCTAACATAATATAACATTACGTAATAGTGAGAATCAGGACAACAATACTAATACATAAAAAGCTTCTTACATATGAAATTTACAACAATTCCTAAAAAATCAATGTATTGTGTGAGGTGGTAACATTTTTGTAATATTGATATGGACATTCTACATTGGTTGTTGTAGAATCAAATGAGAAAATACTCTCTATATTGGTTGCCTTAAGAACTGATACAGAAAGTACATTCTAGATAAGTTGTTTATCAATTGATATGGAATGTGAATGTCCTTGCAACTTTTGAAATTCTTGACAAGACTTTCTAAATCGATTATACAAAGAATCGATCTATAAAGCATTTTCTAGATTAGTTATTTGTACAATTAATGAAAAATGTTGATGCATTTTCTAACTTTTGAAATTCCAAATAAGACTTTCTAGATTAGTTCTTAATACAACTAGTTTAAAAAATCAATTATAAGTTTTTTTTATTTTAGTAGCGCATTCAGATTTTTATTCTCACTCTAATTTTTCAAATCCTCGTTCTCTAGTTCTAAGATACCTTGAAGAAAGGAATCAAAGGATAATCAATTCAACGTACCCCTTAATCTTCCTTTGTGCAAGTATGACTTCAGTATACGTTTTCTCATTATATTTCTCTCAGTTTTATTTTTCTGGATATGTATGTTCTTTATCAATATGTTTCGCTCAAACCCTAACCTTATGAAATATGCTTCCTCCATTCCTTCATGAGGTAATGTTCTATCTCTTTGTTTTGTTATCTCTCTCTTATAATTTTTTCAAAACCTTTACCTTGTTATCTTTCTCTTTCGTTCTCTTTCTCTCATAGGTGGCACATGAGAGTAATGCTTGAAGACAATGTATTTGAAGGATTAATAACAATGTGTTCAAAGGGAAAAGCATTGTCCTCAACTCGCTTAAAGAAATGTTTTCTTCCATAGACAATAATAGGGAGCACATAAACCTTCTCTTTTCTAGTTACATGGACCACATGTGGAAAATTTTCCTGTACTTTGTTTTTGTTTCCATTTGATTCAATAGGAATGTCAACTTTTCCTACAAGTTACCTTTATTATTTCTTTTATTCTAGAATTCTTTGATTATAAATTTACCACTTGAGTTATATTCACTCATCTTTGTTAAAATTTCCTTTCGAAACATAGGTGGAAGCTTTAACAAAGATGAATAAATATCTCCCAAGTGAAAAATTTACAATCAAAGAATTGTGGAACAAAAGAGAGAAGACCGAGCTAGCTCGGAGGAAGGAATTAGCATTGCTATTATATTGAATAAAAAAAAAAGAATGAGCTTGTCAAATTTCTCACATTTTGGGCCATGTAACCAAAAAAAAGGTTTGTCATCTCTTTATGGTTATTTGTGGAAGGAAACAATCCCTTAAGCCAGTTGATGACAATTTTTTCTTTTCCCTTCAAACACATTGTTTTGAGTTTAGTCATTATAATAGAGAGATTGTATTAGTTTAATCATTGTAATATGAAAATTAAACTTGTATTTTATATATATATATACGAGAAGTATCACTTATATAAATAATGAAATGAAATTATTTTTCATTTTTCAACATCTATTTCCTTTTCTATATTTATAGTTTTTGGAATTGGAATATTATATATTTCATAAATGTATTGCAGTTGTATTATTTAAAAAAAAAAACTAAACTTTCTACATCGATTGTTACCATGATTATCCCTCAAGGTCACTTGCAAAGGACACTCTGCTTCATCGACTTTTTAACTTGACCTTAGTTTAGCTTGTTCATCTTTCATTTGGCATTGGCACATGTGAATTTAACATTTGGAGATGGCTCTGAGCTTCTCAGATACCTGCATATGTGGGTTTTAACAGAACATAGGGAAAACAAGTTCCCTTTCTAACGAACCATAGATATAGCAATTAGCCACAAAAACTTCAACACACAAAGTAGGGTACAACTTGCTTTAGGCTAGCCAAAGGAACTAGGTTCCATTCCAATCAACCACTGAGCATTGAGCCAAAGTGCTCCAATGCGAAGACATCCGACCTCTAAGAACACTACCCAGACTCTCACTCACAGAACATTGCCCTGAACTTTGGCAAATGCTCTGATATCACCAAATGTGGGGACCTAACTAGTTGGGATTATAGTTAATTAATATTCATTTAATGTTGTTCAATTAAAGCATCTTTTAATTAAATTTGGTGAAAACCCAAGTAATTTTTTTCTCTTTTGAAAGTAAACCCGTGTAAGCAGTTCATAAAACATGGAACTTGTATCAAATAAACATCATGTAATACCCTCTACAGGGAAAAATAAAATAAAATGGCCACTTAGAGTGACCGCATCTGTAAGTACCTGATAAACAGTGTAAATATATATATATATATATCTTAAATATAAATCAACCCGAACAATTAGACAAGTACAATCCTCAATAATTAAAAACACAAGATAAAACCTTTGAGGAAATGCTCTTAGCCATCAATACCTAATAACAATTATATACTGGGTATTGGGTTTTAGGAAAACATAAATCATAATTATCAAAATGAAAAGTTCCATGCACACTTCATGAAATAAATAAGTGTACAAGTTTACAATCCAAATAAAAGTGTCATAAGGTAAGGTACAATCCTCCAAATGAAACTAATAATTTCGTAATCCCAAACTACACACAAAAACTTACAAAACCCATGAACACCGTAAACTCTCCTCAAGACTAGCCTTATTGGCTAGGGGTCTTGCCACCTTACTTAACATCGTATGATTGACTAGGGTCACTACCATTTGGGGAGTCACTAGGGGAATCCCTACCTTCCCCACTACCATCTCTATCATTGCTTGCTTGGGCTATTAACTCTATAGTGTCCTATAGAGCTCTCGAGGACTCGATAGTCTAAAAGAAGGTCAGCATGCGCTGTGGCGCTGCCTTCTTAACAATCATGAGAGTTTTATCACCCATTAACCTAATGGTTGGAGGACCCTACTGCCCATCCTGACCATGACCTCTCCTCTATCTCTTAATTGAGACAACAGAGACTACTACTACTCTCCTTTACTCCCGAGGTGCTTGCTCCTTCGAGGCAAAAGCTATTGAAGCAATGTAAAAAGAGGGAGTAAAGGTCCTGAACTGGTACATTTTCTTGTCCACAAGCATGGACAAGTGCACATCTTGCACTACTAGCATGGCCTAACTAAGGTTAGCGTTGTCTGGATGCCTTTACCAGAAAATGACATGTCTAGAGAATACTCTACAGTAGTTCAGTCGGTCTAGTTACTTACCATGCTATGTCCACTTACTATCCCTGAGTGTGATCCACATATAAATCGTTTTGTCCATCGGCTACTTAATGACAAGCAAGGCCACCGCTAAGAAACAAAACAAAAGCAAAGGGCGTGAGATAATAGAAGGAGACCAACACATCAAAGAGCATATAAGCTCAGGGGTATGCCACCAATTGGTAGGGACCCACACACATGCACATAATCATAACAAACTCAAGGTAAGCACTCACTAATAATGACCCATTCACAGATACACTAATCATAACTACTAGAAAGGGTATGCTGAAACACCCCTACTTTTATTTATTGAATTGTTTTTCTAATTATTCTATATTTATCTTTGGAAAGCTGAATGAGAATCTCAAACATCTAATTCCCACAATTATGTTTGAATTAGTGAGTACTTGTTAGTTTATATTTCTAATAATTTTTTTTGGACTGCAGCCCTAGAAAGGATAAAATGACTATTTTGCCCTTATAAGGCCAAATAATTAAAAAAAATAGATAAAAATAGTTATAAGTGTCTGAAATTTATTTTTAAGTCATTAGTATTCTTACAATAATTAATAATAATTTCAAAATTTTTTGAAAAAATTATTGAGATAATTTTTGTAAAAATATTCCTAGTTGACTATGAAAGCTAACTAGAGACTTTTTAACCTCAAAATATTTGAAAAATTTATATTGAGTATATTTTCATTATTAAAGTTTTATTTTGAGGGAAAAATAGCGAAAAACCCCAAAATCACCGTTATTTATCAAAAATTTGATTTATTAGCCAAATAAATGACCTTTTTAGTAAAATAATTATTAAAAATTATATATAAATTGGAAAATTCAGAAAAAATTTTATTAGACTAAAAAAATATATATGAGGATGTGGTGTGGCCATATTTGCTCAAAGTTAAGCCAAAAATCCAATCTATTTTTATTACAATAAACAATATTTAATTATTTTTACTATCTAATAATCATATAAAATAAAAAATTGAATTTGCTAACCCCTTTGCTTCTGGATTAGTGCCAATTATTTAGCCAAATGGAGGAAAGGACACTTAAAAATATTATTTTAATGATTTGAGTATAATAATAAATCCTAAAATAACCTATTTTTGACCTATAAGTACCCCCTTCAACCACTCCACTATTCTTCATTTTCCCCTTCAAAAATTTGCCCCCCTCCCCTGGTTTATGTTGGCTGAACCTCTTCCTCCCACCTTCAAGCCTTGAAATTTGTTTTTCTTCACCATTAAATCACCACCAACAACTATTTTAGGTCTTAAACCTTAATACCTCCTTTCCTCTCCTAACACAATCAACAAGCCATACTTAGAGGTAAAGGAGGAGTGAGGTTTAGCTTCAAATATTGGATTCTTAATGGGTTGTTGTGTTGTGATACCCTTTAAACCCATACTATTATGACTAATCCTATTATTATTATATGTATATATATTTATTTAGTTCTTGTTTCATTTTGCTTTTTGTTCATTTCAATGCCATTTATTTTATGTTCTATTTAATTTTGTTACTCCTGTTATTTATTAATTCTAATGTTGCTATTTATTTCTTTGTTCTATTTTTGTTTCTTGCTTTATTTCATTGTCATTTATATTCTTGCCCATTTATTTATTGCCATTTACTTTATTGTTTATTTAATTCTTGCCACTTATCTTTATGTTGTCTTAAGTTGTTATTATTTTCATTTCATTGCTTATTATATTTACTTAAGCTCTGGTATTTAATTTTATTGCCATTAAAATTTATTGTCATTTATTTCATTATGTTGCCTTTTTTTATTTTGTTAGAACTCTAACTTTACATTCCATTATTGATGATAATCCACTATGCCTTAAAACTTATTATTAAACTATGATTAATTATTATTTGAGCTCATTTTTATATAAGTTACTTATTTTAAATCCAATTTATAATCTTGGATCACTTGTAATTAAAATTGTTAAACATATTTTTCCTTAATGGGCTCAGCCTTTTTCTTAAAATAAGGTTAGGAAGAATTTTTTTTATACCTAACCATATGATAACTAAACAACTAAAATAAATAAAGTTGGTCAAGGAATAAATATAAATTATAGAATGAATTTTTTTCCTAGTTCACTTAGGAAACACCTCAAATTTTTATTTTTATATACAAATGGATTTAGAAAGAAAAACAAACAAACATGGGTATTTTTCTTTAAAAGGGCATTCGGCCCATTAGTAAGAAAAGGGCACTAAATTAATTTTTCTATACAAAATGAATACAATCAAATTATTTATACCAACTTAACTTAAAATAAAAATAAAGGCCTAAGCTAGTAGGGCAAATTTGGCCTTTTTAGTGTAAATTAGGAAAAATGAGTTTCTTCAATAAATTTAAGCATCTTGGCAAATAATCAATTTAGCTCAACTTGGTAAAAGTAGACCTTAGGGTTAGTTGGAAACTTGGAAGGAAAATTTTTACAAAGACAAGATTTTTATTTTTATGAACTAATTAAAGTTTGGGCAAGAAACAAAGTTTTAGTTTACTTTGAAATTATATAGGCTTTCGGCCCAACTAGAAAAATTTTAGAAGATGAAATTTTCTTGGATAAATTTTAATTGTCTTGGCATCTAATTATTATCAGTCTAAGGTTGGTGAAAAGGTTTGTGAAGAATCTCTCATGTAACTATTATTCCTAGACAACTCATGCTTAGTATAGGAAAAAGAGTAATTTTATTCAAATAAATTCTTTTCTAAGTAAATGTTTTTGTCAACAAAATGAAGTGCATGCACTTGCAAATAAATGATATGCTTTTTTTTTAGCAAAAATGGGAAAAATAGAAAATATCAAATTGTACTAAAAGGAAATAACTAAAGTGGAGCTCTAAGTATGCTTTGTGATTGTAGCATAGCCTGACCTTCCACATCAGAAAATAATTTCTCTCAAACTTTAATTACTAAATTGTTTTCATATTTATGGATTAAGAGCTTTACCTTTAAAAATAGTCTAATTTGAAAAATTAGAAAGCAGAAGGATAAATCAAAGAAATTAAATTAAGAAACTACATTTAAAAGTATGTGTGTATAAGCATGAACTATATATGCAAATTTTAATTGTTGATATTTTCTTTGCTATACTTATCATTTTGAATTCTTTCTGAGTTATTATAAACGTAATGAATGAATGTAATCTCTGTAAAAAGTGATTTTGAAACTCTACTGGATTATCTAAAGAGTATGTCTTGAAACTTAAAAAGTAATTCATAGGAAACCCCCAGTTGAGTTAGGACCATGTTGAGAAGCATGAGTGCTTGTGTCTAGAAAGTTACAGTTTGGAACATTGCAGGATGAAAGAAAGAGACCATTGTTCAGGTCTTGAGGGTAAAGATGCTGAGTTATGAACATCCCAATGGCCATGTTAGCGCCTTAAGCTGGGATAAATCACATAAATTGACTTAGGTAACCTTGATGCCTACTTAGCATCACCATGATTGGTGAAGTGTATATCCCTGATGGGTGTGTGGCCCTCTCCTCGAGGATGATGATTACGACATGGATGTTTGTATATGAGCTCCCAATCACTTTTCAGTGATTCCTGATGGTTAAAATGAATCATAAGAGGTAGGTATGGATCCATACGTCAAGTAAAGGTCTATGAGTGAGTGATTCCCACAATTGATTGCTTAATTTATTGTTTGTAAGCTGTTAAGAAAATGAATGAGGCTTATATAAACCTCACTCTCTTTTTTTCTATTTCTTTTCATAAACGATCGCGATATGAGTAGATAAACCTCTTCCACAAAATGACGAACATTTATATCACATACAGTCCCCAAGGACATTGGGCCTATGACCTAACCGCCCAATATTTCACTTAGTAGGGACGTGTGACTTTCACGTTCATATCCCCCATTCTAGACATCTTCCTCCCCAAGCAGCAGCTGACTCTACCTATGACCTTATCCACTACCGCATTCAACTACTTCGTTAGAGGAGCACAACCACCTCCATCGTTACCAGTAAACATTGACATAGTCGACACTCCTTTTTTCAGATGGACGACGGCCCAGACATCGACATCATGGCGATCCTAATGCCCTATCTCCAGTTTCACAAGCCACCACCCGTGATCTTGCCTTACCTCGACACAATTGGGTCATCATCCAAACCTTCGGAACACCCAGGCGAGGATAAGGACGTGGTGGACTCAAAGGACAGCGAGACGATGGACAACGTCACATTATATCAAATACTTATATAAATATATATACAACATCACGAGCACAACACAGTACAACAAGCCTCATACATCTTTCAATATGCATGTCATGCATGCCCTCTAATCAATCACTCACTACTCTTTCATTAGAACTCATGACGTATGCCGGTATCTATAACCAACATAATCTGACGCCATACACCCCATACCAGGCATTTTACACTCCATACGAAGCATTTCCACCCTATGGGTGTTTCACAACTCGTCTCAACTTATTATGAGACCATGTCATATAAGTCCTTATGGGACAACCACCTGTGTACGAGGCATTTTGCCCTCACTGGCTTTAGGAATCCAAATATGATTCATGCTCCCTGAAGGGTAGCCACCTCATGTCTATCATGATGCATGATGAATACTATTAGTCTTTTCCTCTTATTAATGCCAGGATGAGAGGAGCGAAGATGGATTTATAGAGAAAAGCCCACAACCTCATCTAAATTTTCCTTTCCTTACCCTAATTCCATTCTCAATTTCAAAACATAACTTTTCTTTCAAAAACTCCTTCAAAAGAGATTAATCATAAAACAGACACATTAGGAATACAAGGGACGCCTAGACTTCATGCACAAGTCTAGGTATCAACCTCATTAGTCTTATGCTTCCAAAACAAATTTCAATTTCCAAGGCCCATAAGTTTTAAGAGAAATTGTCACAATAAACTCTTTAAGATAAATAGTTGGGTGAAGAAAGCATTCAAGCATTACTCATCTCATCAGATATCAACATCATTTAAAAAGGGCTTTATCATGCAAACTTCTCAAATAAAGTTTCAATTTCAAACATAGCCAAAAATGGCATTCACCATACTCAAGGACCCCTCTAGTCCAAAACTCATAAAACTTACCATCTCCCTTATCATCCTTGGGTATTCTCATCATTATTATCTTATTATGCTGTTGGATGAAACTAATTGGCCTGCACGTAATACGATGTCTCTCACAGACTATGGTCACAAGAAAAGAAACTACAACATCATCTCATACTCATACATCATCATAAAGCAACTCATAATCACATATATATGTGCTGTAGCAAACATTCATCATGCCCACATTCATGCATCACATACGTACATCTCAAACATCTCAGTGATGTCAAACAGCATACATTTCCTTTATAGGAGTGCAAACAGAACAGATCATGCAACATCATCATCTTAACTCATATATTTACATCACGCATCAAACTTATAACAACACAGGCAGGCATTAATGAGTAACTTAAGCATAAATGCGAGCAAATAAAAATTAACCACAAGCTACCCAGCAAGGAATCCACCAGGCACATATAACTGTAGGATACTTCTACAGTTCTCACAAACCTCTAATTGAGTTAACATCACTTTCTTTTGAAAGATAGAGCATAAGACTTCAGGCCTACCCATTGGCTTTGGCTACTACACCCACATCAACATCAAATCCAAATATACTACAAAAGCATCATGTAAAGCAAGGGTTTAAGAACCTCTTTACAACTCATTCAACCTTCTTACTTTTCTTAAGCTCATACATGGACATATACTTGGACAAGTTCAATTCCATCCACCTTTAGGGTGTAGGAAAATAGGAAAATGATTCCCATTGACAGACTCCATCTCAACACTCCACAATATGTCAATAGCCACAAACAACATTCCACTGTCTTGCCCAAAATAGATTTAACATGCTTCAAGAGGAATATTCACCAAATATTCAACAAAACTCCAAAAATTCCCAAACCATAAAGGTTAGAAATAGGACATCTAGGGCAACATGCCCACCCAAGGATTTAGATTAATTCCACCCAGGCAACTCACATGAAACAAAACAACACAAAACAAATGTTGCCCAACCAGTGTAACAACCACATACTTAACATGAAAGAAACATCTTACTTCCCACAGTCTTAGTTAAGGGTTGGCCAATGGCCAAGGACACATTTAGACTTAGTTCTCATAAATAAACACATAGGAAACAACTCCATATCAACTTCACATTCTAACCAACTCCACAAGACTTACATAGTCCATAAACCCACTACTATGCTACATCTCCACAACACTGAACTCTTCTTGCCAAAATATTCGACCAATATTAAACAGATCTCAGAAAAATACCAAACCACTTGAGTTTGAAATGAGGCATTTAGAAATACAACTTCACAAAAAATCAAGACTCAACTCTTCAAGACTAGTCCACATGAATTTTCACAACACCAAGCAGAATCAAGCACAAAAGTCAGCAATACATCCATTAAAACATTAAGTTTCTTGGCTCTAATTGTGGCCTGTAGAGTACCTTACAGCTTCTAAGCACTTCAAGATTCCTCCTTGAATCCCCAAGGCTCAAGTTAAACATAACATATCATAGTCATATACATCAATCCACAATCATAATCATCAGAACACAAAAATCAACATATAATTACAATAATTATAAAAACTACCGACTTAGAGCTATAAGTAATTAGGAGCAATGTGCTCCTAACTGAAACTACTCACCTACCACAGGTAGACCATCTCACTACCCCCTTACCTTGGGTGTGAGAAGATCTTTGTTCACTACCCAATTATCACTTGCACACTTCGCTCCTACGCAACCTCTGATATGCAATCAATGCAATTTCTTCACCGATGGCTCGATTAATGATCAAGACCTGTCAAAATGAAGAGGGCGATAAGTACTTTGCAGAAATTAGGTTGCATGTGAGATCAGAAGGCCATAGGGCCTCACATACAAGCCCATCAAAACACTTTGAAAGAAGGGAAAAAGGAAGAGTTTCACCGTAGTGACTTACCGCAAGTTGCGAGATGGCTAGATCTGATGTTATTAGGGCTTTGTAGGTGAGCTTTGGGCATTTCTCTGAGCTTGGAAACAACTCAAGTTCAAGGTAAAGAAAAGGAAAGTGACATGCAAGGCTTTTAATGGGTGGTTTGGAGGTTACCCATGGAGGTGATGGTGGAGGTTTATGGTGGTGGTAGCTTAGTTAAGCTTGAGGTGGCCTTAAGGTGGTGAGAATAGCTTGCAGATTTGGAAGGAAGGACAGGAGGAGATTGCATGTAGGGGTCGTGGTGGTGGTAGGTGGCTCACAGTGGCTTCATGCAAGGTGGTTTCGAGGTGGCTTGGTGGTTGCCAAGGGTAGTTAGTGGTTGTGCATGGGGTGGTGGTGCAAGGTGGAGGGTGGCAGTGTGGAGGCTTTGGGGGCTGTCGTGGTGGTTTGAAGGGGAAATAGAGTGGGGAGGTGGTGGTTGTTGTGGTGGTTACGGTTTGAAAAAGCTTGAGGGGAAAGGGGAAGAAGGATCAAGAAAGAGAAAAAGAAAGGGAATGGGGAGGATGAGAGAGCAAGAGGGATTGAGGGGGCTTGCTTGACAAAGAAGAGGAAGTAGAAAGGGGTCGTCAAGAGAGAATTTAGAAGGGAGGGGGAGTTCCTAATTTGTTACAAAAGAAGGTCTCAGGTTTAAAAAGGGGGGGGGGGGGGGTGGCTTTAGTATGTCTAAATTTATAGGTACTAGGTTTAGTTTATAAGGTTTGGAGTATTTTAGTTGTAGGTAATGGGTTTGGGTTCAAACATCATATTTTATAAAGGTTGCCTTATGATTTATGGGTAGGTTCTTAAGGCTCCAAGGAGATTAATGGATTGATCTCATTGTTTCTATATTACAATTGTGGGTATGTATGGAGGGGTGTTAGCCCTTGGAAGCCATAGGAATGTCGGATTCCTTATAGGATAGCTAGGGAATAACCCACTAGCTAAAGCCATAACGCAATTTGGGTTTCTAAATGCATATGCATAAGTTAATAACAACTAGTTTTAATAAAACATTACATATATTTCTAAAACTAATTATAATTTAAACATATATAAGGAGTATTTTTATAAAACTCATAATTACAATTAAAATACTTCTCCAAGTAAATGTAATCAATTAAAATCTTGTAGCAACGTAGTATACCTTAAGAAATCTATTTAAGAGATTTAATATACTTTAAATTCATAACTCAGTTGTTATAGTGATATATAGTTATACTAAAGCTTTTGTATATTGTTAAACTCACAAACAATTTCTATAGCAATATTTAAATATAATAAAAAGCTTATATATACATATAAACTCATATACCAATTGTTATAGCAACATATGTTTATATGTAAGAACTTATATTTATAACCAAAGCACTTTCTTATTATGAAAATATATTTTAAGATCTTTGTATCGATTTATATAATATAAAGGATTTATTTTAAAAGGATTTTCATATTAAAACTTAAAATACTATAGCAATATATATATATATAATATTGAGAAAGCATGTTTTAATCTCAAGAAATATTTCTCAATTTTTATAAACACTTCCTCATCTATTTAATTAACAAAATCACAGCTAATCAACATAGTTCAAAAACATAAATCTCAATTCATAAATTATAAATAAATATAACTCATTGTGATAATATTCTAATTTAATAAATATCCCATAATTGAATATTGTCTCTTTAAAACATCTAGCCACATGTTTATTTGCAAAACTTGGCTTTAAATAGCCTAAACCCAAAATAATATAATATAATTATCAATGAGCAACATTTTTCCAACAAATATAATGATTTAGAAAACCACTCATATTCCTATAAATATAAATATATATATATATATATATATATATATATATATATATAAAGGGTATTTGTAAAACTAGCATTTAAATATGCATGAGCATGCATTTATACGAGCTTGTACTACTACAAGTTCTTAAGGGATCAAGTACTTGCCCATAATCAGGGTGCAAGGTACTTAGCCATATTTACTTCCTAGAGTTAAAACTCAAGGTGTTACACAAGTAGAGTTACACTTTCAAATTAAGCAAATATGCTCCAATCTATGAAACTTGTTTGTAAGCATCTACAAATTATAAAATTTGATTTACTTTTTCTTTTAACTAATCCTACATCTTACATGTGGTCATACGTATTAAATTATTATCAAAATTTTGAATTTATAAAGTAATTATTACCTAACATGTAAAATTTTAAACAATAAAAGATCGAACAAATATTTTCTTTAATAATATTTTATGTATTTGACCACTCCAATTAAAATTAATCTAGTTCCATCATTGTCTAGAAAGTGATTTTTTACATCAGTTTCAAAACTGATTTAGAAAATACTTACTTTTAATATATTAGTTAATTTCATGCCAATCTAAAAGTTGAAAGCAACTGATATAAAACACAATTTTTATACTAATGGATAGGTCATATTTATATTATGTGCCATCCAAGTAACAGTCTAGTAGTCTTTATCAAGTTGAATTTTCCAGCATGATACCTTCACACTCTCCAGAAATAACAGTTCAAACTTGTAACAGGATTCAGGTTCCATTCTGCATATGACAACTTTCCATTTTGGCTTTTTTCTTTGATCCAAAGCCAAGTCCTAACGTTAATTAAGTCAATCGTTTCCTCTATAACGAAGGCAAAATTCTTGAAAACTTTTTGGTTCCTTCCAATCCATATATGGACCATAAGATTACCAACCAAATCACATTCCATATGTTTTTATATTCCTCCCAAAAAGTCATATATACCACCGTGTAAAAGAAAATGATTGATTCTAGTATTTGATAAAACTGAGTGTATCCCCAACTAGCAATAGCATTTTTGCCATATTTCATGAGTCATTTCACACTCAAAAAATAAATGATCAACATATTCCATGTCTTTGTTAGACATAACGCAATTAGTAGCATTTAGATCAATAATACCCCCATGATCACTCTCCATGCAAAAGCTTAAAGCTTAAGAGGTGATGCTTTGGCATCCTAAATCTGATTGAAGACTAACCTTCCGTTTGATCCGCATTCTTCTGTTGTATCGCTTAGGCAAATTTTACAATGTATGTGCCTAAGGACTCTGCCATCCATTGCCAAGAGTCATTTCCTTCCCTTACATCTTGGAACCTGTGACAAAATTTAGCAAATCCTGCAGTAACTCTTTTCCCTACTCAAACAACTCTTTTTTCCATAGTTCCACCTCAACTCCCAATTCCATATACCTATTTTAGCATCCTTGTTTTAACATGGAAAGAATATTTTCCAATATTTCTTGTTCAAGCCTTTTACTCTTTCTCATTTTCCACCCTTTTACGTATTTTCATATCAAACCAGTTTTGTTTATCAAATCAGTTATGATCTGATTAATTATTCCAATATCCCTCCACCATGGGGAACTAATTCCATCCCACTCCCCTGCCAAAGATGGATAAGAATCCCCCTTAACACTAACACTTTATTCCATAGAGAATTACTCTTATTTAGAAATTGCCACTTCCACTTGCCTAATAGGACAATATTGAATTTTTCGACATCTTTCACTTCGAGCCCACCCTTTTTTTTTGCTTTACACATTGTATCCTTTTTAACCTATGCTATTTCTCTTTCCCCATAAAAATTCATGTGAATCCTCTTTGTAGAAGATAATACCCTTTTTGGTGCCAAATAGAAAGACATACATCATACACACGGGAATGTTAGAGAGGACGGATTCAAAAGAACAACTTAATGGAAACACAATAAATCTTCATATCATATTGAATTTGTGGTTTAACTAATTCAAATATCGTCATCATATTATTATGATTATTATCGTTATCATCATCACTATTATTATTATTATTAATCATCCATTTTGAGTAGTGGAATGTAGAGAATAAACAAAGATATGAGGTGGGAGTTGAAAGGACTAACATTATGTTGGCTAATGAAGCAAACCTCACCCTCCATCTGTTGATAGGAATAAGTGTTGTCATATAGTACAGAAAAAAATTTCCCTAGGAATATAAGTATTTCGTTGACTAAGAAATTGTACTTATTATTTGTTAGGAATTCCATCCAAATCTTTCTTTGCTACTAATAACTAAACAAATGAAATTCAATGTTACAAGTAATTAAACAATCAACCAATCTTTAAAAGGACGAGCCACCACTCCTTTAATGACAATACAACTATAAATATATCTACCTATTATGAGTTATAATTACACTAATAATTAGAATAAGTTATGGATTGACCAAATAATGAAGTTGGTTGTTTCCTCAAAATAGTAGTTTGTTAATTAACCTCTATACTGGCCTAAAATATTAGACTGAATCCTCAATTTAGTTTCTGAATTTGTAATGGTTAATTAAATTGGTCTTTAAAATTAATAAAATGACAAAATAGGTTTTGGAATTGTAAATTATCAATTAATTTAATTAGTCCTTGCTACTATAATGAATGTCAAATTGGTCCCCCAAAAATAAAGTAACAAATAGTCCCAGAAATTATGTATTATCATTTAATTTAGTCCTTAAAATTGTAATAGATGGCAAATTAGTCCATAAAATTTAACAGGCTTACTTTTACTTTTGTTCAACTTTCAAAATTTTGCAAATTATGCTTGGAATAAACAAAGGAATGCCCGAGAAGAGAAGTTGAATTGTGTGTTGTGTATTTTCGAAGACTTTTTGAAAACAAGGTTTTCATACAACTTTAAAGCACTTTGCAAAAGATTGTCCACAAAAAGAATGTGAAGGATAACTGTGACACCTTTTACCCCCAAGCTAATTATTAAACAAATATTATGGAAAATATAGTGTACTTTTCATTTGCAAAATAAAACGGTAATTTAAAATATTTTTCTTCACACGGTAAAAGACATTACATGCATAACCCACGTCAACTTAAACTCCATAAAATACCTCACTACTTAATAAAAAGATATTGGCCCACAATTGGCCTTACAAGTCTTTGAAAATAAATTGAATTAAGGAGTAAAACTATTAATGCTAAGTTCAAAAGCTAAGGACATAAAATAGTGATAAACCAAGCCCTGATGTCAAATCCTATTAGAGCATACCAAACCCAAGCAACAGTAAAATAAATTACAACAAGGCCAATGCCTTAACTCTAAGACTCCTTCTTAGGGTCTTGCTAGACATCACTTGTGTATGACTGGCATAGACAAAAAAACACTAGAAAACAAGGGAGTAAGATACATCTCACATCATGCTCAAAGTATGACAATGGAAACAGGTATAATTCACAACATATACAAAATCATGATAACATTAGTTTGTAAGGATTAAAAACACACCGACATATGTAATGCAACGCCACTTAACTTCTACTTCTTATGCACATGTGGTACCAATCTAAGTTCATTTCGAAAGTAGACTATGAGTACATGCATGGCTATAAGAAGCGTCATCGATATCGATGCCTTCAGTTTTTACACCCTCAACTAGTATAATATTCTCTGGTGATTAGTCAAGGTTACCCAGCTTTGGCAGTACGCTCTGACTCCATGGAATCAGCATGGGCCACTGGAGTTTCCACACCAGGTACCCAACCTAAGGCTAGGGTTAGACAACCTATCCTGACCTCCACCAGTCGAATTCTTACATACTTTCTTTCTCCATATGATCAATGTACATGATGCATAGTTACATACAATGCTCACAACTTTTCATATGTTTTTATCATAAAGCATTAAAACAAATTCATATCATGCTTAGTTTCCTCAAGGTAAGTAGTAACACAAGATGCAAATTCAATGAGTCATTCAAGCAATGGCAATCATACAAGAATTAGGCATAGAAGATCAACAATATCGTCTTTAGCATCACAAGGGGTCATACTTAGCGTCAAATCGTTGTCGCTTAGTGCCACTTCACTTTACTTCCAGACCCACTCTTTGGTAGGTCCATGCTTAGAGCCAAACAGCTAAACGACTGGCACTTAGTGCCACTCATATAGGGAATTCACTGTCATACTCATGCTCAGTACCAACTTTTTGGCCCTTAACACCAAACCTTCAAAGGACCAGGGGTTGCTCCTTGCCTCCCCACGCTCAGCACCAATCCAACGCTTAGTGCCACGACGCTCAGCGCCAATTTTTAGCGCTCAGCACCAAACCTCCAGAGAACTTTTTATCTCTCTCATGCTTAGCGCTAATTGCGATTTTTGCAAATCGCGAGGGTTCACAAAACGTACAACCCATGACCTTCCTTGGGTTCCAAACACTCCCAATAGGTTAATTAACTCTTAATTTCTCCTATTTCCTTCCTTAATGGTCAATTTATTTTATGAATCCCTCACTCACTCATAATCTCCTTAAAATCCATTAAATCCCTAACTTAGACACGAGGAAAAGTAAAAACAATCCACGACAGTCCATATTCACAATTAAACATAAAATTATGATAAAGCACATCAATGATTTGGGGACATACAATTTATAAACGATTGGGGTTTAGGGCCAACCCTTTTACCCACGGCCAAAGCCATACCTATAAGTGAGATAACTCACTTCCCCTTACCTTGAAAGAGGCGATCTCTAGTAAGAAGATGCGAACAGTGTAGCAACGTCTTCCTCGTTTCCTCACTCCTTGACTACAATAGCTCCGATGGCATAGTATCTCCACAGAGGTAAAAAATGAGAATGAGGAAAAGGGTTAGGTTTTGAAGAAACCTAAGGGATTCTTAAAGCTAACTTTGGGCTTATGAAAACTAAGCCCAACACAAGGGTCTTAAAACATTTAAAAACATTCTAATTATAAAACCCTATTTTAAAGGCCCAATATCTCTTTTTTCCAAAATACCATTTTATTAAAAACAAGGCAAAGCAATAATAATAATAATAACAATACTAATAATAATACATATTAATTAAAAGAAAAACACTAGGGTGTTGCAACAATGAGATAAAGAAAAGAAATAACACACAAAGATTTATACTGGTTCACTTTTAACCAAGAGCTACATCCAATCCCTTCAACTTGAAGTTTTCCACTAAGCAACTGCTTAGAACACCAAGTATTCTCTAAGCTTCTTCAAGCTTTACAACAAAGCAATCTTAATTGATGATTACTTTAACCCAAGTATTCTTCTATATTAAGCCTTTTCAGACTTTAACAAAGAATAAGTCTTTGAAAAAGATAACTCACAACAGTGAGCTTTACAAGTTTAAGCACAGATACAATAACTTTGTGAATACAAAGAATATGAAAGTTTGAGAGCTTAAATAAGATCATCCAAAAAGAGTGACAAAGCTTAAGCATAAGTTTCGCAACTTCGTCCCTTTTTCTTCACTCTTGAGTCTTTTTATACAAGCTTGAAAAAATATCTATTAAGAGATAGAGATTTTTCACTTTCTGATTTGCATTAAATGCACAAGATATCGTATCACGTAAAGTTGAGGAGAGAGATTCTCATGTCGCCAGTAACAATGTTAATTTATACCAAAAAGGTGTTCTCTTTCTTGACATGCGCAAGGCATATTTTGCCTTTTTCTCTTTGTTGAGTTACTTTGGTACTTCTTCTGATAAGTTGACTTGCTTTTCTCTTTACCTTGTACTAAGTATAAAAGCTATTGTCTGATTTAGACCTGCTTTACAACATTCGAAAAGACAAAATAATATATATATATATATATATATATACGTTGAAAGCACTTAGTTGTGTTTCGAGAAAGCATTTTAAGGTTTCAACTTGTAGAATAACTTCGTTCACATATATAAGCAATAGAGCATATAAGGTATTTTATAAAAAGCATTTATTATAAAACAAATTTTGCATGCTTTTTATAGGACGCTTCAATTTTATGAACGCTTATGTAGAACAACATTGGACGACTTGTTTAGCAAATATTGGACACTTGCATACACAAAGCAACTAGAACTAACTTAAAACAAAGCAATATGGTTATGTGTTTTCACTACTATAGAAAAGGCTTTTTAAATTGCGTAAAAAAGGCTTTTTAAATCAATTTTTCAACCGATTTAGATACAGTCGATATAGAAAGTATGGTGATTTTAAATCATCATTTGAACATTATTAAAAAAATACTTTTTAATTTGATTTGCTAGAAACCGAGTTAAAAATTTGAATTCCTTCTCCAAAGCCGAAAGAAAATTTCCCCTTCCATGTCTTCCATGGTTGCATTGTTACACATCAGAAGAATCATCACCTAGCACATGGATTCCCCCTCTTTCACCACTCTTCTCCCAAACTTCACTCAACACTACCCCTCCAACCCCTCACTAAACCTTAGCTTAAGACCCTTGTTCTTAACCACTACACCCACAACAACTTCACCAACCTTATCCAAAACGTCATCGCTTCAACCCCCGTGCTCTTCAATGCATGCCAAAACCTTGCCACCGCCCCTTTTCGCCCCAGTTTTGTCTCGAACAGATTTAACATCGAGGCCAGCCCAAGAGCTTCGTGAGGACTAGTTTGACATGGCAACATGCTCCTCGACACTAACACTATCAAGCAAAATCGATTCTTCACCTTTGGTTTTGCCTAATTTGAAGCTGAACGTGGTGGTTGAGGCCTTTCAAATGCTGTTGGAAGTTGTGTACGACAAACGCTTTTGTAACATTTTGCTATGGCAGGCGTGTTGGAATTAGAGCTATCAAATTGGACGAGACAGCCCAATTCAGCCCGGCCTACCCAAGCCATTGCTCTCTAGCAGACCGGCTAGTTTGTGTCTAAGCCTTTTTTTTTTTGCCCAGCCCAGCCTTATGCGGGCCACGGCCCATCGAGCCAATTGGACCTGAATTTTTTTGGACCTATTAACGTTGTTATCTATTTTAATTATTATTTTTCTGCCAAAAATTATATTAAATTAAATTATTTAAATCATATTAAATATTTAAAATTAAATTCTACGTATTTTCTAGCATAAACGAACATTTTTATTCAAATATAATTGTCTTAATTACTCAATAATCTCATTAAAAAAAATACATATATATACATATATATATATATATATACCGGGCCAGCTTGGCCCAAGCCTGGTTGGCCTACCAGGCTGAGCCAAAACGGCTCGGTTTCTTTTGGGCTGCCTTGTTTTAAGCCTAGTCCAGTCCTTTTTGCAAGCTAAGCGGGCCGACCCATCGGGCCAGGCCCATGTTGGCAGTTCTAGTTGGAATGGGACGACACACCCCATAAGGTACTTAAAAAACTTGTTGAAAACCTTAGTTAGTGGTTCGCTATAAGGTTCAAGCCTCACAGGTTTGAACATTTCCATGTGGAGAAGTTGTGTTCTGTTATTGAATGCAAAGTGAAGGATGTCGTTTTGATTGGTTTGATAAAGAGGTTGTTTGAATGTAATGCTTTGGTGATTGAATTGGGTAGGGATTGGTTGGGAAAGGGCTTCCTCAAGAATGTGGTTTGTGCTCCATTTTGATGAATGTTTACTTTGATGGGTTTGATAAAGACGTTAAAGAGATGCAACTTTGGGAGAATTAAGAGAATTAGAAATTAGATCCAAAGATGGTTTCTAAATCGGTGGCTTGGAGGACTGATTTAAAAAGATAGTTTTTAAATTTGTTCTTCTAAAACCAAGTTAAAAGATGTAACGATTTTAGCTCGGTTCATTCCAAACTAAGTTAAAAAGTAAGTTAAAATTTGAAATTTAATCTTGCGTACATGATTTTAAATTGGTTCATTGTGAATCGAGTTAAAAAACATGATTTTAAATTGGTTATAAGTTAACCGATTTAAAAAAGTTGTAAAAAATTTCAAAATTGCCATCGATTCATGTTTTTAAATTGGTTCACCTAGAACTGATTTAAAATCATGTTTTAGAAAACGATTTTTGCAGTAATGTTTATGGACGCTTAAGGTCTTAAAACACTCATATCCTGCAAAACAAGGCTTGTTTGAGCTTCATAAATTTGAATAGGCTTTGTTATCATCAAAACATTTTAGGGGCTAGATGTTTCATATATGTCTTTGGTTCCAACAATGCTCCCAAAGTTTTTTTTTACACATTTTGACCTTAAACTTACATAATTTTGCAAATTTTGCCCTAATGTTAGTTGACCATCCATTGTCGTGAGTTGACTTTGATGTTGCAGTGCAACTGAACCATTAGAAAATAATAGAAGTATTTAAGGTGATATTTGAACCCTTGACCCTTTCTTTCTTCACAACCACCAAAACCATTAAATCATTTACTTTTTTAGTTTATATGTAAAAATATATATTATATATACCATTAATGAATTAGTTAATTGTACTTTTGATTTTCCAAGTATATGTTTATATTTATTATAGGACAAATATTAAAAGTTAAGATGATAAATTTATTTATTAAATATTTTTATTTTAATTATACAAATTTATAAATTATACGATTTTATTTGTTAAATATATAAAATTATTTATTAGTTAAATTATACAATATCGTATAAATTTATTTATTAAATATTTTTATTTTTGAATAACCACCCTACAAATAAAAGGGTGAAAGATGTATAAATAATTTATAAGTGATAAATAATTTTATATAATTGAATAAATAAATTTGTATAATTAAAATAAAAATATTTAATAAATAAATTTATCATTTTAACTTTTAATATTTTTTACACAAATATAAATATATACTTAGGAGATCAAAAATACAATTAACAAATATAGTAATGTTATATATAATATAGTTTTTAATACATAAACTAAATAAGTCAAATGATTTAGTGACTTTGGTGAGAGTGGAGAAGGAAAGAGTTAAGGGTTTAAATCACAAAATTTTGGATAGTCAACTAATGTTAGGATAAAATTTGCAAAATTATTTAAGTTTAAGGTAAAAATGTAAAAATAAATAAATTTAAGGACATAATATACAAAGTTTTAAAAGTTGAGCAAAAAGTGCAATTAAGTCTTTAATTTGTTATTATTGATAGGTATAGATGAAACCATTGGACCTGGATTATGACTTTTTCTCTTTCAAATACAATCCATACCTATAGAAAAAATAAATAACAGTAGCAAATTTAAAAAATATTATACTTATATAATTACGTAGTACAACCAATTCCAAATTTAGGAAGGAGTTAGACTTTGTTCCTAAAAGTATTATAGATTTGTAGGTTTGATTTATCTTTTTTCATGCAAATTGTTCTCTACGTTTGATCTGTATAAAACATTACAAATGAATTTTGATAAGTAAGAATATTTACATATATTTTTCATTTTCAAACCAATTTAAAAGAAAAAATAGGTTGCATTTGTGAATTTTTTTATCTACTTAGAAAAAACCTTAACAGTGTGTTTGGATGAAGAATTTTAAAATTTCAAGGAATTTGAAATATTTAAAATTTGAATTGTTTTGATTTAAATTTCTTTCATTTATTAAATGCTTTGTTTAGATAAATCAATTCAAATTTCTTAAATTTCAAATTCTTAGTTTGGATATGACATTTTAATTTTCACCATATGCAATATTTAATTTTTAAATATATATTTAAAAATTAAAATTTTAATATTAAACTTAATCAAAAATAAACATTAGCTAATTTTTAAATATCTAACAATTTAAAAATAATTTTAATATTAAATAATATTTAATAATTCAAAAATATAAATATTGATATTTTTTACGTCAATATTGATAGAGGGAAGAGAGAAAAAAGAGAAGAAAGAGGGAGAGAGAAGAAAGAAAGTGAAGAAAGGAAAATGAGAGAGAAAAGAGAGAGGCCATAAAGAAAGAAAGAACAAAGATAGAAGACAGAAAAAGAAGAGAGAGAGAGAAAAGAGAGAGGTGAGAGAGAAGAAAGAGAGAGGAGAAAGCAAAGAGACATAGAGGTGAGAGAAGAGATAGAAAGGAAGTGTGAAAATTTTAAATTTTCACTTTTTAGGTAGAATTTTAAATTCTATAATTTTATATAATTAAAATACATTTATAAATTACTAAAATTTTAATTTCTTACTCAATCTCTCATCCAAACAACATATTTCACCATAAAACATTTTAAATTTCCTAAAAAAATGAATTATTCTCTTAAAATTCTTCATCCAAATACAATGTAAACTTATTTTAAAAGTATTTATCAAATATTATTTTTAATTTAAATAGAAAAATAGTCAATTTTTGTATTATAATATTTTTATCTTAAATTAGGAATAACTATCTTGAATTAGAGCATTTTTAGGGTTATTTTCACATCCCCTATATATATAAAATTTTATGAATCTCTTATCTCTTTTAATTTATTTTTTTATCTTTATTTCTAAATTAAATTTTAATATTTTTTAAAAGAATTATCAATAGTTAAAAATAACTTTGTATCACAATATAAATTGTTTATCATAAACCTAAAATATAATTTATATGTTCAAAAATATTTACTTATTATGAATTTTAATTATAATATAATTTATATATTCAAAACTATTTATTTATTAAAAATTATAGTTGCATAAAATAAACATTTATCTTTTGCATTGCATAAGTTAAAATACTAGTATTATTATTACTAAATAAATATAATTAAGTTAACATTATTTCATAAAATTAAATAATATTAATAAAACTTCTTGTAACTAATTAATTTTAATAAGAGAAACTCTATAACCAATAAGTGATTAAGGATTCAAATCCTGACTTTTATATATGAAAAAAACCTAGTTGAAAGAGGACAATTCACCTTTAAGTGCCTTCAAATCTTTTGAAGGAGATTAATCTTGGTAAACTACCAAAAATATTTCTTACAATTATATGTGTAAAAAAAAAAAAAAAGAAACACTCAATAAGATTTTCAAGGATCTTTAAAAAATTATATCTAAACAAACTCAAAATTCCAAATTTAATCCATTTAATTTGCGCCGTCCATTTTACGTAACAAGGAACCGTTGGTGGTAGAAAAATCTCTTGTTGCATGCACGGCTGAACGTGATTAGACCCGAAAAGAAAACAACACCATGTGCGCGTGATAAGACTGCACTGGATTGGTCAACGAACCACCAAGCAACACACATTCAACAGTCTTTTCATTCACAGAACTTTTCCCCTCTTCCACGAACAATGTCCTCTTCTGTCACAGACGACACACAGCAAAATAAATACACTGCGCTTAAAATGATGGCAAAAAGTATTTTGTATCATTCACAGCATCTCAATATATAACATTATGAGAATTGTGATTCTTACATGAATTCTTACTCATTGGCCTAATGATAATTATGAACACGTATATAATTCTTAGTATAAGAAGTCGCCACCAATTTTGTTTTTGCAATAACCAACAAGGCTCTCCGCTCTCAATATTTTTTTGCCAGTACTATAAACACACTCTATTTTTATTTTTTTTTCGTTAGTAAAAATTTGGGGAAGGGAATGGTGTCCCATTCTAACGCAGGGAAAGTCTCCAAGCTCAAAAAACGCTTACAGAGATATAAAAACACTTTATTATTAGTTAAATTTTATTGAAAATTATAAAAGCATGAGTGAAGCTCATCAATTATAAATAGCAAATGAGACACACAAATTTTTATGATTTTCAATAAATTTCAGGTATATAGCAAAGAGTATGTTTAAAAGGGTATGTTGGTAGTATTTTTCTATTTTTTAGAGTTTAACTTTTTTGTTTTGGTACAAGATCACAAATATTCTTTATTAAAGACAATCCTATTCGAGTTGGATAAGATTACTATGGGTATAACAAAGTTCTTCCTTGAATATTTAATGCAGCTGCATACTTAGATTCGAACTTGAGACATTGATTAAATTGGAGCAACCTTGTACATTAATATAAAACTTTTTACATTATTAACTAATATAAAATCACCTTATATATTATTTTTAAAGTAATTATTACACAATTAATAATTTTTAATTATATGGCAATTTATAATTGAACGATAATATAAAAATATTATCAATGTATTCTAATTATTTTTTTTATAAACGAATCTCTCTATACTGTAACTGTTTACAATTTTTTTTGTAGAAGATATTGTTTTTACCCGTTAAACCCATATTCGTTATTTTTTTTTGGTCAACTAAACAGTAGAAACAAGCCCGAAAGCCCAAAAACCACAAGGCAAGACTTCACATGAGTGGCCCAAAATATAATTAATATAATTTAATTCTAACAGTAATTGTTATAATTTAAATTGAAAATAAAATACGATTTAATTTAAATTTGAAAAAATGTAAAATCTTAAAAAAATCGGTCTCACTCTTATAAGTTGTGTGTGAAGATTATTATGTAACGAGGGAAGAGGAAAATATAAAAAGTGAGTTAATTGAGAGTAAAAATTTCACTCTCTACTCAAATTTATAATATAAGAGTATATATTTCATTTTATTTACTTTGTTTTAAAATATATTTAAATAATAAATATTAATTCATATTGAAAAATTAACTTTCCCTTAAGGTTGGCCTCTTTGATTGGCTTAGGTGGTTTGTTTGAAGAAATGAGTTGTTGAGTTTGTATTTTGTGGGTGTTAGTGGAGTTCTTGATGAACGAAGAAGGATGGTATGAGAACTTCTTTGGATAGTCATTTCTCAATTTGAATGGCTAGATAGATAACATTGTCTAAGGTCTAATATTGCTGAAGTTGGTTCAGGTAGCCAATGTTTATGTTCAACCCTCCAAGGTAGCGCAACCTATTGTTTGCTCCTCCTTTTCTTGGATGTCTCATTTCATCATGAGATTTTCGAATTTCCTAGTATAATCTTCTACAAATGAAATCTTTTGTTGAAAGTTAATTATGCAATTGAATAAAGTTATCTTGATAATAGTGCTGAGGTAAGAAATTACATATGAGCTTGGGTCTATATTTTCTCCCAATTATTGACGTTGCTATTTCCTTGCTTTCATGCTTTAAGATTTTCTCATCATATGAAAGCATGCTTTACAACAACAATTTTCATTTTATGCTCCTCAGGTATTTCCTTAAACTTGAACAAACATTCAAAAATTTGGAGCCAATCCACAAACTCATTAAGTTGGAGTTTACCTTCAAAATTAGGAAACTCTACCTTGATGTCACCACTCTAAAATTGTTGTCTCCAAAAGGGATTGTTGCTAATGGATGAGGAGTCATTTTCATCATAATCTTCATTCAACTATCTCGAAACTTTTTCCCACACCCCTAAAGCTCTTTAAAACACCAAAATAACCCCTTAAACCCACAAAATGCCACCAAGACAAATACCAATTCATGAAATTGAGGTGGAAAAGTTGAGGCGTCAAATCTAACAAACTTTAAGAATCTTTTAATGCTTAACAAGCTCAATTAGAGAACTAAAGAATATTTTGTAAATATGAAAATATGCAAGTTAGAGTGTAATTTTGAAAAGTTATATAGGTCAAAATGTAATTTTTCAAAAGTTTAGGAGTCAAAATGAAATTTTAGAAAACCTTTGCTAAAAAGGATGTTGATGTGGCAAACATGACACATGCACAAGGTGAATGACTGACATGTCATTGATTGGACACCTTAGTGGTTAGTGCTAATGTGGGCAGCTAATGTAGTCCCTTGGTGCACACCAATAGTTATAGGGAAGTCTTCTACATCCCCCACCTTGAGTTGTTACACGTACTAGTCATATACACCTTTATATATATCTTTGATTGCTCGAACATAAGCAATCTTGACGCCTTTATTTTCTATAGTTTTCCACAAAACCTATTTTGGTACTCTATTACACACTTTGCTCAAATCAATTAAAACCATGTGTTTTATTCTTCCTATATCTCTCTAATAGCAAGTACATGGCTTTCGTGGTCGATCTCCCTAGCATGAAATCATATTGCTTTTTGATGATATGAATTTCTCATATTAATCTTTGCTTAATTACTGTATCCTAAACATCACAATATGGCTTAATCTCTTTGTAATTTTCACAATTTTGTATATAGCCTTTGTTCTTAAAGATAGGGATTAATTAATGTACCACTTCTCTATTCACTTAACATGCTTTTAGACTTAATAATCTTGTTAAACAACTTTATGAGTTGTCTTATGCCTTTCTCTCCTAACCTTTTCTATACTTGAGTGGACATATTATCTAGCCCAGCTATATATCTTACCCTCTATATTTCCAATGATTCTTTTACTTCATATTGTTAGATTCTTTGTTAATAATTTTGATCTTCCATTCTAGTGTTAAGTATGTCAAAGTCTAAAGAATACTCATGTCTTCTTAAAAAATTATAAAAATAGATTTTCATCTTTCCTTGATATCTTGTGACAAATACTTTTCCGTCATCATCTTTAATGCATTTCACTTGAGTTATTACATATTTCCCTGTTTTAGTGCCTAAGGACTGGTATAAGTCGCCAAATGCTATCATTTTCGTTTCACGTATCGCCCTTTTAAAGTCTTGCTTAGCAATCTTATATCTAATTTTCCTCTTTAAACCATAACACTCCCTTTTAATTATGACCGTGTCTAGAAATTTTAAGACCTTAAGTAACATTATTAGAGAGGTTTAGTGTAATATAAATCAATTAATGTTCATGATTTTTGAAGTTTTTGAGTTGGTAAATCATTTCTCAAAATTTTATAATACAATCTAGTAATTTTAACAATTCACCTCAATAGATAATATGGTTAATTCTAAGTGCGGGAATGATATGAATTTTAGAAAAAAAATCAAACCAAAACCAAGTCAAGCCATTAGAATGCAAACCACATTTTTCTACATAACCGGTTTGAAATTATGTGAATTGGTTTGAAATTGATTTCTAAACCGGTTTAGGTTTAAAATAGGTTTTAAAATTGGTTCGGTTTTAAAATTAGTTTTGAATCATAAACCAATTTTAAAACCACTTCCAAAATTGATTTTGAACTTTAAATCGATTTTAAAATTGTTCTGAATCCTAAAAGTGATTTTAGAATTTGGTTTTAAAATTGGACATATGATAGAAATTTATGTACAAATGATGCATATTATGGCATGTTGATAACACATAATAAAAATTACAGGAAGGTTAGATAGCATGTACCTAGGATGGAGATGAAATTCATACTTATTACCTATTGAATCACAAATACCGAATGAGGGAGATATTCTCTAGTTGGCGGTTATGGTTTCTCACACAATATTGTACCACACAAAATTGTCTAATGGAACAACAATTTTATAATCACCAGACAACAGTAGAGACCCCTCGATCATTTGGACACCAAGTGAGGGCTCAATCTATCATAGACACACTCATATAATAAGTCCAAACAACTAATATCCATTAATTACATACCATATATTTTTTATTTTCATAATTGATATTAATAATCTAAAATTTAACCCAATAATTAAACAATACTAATCCACAAAATTCCAACAACATATACATCACATTAAATAATACCCTCGGCTGGGGTGTGCATAGTTTAGTTTTGTATAAAATCAAACCAAAAGCAATTTAATACCATATATGTGGATCGGATTTTAAAACCAAACCACTTTATTATTATTTTTTTCAAAACTAGTTTGTAAACCAGATTAATGGACCTTGGTTTAAAACCGGTTTAAATTCAAAATTGATTTCTAAGCTGCTTTTTTAAAACCAAAACTTATTTAAAAATTGTCTGAAATTGGTTTAAAATTAGCTTTAAAAGTGACTTTTGTAAAATGTATATATGGATTTAAAACTTGTTCTAGTTAAAACCTAGTTTGATAAAAAAAAAAAAAAAACTATTTTACTAGTTCAAAACCGATTTGAATTTGGTTTTGGTAAAAATCACTTTACATTAATTTAATCGATCAAACCATTTATTACGAATTAAGCCAGTTTGATTTAAAAACCGATTTACAATATTATTTGAATTTTTAAATGTGATTTGTTTTGGATTGTAGTTTAGTTTGATTTGACCATATATTTGCTTTGCATTTTTTTTAGCACATCCCTAATTAATTTATTCAAGTTATTTTGTAACATAGTTGATCTTAGATGAGGTGGTTTCAGTAATTTTATATCTTGTGAGAACCATTACAAGCATTGTCAATAATATTATTAATCTATGAATTAAACACTTTTGTATTTGATCTCATCCGTATGTCATTTTCTATGGATCCTAAGCTTTTTACAAAATTTAGATTCTATGTTCATTTCAAATGGCTATTTTTTTCGTGGAGTTTAAAGTAAATGCAAAACTATTTTCTCTATAAATTTTCAAATAAGTAATAAGATCTCTTAAATAATCTATAACAACATTTGGTAATAATGTATAAGTTACTGATGCAATCTTAAGACTCTTCATTTTACAAAAGGAAACAACACTATGCTATAATCAATGAAAATTCATTCTTTATGTAATACACTTATCAATTAATGAAGAGTGTTCATACAAAAATAAATTTATAAAATTTATAAAAATAAATATAACCAATTTAAAAATATTTATTTAATTAGTATTTGTTTTTCACCTCATAACATTTTTTTTTTCTGGAATTAGCAATAATTTAGTTTTTGTTCTTCAAATTTACTTTTGTCCTATAATTGTGGTTGCCACGTAGGACTTGTGCGAAAGTATATATCACAGCCTAGCGTGTGCCATGTATGATTTTATAAAAAAAAATGTTGTACTTAGAGAAATAAGTAACTTATTTTAAAGGCAAAGATAAATGAAAAACAAAACAAAATAAAGACAAACACTATGACCAGCAATTTGCGGAAAGCAAAATGCTTGGCCAAGTATTTTTTTTTTTATTGAAATAGTTATTTATTCCCATGCATACACGTAAGCAAAGCCTAAGTGGCTTTGTCTCACATCGTGGTTATTGAAACTTGCTCATTCCTAGTGAGCTTTGGCTTCGGAGGAGTCACATTTGTCATAGCAGAAGGTGGTTTGATCCACACAACGACACTGAGGAGGATATGACAGCGCACAAATGCATAATTTGCAAGCTGAGTGGCAGGTTTCCCCAATATCTCTACATTGGCATATGGGAGGGATTGATTTTGTGCAAATACAATTATCACAGCATGCAGTGGTTGTGGATTTGACATGGTAATTGGCATCACCGTTGGGGAGCACCTGAGTGATGAAGGAACTTGGGTCGAAGCGAGCATCAACGGTTGCAGTGAACCCCAAGAGGAAAAGCAACGAAGCTACTTTCAGCAACACTTTCTTGTTCAACGCCATTTCTCTCAGTCTCTCTTCTACAAATTGTATATGTAATGTCTCTTCTTTTACCACGAGAATAGATGAGGATTCAATACGTCTATTTATACATGGATTTCGATGGGGGTGCAAGCAGAGATATGGTGATGTTTTTTTTCTTGTTAGTTTTTTAAAACACGCGTATTGTCGATTCGTACACTAAAATAGTACTAAAATAAGCTCTTTGAAGAGTCATCAGTTTGTCATTAGCATAGTTGAGAATCTTGCTTAGGTATTCAATGACCTGTCTTTCCTGTCATTTATTAAGCCCATGCATAATATAATTAATAAAGGACCCAATTTCACAGCAATAGAGGTTCCTACATATAACATATAGGATATTGCATATCGCTGCTTTCGTACGTTTTAGCAAGTTCTCCACGTTTTTTGTTTTTTTTTCTTAGAAGCATTCTCCCTCTCTCTCTCTTTATATATATATATATATATAACAATTTCATTATTATTTTTTTTCTAAAACACCTTATGATAATCAACAAACACACAACAGAGTACAATAGAAATTCCCAGCTAATTCGGTAACTAATTTTAAAGGACTAATTTATAAAATCAATGCAGTAAGTATCTAGCATTCTTTTTTCGCCCCCCATGAAGTAGCTCTGCCTTTGCTAACACCTTTTCCGTCAGTAAAGCCTCCATTTTTATCCGTAGATTATCAAGGGCCAAATTATTGACAAAAAAAATCCATCGTAACTTGAATCGAAAAATTCAAAAATTTCACCTACTATCTGTAGATTAGAGTGGGTTTAGTCCATTGTATTGCCGATGACTTTTCCAAGACCATTGATAATTTTTACCACAAACCAATTATTGAGGAATTCAAGGCCGTCGGTAATCCGTTGTTAATTCCGAATTACAATTATTATTTTTTTTCCCGATTGGAGTGGATTTTTGGCCGTCGGTAATGGGTGTTTTTTTGGTAAGAAACTTTTATATTAACAGTACATGTTTATTAAAGTCATAATATTTTTATAACATCTTACATAATATCATTTTTTTTGTCACGTGATTTATCTTGTTATACCCGTCTCTTTTCTTTTTTAATCTTTTCTTCTTTTTACATAAAAGGTTATTCAATTTTATTATAAACTAGCATTTCTCTTGTTTCGATCACGGGCAAAAGTTAAATTAAGTTTTTCATATTATTTTAATTTTTATTTCCGTTGATGGATTGTAAAGGTATCAATCTCCCATGGTTTTGATAAGAATATAAACACAAGGTTACACCTTGGTGAAACTGCGATTACTCCTAAAGTTACTCCTGGATACAAGCTAAATATGTGCCTAATAATTTGTATAACTACTATCTATTTAGCGAAATCAATTGGACAAACATATCGAAATTATCTCTCTTATGATATGGTAATATCATATAACTATTTACAAGAGATTCTTGGCTAATTAATTACAGCAATTACAGCGTAATACCCCCTTCAAGTTGGAGCATGGGGATCTTGAATGTCCAACTTGCTAAGGAAGTGAATTGTGGCTTGCCCAACACATTTGTAAAAATGTTTGCAAGTTGGATACGAGTTGGGACATAGGTGGGTTGAATGGTACTGTTGAGCAACACATTACGCACCAAGTGATAGTCTACTTCTATATGCTTAGTCCTTTCATGAAAGATGGAATTCTTAGCTATGTGTAACGTTACCTGATTATCACAATGCAATTGCATGGGTTGAGACTGTGAGATGCCTAGATTGGACAAAAGACCTTTTAACCATTTTAGCTCACAAGTGGTGGCTACCATGGACCAGTACTCTGCTTTAGCAAAGGATCTTTACACTATGTGCTGCTTCTTAGTTTTCCAAGAGATTGGTGAGTTGCCATAGAACACAAGCCATTTGGTTAATGATTGCCTAGTTAAAGGACAGTTAGCGCCGTCTGAGTTGCACCATCCATAATGCTGTAGATTGCTGTCTCTGCTGAGTAGTATCCTTTGTGTGGGATTACCTTTGAGGTAACAAACCACTTTTAAAGCAAGCCTCCCAATGTTCTATTTGAGGGTGATGCATGAATTGGGAAAGAATGTGCACACTATAAGAGAGCTCAAGCCTAGTGAAACATAAGTAGATAAGTCGTCCAACAAATCGTCGGTACCATTCAGGTTCAGTAAGGAGAGATCCTTGAGCTAAGGCAAGTTTGTGGTTTTGCTCCATTGGAATGTAGGCTAGCTTGGCTCCTAAAAGACCAGTTTCAGAGAGAATATCCAAAATATACTTTCTTTGGCAAAGAAAAATGCCAGAAGGGTTCCTTACCACTTCAACACCCAAAAAATACTTTAGTGGACTTACATCTTTCATGTGGAAGCAAGTACTTAGGTAAGTTTTGACTTGATGAATAGCTGCGAAGTCATTTTTAGAGATAATTAAATCATCCACATATACAAGGATAACAAGGTGCACCATTCGATGCTGCAAAGTGAACAAGGAATAGTCATAATAAGATTGCTGAAAACCATATCATTTAAGGGCAGCAGAAATCTTGGCAAACCAACACTGAGGGGCTTGCTTCAAGCCATAGAGCGATTTGTGTGACTTACACACCATTCTCTGATTCTCAACTTGAAATCTAGGAGATGACTTCATAAAAACCTCTTCATGAAGGTCGCCATATAAAAATGCGTTATAGACGTCCATTTGGTGCAACTCCCAGGCCTTGGCTACGACAATAACAACAACACCTGCGGTGACCATTTTTGCCACTGGTGCAAATGTTTCATTGTAATTCACACCCTACACTTAGTGGTTACCAAATATAACTAGTCTAGCTTTAAACCTGTCAACTATTTTGTCCGCTTGATGCTTGACCTTATAGACCCACTTGCAGCTAAGCGGCTTTTTTCCAAAACGCAATGGTTGAACTGTCCATGTCTTATTTCTCTCAAGTGCTTGAATTTTAGAAGACATGGCATCCTTCCATCATTTGTTTTTGACAACTTCAGAAAAAAAAAGCTCTCGTTCAACAGTAATGGCTGCAAGAAATGCATGATGTTGCACTAAAAAATTAGAATAGTTTGCATAATGTTCTAATGGATAAAAGAGTATCTGCTGATTGGGTTGAAGCTAGTAAACTGTTGGAAAGGCTTAATTTGCAAATGGTATTTGTGACATAATCTTGTAAACGAACAAATGATTTCCTAAGCATGTGTCCCCTTCTAAGTTGCTCATCGATTGATTACTAATAAATCTACATTTTATGTAGATTTATAAAGCAAGTTTACATGATTTTTGCATTAACTCATAGGAAATTTGTGAAAAAATAGACCATTAATGAAGGATTTCATGTGATGCAGGTTTCTATGCTTTCTATTTAAAATTGCATGAATTACCTTAATTTTGTTGGATTTTGTGAAGGAAAGTTAGATGTGCAAAGAAAGAAATACAGTCCACAGGCATAAGGTATCAAGGAGTATTGTACTAGTTAAAGAGGACTTAAAAAAAAAAAAAGAACCAAAGTGATGATCACAAAAGATGCCCACAAGCACAAGAACAAACCAAAAAGGAGATTAGAAGCCCAAAATGGAGTGCACGAAGTCGTACCTGTCCAGTAGGCTCGGTAGGTTGCTTGGCAGACCTTGCTTTAGTGGCACCCGCCCGACGAGTAGTGTAGACTGCCTAGTGGGTCAGCATACCTAGTGCCAAAACGGAGCGATTTTTTTTTTCAAAAAAATGCTCAGCGGGTTTCCAAGCACGCTAGGTGGGTTTGAGGTCCAAATTCTAATTTTATTTTAATTCTCAATGGGCCTGGTTTGTGCAAGACAAACTGGGTTAAGCCTCATTATCTAAAATTTTGGAGATAGATTACAAATAACAAAGAGCAAACCGAAGGAAGAGCTTATCTCATCTCTATTCTACTCTCTCTCTTGGATTTAGAAGGAGGAAGGACCCCTTAGAGCTTCAGAGGATTCTCCCTACATCCCAGTGGACAGAGGCTGAAGGCCAATCTTTTTGTTAAGGTTTACCTTTAGTTTCTAATGATATATATTGTAATGGGTTGCTTCTCTGTTGCTATGGAGAACTAATCCCTAGGCCAGGATTATGGTGTAGCCATGCTTAAGATAATTAGAACCCCATTTTGATTGTTAATTTTATTGCCCTTTTTCTTTCAATTGAATTACCTTAGTGTTCTTCATTATATTGTTTGGAATTGATGATCACTCCTTGCATGTCTTTAATTAGTTAATTAATCTGGTGACCATTCGTAATTAACTAGTAGACCTCTAAGGTAATTGGGTTTAGGACGTTGCATGATCAAGCCGCGAACTAAGCTCTCAATAGAATTCATTCACCCTCTTTGTTCCTAATCATTTCCTAGATTAAACCACTACATGACCAACTAGGGGTTTAATACAAATAAGATTTTTTACAACCTGTGACCAAAGGTTGTGAAAGAACTCGGTAGAGGGATATTGACAATTGAACTTGAAAATAAAATTACATTTTAACTTGGGGGAAAGGAAATTGAAAGCATAGGTGAATTCATAATCCTAGGTTCTTAACTCATTGAAATCCAATTTGATTTTAATTATTCTTTTTGCGACCCCTTGCATTTTAATTCTTTGAACTCCACCCATAAAACTTAAATAACCTAGACAACGTATATAGGAATTTCTCTTAAAGGTACTCTATATCAGTCCTTTGGGTACGATATCTGGACTCAAGTCCATTGTTATTACTGTGATAGGATACGCTTGCCCTTAAGCGTGTTCTAGACGTATCAATTACACCAGACTAGGTGATGACGTAGGCTTAGTATGTTCACTACCTTGTGGGACAAGTTTAATGCTTTCATGTTCGGTGACAGCTTATGTACCCCCTTGTCATCATGTCTGACTTCATTGGAAATTGTCTTGCCATGGTCAGCATTATGGGGCTCATGATAGATTTCATCAACTGTAGAATCATAAGGGATAGTGATGGTAGGACTGTCACTCGGTGTAGGCATACGTTGGTTGAAAGGAAACTCAGTTTCAAAGAACTTAACATCTCAAGAAATAAGGACTTCCTTTGTGTCAATGTTATACACCTTCCATCCTTTCTTGCCATACGGATAACCAATAAAGATGCACCTACGACTTTGACTGGCAAACCCGTCACCTCTTTCCTTTTGGTTATGGACATAATAATGAACCAAATACATGTAGATGGTCATGGGAAGGGGTCATGCCATGCAGAATTTCAAATAGGGTCTTCCCATGTAAAATGGTGGAAGGTGTTCGATTAATCAAGTACCCAGCTGTCAAAACACACTCCCCCCAGAATTCAATAGGCAAATGGCCTTGCAACTGAAGTGCTCCAATGATATTTAAGATATGTCTATGTTTTTGTTCCTCGACTCGTTCGTTTTGTTGAGGTGTACCTACACATGAGGTTTGAAAAATGTTCCCTTGTTCAAGAAAGTAAGTCTTTAAGCATGAGAACTCAGTTCCATTATCACTTCAGACGACCTTAATTTCTTTGTTAAATTGTTGCTTCACCATAGCAAAGAAATGTAGTAAAGTTCGAGGTATTTCTTTCTTGTTAGCTAGTAAATAGATCCATATAGCTCTTGAGTAATCATCCACTACAATTAAAAAGTAATATGCACCATAAAATGCTAAAGTTCTATACGCTCCCCATAGATCACAATGAATGAGTTCAAATACATTAGATGCCTTTTGATTGCTTAAATTTTTTTTTCTCTAGTTTGCTTGGCCCATTGGCACACATCACAGGCCTTATTAATTGAATCACTATTTTTACAACTAATAGAAGGATTTTTCCTAGTAAATTTCAGTGATGGATGTCCTACGTGCTTTTGCTTGTGCCACAACTCAAGTTGATTTATCCCATCAATCTTGAATGCCTTCACTTCCTGAATCCCATGAAACATATAGAGCCCATTCCTTCGTTCATTCGCTCTTATCACCGTCCTCGAAATGCAGCCTTGTATCACTCATAGAGCATTAGTAAACTAGACAATGCAATTTGATTCATCTATTAATTATGACACAGAGATGACGTTGCAATTTAAACTAGGAACATAAAGAACATTGCTGAGGTGTAGTCCCCCATCAAGTTTTATTGATCCTTCCTTAGTAGCTATGATCTTTTTTCCATCAGGTAGCCCAACTGGGCATCCTTTTACTTCATGCAAATCACATAGTTTGCTCAAGCATCCAGTCATATGGTTTAAAGCTCCTATGTCAATGATCCATGGTTTATTCATCAAGTATGATAAGAATATATACACGAGGTTACTTTAGTACAATTACTCCTAAAGTTACTCCTGGACAGAAGCTAAAAATGTGCCTAATAATTTGCCTGATATAACTACTATCTATTTAGCAAAATCAGCTAGACAAATATATCAAAATTATCTCTCCTATGATATGGTAATATCATATAACTATTTACACCAAATTCTTAGCTAGCTAATTACGACTGATTGACTAAAGTGGGTCAGTTTTACGAACTATTTACTAAAGTATGATTGTTTTGAAACATATTACCAAAATAGGGTAATCAATACTTGAAAACGCTAGTCAAACTAGCGTTTTCAGTGCCACATCAGTTTATTTTTATTTTTATTTTTTTAATTTAATTTCGAAAATGCCAAGTGGCTACCACATGGGATACCCCACTATCAGTAACATTTTCAGAAAATGCTATATCCCACGTGGCAGCCACTTGGTGCACAATTAACAGTATTGGTGGACACGTGGGGAATATGCTAGTATTGCTTGTGTTTTTACTTTAAAAAAAAAAAAGTAAAACGTCATTTTTAAATTATTTTAATTATTTTTTTATTTTTAAATAGGAAATGCTAGCATTTGTAGCGTTTTTAATTTTTAATTTATTTTAAAATGAAAAATACTAATATTAATAGCGTTTTCCCCGTTATTTGTTTTTAATTTCAATTTCAACCTCTAGAACCATGAACATGCTTAATGGATACGTTTTCACTATAATTAAGTTCAAGACTTTCATTCCTTATTTCAATCAATCTTCAATAGTCATTTTATTGCTATCTCGTGGTGGTGATATGATCTAACTTCTTTTCTCTCCTCTCTTGGATTGTAAAGCTCGTTTTGACTCTTAAGCCAAAATGCCTTTTCAGTTTTGAATTTGGTCAGTAAAATAAGATAAAAACATGGTAATAAGAAACTGAACAAAAGCGTTTTTCATTTTAAAATAAATAAAAAATTAAAAACGCTACTATTGTTAGTGTTTTCCATTTAAAAATAAATAAATTAATTAAAAAATTAAAAACTAGCATTTTCTATTTAAAAATAAAAAAAATAAAAACACTAATACTACCAGCATTTTCTGTTTTAAAAAATAAATAAATAAAAAATTAAAAACGTTAGTAGTACTAGCATATTCTATATTGTCACCTTTTTGTTTGTTTTAAAAAAATTAAAAATTAAAAATGCTAGTAGTTTTTGCTATTTTTTTTAAATTAAAAAGTGAAAACGCTAGTAGTACTAGCTAGTGTATTTCACACGTGTCCATCAACACTATCAACTGTGCGCCAAGTGACTACCACGTGAGATACCCCATTGTCAATAGCGTTTTCTGAAAATGCTACTGACAGTGGAGTATCCCACGTGGTAGCCACTTGGCATTTTCGAAATTAAATTATAAAATAATAATAAAAAAGATGACGTGGCACCGACTAGTGTTTTCCAGCGTTAATCACCCCACTTTGGTAATATGTTTCAAACAACCCTACTTTAGTAAATAATTTGTAAAACTGACCCACTTTGGTCAATCAGCCACTAATAAAAGGTGGGCCTTATTCAGCAACTGATCGACCAAAGTGGGTCAATTTTACAAACTATTTACCAAAGTAAGGTTGTTTTGAAATATATTACCAAAGTGGGGTGATCAACGCTGGAAAACAACTAGCGTTTTTCATTTCACGTCAGCATTATTATTATTATTATTTTCATTTGGGGTATCCCACGTGGTGGCCACCAGACACACAATTGACAGTATTGGTGGACACGTGTACAACATGCTACTATTACTAGCGTTTTTGTTTTTTTTAAAACTGAAAAAAAAGGTGACACGTGTGGAATATGCTAGTACTACTAGCGTTTTCACTTTTTAATTTATTTTTTTAAAAAACGGAGAAGAATTCAAGTTTTTAAATTTGTATTTATTTTTAATTTATTTTTTTAAACGGAGAAGAATGCAAGTTTTTAAATTTGTATTTATTTTTTTAAAATTTGAAAAACACTATTTGTACTAGCGTTAACACTTTATATATTATTTAAAAACAAAAACGAATACTCTAGTTTTTAAAATTTTATTATTTTTTAATTTAATGGTAAGAATATATTGGTATGAAATTATGAATTTCTTCCAGACGTCGAAAACGTCACTTATATAATCAGCGTCGTAGTGGTGATAGATATTAACGGATGAACGGAGAGTAAAAATAAAAGAAGCCTCGCGTTTGGTCCGGGTGGCCTCTCTCGTAGATTCCACGAAACGCGAGGCTATTTCGGTATTTCCAGATTCCCTTCTCCTTAATCATCAATCCTTGATATTATTTTTATATTATTTTTAAAAATTTTTAAAAAGTGTTAACGTTAGTACAAATAGCGTTTTTCAAATGTTAAAAAAATAAATACAAATTTAAAAATTTGCGTTCTTTTCCGTTTAAAAAAAAATGGAAAACACTAGTACTATTAGCGTTTTTTAAATTTGAAAAAAAATAAAATACAAATTTAAAAACTTGCGTTCTTTTCTGTTTAAAAAAAATAAATTAAAAGGCGAAAACGTTAGTAATACTAACATATTTCACACATGTCACCTTTTTTCAGTTTTAAAAAAAACAAAAACGCTAATAGTACTAGCGTGTTGCACACATGTCCACCAACACTGTCAACTATGTGCCAAGTGGCTGTCACGTGGGATACCCCAGTGGCAATAACATTTTCAGAAAACGCTATTACCATCGAGGTATCCCATGTGGCAGCCACCTTACCCTTTCCTCAGTTAAATGAAAAATAAATAAATAAAAATGTTGACATGGAATGGAAAACGCTAGTTTGATTAGTGTTTTTCAGCGTTAACCACCCCATTTTAGTAATATGTTGCAAAATAACCATACTTTGTTAAATAGTTTGTAAAACTGACCCATTTTGATCAATCAGCCAGCTAATTGCAGCAATTACAGCGTAACATGGATAAATTTTATGTATTGTATAAATAGATAAAAAAAAATTATTTTTAATTTGTTTGACAATGGTTAAATTAATTTATTAACTGCAATAACAATTTTTAATAAAATAATTATAGAAAAAGTAAAATTTTAGTAATAGAATTTAATTAAAAAGCGTATAACACACAACTAATCTAAATAATTAAATGATTATAACTGTGCTTGAGGGCGAATTTATTTGTGTATCTATTATTTTTGTGCCCAATCTAAAAGTGACTTAATTTTTCTTTATATATTCATCAGAGTTAAAACGTTTATCAGATTTTTCTAAATTTTAACGAATTTAAAATTTGTGCTTTATGATAACTGCTATCGGGAGCTAGTCCCTCGCGTCCCACATTTTTTTTTTGACGAGTCCCTCGCGTCCACGTTACCTTTTAGACAAATCCACACCAATCATGAACGAAGTTTTTAAGTTCAATTACGCTCTGATTCGTAAATGGAAGGAAATGAGGGTTTCTTTTTTTTTTTTAAATTAAACTGAAGAAAAATAAAAAGAAGAAAATTATTTTTTTATTTTTGAAAATTATTTTTTTATTTTTTTAATTAAATACAAAAATATATCATTGTCTATATTTTTTCTCCTTTTTTATTTTTTTTAATCTAATTAGACCATCATGATTGAACTAGGTTTGAGATTGGCTTTATAATTGAGAATAGGACACGTGATGTTGCATGGCTATTATTTTAGTTTCTCCTTTTTTAAAACTATATATACGTCAGTAGAAATTAAATATTGTTAACTTCTCTTTCTTTCATTTGCGCCTGTTATAATAGATAAAATGAAATGTCATTTTCTCTTTATAATTTATTTTTAAATGGAGTATCAAATAATTGTACTCTCCTAAAGTTTTTAGAAAATAATTATAGGAGATTCATTGAGGAAAAAGGGCGGTAGTTTCTGAAGTTGTACAGGCAGTTAAAACTACTTCTTGGAGATGGATATCCGCAACCGCAAGGCTCAAAAGATTTCAATATCCTATATCTGTTTGGTTCTTCAATCTTGTTGCTTGCTTAGGATTTGGAGATGGAAATTGAACAAATGCTGTAAGATATCCAGGAGTATATTAAAAGGTTATGATTTTTGTTATCAATTGATATTGGGGAGTGTACGAACTGCCCAATTCTTCTGATGGGGGAAGCAATTAATGTCGTGTGGTTTATCTTGGAGTTTTAAAATCATCTCTGATGTCTCTTATTTTCTTAAATATCATATATTCTGATATTAGAGATAGATGGTGGGGCCGGTTCCTTAATCAGTGGTAGGGGTGGCCAAATGGGTTCAACCTACCTGACCCGTCATTTTTGACTGAGTGTGTAAGTTTATAAAACCCGCCAACTTACCCTAACCCGTCCTGTCCAATCTGCGTGGGCCAACCCAGTAGGTCAACCTACGACCCGCCATTTAGTTTTTTTTTTTTTAAATTTTTCCCCCTTCCTTAGTTATTGTATGAGAGACATTAATAAAAAAAAAGCAAGTAAAAGACACTCCGGACACACTATTCTGCATTTACAATATTATATTAAAAAATATAATTACAATAATGACACATGTGTCTAGGGTTAGTTCTACTTGTAATTAAATATAATTCAATGTTATACTAAAAATTATAATTCCTCACAATTTTGAATGAAAAGTGTATTTATTTTCAAGTGTCATGATAAGTGTTATTTATTTTCATGTAAATTATTTTTATAACTTTTGAATGAAAAAATATAATCTCTCTTTCATATATTTAATGTGTATTAAAATAATAATAAAATTATATGTCAAACAATCAAAATTATATAATGTGTATTAAAATAAAAATTATTTAATCCAATTCAATTAAATGATAACAAAAAAATTTAAATTCAATTGAGTTTTTTTATTTTAAAAAAAAAAGTTGGGTGGGTTGAAAATGGGGCGGGTTAACCCGCCAACCCACCTTTTTAAACCCATCAACCCATTTTAGCGGATCAACTCGCTAACTCGCTCTTTTGTACAACTCACCAACTCACTCGTTTTCCCTGGGTGCGCCAACCCGCCAACCCACTATTAAGTGGGGAGGATTGAATACTCCAACCCACTTTTCGGGAGGGGCAGGGCGGCCCACTTTGCTACCCTTAATCAGTGGGTTATGGAATATATGTTCTGGTGGAGCATCAATATTTATATTCATGAAGGTGGACAATTGGAGACCCTCGTAAATTCTGACTGAGATAGGTTTACAGTTGTGTTTCAAATTAAACATAAAGGTTGATTTGGAGTTTAGTGTGTAGTTGCGCAGAGCTGGTGTAAATACTTAATTTGGCATTTGTCAAAGTAATATGGTCATTCGGCAACAATATTATAATCTCGTTTGGATTATCGCACTGCCAGTCTTTCACTATTATTAGGCAACATCCAGTTACGATTCACTAGCTAGCTGTATTGTTATATATCCGAAAGTGGAGCTGGACGTTGGATCTTATTTTTGTATTCATTGAATAGGTGTGGCATTCCAGTAACAAAATTTATAGAACTTCAACTTGTTTATATATAGGTGTGCATCACGTGGCTTCATGGCGTTGTCCGTTGCTGGTCGTCAATATTGTGATGTGGTGGACGATTGGACATTATGGATTATGGGTTCTTCAACTGTGGCACAGGATCGTCGTCACATGCCAAGTCGTCTCGCAATTGAAATAGCTTTTTAGTTCTTGGTTTTATGTACCTATTTACATCAATATGGATTAGAGGATGTGTATAAACTTTCTTCGTTGGACTTTAGCATTCCTTGAGCAAGGTTCATTTTATCTTATAATAAAATTGTCCTTGCTTATAAAAGAAATTAATATTCGATTGTATCAGGACCCAACTATATAATAAATATACTTCACACGAATTCATGTGGCACCTCTAAGATAACTTTATCGTGACTATCGATTAAGTTTGGAGTTAGTTATATTATTTTATAATTTATAATATCTTAATCTTAATATATTTAAAAGTAAGGTAATTTGGAGTAATTTTTCCTTCTCAAAATAAAGATAATTTAGTTATTAAACTATTTAGGCAATTAAGAATATTATATTTATATGTTATTTATTTTTATTCCTTCATTTATTGCAACTATTTATTTTCTTCATTTATGTTTATAATTGTGGTAATAAAATCCTGCATCCTTTTTCACTGCAAATTTGTCAAGTTCAATAAATTAAGTATTCAATGCACCATCCCCCATCCTTTGAATAGACTATTTTTTACAAATTAAAAAAGAAGCAAACTAGCATCCAAACCTTTGTTTTTGTTATACACTTTATTTCTCATAGGTCATTTCTTCTGCATTCAAAACAAGGTTTAAGTAAATTCATTAGGGTCGGCCTAGTAGTAGAGGGATTAGGATAGTATGCATGAGGTCATAGGTTCTAATCTCAATGTGACCATTGTACAAAAAAAAAAAAAAAAAGGTTTAAGTCTTTCTCCCCTTTTAGGTGAGAAAAAGCACTATTTTGTTTTAATTATGAACATTATCTATACACTATTTTTCTTTTATATTTCTCTAAAAATCGTTTTAAATTTCTTGATTTATGTTCTATATTTTTTTGATTATTTAGTACTTTTTTCTCCCACTTTCTAAAATTTCTTATTTATAAATACTTATTTTTGTGATTTATATTCTACATTTTATTTATTTATTTATTTATTTATGTTTTACACATTTTAATATTTCCACGGCTAATACATGACTCCTCACTTTTGATAGGTATTGCTCTTAGGAAGATGAAAAGATGGAGCAAAAATCTTTGCTGGAAGTGTGGTTGCTACATGTGGTAAGCGTACGTCGAAGGATCCTAAAGCCAATGAAGGAGACAATTGCTAACCAGAATCAGCAACTAGAATGACCTAAAAAGAGGTTGATTTATCATTTCTTTTGTTTAGCCAAAAATTGTTGTTTAATCTTACTATTTAATGTTGCAGTTTATGTTTTTGTACAAAGCACGGTGATTTGTAGCAACAAAGGTAGTAAAAGGTGAGGAAAACACCATTTTAACTTATATTAATTATAAAACTCCATTTTTCTACCTCTGCAACACAAAAAACAATAAGAACAGGAGCGAGAAAGGTAAATAGTTACTCACTTAATTATTTATAGTAATATTTTACATTTTCTATTTATAATTTAAATTTTTGCGATACAATTTCAATATCAAATGTTGGATTATAAACTCTGTTACATTTTTAGTTTTATAATTATAAGGCTTGAGTTTTGTTTTGTTTTCTTTTTGAATATATGATTTGGTTATTGTTCTTGGTAAGAGTGTATCTATAACTCTAAAATACAATAAAGTTTCTTAAGTTGACTCACTTTTTTTCCTTGACTGATAATTTGTAAAACACAGAGATAACACAAGAAGGGGGGTTGAATTGTGTTATAGCAAATTTTTGCAAAACCTTTGTTAAAGACGTATCGTCTGAAAGATATGATCATAGTTTTCAAAAACGTTTTATAAGATAGACAAAAGCTGAACGATAAACTAGAATGCACACAAGATTTATACTAGTTCGTCTCACTCCTAGAGACTACGTCTCGTTCTTGGTAACAACCAAGTTCCACTAACTTTTCAAGTTACAAGTATTCTTTCCACAAGCCTCTTCAAGCTCAACCCAAGTAGTCTTTTACTTGTCTCTCCAAGCAATAATTCAAGTATTCCTTGAATCAAAGCCTCTTCAAGCTTCCACCAATTTCCATGCAAAGAGGTTTACTTGTGAGTTACCTCATTGGGTTTAATGTCTTATCAAACGAATATACAAGTAAGTATATAAAAAGATTTTTACAATCAAAGTATACAAGAGAAGAGCTTTTTCGTTTCTAAAAGATGTTATGATTTTTTAGCAACAACAACTACACGAAAGAGGTCTCTTCTTCTATTTATAGGCTTATTTAAAAGTATCCGTTGAGTGCTTGCAGGAGACGGCCTTCGTCTAATGAAGAGAGTCGTTGGAGCATTAAATGCAGCATTTAATGCCTTTTACCAACTTGTCATATGATAAGATAAAGCAGTCTGCTTAACTTTTCTATTCTTGTACTCAATCTTGTAGCAGTTGTCATGTCTGCTTTCCTGTTCTGACATCCACACACATATTCCTTCTTTTTTGCTTAAAAGAGCTGACTCTCCTCAAGAGTAAGTATGTAGGCTTTATAAGTTTTGAGGTAGCTTACGCTCTAATTGATGTGTAGATCATTTTAGAACATTGTCATCATCTGAAAGATTTGTTAGTTACGAAATTTATCTAATCAAAAGATAAAGACGATATTCATTTAAAAACATCAGACGATTGCTTACGAACGAATAATCAGACGATTACGTAAAAACATATATATATTAACTGTTTATTATTATCAAAATATTTGAGGGTTATAAATTCGTCCTTTGTCTTAACAATCTCTCCCTTTTTGATGATGTCAAACAACTATAGTTTTCGTAAAACATTCTTATATGAAAACACTTTTTGGCAAGTTAATTTTAATTTCAAAAGCATTTTTCATATAGGTATAATTCAGTTAAGCAGATGCAATATCATAAGAAAATATGCCTAGACAATGTAACTGAATGAAACTAGACGATATTCATTTGCAAACGAGATTCATTGTATATAAAAGAAAAAAAAACTAATAAAGACTTATATTCATACTCCCCCGAAAAAAAAGATATTTCGTCTGTTTATTTATATATACTTCCTCTTGTCTTTCTCCTTTCTGTCTTATCTCCCCTTTTGGCATCATTAATCAAAAGATTCAAAATCTGTAGGAGTGAATGATGAGCCAAGTTCATCTTTGAACCGTTTAGCCATTCGGAAGATTAGAGCTTCTAGCCGTTTGCGCTTGTGACGCTCCTTCATCAGAAGCTTCAAGATGCTGCACAGTCTGTTTTAACTCAGTGAAAGCTTGTGGCAGTTCTGAACGGTCTAGAGCGGGACAGAGCTTGTTGCTTCTTCGGCTGGTTCTTCTACCAAACACAAATTAAATACATAGGGTACATTGGTTGTGGGTTATACGACCTTTTAGTGTGACAGTCAATGGTAAAAAACCATTGACTAGAGATATGGTTTAAAAAATTTACCCTATATCTAATATATGAATTATTTTGCTGACCAAAAAAAAAAAAAAAAACCAAACTCATTAGTGCTAGGTGTGAGGGGGTATATTGGAAAAACCCAAGTCTTCCATTGACTAAAGATATGGTTTAAATAGAAGTTATAAAATTTAGGTGGTCTCCCCTTTTCAAGCATGTTTTGTGGGGTTAAGTTAGACTTTAATCTCGAATTGTAAGATAAATCACTTTTCATCTATGATTTGATTCTTTTAAAAATCTTATATGACCTAAATATTTATTTAAAACCTATCAATGAAGATTAGATTACAATCTAATAAGATATTATTTAGGATTTTAATTTTCTAATTAGGGATTTTATTTTAATTTAAGGTAATTAGTTAGTTTGCATTAATTTAGGAATTTTTCCACAAGACTTCTTATCCTTAATAATCTCCCAATACATTCCCTGAATCTCGCCATTATGAGGCAAGCAAAGACTCAATCGTCATGAGTATTGCAATGAGGGTTCTTTGCAGAGAACATCACAGTGCCGTATTTATAACAAGTTTGGTTGTTAAAATAAAGATAAAATAGTGTTTGAGACATCAATTGAAATTTGTAATTTTTGTTTGAAAAATAAAATGTTTTCATGTATTTGAAAATTTGAAACTTATGATTATTTTTTAATAATTTTTTCCTAAAAGCATTATTTTCAAATTATTTCCAAATTTTTTAATAATTTTCTTCCTTTTATTTTTTTTCTTAACACCTTCATACCCTTTTTTGTAATTTACTATGTGAAAGCTTATTTCTTTGTTGTATTCAAACAAAAATAATTATCTTAAAATTATTTTTCAACAAACTTATCCAAACAAAAACTTATTCTAATTATTAACAAAAAAAAAAACCAATTCTTATTATAATTCATTATATATATAATTGATTATTAAAATAATTTAATTTTCATTGCTATTCCAAACACACTGTAAGTGGTTGTCGCCAATAACATTATATATGGCTGAAAGAAAGGATTTAGATTATATATTAACTAATTTAACGTAAAAAATAATATTAAATATAACCAATTTACAAATATTTATTTAGTATTTGTTTTTCACACCGATAACATTTATTTCTAGAATTAACAGTAATTTAGTTTTTGTTCTTTAACTTTACTTTTGTCACAAAACTTTGGTTGCCACGTAGGATTTGTGCAAAGTATATCACAGTCTAGCGTAGTCCCTTTAAAATGTGTCATGCATGATTTTATAAAAAAAAGAAAAAAGGTCGTTGTACTTAAAATTAGAAAAATTAGAGAACTAACTTACGTTTGCTGAAAAAAAAAAAGACGTTTAATTACTCATTTGGTTTCTATAAGGGCAACTTTAATGCAGTTTCTTATCTAGGTTCTTAAAAGTTAAGCAACGTTGCTTAACTAGTTTTACCGTTGGAGTGAATGAGGTGGACATTTCTTATCCAAACAAAGTTGCTTATACAAGCAACATTCCTTAAGAGTTGCTTAACATTAAAAAAAAAAACATTTTTCTTCATTCTCAAAATCAATAAAAAGAGCAACAAAAATAAGAGGGAAATTAATAGAAAACAGCATAAGAATCAAAGCGCATACAAACTCAAATCTGGAAAAAATAAAAATAAAAAAAATTACAAAATTAGATTTGTGAACCCATAACCATAAATGTAGAGAAATGTGGGTGGCGTTGCCCCTGTTGGTGTGGGTGGGAGGCGACGGGGACAAGAGGATTTTGTAAAACAAGAGGTTTTGCAGTGGCGCGACAGTGGTTTTGTGGCAGAGGTTCTGCACGTCAGTAGTTTTGCAGCGATGACTTTGCGTGTTTGTGGTTTTGTAGCGATGTCCGTGTGTGGCTACGTGATGGTGCAATGTGAGATTAAGGGATGAGTTCGGTGGTGATGCGGCTTCACTTCAACTAGAGCTCCGCAGATGAGATGGATTGATGAGAAGGGAAGAGATCTGAGAGCATAAGGGACGAAAAGGGGGAAGATATTTCAGAAAGGGATAAGAATTGAGAAATGAGAGATTAAGAGTATTTTTTTCTCCAGCCTTTTGAGAAAAAATGTGAGAAGCTTTTGGAGTCTCAAATATGTCCATTTTTTTAATAAGTTTAATATAAAATAATAATAAGAACTTAGTTTAAGAACTCAATCGTTGGAGGAAAAAATAGATAAAGTTCTTATATGCGAAGGTGGCATATGGGACCCACCAAAATTCATTTAAGCAACTCATTTAGTAACTCAGCGTTAAAGTTGTTCTAATTATACAAATTTTACATTTTAGTTACTACACTTAAAAATTATTCGTTTTAGGCTTTATAGTTGCACAAATTTTACTTTTTAGTCTTTGTTGTTAAAAAAAAAAAGTTAACACTATTAACGATGGCTGATGCGACACTAACGTGACATTGATATGTGTTATGTTTATGTTTATGTTTTAGTCCCTATACTTGCATTATTTTTACATTTTGGTCCTTATACTTGCACAATCTTTACCTTTTGTTTTCTACACTTTAAAAAACTATCTGTTTTAGTCCTATACAGACAATTTTTTTTATATTTTAGTCTCTATCAACACCTCTTGCTTTCTTTTTCCTCCTCCTTCTTCTCTTGTCCCCTCTCTATTTTTTTCTTTCCCTCATCAACACTTCTCTCCTCCTTTTATTTTATGGGTTCTGTTTGTTTTAAATCTTCTTACATCAACTAATTTTAACTAACCTTAAATTAGAAAGTCTCAAAGTTGTAGAGTTCAAATGCGCTTCTAGGACAAGATGAGCGTGAATAGCAATTTGTATTGACACTTCTTGTAGTGGCAGGGACTTGTTGCATCATTTTAATCTTGCTACATAAAATGCTTGGGTATACAATGCATCAAATCCTTGCTACATCGTTTTAATAATTTTAATCTTGCTACATCAAATGCTTGGGTATTCGTGTTGGAATTTTATATTCCAATAATTGATATGGCTAATATTGTGAAACAATTATATTATCTATTTATTGTGAACACTCAATTTTATTCGGGTAATAAAAAAAAAATAAGTAATTAAGTTTTTGTATTTGTTGGGCTAATGTGTTTTAAAACACTAAAAAAACCAAAACAAAGAAATAAAAGAGAGAAAGTATTGGGCTAGGCCCATTTTAAATAAAAGAAAACAAGATAAAGAAAAAGAAAAGGGGGAGTGGGTCAGAGAATTGAAAATAAGAATGAAAGAGAAGCTTCTAGAGATAGTTTGTTGCAACAAACTTCATCTCTTGAGTTTTTTATTTTGAAAATATTTGAAAAGAAAATGAAAATCATAGGGTCTGGGTTGGGTGACCAACGTGTCTATAAATAGAATGCATGAGGGAAGCTTCAGAGGAGTAATGGATATTCTTACAATTACATAATCACTCACATTCACTCACATCACTCATTGCTTGGCAAATTCTTTTTCTGCTAGTTGGGAAGGGAGGCCACACCACACACTGCAATTGTGATTTGTTACTCCCTTTTATGTTAGCGATTAAAAGCCCCTAGGGGTACCACATCTTGCCATGTAGTGAATATCTGTGGATGATTATACGTTATTGGCTTTATTTCCTCTCTCCTTTAGCTAGAGTAATGTTATTGTTTTGGGTTTCCTTTAAGATTAGATGAAATAAAATGCTACTGACTCATGGATTTTGGATTTGAATTTTCGTTGTGATCTGAAAATTAACACTCTGATTCTATAATAATACATTATGTGAGGTCATTCTGCATTTGTTCCTTTCACTTATGCACTCACAATCAAGGCATGTTGCACTCATGGCAACATAATACACAGAGCATTCATTTTTAATCATTCATTGCAAGTTACAGCATCACTTACTCTGTTAATCAATAATTCATGCCCGAGAAATATACTATTCTCAATCACACCACGTTCTTCATCTTCACACTATCACAGCATTCTTACACTCTGAATTAAATCCTCACACTTACCCTTTATTTCCCTGTCAGCTGAAAAAAAAGAGCTTTTTATTTTTCTTTTAAAAATAAAATAAAATATATATAGATATATATAATAAAAAAAAAAGCAATATATCTTAAGAGCCAAAATTGCACGTTTTGCTATTATTCTTTGTCGCTCATCGACGGCGTCGATCCTACGCCGCAGAGTCAGGACCTTGACTCAGTGATGAGAAGCTTGCAGGAAGAAGATAGGCGCGCCGTTTTGTCGATCTGGAAAATCTCAGCCACAGATTGGGTTCTCTTAGAGACTTCTGACAACGTCTCCAGTGGCACGTACCTGCCAGTCAGCGAGAACACCTAGTGCGCGGAGATGTCCCGCCGAGGAACAGAACTATTTCCTTTCGTTAATGAGCAAGGAAAGGTCTCCAATGATGCAAAGGCCAGGCGGGAGTGGCGGTAGCGTAGCCAGTAGTGGCCGCGTCGAGGTCACGGGAAGATGCTTGGCTTTCGCGTTTGTACTCTCTCCTTCTAGGGACTTTGCCTTGTTTGGCTCATGGATCAATTTTCTATTTTTTTTAATCATGTAATATGGGGCCTCAACCCAACTTTTACATCCCTTATTTTCTTTTTCTCGTAGCGGGTCCAAATAATTTGGTTAGTATAACTACTGCTTCATGTTTTTTCTTTCCTTTGGACCTAATAATGAAATTTATTTACTAAACACATAATAAGTGAACTCGTGCTTCCTTGATTCTTATTTCGTTTCCTCAGTTAGAAATTTAATATGACCACTTTAGAAGTACTTTTTATTTAGTCATTTAGCAAATTTGACACATCTGAGTAGTATAACTTGGTAATGTCAGATTTAGCAACACAAAAAAACAAAAACAAAAATTAAAAATCAACCAACAAAAATGATTTTCTACTAAAGATTTACGTAAGTCTGAGTTCCTCATTGTATCAAAGGATATGTAGGAGTAAGGGCTCATTCATGTCGATCTCAAAAAAATAATAAAATTAATCTCTTCTTTAAAATAAAATATTCTCTTCTTAAATAAATTTCTTTTGATAAATAAATAATAAAGTTTGTAAATAAAAAAAATTAGGGCTAAAATAAATATTTTAAAAGCTATCTTAATTTTGCACATTTAATTAGGGGTAACCGTCTTTATGACGGACGTTGTAAAGTGTTAGCACCTTCCCTATGCGTAATCGACTCCTAAATCCATATTTGGTTTAAAAGACTATTTGCTCTTTAAAGGGTTTTTCCAACCTTTTCCCTTAATAGATGATGGTGGCAACTCCTTTGTTTTCTTTTTCGTTATGCCATCGTAACCTTAGTTGCGACATTTATCATTAGTGAGCTTTATTTTATGTGGTCAAATTAAGTGAACCCGTCAGACTAATAAATATAATACTCATTCATATTAAATATAATTCATATTAATTTAGTCATTAAGTAAATGAAAATACGTGTAATTTTTTTTCCGCTTTTATAATAGAAAAATTCCAAACTTAACAGAATTTGGAAATGGTAGTAAAGGATGAAGGATAAGACTATATATATATATATATATATATATATATATATATATATATATATATATATATATATATCGTAAAACTATATATCATGGTTTGATAATACATGACAGTCATAAAATACCAAAAAACTAAAATTACATCAAAAGATAGACACTATCTAATCCAATATGTACGTTAAAAAGGTCCTATACAGAGCAGTGTCAATTTACCATATCCTCCTACAAAATGAAAAATATTATAGGTTGTCAGATCCTTGCCTGTTGAAGTGTCCTCTAACTCATACTTAGCATCACGGGGCGTTTTGAGCTTTTCGTGCTATTTTTTGGAATGCATGTGAATGAGTTTTGCGATGCTTTTGTGCCATGTAGATTTATTGATGTTCTTTTCTATTCTGATTCCTTGCTCATTTTTTCAATATTTTAACTCCTGTAGTATCCAGCACTTCCAGTAGATCTCGAAGGAGAAAGATTTTGTGCTCTCTTAGGAATGGGTCTCCAACTATGCTAATAGGTTGATTGGTAACTGGCACTTGAGACGTATAAGTGGGAGGGGAGAAGAAGAGACTTAGCATTGCACTTGAGACCCTTACACGGCCTCACTATTTTTTGATGAACCCACCAGTGGCCTTGATAGTGCCTCTGCATTTCATGTTTTATGTAAGCACCAACATATGTTCACATTAGGTCTCTCTATTTAGTTAGTTTGATATTTTGTGGTTAGAATCTGTGTTTCAACGCATAATTTTTTCGATTTTCTTTACAGTTTTTGCTGAAGTTGGTTTCCCTTGTCCACGTGAAAGAAATCCTTCTGATCACTTTCTATGATGTATCAATTCTAATTTCAACACTGTGACAGCTACACTGAAGCGATCTCAACGAATTCATGTATGTATTAGTAATTAATTCTAACAATATGCTTTGTCATTTATATGTTAGTACTTATTCCCTCCCCCCTTAAACTTTTTCTTGTGTTTGATGTATGAGATAGATTTAATATACATTTGCTTGTCTCTCAATTTAAAGTATGGAACTATAGATGTTGATATATAAAAAATAATGGTGGTTTATAGCCACCACTATGACAAATATATTAATAAAAATTTGCACTTAATGGCAGTTCATAACCGCTGCTATGCCGCACTTAGTGGCAATTTGTAACCACCACTGTGTAAATAAATAATTAAAATTGTCATTTACTGGCAACTATTAATTGTTGCTATTCTAAATAAATTATCAAGAAATGTGAACTTATGGCGCTTTTAAAAATGCTGCTAGTAGCTTTATTGATGGATTTATAACTGCTGCTAGTTGGTTTACTAGCGGTTGTTCTGACGGTTACACAAAAGCGACGCAAAGTTGCTTAACGTCGCCAGATTATCTAGCATTTTTGAAGCCGACAAAAATCAGTTTAGCGGCAATTATTGTAACATCCCGGATGCTGACGAGGGCGGGGAGTGATCGTCGGTGCATAAGAAATGAGGCATGGACAAGGAGCGGCTCCTAACAGGCTTCCAACAGGAAGGGTACATAAATGAATCGAATACATACCAGAATGAGATGGATCCAAAGGTGGTTGTTCCGACGGTTACACAAAAGCGACGCAAAGTTGCTTAACGTCGCCAGATTATCTAGCATTTTTGAAACCAACAAAAATCGGTTTAGCGACAATTATTGTAACATCCCGGGTGCTGACGAGGGCAAGGAGTGATCGCTGGTGCAAAAGAAATGATGCATGGAGAAGGAGCGGCTCTTGACAGGCTTTCAGCAGGGAAGGGTACATGAATGAATTGAATACACATCAGAATAAGATGGATCCAAAGGCTGTGCAGGTATGGGACTGTACAGTTGATGATAACTTAAAGAAAATTAATAAGTGCTACCTATACCAACAAGATGCATTTACTTTTCGGTAGCCTATCACTTAAGAACTCCACAGTTAAGCATGCTTAACTTGGAGCAATTATGGGATGGGTGACCTCTTGGAAAGTTTCCCAAGAAGCGTGTGAGTGAGGACAAAGCACGCTAGAAAGTCTTGTGTTGGTTTGTGTGGACAGTCACCGATCCTGAAAGAAAACAGGCGTTACAATTATAACCAATGCTAAACAACTCATTTAACCAACGTTAAATCCTGCTTTTGTTGTAGTTTCTATGTTACTCGTCAATATTGATCTATGTCATTGAGTGTATTGATGTGGTGGTCTTTGGGGTCTAGTCACATTTTACAAGAGTGACAAAAGTCGCAATGGTTCCATTATTGATACATAAGATGGACCAGATTGTTAAAGTGGAAGTCTAAAGAAAAATAGCATACAAATCCGCACGTAAAGAATTGTGATATAATTGTTATAATATGTAGCCTAAGTGGGAGATTGTTGGAATTTTATATTCCAATAATTGATGTGGGCTAATATTGTGAGACAATTATATTAGCTATTTATCATTAATGGGCTTTATTTTATGTGGTCAAATTAAGTGACCTCGTCAGACTACTAAATAAGATGATATGAGCTTAAATGAGCATATGTTTGTTGATTGACCCATTAGGAGATATTGGGAATCCGTTTAGGTTAACACACTATAAGAAGGTTATGGTCCCCAATATACCGAATAACTAGAAATTCAGTCTCCCTTCTCCCTATCTCAAGAGATTCGGTTGAGGAAGAACCATAAAGCCACTGGTTCCCTTATTCGTGATCAATTGTCGCAAATTATACTGTGAAAAACACTTAGATCAAGAACTGACAATGGATCCAAGTATTTATCCCATTCTTAATAATCCAGCATTGAAGACCGCTCTAATACCAGTTGTTAGAAATAATACTTTAAAGGCATGCTTTGAATCTTTAATCTAAGAGATCTCTATGCAGAAGCTAAATCATACAAGCATGCATTCATATATATCAAGAACAACATGTTCTCATACCCTTAGGATCTACAACATGTTGGATTATTAAGGATGGAATAAATACCTAGATCCATTGTTGGTTTCTGATCTAAATGTTCTTCACAGAATAATTTGCGACAATTGATCACGAACATGAACAAGGGAACCGATGGCTCTATGGTTCTTCCTCAACTGAATCTCTTATGTTCTCGATGGGACCTTACCTCTCTTCAAATGGGGAGAAAGGAGTATGAGTTTTTAGTGATTCAGTATATTGGAGACCATAGCCTTCTTGTAGTGTGTTAACCTAAAACGGTTTCCATTATGCCTTAATGAGCCAACATTGACATCTACTCATTTAAGCTCATATTATCTTATTTAGTAGTCTGATAGGCTCACTTAATTTGACTACATAAAATAAAGCTCACTAATGATAAATAACTAATATAATTGTCTCACAATATTAGCTCACATCAATTATTGGAATATAAAATTCCAACAATTCATGCCACTACCATATGAGTCATTTTTTTTATGCCTTAGTCCTTGTTGTTAGTTGTCATAAAACTCCATTAGTTCTAGATTCTTAACACTATCACAAAATGCTTCTGCCACGGATCGTTGCAAGAGGCATTTTTGGCGACTGTGCATGGTGAAAGCATTATGTGATCTTGAAAACGAATTAAATACCAAGTTTCATGTTTCCAAGCCTTTTATGCAGCAAGAGTAAAATGATGCAACAAGTCCCTGCCATCACAAGGAGTGTCAATACAAATCGTTACTCGTAGGTTATCTCGTCTTGTCCAAGCCAGAAGCGCATCTGCACTTTGCAACCTTGAGACTCTCCAATTTAGGGTCCATGAGAATTAGTTGATGCAAGAGAACTTAAAAGAAACAGAACCTGCAAAATAAAAGGAGGGAGGTGTTGATAAGGAAAAAGAAGCGAAGGAAATAAAGAGGGAAAAGAGGAAAAAGAAAGGGGAGAAGTGTTGATAGGGACTAAAATATAAAAAAAGAAAAACTTGTTCATATAGAGATTAAAACAGATAGTTTTTTAACTATAGGGACTAAAAGGTAAAGATTATACAAGTATAGGGACCAAAATGAAAAAATAGTGAAGTATAGGAATTAAAACGTAAAGCACAATACACGTTAGTACCACATCAGCCATTGTTAACTTTTTTTTAACGACAAAAACTAAAAGGTAAAGTTTGTACAACTATAAAGACTAAAACAGATAGTTTTTAAGTGTAAGAATTAAAACGTAAAGTTTGTACAACTATAGAGACCAAATAATTAATTAAACTTGGAAAGGATAAAAAGAAAAGAAAAGAAAACTAACTTAATTCAAATGTAAAGATAAATGAAAAACAAAACAAAATTAAGACATACAATGTACTACCAGCAAATTGCCGAAAACAAAATGCTTGGCCAAGTATTTTTTATTCAAATAATTATTTATTCCCATGCATCCACGAAAACAAAGCCTAATAAGCGGCTTTGTCTCACATCATAGTTATTTAAACTTGCTCATTCCTAGTGAGCTTGGGCTTCGGAGGAGTTACATTTGTCATAGCAGAAGGTGGTTTCATCCAAACAACGACACTGAGGAGGATATGACATTGCCCAAATGCATAATTTGCAAAGTGAGTGGCAGGTTTCCCTAACATCATGACATTGGCATGTGGGAGGCATTGATTTTGTGCAAAGACATTTATCACAGCATGCAATGGCTGTGGATTTGACATAGTGATCGAATTACCCTCGGTGAGCAGCTGAATCATGAAGGAACTTGGATTGGAGCTAGCGAGCATCGACTATGTCATTAAGAAACATGTGCCATCAACAGTGGCAGGTCTAGAGCCTTAAGTGGGACAATCTATTTAAAAAATAAAAATTAATAATATAATTATTATTATACATATAAAAATAAAGACATAAAAGTTATAATTATAAAATTTTAATATATCTAATTAAATAAATTACATAATTTTTAATTGGAAATTCAAAATTTAAAAATTAATGAGTTTAAATATATAAAAATAAAAGAAACAAAATATAAAAAATTAAAATATTTACTTGTAATTTTATCAAATTAAAAAAATGTATTTACACACCCTCAGCTATATATGAATTCACCCCTGGCCATCAACGTCATCCTCGAAGGAGTTGTCAGTTTGTCATAATAACCATATCTCGAGAATCTTGTATTATTACTCTGTAGCAGATGATCTTCATTTCCATCCATTCATTTTGGCTCACGTGCAAAAATAAACTACTCACTTTCATTACAGTAAAGCTAGGCGTAATATTGAAGGATATTTAAATTACTACACTGGTTACTTCTTACTCCACTTTGCCCAATATAATTAAATTTTAACATTTAAAAAATGTTATCAAATTTTAAAAAATGTTACTGATTACATCATTTTAATAAGTATAATATAAAATTCATGTTGTTAAAAAAATTTAACAACTCTTTAATGCATCATTAGCATTATTTTAAAAATATCATTGAACACCTACATCAACTAACATGGAGTTTGTTTTAATTTAGCCAAATGTCTCAAGTTCAGGTCTTGAGTATGCAATTACATTAAATATTCAAAGGAAAAGTTGTCACCCATAGCGATACTACTTGGCTCGGCAACTCAAGACTGCTTCGTATGAAAGATACATATAGTCCCTATCAAAAAAAAAAAAAATTAAAATGCTATTAATATATAGTTTTCTAACATTTAAAAAATATTTTTAATTTATTTTTTAAAATATTTAAAAAATATTATTAATTCACTTTTTTGTATCATTTAAAAATTTTACTTTAAACACTTTTTTGTTGATCTAGTTATTAAAAGTAAAATAGATCCATTTCAAAGGTTCACCATGGGGTCAATTCAAATTATCTACAAAAACACACTCAACACCCATTAAGATATTTATGCTAATAAAAATCACTTTATTGTTCTCATTTCAAAATTGGATCAAAGGGATCATCGACAGTTGCGGTTAATCCTAAGAGGAAAAACAACCAAGCTACCTTCAACAATACTAGCATTTTCTTCTACAAATAATAATATCTCTTCTTTTACCTTGAGAACACGCAAGTAGTCGATAAGGCCTTGTTTTCCTTTTGAGAAGTGTTAGCAACACACCTTATTTCATACTCTTTTGAACATACTTTTTATTATTGGCTAAAATTTATTAAAAATTAAAAAATCATGGGTGAAACTTATTAAATAAAATGTAATTCTCACAAAATTTTGTAATTTTTAATAAATTTCAGTCAATAACAAAATATGTGTTCAAAAAGAATATGATAAATAGCGTATTGCTAACATTTTCCCTTTTTATTTTTATTTTTTAAAAATATGTGTGTCATCAGATCGTAGGTACAATACGCTCTATTAAGAATTACCTGTTTAATATGCGTGTCACTATATCGTACTCTAAAATACACTCTTTGACAATTTGTCTATTTTTCACAAGCATTGTGGAGAATCTTGCCCCGTATTTGATAACCTTTTTTTTCCATTTCTTGACGTTGTATTTGATAAAGGAAAAAATCAATGTACATTTCATTTTTGGGTGAGAGAGAAAATGATAGATATGATAGATGATGTAATAAAAAATAAAGAGAGAGATAGAAAGAAAAATGGAGTGGAAGTAAGATGGAAGAAAAAGTGAATGTATAATAATTACTTGATATAAATTAGTGAATACAGGATAAGTTGGCTAATAGTGAATGGTTTATAGCAAATAATAGATAATTTACTTAATAGAATTTAAAGTGTTTAATAAAATTAATCGTTGAATTAGTTGATTGATATAAAATGATTAAGAATACTAGTTACACACTTTTTTCAATAAACTTTTTTGTTAAAATTTATTAAAAATTACCAAATCATGAATAAGACTTATTAGATAAAGAGTGAGACTCACACAATTTTGTGATTTTCAATAAATTTCAGCTAATAAAAAAGAGTATGTTTTAAAGAGTGTGTTGCTAACATTTATATAAAAGAACATGTTTCTTTGATGAGAATGCTAGCGACACACTCTCTCAAACACTCTCTTTCTAATATTATCTTAATTATTGGCTGAAATTTATTGGAAATCACAAATTTTGGTGGAGCCCCATTCTCATTTAATGAGTTTCTCTCTTGATTTAGAACTAGGACCCATCAAAATTTGTGATTTATAATAAATTTTAATTAGTAGTTGAGTACAAATAAAGTGTTCAAAAGAGTGTTGCAAGCATTCCTCTTCTTTGATTTTTATATAAATTCTATTCATATATATTAATTATTCTAAAATAAATATTACTTTGAATACTTTAATTTATTATAAATTATTTGTCATCTCTAAAACTAAAATATTAATATTGAGAGTGGTAGTAACACTCTCTTAAACACCCTCTTTTTAATACTCTCTCTATTATTGGATAGAATTTATTGAAAATCACAAATTTTGGTAAATCTCACTTCTATATTAGGAGAGAGACTCATTAAATGAGAAGTGAGACACGCCAAAATTTGTGATTTCTAATAAATTTCTGCCAATAATAGAGAGATTGTTAGAAAGAGAGTGTTTGATTAAGCGTTACTAGCATTTTTTAGTAATTTTTTTAATTATATTTTTATTTTTAAATCTTTTTAAGTAAAATGAGATCATAAAAATAAAATGACATGTTCAAGTAATTTTTTATAAAAATTTTAATTTTTTTTAGACAAAAATATATTTCCTATTATTTTTATTTTTCTGTAGACAAATGTATACTCTCTATCCCTAGGCGAGAGTGGTGGTCGGAATCAAATGTTACAACCCACAAGTTAACGTGACAGCTAAGAGGTATTAGGGTTTAGGACTTTTTTTATATTTATCTGTGAGAAGATATAGGAGAAATTTAATTATAATAGTAAAGGTAAATATGAAAGAAAAAATAGTAAATTATACATTATAAACTTAAGTGCTACTTTAAGTAGCGTCTAAAAAATATTATAAACTGGTGAGATAAACATTATTACTAAACACTTCTACTTTAGTCAAATCAAGGAGCTTAATTAATATATTATCCGCTATAATTTAGCGATTCGGATAGTTGCACATGTAACTTCTTGAATTATATTATTTATATAATAATTTTTATAACATCTTTTATATTAATATTTTTTTAAGTTTCTTTATAACATTATCTATTTTTCCCAACATGTTTCTCTTTTTATTTTATTTTTCTCTTTTTAAATAAAATATTTTTTGTAAATTGAATTAGCATTGCTCTTGCCGCTTTCTATTGAAGGTTCTCTTGTAAATATTAATGGAGCTTGTCCCTCGTGCCCCACCTTGCCCGCGTTAAATCCGTACCAGGGAACCGTGAACGGAAAAATAAAAGGCTTTTTCACCATATTAGAAATAAAAAAAACAAATTATTAAAATATTGTAAAAAAAAAACATTTTACTGAAATAAGTTGTTTGGGAAACTGTGCAAAAGAAGGCACTACTCACAGTAGTGCCATGCTTGACTCCAAAACGGAAATAGGACAGCGAAAAAAAGGCATGAGTAGAATCAGTGCCATTCAAATTTCTGCCTACTCTCGATACATGGTGCCCATGCACAGGAGGTATGAGATGTCTCGTTGATGCACAGGGGCGCAAAAGGCACGCCTACCACCGGCACCACCTGCGAAAGTCCCATCCCCCTGCTTTTTGTCGTCGACGCTGTCACGAGATGCAGGAGGTGCCACTGCCATTGGCGCCTCCTGTGTCCCGTCCCATCTTCCCCCCCTTTTGTCATTGCATGCATTCACGGGCACACGAGGCGCCTTCCGCGTCCCATACCCTCCCCCTTTTTTTTTGCAGCACGCTTGCTTCACGGGGTGAAACTCTTCTTCACCATTTAAGGGGTTGTGCGGATGGGTTTGCGGAGAAGGAGAGAAGCTAAAAGAGAGAATAGGAGAAGGTGTTGCTGGAAGAGAGGACGAGACGTGGTGTTGGAAAAGAGAAGAGGAGACAGTGGTGTTGGAAGAGAGAAGAGGAGACTGTATTTTTGAAACAAACTGTGTGATTAAAAGAAGAGTAAAGTTGTCTTAGTAAAATCATAGAGGTAATCTTAGTTGGTAAAATTTACGTAATATAGTATTGTGTTGTCCTTTAAAAATTTCATTAAGCTGTTATATTGTTTTGGGTTAATTTATGACGTCTATATAGAAATATATTTTTTATATTGATAATGATTTAAGGCTGTTGAGTGTTGATTTGAGACTTATTTATTGTATTGTGGATTAAAAATTAAAGATGAGATTTTGCAGGTGCTGTAATTTAGGATGAGATTGGTAAAACACTTATTTAATCAATTGAATTTCATTTACAAATATAAATTTATATGTTTTTAAGTTATGTATATACATTAAACATATATAATTTTTAATATATATGTTTTACGTTATGTATAAATAAATAAATAAATAAATAAATATATATATATATATATATATATATATATATATAATTTTAGTTATATATATAAACGTAAGAAAATTCATTACGTTATATATATATATATATATATATATATATATATATAAACGTAATAAAATTAAAAAGTATATATATATATACATTTACATTTTTAACTTATATAAATGTGTAGTTATAATTTAGATCATAATTCGAAATGAAAAAAAATTGTTGTGAATTTATGATTTAGAAATTATGGTTTAAATAATTTATCATATTAGTGATCTAGTTAAGAAATATTACACTATAATTTTTCTAAATAATTTAAAAGTTAAATAACATGTACTTAATTTTTCATTTAAGTAAATAACATTTATTAGTTTAATTACCAAGTTTTTATTTTAGTGTTATACAATTTATAACTGTTAACAATATTTTTATGTTTTTTATTGTTGATTAAATGCAATATGGCAAGCCAAACCGTACACCCTAGTCCCTGCGATGATTTGTTGTTACATCTTCAGCCTGTACATGCATCTGAACATGTATGCAATAGGGCGTTGGGTCGCATTTTGAATATCAAGTGGGCCCTAAAGACTGGTCGGTGTGGAACATTGTTCCCAGAAGAGATCAAGGACCTTTTATAGTGTGCTGGATTTCTGGGCGTCGCTCAAATTGATTTTTTCAAGCTAGATCATGATCTAATTTTTGCACTGGTTAAGCGTTGAAGGCCGGAGACACACACTTTCCACATGGTACAGGGAAAATGTACCATCACATTAGAAGATGTTGTTGTGCAACTAGGTTTACGAATCAATGGAGATCCGATAACTGGTAGGTCATCAGGTTCGTATTGGCATATGGTGGAGCAATTATTAGGGAAACTGCCACCGGAAAATGAAATGCGAGGAGCAAGATTAAAAATGAATTGGCTCGATCAACATTTCAGTAAAGTCGAAATGCATGCCCATAGTCCTTTGCAGTTGCAACGGTTTGCTCGAGCATTCATTTTGCATATTTTAGGGGGAATGTTTTTCCCAGATCATTCAGGTACATATGTGCCACTAAGGTTTCTTCCGTTCCTTGAAGACTTTGATGCGTGTGGCCAATTAAGTTGGGGATCAACTGTTCTTAGCTATTTGTATCGTGAGTTGTGTTTGTCCACCAACTATGACCGGAAAGAGATGGGAGGCGCTGGCATTTTAGTGCAACTGTGGGCGTGGGATAGGTTTCCCTTTTGTGCACCCGCCAATCCTCCAATGCAAGTTCCTACTGTTCCATTCGGTGCATAGTTAGTACAATGAATAACATTATATATGTATGAAAAAATTTGTATACATATATCATTTTAACTTTATTCATTTATTAATGAATAAGTGGCATCGTACACTCCATCGAGCATTCAAATTCCAAAGACAAAACCTCCCCAACTATAGAGAGGCATTTGACAAGATGAGGCAGGATGATGTAAGTTGTTTCCAAAAATGATTTATTAATTTATGTTAGATGAAATATTATGTGTGACGCATTCTTCACATGTGTAGATTGTTTGGACTCCATATATAGGCCATTATGATATGCTACCAGGTTATTGTACAGAGGGGGTTAATGTTTGAAGATCGGTAGTACTATTAATTAATCTTAATATCATTGAATGGCACCAATCGGATCAGGTAATGCGTCAATTTAATATGGTGCACCATATTCCATCTGCTCCACGTCAGCCAAAATAGCTCCATGACCTTACGTTGTGAGGGAAGCAAGACATGGATTGGCGACAACAACACATTGTCTACATAGACGAATGGAACAACTGTCATGCTCGCCAATATAATACCATGATTGCCAATAGCTTGCAACTAACACATAATTCAGGGTACATGACATGGTATAGGAAACATACTCGACGATGGATCAGTTGATTAGGGGCAAAAATAGTTTTATGGTAAGCATATATTTTTATACCTAGAAAATATACTCAAATCATATAAAATTGGCATTATTGGGTTTGTATGCAACAAATATTCAAAATTAATTACTATACTGTTCTTGTAGATTGATGGCCTCGAGCGGATGTACCATTGTGCAACCGAGGACCAACAAAGCAACTTCAACTTTGATGAATTAAGAAAAGATCTTGCAAACTGCTTGGAGGTATATACAGAGATTGATCGGGTGACCGATGCTGCTAAAGAAGCCCCTCCATCACAACAGTTACCCGACCCTGTAATTAGTGATGAGACAAGAGCAAGGCGGATGGAAGGTCGAGGACTACACCGTCGCCGCAGGTGTGTTGACCATGAACCACTTGTGCTACCAGACCCCCCCAGCAGTACTGACATATGGGACATTTTATGCATCTCCCCCTTTTCCTCACAATGACTTTGTGTCTTATCAGTATCCGTCACAACAGCCTATGTCAGTAGTGGACTTAGTCCAAATTCTCTTCACAGCTGGTACTAGTCAAACACTGAGACAAGGTCCATGTTATGTTCCTGATCCACCGACCTATTCGACTCCACCAATGTATCCACATCCTATGTTCACACCAGGAGCGCCTTTTCATTTTGCCTATCCATGGTAGGACACACCGGTGATATCCCCGACATTCAGGGGGGAAATGTTTTTGGGTTCTAGTTCTTCACAGCAGCATGAACCCCCTGGGGTAGGATTTAACCTAAATGAAGCTTTTATGGGAGAAGCTAGTGCGTCACATGTGGAGGAGCATATTAGGAGGAACCCAGATCGTGGTGCAAGACATAGGCAACGTGGGTGTATTTTAACACCAAATGATCCTAAAGATGAGCGCTGGAGACCCAGGAAATGAGTTGTGTTTAATGTTGTCCATGACATGTTTATTATGTGCCGTATATGCTACATGTACTATATGCTTTCAATGTAAATATTAATTAAGAAGGCCATTTTAATTTAACGTAATTAAAAAATTATTAATATCAAATATAAATTTAATGATAATAAGCATAACATGCTAATAAGTTTAATAATGATATGACCAATAATACATACGTCACACGTAGTCAGAAGACAATTACATACAACTACTAGTTTTGATCATTTTGATTATCATCACCGAGACCATACTCTTGCACAATGTGAGGACATAAACTTCGATTGTGGCCTTCTTGCTTACAATAACCACAACGTTGTCTACACTGTGATTCCCTCCAATCCATTTCGTTCCTTAAATGTGTTGACTTTGGGCGCCCTTTGCTGCGAATCATGGACTCATTTAGAACAATCATAGGACCACTTCTACCACCAATGTTGGAGTCTTTGCCGATGCGCCACCACTGCCTAGAGTACGCATTAATGATGTTTTCAATTAAGTACATAGGGTCCATATATTGATAATAATCAATACTGACTTTGGCATATGCAGCTATGACATGCAAACACAGATATCTATATGCTTGGAATGCACCACACTCACATTGTCATGCATTTAAAACAACCGCCCATGTCTGACCACCCTTTTGTGTAACTGGATTGAAAGGTACTTCAACTTCAAACCTAGTGGATTGAATGTTGTACGAACAAACGTGCTGCGTGCAAGCATCCTCTATATTTTTTTGTAATCCATCTAGTAACCTCTTGCAATACCTTTGACCAGAACTAAACTCTGCTCTTACCTGGGTTCTTCTCTGAACAAAATACTCCACCAGTTTCATGTAAGTGCTCCTCACTAAAGCAGTAATTGGCAAATTGCGTGCACCTTTTAATATCTTGTTAACAGCCTCAGACAAGTTTATCGTCATATGGCCATATCTACGCCTTTCTTCATCATGTGCTATCCTCCATTTTGATACCGAGATGTTGTCAATCCACCTACATATTTCGGGGCTGGTCTCACAGAATGCTTCCAAACGCCTTTCAAATTGGTGTTCACATGTTGTGTATCCTACACCAACGAGAACGTAACCAAAGTATCTAAGCAAACATCAACAACCACAATAAAACATAAAACTAAACAGAATTAAATTTACCCATGCTTATAAACTCTTGCTTCAATTTTGCATTCTTAAACTGGTGGTTAAAATTGCTTGCAATGTGACAGATGCAATACATGTGGTACGCACTTGGTGGCTGCCAACCGAGGTTTGCATTTGAAACAGCTGATTTAATGCTCTGGTGACGATCAGAAATCAAACATAAGCCTTGCTTTTGGGTCACATGGCGTCTTATCTTTTGCAAGAACCATGACCAGTCACTTAATGTCTCGCCTTTAGCAATAGCAAACGCAAGTGGCAATACACATGCATTCCCATCTTGTGTTATGGCAATGAGCAATGTTCCTCGATACTTACCGTATAAAAATGTGCCACCTATTTGTATAATTGGTTTGCAAAAGTTGAATGCATCACATACTGGTTTGAACGTCTAGAATACACGACAGAACTTGCGAAATTGAGCATCAACTTTGTTGTTGAAGACAAAATCAGTTGTCTCCAATTTATATGTTGATCTCGGACAACACTTGACCATTCTGTCTAACCACCGCAACAATAAATCGTATAATTCGTCCCAGTCACCAAAGACCTTTGCAATTGCCTTTTGCTTAGCCTTCCAAGCTTTTTTGTATGTGATTTTATAATTATATTGACCACTTATTCGTTCTTGTATCAGTGAGCTAGAAACCGAAGGGTCTTCATTCACCATACCTAACCATAAAATGATAATGAAACATACAAAGTCACATATAGCTCAAAAAATGCAATATCGACTTAAAAAGTAGTACCATGTATAAAATAGAGTCAACAATTTTGCACCTATTATGCATGAACAGATGAACTCTGAGTCTAATTTCTAGTGGTCTTGAGATAGCATCCATTCATACACAAATGTCCATCGCCCCATTTAGTAATGGTCCATTTATCAATCTTCTTGAACAATATTGCTCTCATTTTCCATGGGCACCCGTCTACACTATTTGAACATGTCATCGACAAAACTATCGGTTTGTATTCCACAACACGATATGATTGGTGCGTCTTCATTAAATAAAGCTTTACAACCATCTACACATCACGTTTAGTGTCAAACCGTAAACCAGTGTAAAGCTAATCGCCCACACTCCAGTTGACAAGCACATCTGACCCATGAAAAGGAAACTCTTGATCAGGGTGATCCCAATTGATATATTTGTAGTGGGATGACATATTCCAAAACAGAGCTTGTCTTTGGCCAAAATATGATTAAACAAAATGCATCAAACAAGTGTTAATAGATTCAAAAAAAAATACAAAATAAATATTTGAAATTATTTGCATATTGTGGCAGTTGTTCATCAATTGGTAATGATGAACTGATAGGGGATGCAATACAAAAATTAGGTGCCAAGCTATTAGGCTTAAGATTGGCATCAAAGTCGCCATCTACATCTGTATCTGAAGAACTCTCGTCTGAAATTTGACCCTTATTTTCATCATCGTCACTTTCATCTCCATCGTCACTTAAATGCGTGGTAACATGAAGATCAACGTCAACATTCAACTCTACACGTTCAGCAACATAGTTGAACTCCTGCTGAGATGTACCACCTCTTGAATCAATAGACATGTGAGATTGAGTATGATTTATCTTAGCTGGTAATGAGGAACAACCAGCAGTCTCAATGTCAACATATATCTCAAGGATTGTCATGACAAATTGTTGTTCAAATGCATTAATCATACACTCAATATCTTCATCATCACATATTAAAACACCTGAATATGTGATTAGGTTTTGGCATGTCAAAAATCTACAAGTCAAGTTACAAATAGATTGATATCTTGAAAGTTTCAATTTATCAAAAATCTTTTTTGTTAACACATCATAAGTGACACCACATTTAATTTGAATTGTTCTTTTATCACCTTCAAAAGTCATGCCTTGTGGACCATTGAATTTTCTACCCTTCGAATAAATAAAAGTAATAATAGAAGTCATCTTTAAAAACCAAAAGAAGATGCAAAAAATGAGAGATGAAAGAAAAATACTAAGAGCACACAAGCAAAAAACAACTTCAACGTGGAATGACAAGAGAGCAAATAGAAGCACAAAAGCAAGAGAGCAAAATTATTAAACACAGAGACGCATACTTCTATTGCATTTGATGCTTCTGCTTTTGCTTCTATAGTGCTCAAAGCAACCTAATAGTAATGATTGTGGGTATTATGTTTGCCGATATATGAAGGAAATCATCACCCACTGTGAAGGGGGGACAATCTCAAAAGACATATGTGATATTGGTCTCATGTCTCATTCCTTTTAAATATATTCTCACTTGGTTTTAATTTCATTTTTTATTTTTGTAGTACATCCCTAGTTGTAGTAGGAAGCAATATTCTGATAATCAAATTATTGAAGTTAAGGAAGATTGGTGTCAATATGTCATCCAAAATTGCTTATAGGTGAGCCTTTAATTCATGATGTCTAATACACATAGTTAATGAAGCTATTTTAATGCTTTTAGAATGCATGTGTGTAAAGACTCCCTTGGTCTCTTTGAATTTGTAAGTGTACGAAAGCCATATTTGTGCATATTATGTTGTTTTTGCTATAGAAACCCCTTATTGGATCAAATTAGTGACTACACCCCCTATTTTTGTGAATTGAAATTGGTTCATGATCTTAAATTACTCCTATTTTATGCCCTAAATGATGAACAATGGAAGCCCTAACTTGTTTGTGCATTAGGGTGTTGTCATTGTTTGAATTTGGCAATTCAAGAACTATGACTCTGTCAATTTTGTGGTGACTGTTTAGACTTGAAATCATGCATAAATTCATGAAATTAACTTACTTTTGGCTATAACTTAATGTTACAAAATTTTCCAAGTCATTACCCTACTTGTATGGAGTCAAACCATGCATAAGTATGTGAATTTGAGTACATTTTTCTGCATAATTTTGCAATACAGACTAGCAGCATTTGAGGACTGTAAAATCATGTTTTTATTGAGTGAAATTTTTTTTAATTGATGCATTATGGTTTGCATATGATCCCTACAAAATTTGGTAAGCTTTGGACACCATTTGAGTGAGTTATGCCACTTGAACTTACCATATGAATGGTAATTTTGGGTTGTAGTACAACCCCTCTATTCTTGCATAATTGACATTGATTTTATGCTTAAATCATGTTTAATATGTTAACAGTGGATGCCCAAACATTAAAGACCATATAGGAAAAAGTTCGGAAGGATTTGGATGTAGATAGTCACAAAAGAGCATGTTTAGTATCATTATAAGCTTGTTGTCCTGTTTCTATTTCTATGACAGCAGAATCACTTTCAAAGTATTATTTTTGTGCAATTGAGTGTTAAACTTACTGATTACTTTTTGCCTTGTAATGCAGGAATATGCAGCAATAACTGGATGACATCATTTTTTGGTCTTGCATTGCAAGAGTACATATGCAGCAAATAGCTCTAAAGTAGTTAAACATATTAGTTATGGTAATTGTAAATAGTTCAAGTAGATAATGTCATTTTTAGATTATATGCAACATTTAGATTGAAAGTAGTTCAACTTGGTAGCCTTTTGTAGAGTAGCTAAACTTAGTTGTTAATTTAACTGTAAATAGTTCAAGTAGCTAGTGTTATGTTTAGATTGTAAATAGTTCAAGTATATATGTTTTGTATTTGTTATATAATAGAATCACATTTGGCAAGATCATTTAATGAATTTTGGTGGATTCATGTATAATTCTTGGACTATTTTTGTTTGTACAGATTTTGGAAAAAATGAGAATAAATGAAATAGGTTAAAAAAAAAGGACATAGATGGCGCTTTTTTCAAAAACGCCATCTATTTCAAGTTTGATATGGTGCGCTTTTTTCAAAAGTGTCATCTATTCACACAGATATATTATGCTTTCTTAAAAAAGCGTCATCTATTTTATAGAGAAAATACAGCGCTTTCTTGAATAAGTGTCATTTACTTATAGCTGAATATATAGCGCTTTCCTGAATAAGTGTTGTCTATTTGCAAGCACATATACTACTTTTTTTGAAAAGCGACATCTATAAATATACAGCGTCTAATTAGATGACGCTTAAAAAGCACCATCTATACGCAAAAAAAGCGTCATATAATAGCATTTTTGGCGTAGTGTGCAGGTAGCGAGTATCCGTGGTTACGGGTACTATGATACCCATACCGGCCCTGTTAATAAACAGGTAGCGAATATATCCATTTAGAGTATCTGCAGGTGCCTATTTAAAATACCCATTTTCTACTTGTGTTGGATTTGATCTGTAGATATCTACGGGTACGAGTTTTTTTGCCATCCCTAAGGATGAATCGTGGTGAATTGAATTGATAATGATTGAAATATGTCACTTAAAATGTTTAGGTTTGGGTCTCATTGGTAGTAGTTATCCTTAGACATTGATTTATAAATATTGCAATAAACAAATGAAATTTTCTTTAAATTTTATTATAATTTTTATAACACTAATTTTCGATAAAATTTTACACTGATGGTACTAAGTGATTTAGATTCACTTTTTACTAGTGAAAATAACATAATATTTTATTGAATAATAAAAAAATATATATTGTTATTAATTTTTTAAACACTTGCTGAATACCTACACCTTCAATACCCCCACCCCACAAAAAAGAAAAGTAGGAAAAGCTAATCCTTCGGTTCTTTTAAGTAACTTTATTTTCGTGCTAGCTGCCATATATGTATGAATATGAAGTGTATCATACAAATTCTATGCATGTTTAAAGTATGTAATGTGTATGACATTTTTTTTTTGTGTGAGTGCAAAAAATTGGCAGAATAGGAAGGCATCTCAATACCACATGCACTAATTAATGACATGTTACGTCTATCAATAAAGACCTATCTTAAAAATTACTGCACAAAGTCTAAAATTTTATCAAGTCGCAATTATTTAACTAGTTTTTAAATATCAGAAAATCTCTTTGAAGAGGATTTCTTAGCTAAGTGAAGCCAGGATTTTTTGTTGCCTTTGTAGCACCATGTTTTCTATAGCTAAAATCTAAATCATTTATCACATTCTCTTTCTTTCAGAAATTACTGTGCACTAACTAATTAATTATTGAAATTTAGCTTCATATTAACTGCACACAAAACTTGCTGGAGAAGATCTGAATTGTGCTAAGCGAGATTTTAGCGACTCCAAGGGAAATAGAACCCACTTGGCTTTATGTATAACTTCAGCAAAATAGCTGAGCTTAAAGTTAGAGAACAAACTAACTGATTTCAAACGCGAAGATAAATTTTAACAAAACGTAATTAAAACAAACAGCATGACCAACAGTTTGTGTAAAACAAACTGCTTGGCCCAGTAGCTTTTATTCAGTAGTTATTTATTCCCATACATCATACATGAAAACAAAGCCTGAGTGACTTTGGTCTCGTATGTCTTATTCTTAGTTAACTTCGGCTTTAACGGAGCTACATTGGTTATAACAGAATAAGGTTTGGTCTTTGCAACGACAATCTGGAGGGTTTTTGCGATTACAAAGACAAGCTTTGCAAGCAGAGTGGCAGCTTGTCCCAACATCTGCACATTGGCATATGGGAGGCATTGATTTTGTGCAAACACATTTTTCACAGCACGCTGTGGTTGTGGATTTGACGTAGTGATCGAAATCACCCTCGGTGAGCAGCTGAGTGATGAAGGAACTTGGGTCGAAGCGAGCATCCACACTAGTTGCAGTGAAGCCCATCAGGAAAAGCAACAAACCTACCTTCACCAATGCCACCTTCTTCAACTCCATCTCTCTCTCTCCTGTAATACTAGTATCTTTTGTGTGTGAAGAGGCATTCATGCAGGTACCTCTATTTATAAAAGAGTAAATGGTTAAGGTAATCTCTAAAATTGTATTTAGTCTCTAAAATTATAGAAAATTTAATTAAGTTTTTAAAATTTTTTAGGATTTCATGTAAGTCTTACATTAACCATTTATTTTTATTTTGTTTTTTAAACATATGTTATTATTATCACTTAAATTTATATATTCGAGACTAAAATGAAAAAAAGTAGGTAATTTTAGAGATTTAAATAAAACTCTAAAAAATTTCAAAAACTTATTTAAGTTTTCCTTAGTCTCAAGAATTAATATGACAGTAAAATATAATTTTAAAAACTAAATTGGCCATTTATTTGTTTATAAAATTAATCGAATGCATTGTGCAAGTAGGGATAAGTTTTCTTTTTCTTCCAATTTTTTCTTCTTCTTTTTTAATTTATTTTTCGAGAAGCATGTGCCTTAGTACACTGTACACTTCGAAGAGTTGTCGTATTCCAGCTTTGCAGTCGATGGTCTTCACATCCATTTATTTGCCTCACTCACGGGGCATAAATAAAGGACCCTCTTTTGCTGCAAACTAGTACGATACCCGTGCTGCTGCACAGGATGTTACATTTTTTTTTTTTATGTTATTTGATTATTAATTTATATAAATTTTTTTTATTATGGCTTAATCATTATTCATTAAAGATAACAGAGTAAAAATAAAATATTAAAGTGTAAACATGAAAGTTTGATTTAAAAAAGAAATAGTAAAATAATGGTTAAAAAATTTCCTGTAGAAATTCATAGTATGAAAAACACGTGAAAGATTTAGATATGTTGGTGAACACCTAAAGTAAAGCAAGATTAATAAATTATAAGTCTTTTTTGTCAAAAAAAATTATAAGTCTTTGAAAGGATTAATATACAAAGCTATTTGTTTAAACCATGTTTGAGATGGTCAAATTTATTTTTCTCAACGTCTTCTATATGTTTTCACATGTTGCTTGAAAAAGTAAAAATATTTTTAATTTCTCTTAAACAATGTATGATTTTTGGTTTTGTAAATAAAAATTAGGTGCTAAAAGAGATTTACTTCATTAAATAGTTCCATCCAATTCAACTTTCATTAGTTAGAGTTTAGTGTAGCTTCCGAATAATAAAGAAGACCTAAAGATTTTCTTTTACTACAAATTGATTGGTTTATTTAAATTATTATTATTTTTATTTTTATTATTGTTATTATTATTGTAATTTTAAAATTATAAACAATTTTAAATTCTTCAACAACATCCCCTTAATAAGTTTTGTAAAACTGTTTCATTTATGATTTTGTTACTAGAGGTAATAATAAAGAAATCAAAGACAAAACATTTAATAAAAATAAATATTTATTATATAAAAAATATAAAACCCATTTTCTCAAGTAATTAAGAACAATAAAATTGGATAACACATTGATTGTCTAATTAATGACTATAATTAATTATAATTTATTTTTAAAATATATTCTCTTACTTTAAAGGAAAACAAATGAGTCAATATACAATTCTTCCCCTGAAAGTGGCTAACTAATTATCTTTAGTCATTAAATGAATGCTTTTGTATCATTTAGTTTTCAAAAGTTTGAAAACTGAATAACTTTAGACTTTTGGGAACTAAATTTGTATAAAAACATATATTCAAAGGCCAGGAATAAAACACTTTTCACTTTTAGGGACTAAGTTATGGGTTAACCCCATATTTATATAGTTAAATAGATGTTAAAAAATAAGAATTGTAGATTCTTTATAATAAAATAATAAAAAAATAATGCTATTATTTTATGTTGACAGAAATAAACTATTTTATATAATAATAATAATAATAATAATAATATTAATAATAATAATTAATATCAAAATGTATTAAAGAGACTTTATAATGATTTTATTTTTTTATGTGATATTCTTTTAGATTTAATTATAATCTTCATGATATGACAATGTTATTTCTATGTTTTTACAGTAATAAGATGTTGTAATTATATTTTATTGTATACAACTAATATTTTATTATTGTTTCTCTCTTTCGTAAAAAAAAATAAAAAATCTTAGTCTTTTATCTTTCATACAATTATATATTATATCATCTTAATATTTATAAATTTACATATAATATATGAGTTTAATGGTTATGCACTATTAATATAAAGCAATTTTACATTATCAACCAATCAGAAATTACTATTGATATGACTTTTAAGGTAATTCTTATAAAAGTCAATAAACTTATCATGTATGGTGGATTGTGATTGGATGACAGTGTAAAACTGCTTTACACTGTCAATGCATAACCTATTTTCTCATAATATATTGCTTACATAGAATATTGATAGCAATTTCAAATATAATATATCAAGATGCACAAATTTGGTTCTTTACTATTTCAATTGTGCAATTTTTGTCATTTGGTAACTTAGAGCATGTTTGGAACAACTTATAATATTTCATTTCAACTTTTTTTATTTTTTGAAAAAAGTTGTTTGAGAAATAATCACTATGTTTTGGACAACTACTGACATTTGCTAAAAAGCTTTATTTATAAAAAAATATAAGTTGTTTTTTGATATATGAAGATTTGGAGCTTATGATTATTTTTTCAACAATTATTTTTTTCAAACACATTATCCCCAAATTACCCCCAAATCTCTTAGTAGCTTTGTTCCTTTAAGTTTCATGCACATCTTTTTTATAATTTATTATGTAAAAGTTGATTTTTTTGTTTTATCCAAACGGAAGTAATTATCTTAAAATTACTTTTCAACAAACTTATCCAAACAAAAATTGATTTTGATTATAATTAATTATAATAATAATCAATTATACATATAATTGGTTATTGAGATAATTTAATTTTAACATTTGTTCTAAACATATCCTAATGTTTAATATATAGGGTAAAATATGTTTTTGGTCCCTCTAAAATTTGTTAAATTCAGTTTTAGTCCCTCTAAAATTTTTTGTCTTATTTTGATCCCTCTAATTTGAAAATACACTATTTTTGGTCCTCAAAGTGGTTTAGATAGGGTTTTATAACCCGCTATTAAATGTTATTTTGAGGACTAAAAATAGTACATTTTCAAATTAGAGGAATTAAAATAAGATAAAAAATTTTAAAAGAACTAAAATCGAATTTGACAAATTTTAGAGAGACAAAAAATATATGTTACCCTAATATATATATATATAATTTTAAATTGCTATGCATATAAGAAAATATTATAAAATATGAATATATAGATAGTACTGTAAACTGCAGTTTCTAAAACCGTTGGGCGGGAAAAAATTTCCAAGAAATTGACACGTAGCAAGTACGGACTTTTTTTTTCTTATAGAAAGAATAATAGAAGTAATATATATATATATATATAATTTTAAATTGCTATGCATATATGAAAATATTATAAAATATGAATATGAATATATAGATAGATAGAGGTGCACTGCACCTACCCTCTCTTTGTCCGAAGGGAAAGAAAGTGAGGTCAAGAAAAAGGAAAAGGGACCATGCATCAATGACATTAGTACACGGTACACTTGAAACATTGTCGGTATGCATAATAGGATATCCCGAAGAATCTTGTACTCTTGCTTTGTAGTTGATCTTTTATTTCCCTCCGTTCATTTGGCTCGCGTGCACAATGTTTTTAAAATTGAATTTATTATTGAACCGGTCAAGATATTAATTTAAAATTTAATAATTTAATTATAGTTAAATTATAGTTGAATTAATGTTAATTAAATAATAATAATAATAATAATTTAAGATTTTTTGACCAATTTTTCTTTAGATTAGTTTTATAATTTATTTGAACTTGTCAAATGATTAGTTTACTAATTTTTCAATCTGATCAGCCAGTCCGATCCAATTTTCAAAACATAGTGCATCCATAAACAAAGGGAAAAAAACATTAGAATAAGAGTGAAATATAAACACAATAAATAGTATAGTGAGATAAAAGAAAAGAGATAAGAAAAATAATAAACGTTGATAAGTGTAAAATATATAAAGATATTTTGTATATCATTACTCTCAATAAAGGATCCTCTTTTGCTACAATAGAGGTACACGTAGTCTCTATTATTCTTTTTTTATTTTTGATAAAGATAGCCTCTATCAAAAATATTTAAATGGAAGTGAGAACAAAAAGTATTTAAAAGGAAGAAAAATGATAGATGTCAAAACTCTAGTTCATATATAGAGAGAAAAATAAAGAGAATAGAAAAAAGTATAAGTATCATAGGTAATATGATGTGTTAAAAATAGAAAATAAAAAGAAATAATAAGTGTTAATAAAGTGTTTGAGTGATGAGGTGTTTGTATATTACTCTATTTAAAATTTAAATTGAAAGGAAATAAAATAAGAATAAAAAATAATTAAAATTTAAATTTAGATGAAAGAAAATAAGGACCAAAAAAATTAAAATTAAAATTAAAAAATTAAAATTTATTTTTAAAAGTTAACTAGTATTTTCTTGGGTTACTATGTTATAGGTAAGAAGTATTTACCAGCTTTGTCAATGACTAATTTCAGTGGAAAACTTGGTTGGCCACCTTTAGTGGAATCTTCCCTTCTGACCAAGTTTTTTTTTATTTTTTTTTATCTACAAGGCTTGAATCTGAGATCTTGTTTAAGGAATCCGAGCCTAGTTTTACTTGGACCAACAACATGCTTGTAACTAGTATTTTAGTTTGTGTATCATATAATATGAATATTTATTTTTATATATTTAAAATTCATAATGAATAATTTTTTTTGATTATATACATTATATTTTGGATTTATAGTGAAGAATTTAAATTGTGATATAAAGTTATTTTTAACTATTGACAATTTTTTTAAAAAAATGTTGAAATGTAATATAAAGATAGAGATAAAAAAAAAAAGGTGTATCAAAAGAGATAGTCAATTAAGAATATTAAATATATACATAAAAATAAAAAGAGAGTAGTTTGAGATGATTAAAATAAAAGTTTTTTTTTCTAATTGCAAAAATAATGTGTGAAATGTTCCTATAAAGAAAGAATATTGAGAACATCTAATTGGAAGAGTGAGAACATTACTCTGCAAGTTATACATTCTAATTTATAATTGTTGATAGTAAAATTTGTTTTAGGGATTTTTGTGGTTTCAAATTATATTTTGACATAAGGTCTTAATATATTTTTCACTGTTTGATTCTAAATGACAATATTGGAGACTTAAAATCAAAATTCACTTTTAGTCAGCCAACAACGTTTAGCATTCAATTGAATGACATGTATAAGAATCAAAATCTTAATTCTCTATTTCAATTAAGACGTTGATTTACAAACAGGGATAAATAACCAAATTCAACTTAGTTAGTGAGTAATCAAATTCAATGTCTTTTGTCATCTTGTACAAGTATAAATACTTTTGAACAAAACTTTTATTTCTATTTAATCTTAATGCAAATCGAATTGCTCTTCAACATTGATCAATTTGACTAAAAGCAATTGATAAGATTGGCTAAAAATTGCAAAGTTAAAAAAATGACATGCAATATTCAAAGATATCTTGAAACACAAGATTCAAATAACAAATGCATACAAAATGTGTAATTTTAGAAATGTAAAATGACTCAAATAAAAGCAGAAATTAAGGAGTATCATAAAAAGAGTAGAATCTTTCTCCACTCGTCGAACCGGTCATTGTTGTCTTCAACCTTCTCTATCACCCACCATTGAACCACTATCATTTTCATCACACAATGCCACCATCGAGGCACACTGCCACCCACTGTAACAAGTTGAACACACTTGCAAGTCGGCCCAAGAGAAACCACCGTGCTTCCACAACCCACCCACAAAACTACACCACATACAACCACCATCTCGAACAATCAAATGCCATAATCACTCGTGCCATCACTGGCCTACCATCATCATCCCTTAACCTTTGCCATTGCGTAATCGAGGAAAGTGGCATTTGCCACGTGCGTGCCAATGAGCTTTTTGTTGCAAATAGAGGGTGAGAAATCGAGGCCGATCTCACACTCACTATGCTGGATCTAACAAGTGTTTGTGCTTATGCATTGTGAGGGGCATAGTTTTGAAACCAGTTTAATGCATAATCGGGAATCGATCTGTTGATTGGTTCGTTAACTCTAAAAACTGTACCATTTCAAAATTGATGAAAACTAGGCAAGAATTGATCAAACAGGTCTAAAACTGGTAAAAACCAAAACAAGTTTGAACCAATATTTTTCTTTTTCTTTTTTTAGTTTTTAAATTTTTTATCTTCAAATTTAATCTAAAACATTTTTAAAATAAATAAAAACACATATTTTATAAGGATCACAAATAGGTATAAATTATTTTATCAATTATTATTATTATTTTCTTATAAAACATAGAATTTAGTCATTTATATATTAATTTGCAATTTTTTATATTTTGATTTCTTATAATTTTATATTATATTAATTTGTCATTTTCTTTTTTATTTTAGATGTAAATTTATTATTATCAGTGGACATTATTATATTTTATTAAAATTTAGACTTAATTATTATGATATATTTGATTTGGACTTTTATTAGTAGTTTGAATGTTAAGAACCTATAAAATGATATTTTATTTTAATTTTAGTATTATAAAATTATGATATTATATTAATTTAACATTATTTTATGTATTACTTAATTATTATTTTATTAATACCAATTTGACTACGATTTAACTATGATTGAACTATTGAATCTTAAACCAGTGTCTTGACCATTTTAATCACCAGTTTGATTTTAAAATTATTGTAGAGAGTGAGAGAAGGGAGGAGGAAGGTTGGCAGTGATGGGAGAAGGGATAAGAGAGAGGGTTTTTTTTTTTTTTTTTTCAATTTTGCACTATCAATTTGAATCATCCACTAAAAATATTATATTTAATGCTTTATAATGTATTAGGTACCAATACAACGTCTTTTGACTATGTTAAATGACACCTTATTATTGATTATGTGTCTGAAATTGTTGGAGATCTCACATTGACTAGTGATGAAGCCAAAATAAAGTATATAAGTGGGGGTCGAGGAGCAACTCTCACCTTATAAGCCGGTTTTGTGAGGTTTAGTTAGACTCAAATCCAAAATTGTAAGATGATATTAGAGCCTATTTTAACAATTGTTGTTTGGCCTATCAGGCCATTATCAAACTACTCGCAAATGTCTAATCCTGCAAATTTCACGCTAGAGATGTCTAGTTCTCGATATGAGGGGTAGTATTGGAAATCCCATATCGACTAATGATGAGACCAAAATAAAGTATATAAGTGGGGGGTGATAACCATCACCTTACAAGTTAGTTTTGTTAGGTTGAGTTAGACTCAAACCCAAAATTTTAAGATGGTATTAGAGTCTATACTAGCGGTTATTGTTAGGCTTATCGAGTCATTACTGGACCACTTGCAGATGTCCAGTCCTGCAAAGTTCACACTTGAGATGTTCAATCCTCAACGTGAGGTGTGTGTATTGGAGATTCCACATCAACTAGTGATATTTAACAGACTAATGTCATGTCATAGTCAACGTTGAGACATTAATAGTCAACAAATAGACATTTAACGGTTGGATCAAAATTACAGATTTTTAAAATTTGGAGGACTAAAATTGTAGAATTAAAAATAGGAGCGAAATATTTACTGATTTTGTCGATGACTAATCTTTGCCGAAGAATTTGACTAACTACTTTTAATGAGGTATTTTTTGCCAATCACTTTTTTTTATCCACAATGCTCAAACGCAAGACATTACTGGACTAACATAATGTTAATAAATTAAAGGTTAAATTATTGAGTAGGTTCCTAAACTTTTAGACAATTTTTAATTAAATCCCTATAGTATTTTTTTTAATTGAGTCATTAATCTTTTGAATTTTTTTAATTTGGTCCTTGAGGTAAACGACAATTAGACAGACGTTAACCCTAAGGATCCAATTAAAAAACATTTCAAAGATTAAAAACTCAATTACAAACTTTTTTAATTTAAGGACCTAATTAAAAATTACCTAAAAATTTATAAACCATCTAATATATTAAACCTTTCTTTTTTTAATTCTTCGAATTTTTCCTACTTATTTCATTTTTTTTGTCATTATCTTGTATTATTGCTCGGTAGCTGATGACCTTCATTTCCATCCATTCATTTTGCCTAACGTGCGTAAATAACAGACTCGCTATGTAACTTCTATTTATTTGAAAGAAAAGAAAGTGAACTGATAAAAATTTGAAAATTGAATTGAAGATAAAATAAAATTACTATTAAATTTAATTATATTTAAAAAAATTATTTAATTTTAAAAAAAATTACAAATTATATTAGCATTTTAATAATAAAATATATAATTCATGTTGTTAAAAAATAAAGATCTTTTAGATATTTAGTTAAATTTAAAATAATTTATAATAATTTATTTAGAATAATAATTACGAATAGAAATTAAGAAATAAATTATTATAGACAAATATATTTACCAATTTATATATATTATATTAATTTATCATTACATTTTTCTATTTTAAATTATGTTTTATAAACTATTTTTTAAAATAATATTGTTGGTGATCTTTATTTCCGTCTATTCATTTGGCCCACGTGCATAGGTAGTTGGTGATCTATATTTCCATCTATTCATTTGGCCCACGTGCATAAATAAACAACTCACTTTCATTACAGTAAATGTGTTGAAGGATATTTATATTACCACACTGGTTACTTCTTGCTACACTTTGCACAACATAATTAAATTTTAACATTTAAAAAATGTTATTAATTACATCATTTCAATAACTGTAATATAAAATTCATGTTGTTAAAAGATTTAACAACACTTTAATGTATCATTAACATTAATTTAAAAACAGTATTGAACACGTGGATCAATTGGTGCAGGATTGTTTTAGCTTAATTATGAGTCTTGAATTTGAATCATAAGTATGTAGTTACATTAAATACTTAGAAGAAGAATTTTATCATCAATAATGATCCTATCGGCTCGAGTAAGATTGTTTCTCATGGAAGATGCTTGTAATTCCTATCAAAAAAATATTATTTTAAAATTGTTATTAATATATATTTTTCTAACATTTAAAAAATATTTTTAATTTATTTTTTAAAATATTTAAAAATACTATTAATTCACTTTTTAAATTTTACTTCTGTTATTAACATTTAAACAATTTTTTGTTGATTTAGATATTAAAATTAAAGTAGATCCATTCCAAAGGTTCACCATCGGGTCAATTCAAATTATCTACAAAAACACACTCAACAGCCATTAGTAAATGAAATGATTTTTTAAGTTATTTAATAAGAAAGAAAAAAATAAATAATACACTTTTTTATGTTAATAAATGATCTTTTACCCATAATTTCATTATTTAAATCTTAAATGCTGTAAGAATATAAATGATATGCCCATATTTGTGCATTGGAATTTGTGCAGCAATTTAAAACTGCTTCTTCCTTTCTTTTTTACCCAATTTGAGCAGATTGATTTTGTATGTGGGATTCAGGTTTTTTTTTTCCTTTATTCCCCTGTTTTTGCATCTATCAAAGGGGAGAAAAGTTTTTAAAAAACCTGCGATCCCCTCTTTCCTTTCCGTTCCACTCTCTGTCGCTAATACCAAACGAATAGTAACTCTTCAATATCTCTTCTTTTACCTTGAGAGTTGAGAACATGCAAGTAGTCGATAGGCCTTGTTTTTCTTTTTTTTTTTTAAATATGTGTCATCATATCATAGGTACAATCCTACCAAAGAGAAATATTGTAGGTACAATAAATACGCTCTTTAAGGAATTGCCTGTCTAATATGCGTGTCACCATATCATACACTAAAATATGCTCCTTGAAGATTTGTCTATTTGTCACAAGCATTATGAAGAATCTTGCCCGGTATTTGATGACCTGTTTTTCCATTCATTGAGGTTGTATTTGGCAAAAATTAATGAATACCGGATAACTTAGCTAATAGTGAATAACTTAGCGCATGTTTGGGTAAATTTTTTCATAAGTACTTATAGAATAAGAAGAAATAAATGAAATAAACTTTTTCATAAACTAAAATTTGCTTATGCATAAGTTTAAAATAAGTTTTGGGAGAAGCTCATATGAGAGAACTTCGACAAATTAACTTATGCCTAAGCTAATTTTAGCTTTTGGAGAAACTTATTTCATTTTTTCTTCTCCAATAAGTACTTATAAAGAAGTTTATCCAAATAGGCCCTTATAGCAGATAATAGATCATTTACATAATAGAATTTAAAGTGTTTAATAAAATTACTCGTTGAATAAGTTGATTGATATAAAATGATTAGGAATATTAGTAACACACTTTTTTTAATAATTTTTTATTTGTTAAAATTTATTGAACATTACCAAATCATGAATAAGACTTATCAGACAAGGAGACTCACAAAATTTTATAATTTTCAATGAATTTTAACTAATAAGGAAAGAGTCAAGGAAATGAAGTGCTTCAGTATCCCCTTCTTCCTGAATGTTGTACCTATCTTCAGACGCACCTAAAACTGAAGCCAAAGGACTCACTTGCTCCAATAGAAATGGAGGAAGACGTATTTGGGATACCTGAACATAAGGAAATAGTTGATGCAAAGGTTATTGGAGAAGTTATCAAACATGAATGGCTTGGCTCAGTTGCTATTCCCATGTATATTGGGTACATTAATTAACTTTGTCTCATTAACTTTTTAACTTTGATGAATATCTCATTTATGCTATTTACTAATTCATTCTTATATTTTGTATCACAAGGTACTTAAATGACACATTTTTGAAGCCAAATCATAAGACGTTCTTCTTTTTATCCCCCCAAATAACAACACACCAATTAAGTATGAAAGAACGAGTGCAAAAAATTGTTGATATTTTCGTCAATAAAAAGGTGATTGACATGTTTGTTCTTGCACCGATCAATATAGGGTAAGACTTGTTTACCTAACTTTATTAGCAATTTAATATGTTAGATGCAATTTACATATGCTGACTCACTTGTCATTTGTTTAGCGATCATTGGGTCTTGGTTGGAATCAATCTTAAGATGGAAATAATATATTATCTAGACCCATTAGAGAAGGACCTTAGTAGGAGGCAAGATTTGAAGAAGTTGTTTCACACATAGGAATATAAGCGCCATGACATTATGTATGTGTGTGTTGATGTATATTTTTACTTATATATGTGTTGTTTGTCTTTATTAATTAGGGTTTTACAAACTTATCAAGCTCAAATAGGAGCTAAGGTTTCAAAGACTAAGTCAAGCAACATCAAGTGGATAACAATTAAGGTAGTTTACAATTTTTATATGAAAATCAATGGATTGTGTTAATCTTTAATTACTTATATTGATGTTTCTGCTTTTGCTTCTATAGTGCTCAAGGCAACGTAATAGTAATGATTGTGGGTATTATGTTTGCCGATATATGAAGGAAATCATCACCCACTGTGAAGGGGGGACAATCTCAAAAGACATATGTGATATTGGTCTCATGTCTCATTCCTTTCAACTATATTCTCACTTGGTTTTAATTTCATTTTTTATTTTTGTAGTACATCCCTAGTTGTAGCAGGAAGCAATATTCTGATACTCAAATTATTGAAGTTAAGGAAGATTGGTGTCAATATGTCATCCAAAATTGCTTATAGGTGAGCCTTTGATTCATGATGTCTAATACACATAGTTAATGAAGCTATTTTAATGCTTTTAGAATGCATGTGTGTAGAGACTCCCTTGGTCTCTTTGAATTTGGAAGTGTACGAAAGCCATATTTGTGCATATTATGTTGTTTTTGCTATAGAAATCCCTTATTCCCCCTATTTTTGTGAATTGAAACTGGTTCATATCTTAAATTACTCCTATTTTATGCCTTAAATGATGAACAATGGAAGCCCTAACTTGTTTGTGCATTAGGGTGTTGTCATTGTTTGAATTTGGCAATTCAAGAACTATGACTCTGTCAATTTTGTGGTGACTGTTCAGACTTGAAATCATGCATAAATTCATGAAATTAACTTACTTTTGGCTATAACTTAATGTTACAAAATTTGCCAAGTCATTACCCTACTTGTATGGAGTCAAACCATGCATAAGTATGTGAATTTGAGTACATTTTTCTACATAATTTTGCAGTACAGATTAGCAGCATTTGAGGATCGTAAAATCATGTTTTTATTGAGTGAAAAGTTGTTTAATTGATGCATTATGGTTTGCATATGATTCCTACAAAATTTGGTAAGCTTTGGACACCATTTGAGTGAGTTATGCCACTTGAACTTACCATATGAATAGTAATTTTGGGTTGTAGTACAACCCCTCTATTCTTGCATAATTGACATTGATTTTATGCTTAAATCATGTTTAATAAGTTAACAATGGATGCCCAAACATTAAAGACGATATAGGAAAAAGTTCGAAGGATTTGGATGTAGATAGTCACAAAAGAGCATGTTTAGTATCATTATAAGCTTGTTGTCCTGTTTCTATTTCTATGACAGCAGAATCACTTTCAAAGTATTGTTTTTGTGCAATTGAGTGTTAAACTTACTGATTACTTTTTGCCTTGTAATGCAAGAATATGCAGCAATAGCTGGATGGCATCATTTTTTGGTCTTACATTGCAAGAGTACATATGCAGCAAATAGCTCTAAAGTAGTTAAACATATTAGTTGTGGTAATTGTAAATAGTTCAAGTAGATAATGTCATTTTTAGATTATATGCAACATTTACATTGAAAGTAGTTCAACTTGGTAGCCTTTTGTAGAGTAGCTAAACTTAGTTGTTAATTTAACTATAAATAGTTCAAGTAGCTAGTGTTATGTTTAGATTGTAAATAGTTCAAGTATATATGTTTTGTATTTGTTATATAATAGAATCACATTTGGCAAGATCATTTAATGAATTTTGGTGGATTCATGTATAATTCTTGGACTATTTCTGTTTGTACAGATTTTGGAAAAAATGAGAATAAATGAAATAGGTTAAAAAAAAGGGACATAGATGGCGCTTTTTTCAAAAAGTGTCATCTATTCACACAGATATATTGTGCTTTCTTAAAAAAGCGTCATCTATTTTATATAGAAAATACAGCGCTTTCTTGAATAAGTGTCATTTACTTATAGCTGAATATATAGCGCTTTCCTGAATAAGTGTCGTCTATTTGCAAGCACATATACTACTCTTTTTGAAAAGCGTCATCTATAAATATACAGCGTCTAATTAGATGATGCTTAAAAAGCACCATCTATATGCAAAAAAAGTGCCATATAATAGCATTTTTGGCGTAGTGTGCAGGTAGCGGGTATCCGTGATTACGGGTACCATGATACCCATACCGGCCCTGTTAATAAACAGGTAGCAGATATACCCATTTAGAATATCTGCAGGTGCCTATTTAAAATACCCATTTTCTACTTGTGTTGGATTTTATCTATAGATATCTACAGGTACAAGTTTTTTTGCCATCCCTAAGGATGAATCGTGGTGAATTGAATTGATAATGATTGAAATATGTCACTTAAAATGTTTAGGTTTGAGTCTCATTGGTAGTAGTTATCCTTAGACATTGATTTATAAATATTGCAATAAACACATGAAATTTTCATTAAATTTTATTATAATTTTTATAACACTAATTTTCAATAAAATTTTACACTGATGGTACTAAGTGATTTAGATTCACTTTTTACTAGTGAAAATAACATAATATTTTATTGAATAATAAAAAAATATATATTGTTATTAATTTTTTAAACACTTGCTGAATACCTACACCTTCAATACCCCCACCCCACAAAAAAGAAAAGTAGGAAAAGCTAATCCTTCGGTTCTTTTAAGTAACTTTATTTTCGTGCTAGCTGCCATATATGTATGAATATGAAGTGTATCATACAAATTCTATGCATGTTTAAAGTATGTTATGTGTATGACATTTTTTTTTTTTTGTGTGTAAAAAATTGGTAGAATAGGAAGGCATCTCAATACCACATGCACTAATTAATGACATGTTACGTCTATCAATAAAGACCTATCTTAAAAATTGCTGCACAAAGTCTAAAATTTTATCAAGTCGCAATTAAATATTTAACTAGTTCTTAAATATCAGAAGATCTCTTTGAAGAGGGTTTCTTCCTAAGTGAAACCAGGATTTTTTGTTGCCTTTGTAGCACCATGTTATCTATAGCTAAAATCTAAATCATTCATCACATTTTCTTTCTTTCAGAAATTACTGTGCACTAACCAATTAATTATTGGAATTTAGCTTCAGATTAACTGCACACAAAACTTGCTGGAGAAGATCTGAATTGTGCTAAGCGAGATTTTAGCGACTCCAAGGGAAATAGAACCCACTTGACTTTATGTCTAACTTCAGCAAAATAGCTGAGCTTAAAGTTAGAGAACAAACTAACTGATTTCAAACGCGAAGATAAATTTTAACAAAACGTAATTAAAACAAACACCATGACCAACAGTTTGTGTAAAACAAACTGCTTGGCCCAGTAGCTTTTATTCAGTAGTTATTTATTCCCATACATCATACATGAAAACAAAGCCTGAGTGACTTTGTCTCCAATGTCTTATTCTTAGTTAACTTCGCCTTTAACGGAGCTACATTGGTTATAACAGAATAAGGTTTGGTCTTTGCAACGACAATCTGGAGGGTATTTGCGATTACACAGACAAGCTTTGCAAGCAGAGTGGCAGCTTGTCCCAACATCTGCACATTGGCATATGGGAGGCATTGATTTTGTGCAAACACATTTTTCACAGCACGCTGTGGTTGTGGATTTGACATAGTAATCGAAATCACCCTCGGTGAGCAGCTGAGTGATGAAGGAACTTGGGTCGAAGCGAGCATCAACACTAGTTGCAGTGAAGCCCATCAGGAAAAGCAACAAACCTACCTTCACCAATGCCACCTTCTTCAACTCCATCTCTCTCTCTCCTGTAATACTAGTATCTTATCTTGTTCTTTTGTGTGTGAAGAGGCATTCATGTAGCTACATCTATTTATAAAAGAATAAATGGTTAAGGTAATCTCTAAAATTGTATTTAGTCCCTAAAATTATAGAAAATTTAATTAAGTTTTTAAAATTTTTTAGGATTTCATGTAAGTCTTACATTAACCATTTATTTTTATTTTGTTTTTTAAACATATGTTATTATTATCACTTAAATTTATATATTCGAGACTAAAATGAAAAAAAAGTAGGTAATTTTAGAGATTTAAATAAAATTCTAAAAATTTTTAAGAACTTATTTAAGTTTTCTTTAGTCTCAAGGATTAATATGACAGTAAAATATAATTTTAAAAATTAAATTGGCCATTTATTTGTTTATAAAATTAATCGAATGCATTGTGCAAGTAGGGATAAGTTTTCTTTTTCTTCCAATTTTTTCTTCTTCTTTTTTAATTTATTTTTCGAGAAGCATGTGCCATAGTACACTGTGCACTTCGAAGAGTTGTCGTATTCCAGCTTTGCAGTCGATGATATTCACATCCATTTATTTGCCTCACGGGGCATAAATAAAGGACCCTCTTTTGCTGCAAACTAGTACGATACCCCCAAGTAGGGATAAGTTTTCTTTTTCTTCCAATTTTTTCTTCTTCTTTTTTAATTTATTTTTCGAGAAGCATGTGCCATAGTACACTGTGCACTTCGAAGAGTTGTCGTATTCCAGCTTTGCTGTCGATGATATTCACATCCATTTATTTGCCTCACGGGGCATAAATAAAGGACCCTCTTTTGCTGCAAACTGGTACGATACCCGTGCTGCTGCACAGGATGTTACATTTTTATTTTTTTTTATGTTATTTGATTATTAATTTATATATAAAAAATTTATTATGGCTTAATAATTATTCATTAAAGATAACAGAGTAAAAATAAAATATTAAAGTGTAAATATGAAAGTTTGATTTAAAAAAGAAATAGTAAAATAATGGTTAAAAAATTTCGTGTAGAAATTCATAGTATGAAAAACACGTGAAAGATTTAGATATGTTGGTGAACACCTAAAGTAAAGCAAGATTAATAAATTATAAGTCTTTTTTGTCAAAAAAAATTATAAGTCTTTGAAAGGATTAATATACAAAGCTATTTGTTTAAACCATGTTTGAGATGGTCAAATTTTATTTTTCTCAACGTCTTCTATATGTTTTCACATGTTGCTTGAAAAAGTAAAAATATTTTTAATTTCTCTTAAACAATGTATGATTTTTGGTTTTGTAAATAAAAATTAGGTGCTAAAAGAGATTTACTTCATTAAATAGTTCCATCCAATTCAACTTTCATTAGTTAGAGTTTAGTGTAGCTTCCGAATAATAAAGAAGACCTAAAGATTTTCTTTTACTACAAATGGATTGGTTTATTTAAATTATTATTATTATTATTATTATTATTATTGTAATTTTAAAATTATAAACAATTTTAAATTCTTCAACAACATCCCCTTAATAAGTTTTGTAAAACTGTTTCATTTATGATTTTGTTACTAGAGGTAATAATAAAGAAATCAAAGACAAAACATTTAATAAAAATAAATATTTATTATATAAAAAATATAAAACCCATTTTCTCAAGTAATTAAGAACAATAAAATTGGATAACACATTGATTGTCTAATTAATGACTATAATTAATTATAATTTATTTTTAGAATATATTCTCTTACTTTAAAGGAAAACAAATGAGTCAATATACAATTCTTCCCCTGAAAGTGGCTAACTAATTATCTTTAGTCATTAAATGAATGCTTTTGTATCATTTAGTTTTCAAAAGTTTGGAAACTGAATAACTTTAGACTTTTGGGAACTAAATTTGTATAAAAACATATATTCAAAGGCCAGGAATAAAACACTTTTCACTTTTAGGGACCAAGTTATGAGTTAACCCCATATTTATATAGTTAAATAGATGTTAAAAAATAAAAATTGTAGATTCTTTATAATAAAATAATAAAAAAATAATGCTATTATTTTATGTTGACAGAAATAAACTATTTTATATAATAATAATAATAATAATAATAATAATAATAATATTAATAATAATAATAATTAATATCAAAATGTATTAAAGAGACTTTATAATGATTTTATTTTTTTATGTGATATTCTTTTAGATTTAATTATAATCTTCATTATATGACAATGTTATTTTTATGTTTTTACAGTAATAAGATGTTGTAATTATATTTTATTGTATACAACTAATATTTTATTATTGTTTCTCTCTTTCGTAAAATAAAAATAAAAATCGTAGTCTTTTATCTTTCATACAATTATATATTATATCATCTTAATATTTATAAATTTACATGTAATATATGAGTTTAATGGTTATGCACTATTAATGTGAAACAGTTTTACATTGTCAACCAATCAAAAATTACCATTGATATGACTTTTAAGGCAATTATTATAAAAGTCAATAAACTTATCATATATGGTGAATTGTGATTGGATGACAGTGTAAAACTGCTTTACACTGTCAGTGTATAACCTATTTTCTCATAATATATTGCTTACATAGAATATTGATAGCAATTTCAACTATAATATATCAAGATGCACAAATTTGGTTCTTTACTATTTCAATTGTGCAATTTTTGTCATTTGGTAACTTAGAGCATGTTTGGGACAACTTATAATATTTCATTTCAACTATTTTGTTTTTTTGAAAAAAGTTGTTTGAGAAATAATCAGTATGTTTTGGACAACTACTGAAATTTGCTAAAAAGCTTTATTTATAAAAAAATATAAGTTGTTTTTTGATATATGAGATTTGGAGCTTATGATTATTTTTTCAACAATTATTTTTTTCAAACACATTATCCCCAAATTACCCCCAAATCTCTTAGTAGCTTTTGTTCCTTTAAGTTTCATGCACATCTTTTTTTATAATTTACTATGTAAAAGTTGATTTTTTTGTTTTATCCAAACGAAAGTAATTATCTTAAAATTACTTTTCAACAAACTTATTCAAACAAAAATTGATTTTGATTATAATTAATTATAATAATAATCAATTATACATATAATTGGTTATTGAGATAATTTAATTTTAACATTTGTTCTAAACATATCCTAATGTTTAATATATAGGGTAAAATATGTTTTTAGTCCCTCTAAAATTTGTCAAATTCAGTTTTAGTCCCTCTAAAATTTTTTGTCCTATTTTGATCTCTCTAATTTGAAAATACACCATCTTTGGTCCTCAAAGTGGTTTAGATAGGACTTTATAACCGCTATTATATATTATTTTGAGGACTAAAAATAGTACATTTTCAAATTAGAGGGACTAAAATAGGATAAAAAATTTTAAAAGAACTAAAATCGAATTTGACAAATTTTAGAGAGACAAAAAACATATATTACCCTAATATATATATATATATAATTTTAAATTGCTGTGCATATAAGAAAATATTATAAAATATGAATATATAGATAGTACTGTAAACTGCAGATTCTAAAACCGTTGGGCGGGAAAAAAAATTCCAAGAAATTGACACGTAGCAAGTACGGACTTTTTTTTTTTTATAGAAAGAATAATAGAAGTAATATATATATATATATAATTTTAAATTGCTATGCACATATGAAAATATTATAAAATATGAATATGAATATATAGATAGATAGAGGTGCACTGCACGTACCCTCTCTTTGTCCGAAGGGAAAGAAAGTGAGGTCAAGAAAAAAGGACCATGCATCAATGACATTAGTACACGGTACACTTGAAACATTGTCGGTATGCATAATAGGATATCCCGAAGAATCTTTTACTCTTGCTTTGTAGTTGATCTTTTATTTCCCTCCGTTCATTTGGCTCGCGTGCACAATGTTTTTAAAATTGGATTCCGGTCAAGATATTAATTTAAAATTTAATAATTCAATTATAGTTAAACTATAGTTGAATTAATATTAATTAAATAATAATAATAATAATAATTTAAGATTTTTTAACCGATTTTTCTTCAGATTAGTTCTGTAATTTATTTAAACCTATCAAATGATTAGTTCACTAATTTTTTAATCCGACCAGCCAATCTGGTCCAATTTTCAAAACATAGTGCGTTCATAAACAAAGAGAAAAAAACATTAGAATAAGAGTGAAATATAAACACGATAAATAGTATAGTGAGATAAAAGAAAAGAGATAAGAAAAATAATAAACGTTGATAAGTGTAAAATATATAAAGATATTTATATTTACCAAAAAAAAAAAGTTTTTCGTATATCATTACTCTCAATAAAGGGTCCTCTTTTGCTACAATAGAGGTATACGTAGTCTCTATTATTCTTTTTTTTTATTTTTGATAAAGATAGCCTCTATCAAAAATATTTAAAAGGAAGTGAGAACAAAAAGTATTTAAAAGGAAGAAAAATGATAGATGTCAAAACTCTAGTTCATATATAGAGAGAAAAATAAAGAGAATAGAAAAAAGTATAAGTATTATAGGTAATATGATGTGTTAAAAATAGAAAAATAAAAAGAAAAAATAAGTGTTAATAAAGTGTTTGAGTGATGAGGTGTTTGTATATTACTCTATTTAAAATTTAAATTGAAAGGAAATAAAATAAGAATACAAAATAATTAAAATTTAAATTGAGATGAAAGAAAATAAGGACAAAAAAATTAAAATTAAAATTAAAAAATTAAAATTTATTTTTAAAAGTTAACTAGTATTTTCTTGGGTTACTATGTTATAGGTAAGAAGTATTTATCGGCTTTGTCAATGACTAATTTCAGTAGAAAACTTGGTTGGCCACCTTTAGTGGAATCTTCCCTTCTAACCAAGTTTTTTTTTAATTTTTTTTTATCTACAAGGCTTGAATCTGAGATCTTGTTTAAGGGATCCGAGCCTAGTTTTGCTTGGACCAACTACATGCTTGTAACTAGTATTTTAGTTTGTGTATCGTATAATATGAATATTTATTTTTATATATTTAAAATTCATAATGAATAATTTTTTTGATTATATACATTATATTTTGAATTTATAGTGAAGAATTTAAATTGTGATATAAAGTTATTTTTAACTATTGACAATTTTTTAAAAAAATGTTGAAATGTAATATAAAGATAGAGATTAAAAAAAAAAAGGTGTATCAAAAGAGATAGTCAATTAAGAATATTAAATATATACATAAAAATAAAAAAAGAGTAGTTTGAGATGATTAAAATAAAAGTTTTTTTTTCTAATTGCAAAAATAATGTGTGAAATGTTCCTATAAAAGAAAGAATATTGAGAACATCTAATTGGAAGAGTGAGAACATTACTCTGCAAGTTATACATTCTAATTTATAATTGTTGACAGTAAAATTTGTTTTAGGGATTTTTGTGGTTTCAAATTATATTTTGACATAAGGTCTTAATATATTTTTCACTGTTTGATTCTAAATGACAATATTGGAGACTTAAAATCAAAATTCACTTTTAGTAAGCCAACAACGTTTAGCATTCAATTGAATGACATGTATAAGAATCAAAATCTTAATTCTCTATTTCAATTAAGACGTTGATTTACAAACAAGGATAAATAACCAAATTCAACTTAGTTAGTGAGTAATCAAATTCAATGTCTTTTGTCATCTTGTACAAGTATAAATACTTTTGAACAAAACTTTTATTTCTATTTAATCTTAATGCAAATCGAATTGCTCTTCAACATTGATCAATTTGACTAAAAGCAATTGATAAGATTGGCTAAAAATTGCAAAGTTAAAAAAATGACATGCAATATTCAAAGATATCTTGAAACACAAGATTCAAATAACAAATGCATACAAAATGTGTAATTTTAGAAATGTAAAATGACTCAAATAAAAGCAGAAATTAAGGAGTATCATAAAAAGAGCAGAATCTTTCTCCACTCGTCGAACCGGTCATTGTTGTCTTCAACCTTCTTTATCACCCACCATTGAACCACTATCATTTTCATCACACAATGCCACCATCGAGGCACACTACCACCCACTGTAACAAGTTGAACACACTTGCAAGTCGGCCCTAAGAGAAACCACCGTGCTTCCACAACCCACCCACAAAACTACACCACATACAGTCACCATCTCGAACAATCAAACGCCATAATCACTTGTGCCATCACTGGCCTACCATCATCATCCCTTAACCTTTGCCATTGCGTAATCGAGGAAAGTGGCATTTGCCACATGCGTGCCAATGAGCTTTTTGTTGCAAATAGAGGGTGAGAAATCGAGGCCGATCTCACACTCACCATGCTGGATCTAACAAGTGTTTGTGCTTATGCATTGTGAGGGGCATAGTTTTGAAACTAGTTTAATGCGTAATCGGGAATCGATCTGTTGATTGGTCCGTTAACTCTAAAAACTGTACCATTTCAAAATTGATGAGAACTAGGCAAGAATTGATCAAATGGGTCTAAAACTGGTAAAAACCAAAACAGGTTTGAACCAATATTTTTCTTTTTCTTTTTTTGGTTTTTAAATTTTTTAATTCTTCAAATTTAATCTAAAACATTTTTAAAATAAATAAAAACACATATTTTATAAGGATCACAAATAGGTATAAACTGTTTTATCAATTATTATTATTATTTTCTTATAAAACATAGAATTTAGTCATTTATATATTAATTTGCAATTTTTTATATTTTGATTTCTTATAATTTTATATTATATTAATTTGTCATTTTCTTTTTTATTTTAGATGTAAATTTCTTATTATCAGTGGACATTATTATATTTTATTAAAATTTAAACTTAATTATTATGATATATTTGATTTGGACTTTTATTAGTAGTTTGAATGTTAAGAACCTATAAAATGATATTTTATTTTAATTTTAGTATTATAAAATTATGATATTATATTAATTTAACATTATTTTATGTATTACTTAATTATTATTTTATTAATACCAATTTGACTACGATTCAACTATGATTGAACTATTGAATCTTAAACTAGTGTCTTGACCATTTTAATCACCAGCTTTGATTTTAAAATTATTGTAGAGAGTGAGAGAAGGGAGGAGGAAGGTTGACAGTGATGGGAGAAGGGATAAAAGAAAGGGTTTTTTTTTTTTTTTTTCAATTTTGCACTATCAATTTGAATCATCCACTAAAAATATTATATTTAATGCTTTATAATGTATTGGGTACCAATACAACGTCTTTTGACTATGTTAAATGACACCTTATTATTGATTATGTGTCTGAAATTGTTGGAGATCTCACATTGATTAGTGATGAAGCCAAAATAAAGTATATAAGTGGGGGTCGAGGAGCAACTCTCACCTTATAAGCCGGTTTTGTGAGGTTTAGTTAGACTCAAATCTAAAATTGTAAGATGATATTAGAGCCTATTTTAGCGATTGTTGTTTGGCCTATCGGGCCATTATCAGATCACTCGCAAATGTCTAATCCTACAAATTTCACGCTAGAGATGTCCAGTTCTCGATATAAGGGGTGGTATTGGAAATCCCATATCGACTAATGATGAGACCAAAATAAAGTATATAAGTGAGGGGCAATAACCATCACCTTACAAGTTAGTTTTGTTAGGTTGAGTTAGACTCAAACCCAAAATTGTAAGATGGTATTAGAGCCTATACTAGCGGTTATTGTTAGGCTTATCGAGTCGTTACTGGACCACTCGCAGATGTCCAGTCCTACAAAGTTCACACTTGAGATGTTCAATCCTCGACGTGAGGTGTGTGTATTGGAGATTCCACATCAACTAGTGATATGGATAAAATATAGTATATAATTAGAGGGCAACCCTTATCTTACAAGCCGGTTTTGTAGGGTTGAGTTAGGCCTAAACCCACATTCTAAGAGGAATTGCATTAAGACCAATATTAACGCAAAAATATAGTATATAGCTTATCCTTTTAAGCACATTTTTTGTTCTTTGGACGCTGTTTCAAACACCTACTGGGGGTAAGACATCTGATGTTGTAGAGCTATTATTTTAGTTTTTTTGTTTTTTTAAAGCTATGTCAATAAAAACTCAATATTATGATTAATTTCTCTTTCTTTCATTTGCTTTTGGCATAATAAATAAAATGAAGTCTCGTTTTTGAATTATTTTACTCTCTTAATATTTTATAAAATAGTTTATAAAAGATTCATTGGATAAAGAGATAAGGTCTCATATTTAATGGGTTACAAAATCGAGTCTTCATTCGAGATTTTGAAATGAGGTAAATATATGTATTCTGTAAGTATTTTTGAATTTGGAAGTTTTTCTTACCTTGTGTTGAGAAACAATTCTCTTACCTTAAAAGTTGACATAAAAAACAATTAAAAGAAAATAAAATGACAAATGAATGTCTAATTATATAAATCTCAAAATATATGTTAAGGGAAACGAACTTATTTGATTAGAGAATAATTTTAAATAACAATTTATATACAAAGAAGATTGATAGAAAAGAATTAAGAGAAATGTAAAATAGGATTAAATATGTTTTTAGTTCATGTAAAGAGGATAATGTTCACTTTTAGTCCCTCAAAATAAATTGACTCCTTTTAGTCTCTCATTTATGGAAATGTGTTATATATATTTTTATTTCCATAAATGAATGATCAAAAGGAGACATTTTTTTTGAAAAAGACCACTTTTGACATATTTCCATAAATGAGAAACTAAACAGAGAAATTATTTTTTTAGGGAATAAAAAGGAATAAAATTAACATATGATGAAGATAAATAAAAAGAAAAAATAAATGTAATAACTTTATTATAAGAAATTGTTATATAAAAAAACAAGAGAAATGCTAGCAACACTTTTTCAAACACTCTATTTCTAACTCCTTCTTTACTATTGGCTAAAATATATTGAAAATCACAAATTTTAGTGGATCTCACTTCTAAATCAAGAGAGACTCATTAAATGAGAAGGGAGACCTACCAAAATTTGTGTATATTCCAACCTATAATTGAGAGAATGTTAGAAAGAAAATATTTGAGAGAATGTTGCTAACATTTTTCAAAAAGCATTACTTTTTATTTTTAAAAATTTATGAATTAAAGTATGAAAACTCGTAGTATATAAATTATTGCATGGGTGAATTTAAAAGGGGTGATGGAAAATATTGCAATTTATTCTGTGCCACCATATTACAGGTGTGAAATATTTATTGATTTTGTATCTTCTTAACCACTTTTTTTTTTATCCAAAAGGCTTGAACCCAAAGCCTTACTTAAAAGTTCTGAACCTAGTACCACTTGGATCAACATAACGTTGGCAAAAAATATTGTAATTTGATGTGTATTTAGTAGAATTTATTTTAAAAATTACCTTTTTCTTAGTTTTGAAAAAAATTTAAAAAACTGATTATTTTCTATAATTAATTTTATTTCAAACATACACTTATTGTATGTGTCAAGAAAGTAACATACTAGTGCGGGAAGAGTAAAAGAGTAAAGTTATAACTTAATAGTTATATTATTTATATATTTTTTATAACATTTCTTATAATATTATTTCTTTCATCTCTTTCTATTACATAAAATATTTTATATTGTAATTCTCTCTTTTTTCTTTTTGTCTCTTTTGTTTTTATTGTACAAAAAGTTATATAAATCAAGTGTAAGGAAGTGAAAATGGGGTAGATGGAGTTAAACTAAACAAATATAGTTGATATGGTTGGATTTGAAGATAGTCTACAAAACAAATAATTTAAAGTCATAATATTTAAACAGTTATTATTTCTAAAAGCTTAAATATGTTTTTAGCCTTTATAAAATTAGTGAATTTTGATTTTAGTCCTTATAATTTTTTTTGTTTTTCATCCATATAAAATTTTAAATCAATGTTTTTGAACCTTATAAAATGAGCAAATTTTGATTTTGGTCCATGTAAATATTTTTTCTTTTGTTTTCATCCCTCTAAAATCTAAAATACTATTTTTGGTCCCCTAATGTTCATTTTAAACTAAATAAATAACATTTGTTTTAGAGATCTATAAAAAATTTTATAGGTATCACATGCTATCAAGGTACGTACCACAAACACTAATGAGTGTCACTTGGAATGGTCATTTAACCTTTTGTTAGACACAAAAGCAATTAATGAGTGTTACATAATAATAGGGACCAAAAATAATGATTTTAGCCTTTTGAAGGATGAAAACCAAAGAAATTTTTTTGTAAGAACTAAAATCAAAACTTGCTTATTTTACAAGGACTAAAAACATACTTATGCCAAAAAAATTATGATAAAGTGGTTTATATAATTTTTTTTATTTTACTATTTTGAAATTTTATTTACAAATTAAAGCTCTTTTTAAAACTCGATAATTCAATTTATGAAAAATTAGTGATAGTAGTATTTTTAAAAATAGATGAAAATCGACAAGTTAGACCAGAGAACTAATGAACTGGTCTAGTGTCTAATGTATATAAACTATTAGGTTTGCAAGGTAGGTTTCCTTGTGGTACCCTAGGAGAGGTTCCCTTAGTGGGTGATTAGAGTGAGAACATGAGGAACATCTTAGGTTGGGTTGCCAAGGTAGGTTTCGTTGGGTGTAAAAGGTTTGTTGCATTGTAAACTCTAGTGAATAAATCTCAAGCGTAGCTTGGGGACTAGACGTAGGTTGCGATTTTTGATCAAACTAGGATAAATCTCGATACACTCTTACCTAACCCTTATCCTTATTGCTTTATATGTTTAATTTGTTGGTTTGCTTTGTTTTTGTTTTGAATTTCCTAAAGCAAAATTAAACAAAAATATCCTTCTCTTTGTCTTTATTCTGAATTATATTCTTCAAGATTTGGGGTAAATTTTTTGAGAAAAAGTTTTTATTATAGCTCAATTCACTAGGCCATTTGGTTAACATGGAAAGGTACAAGGCAGTCTTAGTCTATTGATGATGGTCTGGAGGTGGATTTGAGGTCCAAATCTTTGACTTGCATGGCCTCTTAATTGAACTTATGAATGTAATACTTTACAGGCTTGTCTTCCTCTTGAAATAAGCAGAAGAGTTTCTACTTAGTTATCCCTTAGGGGTCATTGGAGTTGATTTAGTTAAGGAAAGCCTGTGACAATTCTTCAAAATTGTAGACTGACTTCTTGGGCAAGTTGGCAAACCATTGAAAGGTCGAATCGCAAAATGCTAGGAAAAATCTTGCATAACATGGGATCAGATGCCCCAATGGTTAGAATTCTAATATTAAACATTGTTGAATGTTGGTGTGGGTTTGAAGTACCTTCATGGAGTGATAGAACCAAGTTTTAAAAAGAGTCAGAGATCACAATCAACATTACCTTATTTGAAAAGGGTGTTGGGGATTGTTCACCTTGGTTGGTGGGATTGATTCATTATTTTGTTGGGAGCTTTCTACCCTATGCTTTATTCTTTCTTTTAATTCGTTGATTTAGGCCTGCATCTTTTTGTCCTCTTCTCGTGCGTGTGGGTTTTCTTGTTGTAGTTGGTCCAACTATGTCAAGAGCTCATAGAGAGTTAGATCCCTCGCATTGTTGGCGGTATTGTTGTTGTGGGGGTGTCCCACGATGGAAGGTGGTAGCTTGGTAAATGTTTTATTAAGCCCCCATGGTGGGCACCAAATGTTCTTACAAACCTTTTGGCTATCCTTAGTTTCTCATAGTCTAAAAGGGACCTTTGTACATATGTATAAAGATAGCCTTCCTTCTACAATGATGCTCTATTAATATAAAGGAGGGAAAAAGTTAGTTGTAGATAAGGGATTCTTAGTTGATTGGGTTCGATATTTGTCATGGGCGACACTTGTAGGTAAAAATCTTGTCTTATGATGGTCCTAGCAGAATATCCAGCTTATTTACTCTAGAAGGGGGTGTGGGACTCAATCAGTCAGATGGCATTGGACTCAACTGGTTGGCTTGACCTAGGTTAACTGTGTCATATCTTAGAGGATACATAACTCCTTAAGTCATGGATGCCTTGTGCATGAAGTGGCTTGTGTAAATAAGGTTAAATGATGCAACATATATGTGTGAAGAAGAGGTTGGTCATGTTACATCTTAGAGGGTACACAACGCCTTAAGTCACGAATGCCTTGTGCATGAACTAGCTTGTGTAGCTGATGCTAAATGATGTAATGCACCTGTATGAAGAAGACTGCTGACTGTGTCACATCCTAAAGGTACACAACCCTTGAAGCCAAAAATGCCTTGTACTTGAAGTGACTTATGTAGCTAAGGTCGAATGATGTAACATATAAGTGTGCAGAAAAGGCTAATCGTGTCGCAATCTAAAAGTACAACAACAACAACTAAAACCACCACCACCACCACTACCACTACAATAATAATATATATATTTAATATGATTTATAATAGATATATATATATATATATATATATATATATATATATAAAGTAGAAAACATTAAGGTTGCCTTATGAGCAATTTTTCCTAGCCAAACTAGAGGCATTTCAAACATTTCATTATTAAATATTTTATTTTTATTTTTTAATTATGTATTATTAATTGTTGTACACGTGTTGGAAGTAGATAAATGAAATGTATTAATTAGCTTTTAATTGCTACTATTTACTATATATATAAAAGGTAGATTTAGTTTTTTTTTTATCCTTATTTTTTATTTTTTAATTATGCATTACTTGATGTACATGTGTAGGGAAAAATTAAAAAGTATTTATTTGCTACTATTTACTATGTATATTTATACTATGTATGTTTACTATTAATAAATATGTTTTGCTGCTATATTTAATAGGTCTAATAAATTTAATATTTTCAAAATATATTAATTTATTTTTTATTTTATTTAATTCTTTTTGGTACTTATGTCTCCAATTCTAATGTAATATATGAGTAAAAACAAATAATTTATTATACAAAAATATTTTACTATAAAGTAGTAGTAGTAGTAGTAATAGTAGTATTTTATATGGTAAAAGTTTTATATGTAAAATTATATTATTTTTCTTTAATTATTTTATCTGCAATAAATTTTTGTATTATTGTTATACGTAATCATAAATTTAGAGCACATATCATAAATCAATTATTATATATAATATTTTTGATAATTTATATTTATATTTTTCAATTATGCATTCATTGATATACATGTGTTGGGAAAAGTAGATAAATGGAACATATTAATATATATATTTAATATCTACTATTTACTATATATATTTAATAGGTTTATTAAATTTAATGTATTCCAAATATACGATCTTATTTTCTTTTTTAATTTTTTTTATTGTTATGTCCCTAATTCTAATGTAATATATTTGAGTAAAAACAAATTATTTATTATATCAAAATATTTTATTATAAAGATAACAAAAAAAAAACAATATATTTCTTATGATACGTTATTATTTTAACAAGAACCATACTTTTCATTTTTTGATAATATGTGATGTAATTTACAGTACATATCATAAATTAATTATTTCATCGAAGTAAGCAAATGTAATTGATATATTTTTTTTTTTTCGGATAAGCAAAAATATTATTGATGAGATAAAAGCTTAGAGCAGAAGATGTGCCTAAGCTACAAAGAAGTCTACAAAGAAAACCAAAATAGAAGATGCACCAAAACCCTTGCACAACAAAAACCAAATCCACCCACAACATAAAAATTAACCCAATATGAAAACACACCTTTCATTCGAAGCAGCGAAGGTAGAATAAATGGAAGACTCCTCATGTTCTACAAGAATAAAAACCATTCGTAGCAAATATCCACGTCCTCTCCATCGGTATGTGCAATGTATTCGTAGCTAGAACCATAGGACATCCAGTAGCTCTATTACAAAATACGTTTTTTATAACATGAATTTAACTTGGTTCAAATTGAATTGATTTAAAAATGGACGGGGTGACATTTTTGAAATTTTTTGCAGCTTTTTTAACTTGGTTCACAATGAGCCGATTTAAAAACATCTTTGCGAGTAAGATTTGAAATTCTAAATCAACATTTTAACTCGGTAAAACCGATTTAAAACTTAGACTTTTTAACTCGTTTCTCTTTGAACTGATTTAAAAACATACTTTTAAATTGGTTTCTCGTTAAACTGATTTAAAAAGTAATTTTTAAATCGGTTCTTCACCTAATCGATTTAAAAACCCTGCCCCCAAACTTTACCATCTCATGCGCATTCTTAGAAACGATAGAAAGAACAAAACAATCTCTCATATCCACCCCTAAACTCCCCTTCACTCTCCCCTCCCGCCTCGTTGCCCAGTCCCATCGCCCCTCCATCAACCTCATCTACCCTAAGAAGCCCCACTCCAAGCTTCACGAGTGCCACAATGCTGCCACCAAGAAGTTCAACCTCAAGGTCGACGTCGCTGAGCGAGCCATGACTGACAATGATGACGAGCGTCTTGCCTTCCTTGCTGGTCCGAAACAAAACGCTGATAGGCGACAATATCGTGATGGCCTTGCCCGTTTCCCCACTTAAGCTTCTGGCCCATTGCCCCATGAACACTGCACTAAGAGGAAGAAGAAAGAGCCATAGCAGAGAAAAGGTTTTACTTGCACCCTTCCCCTCTCTCCATTCTAGAAGCTCTCAACCTCTAAGCTATGCCACTTTTCTGCCACTGCCGTCTTTGCCAATGGCCCACTCTCTCCTGCTCGCTCAAAGCTCGTCCTCGTATTTCATTCTCTCTCCTTTGTTTCATGCCTTCACTACTTGTGTGTTTGTGTTTTGAGGTTGAAAGGTGATTGTGTTTTGCTGCTCGATGTGTGTTTGTGATTTTGAGGCTAAAAGGTGATTCTGATAAATTGGTTGATCTGGTGAAGTTGTGCGTTTGAAGATGGTCTTGTTTGTGTGTTTCACATGTTTGGAGGTTTTTTAACTCGATTATGATTATAACCGAGTTAAAAAAAAAAATTAAATCAGTTCAACATTCAATTTAAAATCACCTATTTTTTTATACCACTTGTATCTAAATCGGTTCAAGAATCAATTTAAAAAATATTTTTTAACTGATTTAAAAAGTGTTTTCTACAGTAGTGTAGCCTTGTCATTTTCTATAGACAAAAGGCGCATCACCTCCCAATACAATGCACATCCATGACCACTCTAAAACTACAACTAGACAAGGGATATAAATACTCCACTAAAACAAAGGTCCTACGTCGAACTAACCGCCCCAGCTAACATTCCCACCACCAAACATGTAGCAGCATACTCTAGTACAATTGCATTATAATTTTGAGCTGCACCCACTGATGCACTACTACTGCCAAAAATGCTAATATACGGTGCTTTTTTTGTGTATAGATGGCGCTTTTTAAGCGTCATCTATTTAGACGCTAGTATATTTATAGATGGCGCTTTTCAAAAAGCGCAATATATGTGCTTGCAAATAGACGACACTTATTCAGGGAAGCGCTGTATATTCAGTTGTAAATAGATGGCGCTTTTTATAGGAAATGTCATCTATTTGTTTGGAATAGATGGCGCTTTTTCAAAAAAGCGCCATTTATGTCCTTTTTTTTTTTTTAACCTGTTTCATTCATTCTCATTTTTTCCTAAACTTGTACAAATAGAAATAGTCCAAGAACTATACATGAATCCCCAAAATGCATTAATTGATCTTGCCAAATGTGATTCTATTATATAACAAATGCAAAATATACATATACTTGAACTATATTTACAATCTAAACATAACACTAGCTACTTGAACTATTTACAGTTAAATTAACTACTAAGTTTAGCTACTCTACAAAAGGCTACCAAGTTGAACTATTTACAATCTAAACATTGCATATAATCTGAATATGACATTGGCTACTTGAACTATTTACAATTATCACAACTAATAAGTTTAACTACTTTAGAGCTATTTGCTGCATACGTATTCCTGCAATGTAAGAAAAAAAAAATGATGCCATCCAACTATTGCTACATATTCTTGCATTACAAGGCAAAATGTAAAAAGTAAGTTTAACACTCAATTGCACAAAAATAATACTTTAAAAGTGATTCTACTATCATAGAAATAGAAACAAGACAACAAGCTTCTAATGATACTAAACATGCTCTTTTGTGACTATCTACATTCAAATCCTTTTGAACATTTTCCTATATGTTTAGGCATCCATTGTTAACTTATTAAACATGATTTAAGCATAAAAATAGTGTCAATTATGCAAGAACAGAAGGGCTGTACTACAACCCGAAATTACTATTCATATGATAAGTTCAAGTGGCATAACTCACTCAAATGGTGTCCAAAGCTTACCAAATTTTGTAAGGGATCATATACAAACCATCATGCATCAATTAAACAACTTTTCACTCAACAAAAACATGATTTTATTGTCCTCAAATGCTGCTAGTTTGCACTGCAGAATTATGCAGAAAAATGTACTCAAATTCACATACTTATACATGGTTTGACTCCATACAAGTAGGGTAATGACTTGGCTACTTTAGTAACATTAAATTATAGCCAAAAGCAAGTTAATTGAATTTATGCATGATTTCAAGTTTGAAACGGTCACCATGAAATTGACAGAATCATGGTTCTTGAATTGCCAAATTCAAACAATGACAATACCCTTAATGCACAAACAAGTTTGGGCTTCCATTGTTTATCATTTAGGGCATAAAATAGGAGTATTACTAAACAAGAAATGAAACACAATAGGTATTATTAAACATAGTAAGTATTACTTATTTTTATAACATACAACATGTAGAGCCACATGGTAACCACTTTAAGCTTAAATCACCACATAAAACTCATTTAAAACATGGCTAAAGTGTGCAAAATAAACATGATTAAATATTCGACTTGTGTCATTTTCAAACTGCTTGAGATTTTTTAGTGAAACCAACTCACTCAAGTCACATTTAACCCTATAAAATATTTTTTTTAGTCCTATAGGGTTTGGAGACTTGTAGCTCAAATTGCGTAGAAAGCCGACTCTTAAAACTATGATTTTTACCTAAACTTTCGACTTGTGCCATTTTCAAACTGCTTGAGATTTTTGAGTGAAACCAACTCATTCAAGTCACATTTTAATCGTATAAAATCTTTTTTTTAGTCCCATAGGGGTTGGAGTCTTGTAGCTCAAATTGCGTAGAAAACCGACTCCTAAAACTATGGTTTTTACCTAAACTTTCAACTTACACCATTTTCAATTCGCTTGAGATTTTTGAGTGAAACCAACTCACTCAAGTCACATTTGAACCCTATAAAATCTTTGTTTTAGTCCCATAGGGTTTGGAGACTTGTAGCTCAAATTGCGTAGGAAACCGACTCCTAAAACTATGGTTTTTACCTAAACTTTCAACTTGTGCCATTTTCAATCTGCTTGATATTTTTGAGTGAAACCAAACTCACTCAAGTCAAATTTTAACCCTATAAAGTCTATTTTTTAGTTCCGTAGGGTTTGGAGACTTGTAGCTCAAATTGCATAGGAAACCAACTCCTAACTATAGTTTTTTACCTAAACTTTCAATTTGCCCCATTTTCAAACTGCTTGAGATTTTTGAGTGAAACCAACTCACTCAAGTCACATTTTAACCCTATAAAATTTTTTTAGTCTATAGGGTTTGGAGACTTGTAGCTCAAATGTGTAGAAAACATTCCTAAAACTATGGTTTTACCTAAACTTCAACTTATGCCATTTTCATCTGCTTGAGATTTTGAGTAACACAATTCACTCAAGTCACATTTTCAACCCTATAAATCTTTTTGATGTCCCATATGTGTTTGGAGAGGTGTAGGTCAAATTGTGTAGAAAAAAGACTCCTAAAACTATGGTTTTTACCTAAACTTTCGACTTATGCCATTTTCAATTCGCTTGAGATTTTTGAGTGAAACCAACTCACTCAAGTCACATTTTAACCCTATAAAATATTTTTTTAGTCCTATAGGGTTTGGAGACTTGTAGCTCAAATTGCGTAGGAAACTGACTCCTAAAACTATGGTTTTTACCTAAACTTTCAATTTGCCCCATTTTCAAAACGCTTGAGATTTTTGAGTGAAACCAACTCACTCAAGTCATATTTAACCCTATAAAATCTTTTTTTTAGTTCTATAGGGTTTGGAGACTTGTAGTTCAAATTGTGTAGAAACCGATTCGTAAAACTATGGTTTTACCTAAACTTTCAACTTATGCCATTTTCAATCCGCTTGAGATTTTTGAGTGAAATCAATTCACTCAAGTCACATTTCAACCCTATAAAATTTGTTTTGATGTCTCATATGGTTTGGAGAGTTGTAGGTCAAATTGTGTAGAAAAGAGACTCCTAAAACTATGGTTTTTAACTTAGCTTTTCAACTTGGGTCCAAGAATGGGAAAGCTGATAACTATGTAGCACTTGAAATGCATGGCCAACACCTTTGTAGACAAATGTCTCAACCTTTTTCCTTGCTTTGACCAAAGCATTTGAGAAGTCCAAGTCCCTAACTCTCACAACTTTTCACTTCTAAAACGCACACCGTAATAGATGGAATCCTCTAATCTCAACTTGATTGTGCCATGTGCAAGAAAACTGCAATATGGGTGGTCACGGGTAGCCCCAAGAGGGAGTACCAAGCACTAGTTAGTGTCATTGTGTTATTGTCTATACAAGTATAGTGTTTTATTTTATTTTGTGAGTTTAAAAGGATAGTAAGGAACATTACCCCCTCCCTCCAAAGTCATTAATAAAGATAATTGCAATAAACCAATAACACCAATGATCTTATTATTATTTAAAGCGCCGTATAAACTGTGTTGTATATACAAATTTCTGCGTAGTGCACCGAAGACAATGAGAGTTTGCTCACAAACCCCAAACTTAAGAAAAATGTAACCCCAGGCAATCTCTGGGATTGTTGATCCAGCTAGAAAGAGAGTACTGAAATTGTATGTCCTTTGCCTTGATCCACCTCCAAGATATCAATTGCAAGCTCCAGTAGAATGTTGACATCTAATCCTTAGAGTTAAATATAAGGTCATTTCTCACCTTCTAAACCACCCAAATTACAACATACCATACCACTTGCCACCAACCTTTGTTTCGTGGTTTACACTATACCAACCCCTTAAACTGTAAAAAATTACACTTACAATCAGTGTGTAGAGTTGATGACGTTCCCCACCACCCAAGACAAAGCATCCATACCTTGGAGAAACAATTACATTCAAAAAATATATGAGCCGTTGTCTCTGCTTCCAGTTGGCATGCTTTACACTTAGGGTTAGACATTTACAAAACACCTCTACAAAATAACCCCACTAAGGAAGGAATCTGGTTTTGAACTACCTGCCACACCAACAACTCCACCTTTGAAGGACGTATTTATGCCACAATGACTTGGAAAAGATATCTTTATGAGATGTAGAGAACATGTTGTACGCTGATTTAACCGAGTATTCCTCCCTTTTGTTTGCTAACCAAATCCACTTATCTTGCTTCCCACTTGTCAAATTTATAGGCATCACAAAGTTCACTAACTCCTGCAACAGATTTTGCTCCCATTGGAAAAGAGGTCTCCTCCATTGTCACTTCCAACCCTACACTCCATCCTCCACCCACCCACCTCACACACCAAAGCCCTCTTATTTTCTGCTACCACAAATAAATGGCTATAAACTTTTCTTTTAACAACTCCCCCTCCACCCACTTATCAAGCCAAAAAAAAGTCTCACTCCCTTTCCCTACCCGCCTTAATAGAGTTAGAGAACCATTTCTCCCTAAATCCCTAAATGAAGACTCCAAAGAGCACTATGTCTTTCCACCACCTAGAACTCCCACTCCCTCTGTCCCCTAGTTGCCCATCTTCTACCACGTACTTGTGGTGCAAAATTTTATACCACATGGAGGAAGTTTTTGACCTCAACCGCCACAAGCCATTTACCTAATAAGGCCAAACTGAAAGCCTTCAAATTCTTGATCCCCAACCCTCCATCCTCCTTCTCCATACAAACCTTTTCCTAAGCAACCTAATGTATTTTATGTTTACCCTCTGCCCCATCTCAAAAAGACTATTTCAAAAGAGATTCAAGTTAGAGAATGATATCTTTCTGTGTTTTGAAGAAGGAAATAAAGTAGATTGAAAGAGATGACAAGATCACAGACTTAAGCAAAACAACTCTTCCACCCATAGAAATATTTTATTATTCCAATAGGATAGACGTCTACACACCTTTCCCACCACAAGTTTCCAAGTAACTAACTTCCTACGATTTGCTCCAATAGGAATACTAAGGAAGACAAAAGGCTACACTGTCGTAATCAGATGCAAAAATAACTATAGTCGGTTTTAGTCAGTTGAACTGTTTTATGAAATTGCCGTAATTGGATTCAAAAATAACTATAGTCGGTTTTAGTTAGTTCAACTGTTTTTGGCACGAAACCAACCGAACCCGACCGATGTTCACCCCTAGCAATGCAAATCTCTCACAATTTCTTCCACGCCTCACTCCCTCATACTGTAACAGAATGCACACCTCACATTTTTCTTCAGCATCTCATGCGCTCCTACAACACTCTCAAATGCACACACGTAGCTGCCCTCTTTCTTATTTTTCTCACAGCAACTCTCACACTCACATCTTATCCGCGTTATCTTTCCAATAACGGTCACACATTCACTTACACACACCACCCACTCATATTTTTCACTCACTCTCTGCACAGTATAGAGAACCGACTCTCACAGCACGGGCACAGGACTATTCTCTCACACACACTGCTTTCTTTCACAATTCTCACATTTGCATAGCATTAAAAAAAATAAAAAAAAATTCTCACCATCACTCACAGGCCCAGAGCACTGCACTCTCTCTCACGGTCCCTCATTCCATTTTTTCTCTAAGACCACTCTACATTTTCTCACACACTCCATAAACACTCACCCACGCCATTCTCTCAATTAAGCAGAAGAATAAAGCTACACACACAGCCTTCGTCTTTGATCCTTCATGATCCCACCATCTAAAACGCATCCCTATTCACTGTGATTGCTGCAACACCACAAAAAGCCACGCACCTTCACCTATTGACCCAAGTAATGGTGTTGAAACTTCGTGAGGACCCTTTCCCATCTTCTTTCTTTTGTTTTATACTGATTAATCAATGCCTCTCTCTCTCTCGCTTTTTTTACTTATTCTTTTCATGAAACCTTTTATTTTATTTTATTATTTCGGTTTGGAGTTACTGTGTTGCGATCTGTTGCTGAAAACCGATATGGATTATTTGTTATCATTGTGGTTCGCTCTCTGTTCATTAAGAATATTATGGCTAGCTACTTGATAAATCTTGGCTTATTGAGGTGTTTAAGGGTTCGGTGAGAGTTGGGGTGGGACTTGCTTATTCATGCTTCGATCATTCCTACATCCGAGGGGTGACATTTCTACATTTCTCCGTTAGGAGCTTTGTGTGGGGTCGAAAATCGTGTGTTGTCCTTTGCTTGCTAAGTGACTCTGAAAGTTGATTCAATTTTCCATTCTCATTTCACTCATTTCCTTTTTTTTTTTTTTTTTTTCTGTATGTATTCTCTTTCAAGTAAAGTTTTCATCCCCGCCATTTTATACCCATTTTTTGTGCCTTCTTGTTTTTTTCTCGTAGCGACTCCGAACAGTTTGATTAGTGTTACCACTGCTTCACGCGTGAACCATTTGGTAAAAATGCAAGATACCCAAATCTAATAATTTCATTAATAAAAATATAATCTCCTAATTCCAAAAAATGTTGATGTACAGAATTGAATTTTTTTAGTTCACGTTTTTGGTTCTTTTAGTGCTAATAATGAAATTTGATTCCCAAAATGCATAAATATGTTTGCGTTTCTTTTTTCTAAGTTAGTTGTTTTTTTTTTTTTATATTTTATGCAGTAAAATAATAAAAATGTTATTTTTTTCAAAATTAAAATTAAAAATTTTTCTATTTTAAAAAAAATATAATTATAAAATTTAAAGATGACATCTTCGAAAATACTTCCTATTTGGTCATATAGTAAATTTGGCATATCTGAATTGGATTATTTGGTGATATCAAATTTAATAATAATAAAATCAATAATTAAAAATATCAACTGACAAAATCTTTTTTTACTGAAAGAATTACATGAATCTGATTTTTCATTGCACCAGAAAATACGTAAGAACAAGAGACCACTCCTATCAATCTCAAAAAAAAAAGAATTTAATCTTTTTCAAAATATTTTCTTTTTTAAAATAAAATTCTCTTGAGAAAATAATAATATTTGTAAATAAATAAAATAAAAATATTTTTGTTTGTTTTAGGGATAGAATAAATATTTTTAAAATTATCTTAATTTTGCACATTTAGTTACATTTAATTAGTGATAACCGTCTTTAAGACGGATATTGTAGGATGCTAGCACTTTTCCTATACGTAATCAATTCCCAAATCCTTTTTTTTGGTTCAAGACCAATTTTGACTTTTTTTATACGTTTTTTCTTAATAAATTATGGTGACAACTCTTTTGTTTTTTTTTTTTTTTTTTTGCCGTCCCGTCGTGATCCTAGTTGTGACAATCACACTCAATCCGTTTGCTACAATGAGAAAAAGAAACGTAGAGAGAGGATCCTCTTGCCTTAACCCTTTGCCTACCCCAAATTCATCGGTTGGGCTTCCATTTACCAGGACTGATACCATAGTAGTTGATAAGCAATCCTTAATCCATAATCTCCATCTAGAGGGGAAACCCATACACCCCATCATACAGTCCAAGAAATCCCAAGAAACAGAGTCATATGCTTTTCCAAAATCAACTTTGAATAAAAGTAACTCCGTTTTCTATTTCTTCGCTTCATCTACTAGTTCATTTGCTATATATAAAAGACCCCATTTAGAATCAGTCTTCCTTTAATGAAAGTTGTCTGACACTCTGAAATCACCTAATAAGACGTAACCTCCCGTAGCCTGTTTGCCAAAACTTTTGTCAACACCTTATACATACAACCAATTAGGGAGATAGGCCTAAAATCACTCAATTTCTGTGGATTCTCTTTTTTAGGCACCAAAACAATAAGAGAGCTATTATAGCCACAAACAAGCTTACGATTTTCATGGAATTCCTCTAGCAACCCCATAAAATCTGGCTTTAGCACATCCCAAAACTCCTTCAGGAAAGAGAAATTGAGACTATCAAGCCCCGGACTCTTTGGTTCCCTCGCAATCCCACACTGCCAACCTAATCTCCTCTTCAGAAAATGGGGCGACCAAGGATGCTGCTGCAGATTCCAAAAGTTGAGAAATTCGCATCCCCTAAGTGTTGGTCTATGCCACTCCGTCTCAAAAAAGTGGGAATTAAAATAGTTTTTAATTTAAGACTTCAATTCTCTCAACCCCAACACTTGCTCACCTTCAAAATCCAGGCATAAAATCTCCTCTTCTCCGCTTCCTAGCAATGTAAGCATGATAAAATTTTCAGTTTGCCTCCCCTTCCCTTAGCCATCGAATCTTGAATTTTTGCCACAATAAACAACATTGCATATCGGACAACTTAAATATTTTTGCCACACCTTCTCTCCTTTTTAACACTTCACTCTACTCCAACCCCCGCTCCTCAAGTTGTAAGTCCAGTTGCTTGAAATCTTTTTTCGCCCTTGAGATATTCTGCTCAATTTTACCACAATTTTCCTTATTCCATTCCTTCAATTGATGTTTAAAATAGTATTTTTATATAATCAATTGAAATTGTATTGGCTCAATATTTTTAAAAGAAAATAAAAACTAGTATTTTATCTATCTATCTATATATATACAGAGAGAGAGAAGGGAGAGAGAGAGAGTTTAATGGTCATGCACTATTAATATAAAAAGTTTTACATTGTCAATTAATCAGAAATTACTATTGATATGACTTTTAAAATATTTATTATAAAAGTCAAAAAACTTATAATAAATGATAATTTGTAATTGGATGACAGTATAAAACTACTTTACATTCATGACCAGTTTTCTCATATATATATATATATATATATATATATGAGTTGCTTTATGGACATTTTTTTTCACCCATATTAACTGTTGTAAGCTAGAAAAGTGCTATAGCCTACAAGAATGGTAAATTTGTGCTTATGATTTTGCATTCAAGCTTATTGATATTGCAAATAAAATTATGGATGTGTTTCTTTACGTGATAGGAAGAGTTAATTTTTAAAACTTTATTATTATAAATAAATATTAAATCATCACTAAATTTCAGATTTAGTTATTTTTTTTTAAAAATCGTCTTATTAAATAGTATGTAATTATACTACCAACATGTTATTTACCCTGTACCACATAGGTCCACGGTCGCGTGTGTGTATGTGATAGGTCCATGGTCGCGTGTGTGTGTAAAGATTTTTTTGAATGAACTAAACTTATAATTAAATAATTTTTTAAAAAATCTTAACTTCATTTATTTAATAAATAAGCTTCACGGGACTTAAAATTTATGAATAATATTTTGTGGACACCAAAAGCTGGTCTGCACAATGAGAAAAAAAGACACAAAAGAAGAATAAATGATAACGTGATAGGCGATATGATAAGAAGAGAGAAGTATAATAAAATAAGAAATATTTAAAAGGCGTTTATATTATTAAGATGTCTACGTATTATTGTTGAAACTTTATAGGTTAAGTCATAAACTCCCGTCAAACAATTCAGCCATTTTTTCGTCCCTATTTCAAAGTAAGTACATATCGTCTTGGTGTTAAGTATGCGAGGACATCCCTTGGGTGTAATACGTGAATCAAGTGGTAAGTAATTTGCCTGCTACTAATATCCAATTGTATGAGGACGAAACAACAATAAAATTTACTTCATATAAATTCACGTGGGACTTGTAAGATAACTTTATCGTTGACTAAGTTTGGAGTTAGGAATATTTTATAATTAATAATATTATTTAGTAATATAAAAGGTATGGGATTGGATATATAATTTATTATTCGACTTCAGGATGATAAAGGAAAAACAAGGCTGATGAACCATGGTTAATTCATAATTGATAAAGGAAATGATTAAAATATGTCAGTCACTTAAAATGTTTAGGTTTGACTCTCATTGTTAGTAGTGATCCTTAGATATTGATTTCTAAATATTGCAATAAACACATATAAAGGAATATATTTTTTTAATATTTTATAATACACATATATCTGTTAAAATTTTACACTGGTGGTAGTAAATGATTTAGATTCATTTTTTATCAGTGAAATTAACAAAAAAGAAATATTGAATAATAAAAAAAATATATTTCTAATATGTTTTTAAATATTTACTATATAACGTACTTTCAAAATAAAATAAAATTTCTGACAAAACTAACTAATTTAAAATGTGAAGATAAATTTGAACAGAACAAAACCAAAATAAACACACACAATGGCCAACAGTTTGTGGAAAACAGACTGCTTGGGCTAGTAGCTTTCATTCATGCATGCAGTAGTTATTTATTTCGATACATCATTCATGAAAACAAAGCCTAAGTGACTTTGTATCGTATGTCATTGGAACTTGCTCTTTCTTAGTTAGCTTCGGCTGTAACGGAGCTACATTTGTCATAACAGAAGGTGGTTACGTCAGCGCAATGACACACTGGAGGTTTTGACCGCAGACAGTAACAAGTTTTGCAAGCTGAGTGGCAGCTCGTCCCAACATCTCCACAACGGCACTGAGGGGGAATGGATTTTGTGCAAGCACAATGATGACAGCACGCTGTGGTTGTGGATTTGACATAGTGATTGAAATCGCCCTCGGGGAGCAGCTGAGTGATGAAGGAACTTGGGTCGAAGCCAGCGTCCACAGTAGTTGCAGTGAAGCCAATGAGGAAAAGCAGCAAACCTACCTTCACCAATGCCACCTTCTTCAACTCCATCCCTCTCTCTCCTCTAATACTAGTATCTTCTCTTTCCTTTTTATGTCTGAAGAGGCACGCACGTAGGTACATCTATTTATAGAATTAATGGAGTGCATTGTGCAAGTAGGGATAAGTTCTCTTTTTCTTCCAATTTTTTTCTTTCATTTTATTTATTTTTTGAGAAATATATCGTACACGGTACACTTGGAAGAGTTGTCGTATTCCAGCTTTGTAGTTGATGATCTTTTCTTTTTGTTGTTGAATAGTTGATGATCTTTATATCCATTTACTTGGTTCACGTGCATAAATAAATGACCCTCTTTTACCGCAATAACAAGCATAATACCCGTGCTATTGCACGGGATATACATAGTTCAAAACCGCATATATATATATATATATATATATATATATATATATATATATATATATTTTGATAAAACAAAACCACATATATTTGGGTTTAAAATGATTATCCAAAATATAATAAGAAAACTGAATAATGTTAATATAAAATATTGGATAGTATTAATGTAAAGGACTTAAGCAAAAAGAAAATAAGATAAAATATAAATTCAGAATGTTATCAAGATATAGATAGCCATAATATTTTGACATTTTACTTCTCTCAAACAATTTTGGCTACACAATTTAAATAGAAATCCCATGAATAATAACATGTAAAATTTAATAGATATTATACATACTCAAAAAAATTGATATTTCGTACAAATGTATTAAAAAAGACCTTGTTAATTTCATCTTTAATTGTTCCTAACTTAAAAATTAATCTTATTGTTATATCTATATGAGACATCTTATAATGTTGAAAAATAATATTTTGTTGAAAAAATTCAACAGTGTATATAAAAGTAATTATATTTCTATATTAAACTTTAATATCCTATAATGCAAATCTAAAAATTATTGCATGAAGTAATTAGAAAAAGCTTTATTTATGATAGTAATGAAGAAAAGTTTAAAATTGTTTCGTAATGTAAATATATTTGATAAGTTAGTTAAGCATAATTTAAAAAATAATTTTTTTATTGAAAATATTACCCGGAGAGAAATATGTCTACTATATTTAAAATAGTTATTTTATAATTAATTTAAATAATTTTCATTAAGTATAAAGCTATTTTTTGTTATTAAATATATTAATAATGATATATACTATATGATTTTAATATTTATATAATATTGAAATAGTAAACTCATTTAAAATTGTATGAATATTTATACTGTACACAAATAATATAAAACTCAGGTGTATAATATAAGTTTCCCATGGTGGGATAATATAAGTTTCCCATGGTGGGAGACTTCTCCAAGTCCCCCACCCTAGCATCAGTCATGTTTGATAGAGTAGAAAGAAATATATGAGAAATATGATAGATAGAAATATACAAAAGAGAAATATATTGAATAGAAATAGGTGAAAAGTAGCATAGAAATATAATTGTTTGGTTTAAGAGAAATAAGAAAAAAATAGAAAGAAGATAAATAAAAAGAATAAAAGAATATTTTTAAGCTCTATTTTCAACTTAAATAATTGATTATGAAGAATTCATAATCGATTACAAAGAATTGATAATCAATTATGAATTCTTTATAACAGATTATGAATTGTAAAATAACTACAATCAGGTGTAAAATAACATTGATAATTGATTATGCTCCATTGATAATCTATTATCAATGCTATCGAACGTGCTTACTATCTAATTTCTGCGTAGTTCGGTGAAGAAATAAAAAGGTGTGGGCCCCACACCTTTTAATTTCTTCTCCCCATCATTTCTTGTTCACCAAACACATCTCACTTTTTATTTCTTACCCATTTATGCTCTCTCTATCTTATTTCCTTGGTGTTTCTCATTTATCAAATGAAGCATTCATCTGAAGGGAAAGAAAGTGAGAACAAGAAATATTTAAAATTTAAATTAAAAGGAAAGAAAATGAGAATAAAAAATTTTAAAATTTAAATTAAGAAGAAAAAAATCAGAATGAAAAAAATTTAAAATTTAAATTAAAAAATAAAATATTTTTAAAAGCTAGTTAGTATTTTGTTTGTATATTGTATGTAATAAATATTTATTTTCATATATTTAAAATTCATAAAAAATAAATATTTTTGAATATATATAAATTATATTTTGGATTTACACTGAAGAATTTAAATTGTGATATAAATTGTTTAACTATTGGTAATTCTTAAAAAAAATTGAAATTTAGTTTAGAAATAAAGATAAAAGAGGATAAATTGAAAAAGATAATCGATTAAGAAGATCAAGTATATAAGGATAAAAAGATAACAAATTGAGGTGGTTCAGACAAATTTTTTTGATTAGTTGCAGGACTATTGTGTAAAATGCACCTCTAAAGGATAGAAGAAAAAGAATATTAAAAATGTCTAATTGAAAGAGTTAAAAACTTTGCAAATTGTTTATTCTAATTTATAATTGTTGATAGTGAAATTTGTTTCAAGGATTTTTGTGGGTTCAAATTGTATTTCAACTTGAGGTCTTAACATACTTTTCATTATTCGGTTCTAAATGATGATATTGAAGACTTAGAATCAAAATTTACTTTGGGTTTTGGTAAACCAACAACGAACATTCAATTGAATGGCATGTATATGAGTTAAAATTTTAATTTTCTATTTCAATTAAGACCTTGATTTGCAAACAAGGATAAATAACGAAGTTTGACTAGTAATAGAATTCAATGACTTTGTGATCTTGTACAAGTATATATATTTTTAAACAAAACATTTATTTAAATCGGATTATTGTTGAATTTCGATCAATTTGATCGAAAGTAATTGATAAATTTGGCTAAAAATTGCAAAGTCAAAGAAAATGACATGAAATATTCGAAGATATCTTGAAACACAATCACGATTCAAATAACAAATGCATATGAAGTGTGTAAAATGCAAAAGTTAAAGAGTATCATAAAAAGAATGAAATCTTTCTCCAGTCGTTGAGCCAGCCATTGTCGTCTTCAACCTCCTCTATCGCCCGTCATTAAACACTATCATTTCCATCACACAATGCCACCATTGAGGTATGCCGCCCCACACTTCCACTGAACTCATGAGACCACACCATGTGGAGCCACTATCTCGAACAATCAAATGCCATCATCGCTCACGCCATCAGTAACCTACCATCGCCATCCCTTCACCATTCACCACTATGTAATTAAGGAGATTGGCATTTACTATGTGCATGCTAATGAGCTTTCTATCGTAAAGAGAGGGTGAGAAATCAGGGTTGGTCTTACACTCGTCGTGTTATATATATCTGAGAAGTTCTTTCGCTCATGCATGTGGGAGTGAAAGAGCAGGAGGGGGACGGTTGACAATGATGGGAGACGGAGTCAGAGAGAGGGTGTTTTACTTCGATAAAACTTAGATGCAATTTCTTATGTGCTTTTAGTGTTGTTTTCTAATTAAAATTAGAGTTTTTCCTCGATAATTTGCATAACAAAGGTTGACATTGAAGGTCAACATAGTTAGCAAGGTAAAACTCTAATTTTGATTGAAGAACAGTACTAAAAATATCTATGAATTATAAAGGTAAGACGTGATGGTGTAGAGTTGTTATTTTAGTTTTTGTACTTTTTTAAAGCTATGTGTTGATGGTGAAAATTTGTTTCAAGAGTTGAAGAGTCCTTGATTCTCAATGGATGACTTTTTACAGTGAATCTAACCAACAAATAAGTGTTCTATTTGCAAGACTTAGACTCAAAATTAATTGTGAGTCCTTTTCAGCCAAACTAGCAACTTTATGTTTTCAACTTGAGTGTATGAAACAAATTAAAATTTCAAATTGATATTAATTAAAATTTCAAGCCTTGTACAATGTGTGTGACTCGATCAATTTTTTATGATTAAATCAAATAACAATGAGCAAATTGCATAAATGTAAAAAAGTTTAGGTTTGGAGAAGAAATTTAGATGAGAAGTGAATTGGTATAGGAGAATGTAAATTGAAGCAAAAAATTGAAATGGCATGAAAAGAAAGAACTTTAATTAAAATATAGGTGAGAATATACATGTTGCTCTTTGAATCGGAAGAAGGAGAGAGATTGCAGAAATGTAAAAAAGTTTAGGTTTGGAGAAGAAATTTAGATGAGAAGTGAATAGCGAGAATGTAAATTGAAGCAAAAAATTGAAATGGCAAGAAAAGAAAGAACTTTAAAAATTTGGGTAAGAATATACACGTTGCTTTTTGAATCGGTAGCCATATGTACTCTATGTGTGGTGTTACAGAGCATTGTGTGATTGTTTCAACCAAAAAAAAAATGGCTACCAACTTTCCTATTTTTAGATCTTTTCAACTAATGGTCAAATCATCAGATCTGTACTCGTATACAATTACCTAGGATTGACTATCTAGGATGCTGCCACTTGTCTTGATATGTGCCTACTCGATCACTGTCGGGAATTGTAGTCAGAATGCTATATACCCTTTCCACGTGTTGCTTGTCTTGGAACCTTCAAATCTTCGAGCACATTTCTCATCAGATAGCCCTCCATGCTTCACAGGGTGCCTGCAAATATTTTGACACTTTGCTATTTTCACTGGATCATTAGTTTCCAAAGCTTCGTCTTATTTTCGAGAGACCTTTTCAATATGTACCTCCTCAACCTCCTAACACAATAATCAAATACCCATTCTCAATCTCCATTTTTCTTCTATCAATCTTCACTCCATTTAGGATGCCTGATTTCCTTGATAATTTCGGTTCGATCAATCTCTTTTTTGTATGAAAATCGAATACCCTTTTATATTCATCAATTCAATAAATTTTTGTTTGACACCAACACTATGTCAATAAAAATTAGATATTGTCATTAACTTCGCTTTCTTTCATTTGCTTTTGGCATAATAAATCAAATGAAATATCATTTTTTCTTTATAATTTATTTTTAACTACGAATATCAAATTATTTTATTCTCTTAATATATTTAGAAAATAATTATAAAAGATTCATTGGATAAAGAGATCAAGTCTCATATTTAATAAGTTACAAGATTGAGTCTTCATTCGAATTTTTGAAATGATCAAGGTAAATGTATATATTCTGTAAGTAATTTTTGAATTTGGAAGTTTTTCTTACCTTGTTTTGAGACACTATTCACTTACGCTAAAAGTTTTTACATAGAAGGAAATCCCAAGAAAATAAAATGACAAATGTAGTAATGGAGTTTGAACTTAAAACTTGACACAAATTACTTAAACTCTCACTACTAACTGATTCTAGTTAATTGTTATTTTTAGTGGTTAAAACCACTTATATACTATTTTAGTTTTATTACTTGTCGATGTGGGATCTGAGGTTTTTTTAATAGTGAATAAGAAATATTTTGTGATATTAGAAAAAGAAAAAACGAAATAAATTATTTCAAATTGACAATCAAATCGCACAAAACTATTTTGTATGTTGCTTTTACTTTTGAAGGATCCCACTAACTAGCAACAAGAAAAATGACAGAAAGAGAGGTGAGTTGCTTCAAAGACAAAAGATGTCACTCCATGGCATGACAGCTCGTGACAGGAGGCATCCGAGGCACAGGGTTGGTTCGCTACTGTTCATTCACCGAAATGTTAAATATTGAATCATCTTTAATTGGGCTCACTCTATATTGATTGTATTATTGAATGTTATGGTTGGGCTGTGCTATGAAAGTTTTTTTTTTTTTTATTAGACTAGAAGGTATTTGAGGCTTATTTTTTACATCCAACTAATCTCCTATCTTACCGGGTCAGTCCTTTTGGGAGTAAAGTAGTATTTCCAGTTGTGACTCTATGCTTAAGCCAGAAATTAAGCCTCAGACCTTGGTTAAGGAGCTCAAGTGCTGAACCACTTGAGCTAGCAACCTTTGGTGTGCTATGTAAGGTATTGGTACCTGTCGGTGGTTGTTTTGGGTAGAGATTTATATGCTGATTAATGTCACGCTGCCATTATCTTACGTTCTTTATCTTTGGTACGACACACATCCAGGTGGCCTTATTACATCTTTATCCTTGGTATGGCACACATGCAGGTGATCTTTTGGTTCATGTTAGTGTAATTCCGTCACTAACATGAGGTTTAGAGATACAGGGCTATGGTTTATTATGTTTAGGTTACGGGTTGGTGCTTCTTTTTTAGGTATGGCCCAGAAATTTACTGTTCGTCCGATTTCATTTGCATGGTGCCATTCTGCACATGTTCAGCACCATTTCAGTAGCCAATTATGTTAGGTGGGTGGCTTGCAGATCGAGCTCTCGTGGTTTTGAATTCAAAAACTGTTTACTGTGGGAGTGTCTTTGTAGTTGATTATAAATTCCTTGTCTGTGTGCTCTGTGGTGTATTCTCTCATTTAATTCCTTTTCTTTGCAAGGGAATAGTGGGGAGCTGTTTACTAGATTTCAAAAAAAGAAGATGAAGAAGTCGCATTAATGGTATGCTTTTTAATATATTTTTATTATAAAAAATTATTATGCTTCAAGTACATTGTTGGGACTAAATTATCAAGGCAACAACACATTCTACAAAATGGCCAATCCCACTGTTCTATTAATAATCATCCAGCGCAGAGAATAATTCTGCAATTGACTAGATAATAAAAAAAAGTAGCACACTCTTGCAACTGCGTCACGGGTCAAGACTCAGGAAATGGAATAACTTTGTTTAGTTAAATTGATGAAAGGAAAATTAATAGGGCTAGAAGACATAATAAAAATATTTTTTACAGCATAGTTTAAGCAATTGTCAATATTATATCAATATGTGATGAATAATGTAATAAAAAAAAGAGAAAGATAAAAAAAAAATTGAACATGAAATTTAGGGTGTGAAAAAATTTACGATTACAAAATAAACAAAAACCCAATGTCGTAGATATCGTTAGTATTGTATTGAAAACCTGATGCTTAAAAAAAATAAAAGAAAAATAATGAAAGATACAAGGAGAGTGTAGAAAAAGAAATATATAATACTGGGGTGAAAAACTAATCATTGAAAACTGATAAAATCTTCGACGCCTTGCCAATCAATCCTGGTGCTTTCCTCATATTACGTTTAGTTCTATTAATCGTTTTTGCAGTTTTCAAATAAACTCTAACACATTATGGCTGCACTCATAATCAAATAACTTAATATGTATTTCAAATAATTGAAAAATATTTGTTTTATATATCAATGAATTCTTATATTTAAAGCACATTACAAAAACTGTGCTTAAACATTATAAATTAATTTTATATTTATAATAAATACACAACGAATTGAATTCATTTTACTAATTTTTTTTTCCTCATACTCCAATAGAATAAAATAATGCAAGGTTTTGTTAAGCATAATTAGCTGGAAAACAAGCTAAAAGCTAAAATATTTATTAATTAGTAATAAATAAAGAATGAGAGTGTGTTATTGAAGACACTTGGAAATGTGAGTTTAGTTTCCTGTTAAAAATTATTTAAGGATTCAATTATACTTAAAAATTATCCTAAACATAGTATAACTGTGTTTAACATCGTTTAGTCAAAGTTTGGTCATTTGTTTTACATTGAAAAAAATAAACATTTTTTCTCTTACATTGAGAAAAAATCATTTGTAATTTTTTACCGAAATATCCTTATAATTTAATATTATATTATATTTGATGTTTTTTATTGAACTTTTTTTATTATAAAAAGTATTAATTAGTTTTTAATGTGCTAAAGTTTTGTATTTTTGGAAAACTTTTCTTCCTTGCTATATTCTTAACTAAAATTATAGCAAAATATTCAATGTATTTATAACACAATAAATAAATATTTTTATTAATATTTTTATAATAACTTCTTAAATAAGTAAATTTTTGTCAAAAATGTTTTATTCTTTTTATGGAAAAGATAATTTTTTTGCTCCAAAAATATGTTAATAATTTAAAAAACTTAGTATGGTAAATTGGATGGAAGCTCAAAATAAATGAAAAGTGTATATTTGTAATAGATGTAGACATTTAACTGGAGCATTGGCATGAATACGAAAGTATTCTAACATTATTACATTAGTCTTCTCTAAATATATAGGGACAACATAATGCATAAAAACAAAATCTTAAAAGTAGTTAGGCCAAATTTATCTTAATACAAATAAATATATTTAAAATAACATTAAAATTATGAATATGTATTAATAAATGTTGTTAATAATAAAAATTCATTTTGTTTGAATTAATAATAAATCTTTTTTTTTGGTATGAGGCACATGTACATCTTTCACTAAAGGCAATCTTGTTCAAGTCAAGTAAGACTACTATAAACGGCAAAGTTCTCCTTCAGAGTATTTAATGTAACTGCATACATAGGACTTGAACTCAAAATCACTAATTAAGTTAGAACAATCCCATGTTAGCTAATCCACGTGCTCGATGGTGAATTAATAACAAATCTTTTGTTTTAAAAAAAAAAAGGTCATCACAAGTTCCCTCTCTTATGCTAAGTGGATGTTGCCATTTATTGATAAAAGTTGTTAAACCCTGTGTATAGTATGGGTGCAAAAACTAAACAGTTAAGCTTGCGATATGAGACTAGGATTTTAAATGTTCTTTCAACTTTGTATGTTTGAAAGGAGATAAGAAAATAATATATCAATGAGGAATGTAACAATAGACTATCTAACATGTTCCTTCTAACAGACACTTTACACTTTATTATTGGTTAAAATTTATTGAAAACTATAAAATAGGAAAGAGATTCATTAAATAAGAAATAAGACCCACAAAACATTGTAATTTTTAACTAATAATAGAGGATGTATTTAAAAGAATGTATTACTAGCATTACTCTATATCAATTTATTAGTATTTGACCAACCTATAATGTTTGTAAAAAATTAGTTACTTTGGTTATTGAATCAAATTATTTGCAAACTATATATATAAATATAAAAAATTATTTTGATTAACCCATGCATTGCACGGGGTTTCTACACTATAGTGCAATCTCATCTCTAACTAGGATATATTACTTACTTATGTTAATTCCTCTATTATATATGTCTTTTACTTACTTATGTTAATTATTATTATTATTTTAAAATCAACATATATTTAATGATGTGCATGTATGTTTTTGGTTTTATAGTGATCAAAGCTAATTAACAATATAGGTTGGGTACTGTTATTTTTATTCTTATCAATGATTTTTAAATTTAATCATTCCATGTAATTAATAGAAAATTACAATTAGCGACGAAAAGTGTAAATATAATTTTAAAAAAATTTATTGCTAAAATTTAGTGACAGCAAAATTAGCAATAGGAAAATAATTTTTCGTCGTTAAATTTGATAACTAATTCATTAATTTTTATTATTGAATATTTTATTTGATTTTAATGTAATATTATATTTTACAGTACTTTGTTTACTACAGGTGCCTTCATTATTCTCCAGATCCACGAATTGAGGTCAAAGAAGAATAATTTCACTATGTACTTTAAAGTATATTTAACAATAAACTACATGGTATTATTCTGTACTTTCCTTTTAAAGTAAGTCCAAGTCCAATTTTTTTTTGTTAAAACAATACCATTTCTTACTTCTCCGAAGGGAGATCTGATCCGATTTGGGAAGAAGCCCAAGAGGGCCAGATTTAAAGGAAGAAGAGGATACTTAAACAAAGGTTGAAGGTTCCCCCAACTTTGAACCGGTTCACCAAGATCCTTGACAAAAACCCAGGTCAAAATAACTATCATAGTGTTTGGATATGGCACACATATTTTAGTGTGTGTTGTTCTATGAGGTCTTATCTGGTATAATGTAATATTTGTTTTTGGTTTGTAGAAGAGGCTTGCAGTGCATGGCATTGGGCGCTTTCCTACATAATCAAATGGCGCTTTCCTACATAAGCTTTATCTGAGTTATACATTTATATAGTGCTTTCTCAAGCGTCATATGAGTAAAAGAAAAAAAAAAAGCTAACTAAATGTATTTCTGGCATAGTAATTAATAATAATATAAGCTTACACAATAATAATAATAATAATAACAACAACAACAACAATATATTCAAATAGACTGATTTATTAGACTTAATTTTTTTTTGAAAGAACTAAAACTTATAATTTAATAAAATATTTTAAAATCTTAGCTTCATTTATTTAATAAAAGCTTAAATAATTTTTCCGTCCTTATAAATAGGGGTCTTTTTTTTTAGTCTTTTATGTATTTTTTTTTCATTTTTGCGCCTACTATATATTTTTGTTTCATTATGGTCCTGCCATTAAGTTTGTCTATAAAATCTAATAGAAAAAATTAGAGGGACCAAAATAGAAAATGTACAAAATTGTAGGGACCAAAAATTGAAAAGACCAAAACGAAAACAATCAAAATTAAGAATATCAAAACGAAAACAATCTTATATTATAGAGACTAAAGAATTATTTAAACCAAACTTATAAAAATTAAACTTTCAAACACTGCAAATGCCCTAATGGAGAATAGAAAAATTAAACCTACAATGAATGCACTAGTGACCACTCAAAGAAATTATAAAAATTAAACTTTAAACATACAACTTCTTAGATTTGACGATTTAAAAAAAATTATAAAAGTAAATTAAACTAACATCCCCTTAAGTTTCATCAAATTTTCCTCTATATCTCTCCCTTTTTTACCTCTACACTAATCCTCTTAATTGTTTGAAAAATATTACACTGACACTCCTTATACATTATATTGATACCCCTTATACATAATATTGCCACCTTGTGTTGCCTAAAAAACACATTAAATCGTATACTCCTATAAAGGGCGTTGCTATAAATGTAAAAAAAAAACAGTGGTCATATGCAACATCAAGAAACTTTAGGAGATGCAGGGTGTTATGAGATTATGAGGCTTTTATGATGATTATCGAATAATATGATATTTATGGCTGTTTGTGGTCAGCCTATGGTATAATTCAAAAGGAAAAAGATAGAAATTTTTTTGCATTATGTTATGAGATTATGAGGCTTTTATGATGATTATCAAATAATATGATATTTATGGCTGTTTGTGGTCAACCTATGTTGTGGAAAATATCTGCTTGGTCTATTTGAAATAAAATAGAATTTGGGCCTAAACTTAATAACATGAAATAACAAATGAGTAAACCTTAATATTATTCAACTCTGTGAAATGAGAGAGATTACATATCTATTTATAGAGTTTATTCTAAAGAGTCTAACCCTAATTCTAGAAACATAAGCAAAGGCCCAAAAAAGCTTAAGGCCTTGTACTTCTCTTCACCTTCACTTGTTGGTAGGGAATTTGGACATGAGTCACTAGAGATGTTTCCGTTTTCCCTCAACACCATTGTTCTCTTATTTGGGCATTGAGACGTTATGTGCCCACTTCCCAAACACTTGAAGCACTTGATGTTCCTACTCTTAGAAGAAGAAGAAGGATCATTAGTAGAAGGAAATTTGTTAGAGCTTTTAGAAGCCATACCTTCCTTGCGATATGTAGAGGAGATCTCCTTTGGTTGCTTGTTCTTCCAAGGGGAAAGTTTGAGGTTGGATGAATCCTTCTTCCATGCACCCTTCCTTTTGATTTGTTGCTCCACCTTTATGACTTAATGCACTAAGTCATCAAGTTCTTCATAGTTTTGCAACTCAACAATGTCTCCTATCTCATGGTTTAAACCATGAAGGAAACGTGCCATGGTAGCCTCCTTTTCTTCAACGACATTGGCCCTTATCATGGCCACCTCCATTTCTTTAAAGTACTCATCTACACTCCTACTTCCTTGGGTGAGCCTTTGGAGTTTGTTGTGCAACTCCCTATGGTACCATGACGGTACAAATCTCCTTCTCATCAAACTTTTCATCTCCTCCTAAGTATCTACAAGGTACTCCCTATTCCTTTCCCTCTCTTTTTGTACTTGGTCCCACCAAATTAAGGCATAGTCAGAAAATTCAAGGGTGAACACTTTTACCTTCCTCTCTTCATTATAAGGGTGGTAGGAAAATATTTGTTCAACTTTGGTTTCCCACTCTAGATAGGCCTCAGGATCATTCTTTCCTTAGAAAGAAGGGACTTGGGTCTTTACTCCCCCTAACTCTCCTCTTTGTTCATCACTCCTATACCTTCTATGTCTCCTTTCATAACTTCTTTCACTCCTTGCATGTCTCCTCCTCTCACGATTTCTCCTATCCCTCCTTTCTCTACCCGAATAATAGAAATCTTTATCCTCATATGAGACCTCATGTTGAGAGTATCTCCTCCTTTCATTATCCAACCTTGTGTTAATCTCCACCCTAAACTTCTCTAGCTCCCTTATTAACATTTGCATTAAGTTTGCGGTCCTAGGGGATAGGGGTGCACTTCCTCCACTCATCTTTTAGAAAAATGTGGTAAGAAAGAATTTAGTTTAAGATTAAAGGACCTCACCACTCTTCTCACGTGTTTACACTCTTTGAGATGAGTCCACTCATGTTTCTCTCAAAAATTGGCTTTTTGATTTTAATTGAAAATGCTCTTGCCTTTTACCACTCAAGTCCTCTTTTCAAGTTCTTAAATAAAACCCAAGCATGCATCAATTATCAAAAGCATATACAATTGTAACGAGCCTCACAGAAGTTGTCACTCAGAAGTCAAGAAAAAGGACAACTCTAGACAAAAGAAAAAAAAGGAGTTTAAAAGACAAACAAGAAAAACTAATTAGAAAAGGGCAAAACTCAAATGGAATTGCAAGAAAAACAAAAAAAGAATAATGGAAGAGATGAAGAAGAAATGCGAAAGTTTGGATCTTAAGATCAGCACCACTTTTTATGAATTCCTTAAGGTAACCAAATTTAAATTATTTAAGTGTAAGGGGCAATTTTTTTTTTCAATTCTTCAGATTTTTTTTTATCTATTATTCTTTTCTTTTCTTTTTTTATTTTATTGTTCTAGAATATATTTTTTTTACCCCTATTTGTTTTGCACTTGCAACAGATATTATATGCTTAATAAGGTATATAGTCTTAAGGTGCTACAAGACATGCGAAATGAATTGCACAAAAATTAAAGAGAAATAAACTGTGCAGAATTATGATAATTAAGACTCGATTATGGCACAATTAAGGGTAATTAAGGGTAATCAATGATAATAAATGGCAATAATTGATAATTAATGACATAATTAAGCAGACAGTACCAAACACAAGAACACTACCAACTCTAGGATCCGGGCTCTAGATACCACATGATATGATCCTGATTCAGATTCATATTGTTTTTACGGATCGTTCTTGAGTTGGTTATCTTGTAACAAGAATTATAGGAATAAAAAGAAAATGAAGAAAGGTAGAAGATAAGACTTGCGCAAACAAATAAGAGAATTAATGTAAATGACGTAGAAAAAAATAGTAGCAAGAGAATTAACAAAACAAAAATAGAAAAGACAAGAAAATGGAAGAAGATAGATAAAATAGAAAAATGTGGAAAGGAAAGAAAATGGCAAAAGACGCTACACTCTATAGAGAGTGATAAGTCGAGCGAGGATTTGTCACAAAGATATAGAAACCTTTGATAAGAACCAAGAAAGGTTCAATCGAAGAATCCCAAAGAGGGGCCAATGCTTTACTCACACTCACAAATGAGTAAACCTTAATATTATTCAACTCTGTCAAATGAGAGGGATTACATATCATTTATAGAGTTTATTCTAAAGAGTCTAACCCTAATTCTAGAAAACATAAAAAAAGGCCCAAGAAAGCTTACGGCCCAAATTACAACTTATTTTTAAACTTGTTAATTCATCCTCATAATTCTCTTGAAGACATAATTCATCCTCATACGAGCCCTCATGTTAAGAGTCTCTCCTCCTTTCATTATCCAACCCTGTGTTAATCTCCACCCTAAACTTCTCTAGCTCCCTTGTTAACATTTGCATTAAGTTTGCGGTCCTAGGGGATGAGGGTGTACTTCCTCCAATCATCTTTTAGAAAAATGTGGTAAGATAGAATTTAGTTTAAGATTAAAGGACCTCACCACTCTTCTCACGATCAGCCTAGTGGTACTAGGGATCGCCCCTCGCTGAACTTAAGGCTGACGCGGGCTCGATTCCTGGGAAGAGCAAAAACCCCCAGTTGAACTTAAGGCTGACCTTGGCGGGAAGATCATGAGTGCGGGGCCCACTTGTGGTACCCATCGAAGTACCCAAACACTGTAACAAAAAGGGCGCCTTTTTATAGGGACGACTCAACATCCCCTCATGATCTTCTCACCCCGTGGAACTGCTAGTGAGATATTATCCACAGGGGAGTTTTTGCCCTTTCCAGGAATCGAGCCCGCATCAGCCTTAAGTTCAGCGGAGGGCGATCCCTAGTACCACTAGGCTGATCTTTTGTTACGGACTGGCCGTAACTCATGATCTTCTCGACCTAGTGGCACCGCTGGTGGGATATTACCCACTGGGGAGTTTTTGCCCTTCCCAGGAATCGAACCCCCAACCTTTAGGATGTTACAGGGGCTGACCCTGGTACCATTAAGCTGATCAGTTTAGTGGTACCAGGAGTCACCCCCCACTGAACTTAAGGTTGACGCGGGCTTGATTCTTGGGAATGGCAAAAACCCCCCAGTGGGTAATATCCCACCAGCGGTGCCATTGGGCGAGAAGATCATGAGTGCGGGGCCCCCTCGCAGTACCCACTGAGGTACTCGAACCCCATAACAGAGGTAAACACACAAAACATACAGAACATTAAAAAAAAAAAACTACTTTCTATGTTGGATGTACACAACTGATGTAGAAAGTTACTTTCTATATCAGTTATGAACATAATTGACGTAGAAAGTTATACTTTCTATATCGGTTATATGTCATAACCAATATAAAAAGCCTAACATTCTACAATGGTTATTTTTTTAACTAACGTAAAAAAGTATTTTTTTTTTTTACATTAGTTCAATATTTGATGTAAAAATATCCATATTCTATATCTCTTGTATACTAATGTAAAAGGTCGATTTTAACTGAAGTAAAAAATCTCTTGTGCATTAGTGTTAGTAGTTTATTGATTTAAGGTGTGTTTGGAAATTCATTTGGATGCTTGTAAACAGAAAATCTCACTTTCTAAAGCACCAAACATAGAAGAAAGGGAAGAGATGGATTGACATTCAGTTCAACTCTACGGAAATCCAAACGCATACTTAGTGAACATTTTGTGTAATCATGATTCATGATATATAAGGATAAGATGTACGTAGAACCTAATATATCTTCGTCAGTAATGCTGGTCCCTGTCTGTTCGATTTGATCTTTATTTTGCATCCATTCATTTGGCTCACGTGCATAAATAAGGCACCCTCTTTTACTGCATTACCGTACACGTACCCTTGTTTATATGAAGGCAAAGAAAATGAGAACAAGAAAATTTTAAAACTTAAATTGAAAGGAAAGAAAATGAAAATAAAAAAAATTAAATTTAAATTCAAAAGTGAAAATGAAAATGTAAATAAAATAAAATAAAATTTAAATTAAAAAATAATTTTTAAAAGTTAATTTTTCTTTTTTATATTTTTTAATAAATAAAAAATATTATTATTAAAAATTTTCTCTTTATTTTGTTTTTCGTTCAAACAAATCAGTAATGATGAAATATATTATTAATTTTATACTATACACCGGTTACTTCGTAGTATTTGCACAACATAATTAAAATTTAACAACATTTAAAATATGTTATCAAATTTCAATAAAATGGTATAATTAAATTAACATTTTAATAAATGTAATATAACATTCAGGTCCTTAAAATATTTTAACAACACTTGAATGTATTTTTTTTCAAAATCCTATTAATATATATTTTTGTAATATTTAAAAAATACTATTAATTCATTGTTTTGTATCATTTAAACAAATTTTGATTATTTAGATATTAAAATTAAAACTAAATCCATTCCAAACGTTCATGGGTCAGATTAATCCAAATTATATAAAAAATCACTCGTACACACTCGTTAAGATATTTTAGGAACAAAAAAAAAAAAAAACTTATCATTCTCATTTCAATCTTGGATCGAGCGAGACACTTTGCAGTGAATCTCAAGAGCAAAAGTAACGAAGCTACCATCAATAACACTTTCTTGTTCAACTCCATCTCTCTCAGTCTCTCTTCTACGAACAATAATATCTCTTCTTTTACCATAAGAATAGGCAAGGTGTCAATAGGTCTGTTTATAATTTTATACATAGATTTTGATGGGGAGCATTGAGCAAGTAGAGGAGATAAGGTCTTGCTTTTCTTTTCTTTTCTTTTTTATTTTTTAAATATGCTGATAAGCATCGTGGGGTATTTGGTGGAGTGTATCTTTCAGTCATTTAACTATTTGGCTCACATGCATAATACATATAAGGTAGGATGTAGACGTAGGAAAATGGTACTTTTGTACAGTTGCGCACGTTGGATAATGCTACTTTTGTACAGTTGCACACGTTGAATATACGAAAACGATAGATAAAATACTTATATGCTGCTTGATACTTAAAGAAATAAAGAGAATATATATATATATATATATATATGAATTTCAAACAAGAAATTTCTTAAAATGAGAAATAAAAACTAGGCTTAATTGCATATTTTGCCACCCATCTTTGATGATTTTACGAATTTTGCTACCCAACTATTTTTATTGCACATTTTGCCATTTAACTTTTAAAATTCATGCATTTTGTCACCCTCTCTTTAGTTGACTGTTGACTGGCAATCAACAATTAGGGTGGTAAAATGCACAAATTTTTAAAGTTGGGTGACAAAATGTGCAAGTAAAATAATTGGGTGGCAAAATGTGAGAATTTTAAAAGTTGGGTGGCAAAATATGTAATAAAAATAGTTGGGTGGTAAAATTCGCAAAATCATCAAAGATGGGTGGCAAAATGTATAATTAAGCCTAAAAACTATTAATAGTATTAATTGGATTACAATTAAAAACAATGAATGGTTGAGATTGAAATTCAATTAAACACCTCTTATGAGACTACTATTATTGCTGCCTCCACTACTACTACTGTTGTTTCCACCACCATCGTCATCGCCCCCACTATCGTCACTATCACCACTACCACTGATGTCGTCACCACCCTCATAGCCACCACCAAAACCATTGTCGTCACCGTGACCACCATCACTGTTGTTGCGATGGTAGTGGTGGTAGCAGCGACGATGGTGGTGGTGTTGGTGGAGGCAGTGACAATGATGGTGTCATAAAAAGTGATTAATTGAGTTTTAATCTCAGCCACAATTTGTTTTAATTATAATTCAAGGACTATAATTGAAAGTTCTCATTTTTTCATTGTAAAAGTTTCTCATTTAAAACATTTCATATATATATATATATATATATATATATATATATATATATATATATATATAATAAGAAGATAGTAGTTTAATTTTTATACATTATTAATGTTATTTTTAATTGTTTTAATTAAAAATACTTCTTATAAAAGTTAATAATTTTGCCATAAATAATGGTGTAAATTTACATTATTAGTATATTTTAATTAAATTTATATTTTTTATAAAATATTTTATAATACTGTTCTTTTTTATTTTTCTTTCTTACTTTATTTATCTTGTCACACATGCCCTTTATTCCCCTTATTTCTTTTTCTTTGGTATAAAATGTCTATAATTTTATTGTATAACTAACATTTCTCTTTTTATTCATAGATTCAGTTTATATGGATAAAAGCTAGATTACGATTTCTATATTATTTTAATTTTTATTTCTGTTGATGCGCAAAGTTTATATAATATTATATAATGAAATAAATTTTTATTTAGTTCTTAATTCTTTTAATTTATTTAATGCAATAACAAATTTTTAATAAAATATGCAGAAACAGTAAAATTTTAGTATTAGAATTGAATGAAAAGACGTGTAATACACAAGTAATCTAATTAATTAAAGAATTATAACTGTACTAGCTTGAGGCTGAATTTATTTTTGTAACTATTAATTTTTAGTTGCTCAATCTAAAAGTTACTTAATTTTTCATTATATATTCATCAACTTTAACACGTTCATCGGATTTTTCTAAAATTTTACTGAATTTAAAATTTGTGCCATGTATTAACTATAAATTTACTCCTATATTATATAATAACTCTTACTTAGACATTTTCAATATTTTTTCAATACTATATGATACTCATCCAACTCTTGCTTAGACATTTTCAATATTTTTTTCCCTTCTTTTATTTAGATGTACATTTCACACACTACTTTGTAGTTAGTCGAAAAATTTCTGTCAACTATTTAAACTATCATCATTTTATCTTTATTTGTATACTTGATTTTTTTTAATTGCATCCCTTTCAATCTACCCTATTTTATCTATATTTATAAATTGAATTTCAATAATTCTTTTAAAAGAAAATGTCAATATTTAAAACTAACTTTATATCACAATTTAAATTATCTATTGAAAAATCTAAAATAGAATTTATATATTTAAAGATATTTATTTTTATGAATTTTTAATTATAAAATAATTTATATATTAAAAATATATATTTATGATTAATTTTCATTATATGAAAATAAATATTTATCCTGTGTAACAACATAAGCAAAAATACTAGTATATTTACTTGCTATATATAAATTAAAATACTCAATTTGGAGAGAGACTTTCATTTGTCTTACTCTCTTAATTTGCTTACTATTTTCTCCTTTGAATGTAACTTTCACTTAGAGTCATAGAGAGAAGACAAGTTCTCTCGCTCTTCTTATCTCTATGTGGCATTTTTATTAAAATATAGAAAATAATAGATTGATTTAGGCATGAACAATCTCATGTAACAAATTAAAATTAAAATTTATCGTTATCTAATGTTATCCACATCATTTTTTATTTATTTAAAATACGTTAACAATCAAAAAAATTCTTAATATTACAAAAGTTTGATTTTCTTCTTATCTAATACTATTCAAATGACCTTTTACTTTTACTTTAAATTATAATAAACAAGCAATTGATAAATTGAAAAATCTTTTTGTCCTTTGAATGCTTCTATTTAAATTTTAAAGTACATCATCTTTTATGCTTGATTCTTTTTTAATTTATTTAAAATAATAAAATATGAAAGTAACTTATACATTGTATGGGTTAAAAGATTAGTTAATAAATATTGATGACAGTGCTGCCTATGTATGTAGAACAAATTCGTGCCCATGAAACATGAATGAAAAAAGAGAAGGGTAAGTTCTATTCAAAAAGTTCAATTAAAGTTGAATTAGGTTGAGACATAGCTTTATAATTGAGAGTTAGACATGTTGAATCGCGAGGCCAACATTAATGAAGTCGACAATAATGTGGTCATGTCGGCCCAAAAAGACGACACTAATTAGCATTTGTCAAGTAGACACTTAAGTCGTCACTAATATCTTTTTTAATTTTGTTGTTTTTTTTTAATCACTTCTACTTCCTCCAAATCTCACCAATCTTTCGTACACCATCACTATGCACTACCAACCTCACCTCACCTTCCTTGTTGAACCTCACGAGCCCCTGACTCCGCCATAACCCAATCAAGTCACCAAAACCCAAAATTGTGCCACCAAAGCCTAAAACCAAAACCACCCTTGCTCAACCACCAAGCCACCATACATAAGCAAACATCGCACCACCATAGCTTTCACACCATTCACGCTGGATTGCCCCAAGACTGAACCAAGACTAAAGTCATAGTGCCACAACAAAAAAAATCAATCATCATCGAGACCATATACGATTAGACATAATTTCCCTTAAACCACCTAATCATGAAAAACCAAATTAAACTACTAAAAAAATTAATATTAGAGAAGGATGAAATCCCTCGTTAAATTGTTAAAAATTTGTCACAAAATATATTATAGTGAAAAAATTTGTGATAAATACAAATTTGTGTCTAAAAAGGTCATCACTTACAGTTAGCAAGAAAAATAAAATCCTTCATAAATTTGTGACAGAATTATTTCATCAAAAAGTTGTCACAAAATTATAAAAATCAAGTTGTTTAAAAAAAGAACATATTTGTCTCTAATAGCGAGGATTTTGTATACATCTATCACTATTAGTGACAGATTATATCCCTGACTAATACAACGAGAATAAATATCTGTCACTATTAGAGATAGTAAATATCCCTCTCAAATAAAGATGAAATTAAAATCCATCACCATTAGCAACAAAATGGGAGATGGAATCAAAATTTGTCATTACGAGTGACAAAATTCACCCTTTTCTAATAAAAGAGATTTAAAATTCATCACTAACAGTAACAGTGAAGGATGTAATCCTACTCTGATAGCGAGGGAATGAAAAATTCTCTATATCTATGATTGAACAGGTCCCTCTCTAATTGTGAGGGAATCTATGACAAAATTTATAACACATTTTTTGTTTTGCTACCTTTTCAATACAAAATGGAAACATGTTTCCATTTGTATTGAGAAATAACATAATGGAAACATGTTTCCATTTTGTATTCAAAAAATAATAACATGGAAACATGAACAAAACAGAAACATATTTCTGTTGTGTTACAATACACAACAATAACATGTTATCATTGTGTTATAATTCACAATGAAAACATGTTACAATACTCAAATTTAGTTTTTTTTTCAAAATAAAACATTGATTAGAAACTAATCTTAATATGTTAATTTTTGAAAAGCAAGGACCTCCTTTTTCAATCTACAATTATTTTTTTATATAGATTATCTTTAATTCTAAATTTAAACTTCTTAAATCCCCACCTTTCATTTGAAAATCAAAATTTTTATAAACTTTTTTTTAAAAAAATATTTTCTTTATGAATTCCTTTCTTTCCTTCCAAAATTAATTTTTCATATATATTTTCCTTCTTATATTCTAAAATTAAAATAAATTGACTCCTTTTATTCCAAAATTAAATTTTCATAAATTGTGTTTCTTTATTTCTAGCATAAATTCTCATTATTTGTCTAATGAATTTTCAAGTTAGCAAGCATATAAAATTAAATCACATTATAAAATGTAGACATTATATCATATTTTTAAAACAATTTGGAGAATACATTTTTATCAATTGAAGAGCTTGAATTGAAGGAAAAGAAGGTTCAAATTTGAGAGTTTTGAATGAAGAAGACGAAGGAGAAGAGCAGATAAGGGTTTTAACTTGGGAATTGGGGAATTAGGGTTTTGAATTTGGGACAGATTCAAATTTAGAAAGTTTGGAGACAAAGGAGAAGCAGGTTCTTTCATCTACATGATTTGGGATTAATTAGGGTTCAATTTGAATTTCTTAATGAAGTGTTTTTGGAGCATCAATGTTTTTTTTTTTTTTATTACATAACAAGACAACACTATGTCTACAAATCATGGTAATGTCAGTCATTAGCCTCAAAAAGATGACACTAAGTTCAACAAAATTAATAAAAATTAAACAAGAAAAGAAAAGCATGTTGGCTTAGCCGATACTAGTAGCATCAGTGTTCAGGCCAACACCGATCAAAGCCTTTCTTAATTTTTTATTTTTTTTGTGGAAGCCTTCCTTAATTATAGTGCAACTCACCTAGTAGTATATGTAAGACCCGTCTTTTTATAATCTGTGAATAAATATAGGATAATTTGAAAAGAGAACATCAAATTTAAATTTAATTTAAGTAAAATAATTAAAAGAATTAGGGGTTGTATGCTATATAAATTTCTATAGAGTTTCTACATAAATTTAGTCTATTCAAATTCTGACAGTGTAAAAATACACTAGAATAATTGATAAATAGTGAGATAACCTAAGAATTTAATTATAGATAACCAAAGAATTTAATTATAATTAAGTTCATTTGATGCTCTATGAATTTTATGTGTTTTATGGTTGTCGGTGAGGTTTTATTGTATTTTCGTCTATGGTTGAGGCACAAAGTACAAAACAAGAAGTTGAGAAGCTTAAACTTTTTATCAGAAATCACTAGAGTCACCAAAGATATTTAAAAATATTCCAATTTTCATTCTATGACCCCTTGTAAATATTTAAAATTTTATTCAATTTTGATTTTGTAAAATTTGCGAATTTCACAAGATTCTGATAGAAATTTTTGTACAATGTCTGTGTGCTATTTACTAGTGCACTAATCATAATTTTATTAGTATAAAGACCAAAATATATATGTCATATAATTTTAATACCTTCAGAGGTTATTTTCTATCAATAGCCTATTTTAGGTCCAATTTGAAAATTTATTGCAAATTGATTGTACCAGTAAGTTGAGCAATGGTAATTTTCAAGTATACAGGTACACACCACTAACCAAATTTGATTCCCCCCCCCCCCCCCTCTCTTGGTAGGCCATTGCATTGAGGGTTCACAAAATATACAACCTTCGACTTTTCTTGGTTTTCAAACACTCCTAATAGATTTATTAACATCTAATTTCTGCTATTAGCTTTCTCAATGGTCAATCCATCCCATGAATTCCTCACTCACTCATAATCTTCTCAAAATCTATTAAATCCCTAATCTAAGCATAAAGAGGGGAAAAAGGTAAATAGATGTGCAAATCACAACCTAAAGGGTAAGGAAAGACATAGGGAAAAGTACTATCCTTTAGAGATATTCAGATATGAGTTTTGGGGCTTGGGTTCTCCAGTCTCTACTCCTTCTCTTTCTATTCCTCTTCTTCTTCCTTATATCCTCATTCTCTCTAACTTCTTTCTTCTTTTATTTTTTGATGGCTAAATCTAATTCTCTTTCTCTATTCCCTTCTTATAACATATGGGTGGGTATGTGACTTAGTGGGCTTTAGTCCCCTATTGGACCTTAGATGCTCTTTGGGTTCTATAATAACATTCCTATTAATTTCTTACACTAGGGTATCAATAACAATAAATATAACAACAACAACACAACATAGGAATAATAATAATAATAATAACAATAACAACAACAACAACAACAACAATAATAATAGATATAACAATAAATATATAAATACAATAGTAAGAATAACTCTTAAGTTGTCATTCATCTAATAACACATTCAAAAGGTCTTAAAGGGATTCCTTATGGTTTATTTCTAGTACCTGAAATTTGGGGTGTTACAAAAATAGGTAGAATACACAACATATGCATAATTTGAATAACATGAAGGACTAAAAACAAACAAACATATGTAATGTAATGTTACCTAACTTCTACTTCTTATGCACATGTGGTACCAATCTAAGTTCATCTCGAAAGTAGACTAAGAGTAAGTGCACGACCATAAGAAGCGTCATCGGTACCGATGCCTTTAGCTTTCGCACCCTCAACTAGTATGATATTCCCCGGTGACTAGTCGGGATTACCCAATCTTGCTAGTACGCTTTGACTCTATAGGATCAGCATGGGCCATTGGAGTTTCCCAACCCAGATGCCTCCCCAAGGTTAGGATTAGACAACCCATCCCGGGCTCCATCAGTTGAATTCCTACATACTTTCTTTCTCCACATGACTCAATGTCATGATGTATAGTCACATACAATGCTCACAACATTTTATAGGTGCTTATCATAGATCATTAACATAATTTCATATCATATTCAGTTTTCTCAAGGTAAATAACAATCATAAGATGTAATTTCAACAAGGTATCCAAACAATGGTAATCATACAATGAATAGGCATTGAAGGTCAACAACATCAACTTTAGTGTCTTGATGGGTCACGCTTAGCATCCAACCCTTGGCACTTAGCGCCACTTTACTTACTTCCAAACCTACTCTTTGGTATGTCCACGCTTAGCGTCAAAGAACTAGCTCTTATTGTCACTCATACAGGAAATTCACTATCATACTCACGCTTAGTGCCAACTTTCTGGTGCTCAACACCAAACCTCTTGAGGACCAGGGGTTATTCCCCGCATCCCCCACGCTCAGCACCAATTCTTGCACTTAACCCATGACACTCAGTGCCAATTTTCCAGCGCCTTGTACTAACTGAGATTCCTGCAAATCACAAGGGTTTGCAAAACGTGTAACCCACGACTTTCCTTGACTTCCAAACACTCATAATAGATTAATTAACTCCTAATTTCTCCTATTACCTGTCTTATTGGTCAATCTATCCTATGAATTCCTCATTTACTCACAATTTCTTCAAAATCCATTAAATCCCTAGCTTAGGCACAAAGGGAAAAGGCAAAAACAATCCACGACAGTCCATAATCACAATTAAACATAAAATTATGATAAAGCACATCAATGATTTGGAGAAGGTCACATTCCCTTTTACACACAATCATACAATTTACAAACAATTGGGGTATAGGGCCAACCCTTTTACCCATAACCAAAGCCATACTCATGAGCAAGATAACTCACCCCCACTTATCTTGAAAGAGATGACCTCCGACAAGAGGATGCGAACGGTGCAGTGGTGTCTTCATATGGCTCCTCACTCATTGATTGTAGTGGCTCCAACCACATAGTATCTCCCAAGAGGCACAAGAAAGAATGAGGAAAAGGGTTAGATTTTCAAGAAACCTAAGAGATTCTTAAAGAAGCTAACTTTGGGCTTATGAAAACTAAGCCCAATACAAAGGTCTTAAAACTTTTAAAGGCACTTCAATTACAAACCCCCAATTTAAAGGCCCAATATCTCTTTTTTTTTTTTTTTCAAAATACCATTTTATTAAAAACAAGGCAAAATAAAACATAATAATAATAATACTGATAATAATACATATTAATCAAAGAAAAATATTGAGGTGTTACAAATAGTGTCATTGAATCGAGAAAATATCTAGTTTCTATTTTAATTCAAAGTTTAAAATCTTTTTCTTGTTTTAAGGAAATGGCATGGTTAAGTGCTTGGAACTGTTTTTGTGAACCTTTTATAAACAACTAAATGTAATCTTTTAAGAGAATAAGTCTTTTTTTGTTTTTGAAATTTTAAAAGGTATTTAATTAAATTTTTAGAAAAACAAAATTGATATTTTGTAATATTAAATAAGAATTGATAAAAGTTTTACTAGTGGAATTAATGTGGAGTTTCATGGTCGATTCTTGTAAATAACATGACTTGTTGATGATGAGACTATGTATATGGCATGTTGAGATGTTGAAAAATGGTGATTTAATACTTATCATGGTGTGATGATAAGTAGTTGTTGATGATATTGATGCTATCATTGTTTATGTTGTTGGTGAATTGTAATGCCATGCATGCACACATATGAGTCAAGCAATTTGACACTAAAGGTGTTAAGGGAATAATTGGGTGCAAACCCAAGTGTGAAAGCTTGAGGATGTTTGGATGGTGTGATTCCACAAGAGGCTGGGGTTGTTGCATGCCCCCATGTTGTGGTGTGCGGTACCCCTATACGGATATCCTAACCAGAACATTGGTTCCCATGATTTGGGTCGGTATTCCCTAAATGATTTTGTCACACACCGCTTTTTAATCCAAGTGGGATTTTGTGTTGATGATACCATATTAAGGAATACGACTGGTTGATCACTCAAGTTGTTCTCTATGGAAAGGGTCTATAAATGTCAACATCTACATATTGGTTGCTATATATAATTAATGAGGTTATAACATGTTGATTGAAATATGATGACTTGTTGCAGTATGCTTATATACTTAAATGAATTTATGTTTAAATATGCTATCGATTTTCGTTACTTGTTTTATTCTGCTATGATTGTCCTCTTTTGAGTAGCTTATCCTTGCTTGTATGTCTTTGTATGTATGACTATGATAATCACAATGATTTGTTCTCTTGAGAGCAAATGGATGGAGTCCCACTTAAACCCTTAGTCCTCTTTCGACTTTTGGGAGTTCATCTTTATCAAGACGATCATTAATTAAGGGATCTCACTACCATAATCGAACAGCGAACAAGAGGTATAATCCACACCTATATGTTAGATCGGGATACGCCATAGGAGCTATGTAGAGCGAGAGACCTTCTTATGAGGAGATAGTTAAGGCAACTTGCACAGTGCCACTCACTATGAACCAAGAGCCCTAGGTATGGGGAAGTTCCTTTATGGATCATTCCTCCTTAGCTGTGTGAGTCAATAATCATGACCAGCTTAGGGAGTGCATGTATATGTATCATTCCCTCCCTTTTTTGTCATTTTGTATCTACAGTTGAGTCACATATATTAACACACATATCACACATTGGAATATTCTAATCTTTTGCCTACGAGTTGGCATACAAGGTGTCATATTTTGCTTTTACAAACTAGTTTTGATATTTCTATGAGTATATAAGACGTCATATTGGTCAAGTATTCTTGTAATGAAGGTGAGTTGTTACGGTATATATTGTGAATCATAAATTACTGTTGTGAAGCAATTAATGAGGAAACAATCAAATAAATAAGCAATAAAAGTTGCAGATCTGGATTATTATTTTTTTTCGTGGCTGTAATGGGATTGTTTGATGGTAAATGATTCAACTAAGAGAAGGAAAAAGTTGTTGGCAAATGTTATGGATTTTCCTTTGTTTTCTTCTTTAATTTTGTTTTATTTCATAAATTAATAATAACAAAACCTGTTATGCTATATATCTCGTGGTAGTTAAAAATATAGGTAGAACACTCCTTGTAACATTTGTGCAATCCTTTTTCTTATAGCTATAGCTTTTGAAAATGAGTTAAACTCAATTTATTTCTAATATAATATCACAGTATATAGATGCAATGAGTTAAGCTGGGTCTGTTTCTAATAAAATCACTGTTAGACTCCTTAGAATGGAAAGGAAAGAGAACAAGACAAATCCTTGCTTCCTTCATGCTGCTCCATCCATATGGCTTCTTCCTCAATAAGCTCCCAATACATTCCCGGCAGGAATCAACGTCGCCATGACGAGGCAAGCGAATACTCAATCGACATGAGTATTGCATCAGAGGATTCTTTAGAGAACATCACAGTGCGGTATTTATGACAAGTTTGGCTGTTAAAATAAAGATAAAATAAAAATTTGAGTTTGAAGAGGTAAATTAAGTGGGACTAAATAATAATATTAAATATAACCAATTTAAAAATATTTATTTAGTATTGTTTTTTCACCTCACAACATTTATTTCTAGAATAAGCAACAATTAGTTTTGTTCTTAATTTAAATTTACTTTTGTCTCATAACTATGGTTGCGACTTCCGACGTGGGATTTGTAAGAAGAATATCATAGCCTAGCGTAGCTCCTTTTAAATTAAGTGTGTCATGAATGATTATATATATATATATATAAAAGTAAATTACACTAATACTCTCTAAAGTTTTTTCAGATTGTATATTATGTCCTTGTTTCGTGTAGGAATAAAAAAAAAAGAGTAATGTGTACAATTTAAAAAAATTTCAAGAAATGTTAGTATAATTTATTCTATCTCTTTCTATATATATATATATATATATATATATAATAAAGTTGTTGTAATAAATATTAGAGAATTAAATAAATTATTTTAAAGGTCAAGATAAATAAAAAAACAAAGCGAAATTAAAACAAACACTATGACCAGCAATTTGCCGAAAAACAAATGCTTGGCCAAGTATTCTTTTTATTCAAGTAGTTATTTATTACCATGCATACACGAAAACAAAGCCTAAGTGGCTTTGTCTCACATCGTGGTTATTGAAACTTGCTCATTCCTAGTGAGCTTTGGCTTCGGAGGAGTCACATTTGTCATAGCAGAAGGTGTTTTGATCCACACAACGACACTGAGGAGGATATGACAGCGCACAAATGCAGAATTTGCAAGCTGAGTGGCAGTCTTCCCCTGTATCATGACATTGGCATATGGGAGGGATTGATTTTGTGCAAGCACATTGATTACAGCATGCTGTGGTTGTTGATTTGAGGCTGTAGTTGACATCACCGTTGGAGAGCAGCTGAGTGTTGAAAGATCCTTGATCGAAGCGAGCATCCACACTTGCAGTGAAGCAAATGACGAAAAGCAACAAAGCTACCTTCACCAACACCACCTTCTTCAACTCCATTTCCCGCTCTTCCTCTCTTTCTACGTGTAATTCTGATATCTCCTCTTTTTTTCTTATGTCGTGAAGAGGTAAGCCTTTACGTAGATCTATTTATAGAATAGATGGAGTGCAATAATTATTTTTTCTTCAAATTTTTCTGTTCATTACTTCTTTTGTTAAGAAATATGTGTCATCAATGTCATCATCATACACGTTACACCTGGAGGAGTTGCGGGTGTGTCATGATAAGCAGACCTCGAAGAATGTTGTATTATTGCATGGTAGTTGATGACATTTGTTTCCATCCACTAAAGAGGCACCCGTGATGTTCGAAGTTCGAAGCTAACAGGGTGGCACTCATGATGATGAAAGATAATGATATTTTACTAGTGTTCTTACACGCTATGCACGACCATGAATTATACACATATAATTTATTCTTTATACATGTCATCAATTATTAATTTGGTCTTTATACGTAAAAGCTTATTAAATTGGTTCTTATATATGTAAATATTATCAGTTTGGTCTTTGCCGTCATGATGTCATTTATAGATTCTTACTTTGGTCTCTATGCGTGTATCACATTCTTAATTTGATCCTTATACATGTTGTGCACTCTTAATTTGGTCTCTATACTTATAGCGCATTCTTACTTTGGTCTTTATAAGAATTAACAATACGCTACATGTATAGGGACAAAATTAAGAATGTGCTATACATATAGTGACCAAATTAATAATGCACGACAGCTATATGGACCAACTTAAGAATATGTAAATGGAGTCATAACGGCAGGAACTAAATTAAGAATACGCTACACGTATAGAGACCAATTTAATAAGTTTTTATGTATAAGGACTAAATTAAAAATCTGCGACACGTATAGGAACTAAATTATACGTTTAACCTAAAAGTAATTATAAAAAATTGTTTATTGTAAAAATTTATTAAGATTGTGTTATAATTATTAACAATTCTTTATTTTGAATATTACTCAAATAATATAAATAGTGTCAGTTTGAAAATTAACAATTATATTATATACTATTCTCCACTTACTATTTTTAAAATACTTCATATTTTTTAAATTTATGATTTCCAATTCCATATTCTTAAACTTATGATTTAAAATATAATGACAAGTTAAAATTATTAAGGTTATTGCAATTCTTAGGTTTGTCTATTAGTTATTTAAATCAAGACTATATATTTAAATAAAAATTAGGCATATATTATCTATATCTATCTAGTAAAATTCACTTTACCTATTCCCACTTCTTTTGTGCAATAAATTTCCAGCTTTTTAACCCCCAAAGAAATCTAGTAAATTTCACTTGAGCAATTGTAATAAATACTAAATAATTCATTCAGTATTATCTCTAATTTAATGTTGTTTTAAATGTAATATATAATTTGCCGTAAAAATATTTTTAATATTTTGATAAAATTTAAATACCAAATATGCCTAACTAAATTTAAATTAACTATTTAGAAATATATTTTAATCATAAAATTAATATTATATATAATATATAATTACTTTACATAAATGGTCTTTACAATTTTCATTAACAAATAATCTATAAAATAGTTTATAATGATATTGCAAATGAAAGATAAATCCATACGAATAGTTTCAATATTAAAATTATTTATTTTTATCTATTATTAAAATTATAATGATATTAGAATTATTCTCATTACAATATTAACTATTATTTTGTTCAATATACATTAAACATAAAACTACCATGCTAACTAAAAAATATGGTGTGCAAGACTAATGATTATAAAAACTTCAAGCCTTACATGAAATACATGATTTACATTTTTTTAAAGTTTTTTATTAAAATAAACAGTCGTATGCAGAAAATACGACTCTACTATAAAATGTGAAAGCTGAAGAAACTTATTTAAAAAAATACTAAAAGTGAGAATTATGTATATTCATCTATCAATTGTCTTTGTAGAAATCTTAATGGTATATATGTACCCTAACTTAGATGAACCAATATATTAATCTTTTTGTATTAATTTTTTTTTCGCCTTACCTCTTTTTAACTATTTTTATAACAAAAAGAGAGATTAAATTGTAAAGCATTTTTTCCAGAAAACAAAGATTTTCTTCAAAATTCTTTTCATAATATTATTGTAGTCCTAAAACAATATTCTTTGGTTCTAAGACTAACTTTTCTTTGCATAGTCTTTCAAAGATATTTTAATAAACTTTTTTATCTATTAAATTATTTTTAAAAATAACAAAAACACAATTCAATCTCCTATTTGTGTTTTTTTTTAAAATAATAGGTGGCATAAGGTTGCACACATGGAAGGGGTCAGTGGGCAATCTGTTAGCCCAACTTAACAGAAGGATCAAAGTTGCTAGCGGAAAATTTAATAGGGATCATTTTGCTAACGATTTTTTATTAGGGACCAAAACCAAATATAACCCTAAGATTAGAGACCAAAAACATATTTTAGCCAAAATAAATATAACAAAAATTGATTGCAGTGATTAATGTTTTTCAAATATTTGGTCAAAACATCAAATATTTGTTTTATAGATGAATCAATTTATGACGAATCAAAGTCAAGGGGATTCTTTTCGCTATGTTTGTCAAGGTTTATTTTTCATATTAGACTACACACTTTCATTTTAAAAAGTGTTTTCTCTATTGCAAAACATCAAACTACAAAGATAAAATAGTTCTTGCACATGTTTTAGCAAACATTTATAGGAATTTATGTTTTTTGATGATCAACAAAAAAATAGAACTGCTATAGAGGTTGATTGTTTTCATCTATTTTTTTTCATTTTTTTTTACCACGACTATGTCATTTACCAGCACGACTTGTATTTCCAAAAGTGGCGGTTCGAGAATGCTAAGTGAGGATTAAGAATCAAGTTAGGAAGAGGATTTGAGTTGGGTGGGTGTTTTAAGTGGTATGCTTAATTAGCATTGGCCATGGCTAACACTAGTTGCATTGGCCATATATACTGATGCAACTAGTGTCAGCCAACGAGCAACCATGACTAATGATGGCCAGAATGTCAATGCTAGTTACGTCAATTCAGCATTAGCCATGTGGACACTAAACTTAATGTTAGCCACATTTTTTAAAAGACCACATCTAGAATGACATTAGTTTTTTGGCCAACACAACTTAGCATCGGCCATAAGGCATACACAACTGCTTTACTTTGAGCTTTGTAGTGTTTATCGATAAACTGATGCAAAGTTGACACTAAGTATTATTTTGTATCAACTTTTGTGATTTAGTGCTAGCTTCTGGCCAACACAAAATCACAAATTTCTTATAATGGATGTTGTCTTGATTTCTTTATTTCTCACATTCATTAGTGAGGCACTTAATTTAATATTTCACTGTAGACGACATCTTTTATTATTGTTGTGCTCGATTGTGACAATTATTGTGTGTGTTATATCATGTTTTATTCATAGTTGTCCAATAACTTAAAGCTATTATTTTGTGCATTTGAGCCTCAATTGTGCCATTATTGTCATATGAATATCTATTTTGGATAATCAAAATTCATTTGTTCAAACTAAAAGCATTTTCCAAAAACTTATTCATACAAACTATGTTAAAACTTGTATCTAGAGTCTTCTTTGTTTGTTGAAATTCAATTTCAATCTTTTGAAATTTAGTGTTGTACTTCCTTTGGAGTTCCTCTAATTCCTTTTCAAAATCAAATTTCAACTGCAATTTTTAAAATATAAGTAATCCAAAAACTAACCATATCTTCATATAGTGTTTCATAGTTTTTTATGTTACTTTTCATATTCTATCTAGTTCATTTTTAAGTGGATTATTACTCAAATGCTGAAGCATTCTGCAAGTTGATTGGGTTTTAGTTTGAATATGTCGATAATATGTTTTCCTTTTCTTTGTTCCATATAGCTTGCTTAGAGCTTATGTTTGGAACTTACGTTAGAAGTTATAGGTGCGCATGTGTGAACACCTAATTTTATCCGGGTAATTGTAGTTTTTTTTTTTCAATAAAAAGTGAAAAATAATAATTGTGTTAAAAATGTTTTTTTTTTTATTCTTGTGAGGCTAAAATTATAATTGATCGTAACTAACTAAAAATATTAAATTTCTTGTTGAATTAAAAGTTTTAAGCCCATGGCCATACACATTCATTCATAATAGTAATTCAAGAGTTCATCATTATTATAGAAAATAAATACAAAATAAAGAATAATAATAATAAAAGAAAGTGAAAAGTTAAGAAAGGGAACAGTTACTGAACTTAAACAACCTCATTCAAGTCTTACATTAGCCTATAAATAAGAAAGGAGAGAAAAAGTGAGGGAGAGGTCACAAAGAGAAGGGGAGGAAGCTAAAAAATGTGAGGAAAGGTCTGGAGACTAAAGAAAAGGAGATAGAGAAGTAGAAAGAGGGATACGAAAAAGAGGGAGGAGGTGGATACTCTTTGCTGCGTGTTCTCTTTCAGCTAATTGGGAACGATAGCTTTGGAGGTATCAATTTCTTCTCTTCTTTCTAATGTTCTCTTTTTGTTGGCATTGTGAAATAATTTGAATCTGATACTGATGTAACAAGTTTATTTTTATGATTGATTTGTATTATGTGCTTGATCTGTTGTAAGCCTATGAATGATGTAAGCGAATATCTGCTATATTATTTCCTTGCATAAGCATCATCGTCCTTCACATTATTCTCTCAATCACACATATTCACCAGCACCATAAATGCATCAAACATAGTCAAATCACTCCATGCATAAACACAAACCGCATTTGACATCGGACAATTAATCACTCTTAATTTCAATTTTCACCCAATCTCTCACATTCATACGTTTCCCATACACTAGTGTATCAACATATAGGTCCTGCAAAACGTTCAAATTCACATACACAAATTTGAATTCAGAACTGACAGCACCAATATTTTTCAATTCCTCTGACTCCACAGCCCCACACTCACTTGATTCAATCTTAACAATGACAATTCAGTTCAACATCTGGATCATCTCTTTGTTTTGGAAATAATCAAACTCTAATAATATAAAATCGAGATGCGCGCGCATCTCGCCAACCGCTGCACAAACCACCTCCCTTTTCGTGTCGTCGCCGTACAGGCCACCGTTGTGCCACCGGAGTGGGACTCACCAGCCTCTGTCTTGCCCCCAGTGTGGGGCTCGCTAGCGTTCGTCGTCTCCGTCAGACATAACGCGAGACTCTTACACCAACCGCTGCACCATCATTGTGCGAAGATTTCGTCACCGTACCAACGGCAACGCCATACCCACTTAAGATCTTCCGCTCACGTTGCTTCTGCCAAGATGCTAATGCTATTGCCGGTGTGTTCCTACAATTCGGAAGTCTTGCAGTGCTGTTGGGTAAAGGAGTCTTAGGGTTAGGAAGGAGAGGAAACGAAATCTGTTGGGTCTATGCTAAACGACTTGGCCCACGCATTCTCGCTTTTTCGTTTTCGAAACGTAAGAATTGGGGCTGAATCCATTGGACTGTTACAATCCTAGATTTATTATTCCTTTATTAAGATGCAAATAAAAGAAAATGTAGCCCTTTATAAGTGGTTAACACAAAGTGTGTTAATCAAATATAAACGTTCACGGGTGCAAGTTATTAGCAAATATAAAAGGTGATAATAATAAGCTTTCAAGTCTTTTAGTAGTTAACATAATTTCCCTCAAATGAAAAAAAAACTAAATATAAGGTTATTTAGTAAATTATTAGATAATTCAAGGTATTTTTAGTAAAAATAAAAAATAAAAATCTAGATTTAATTAATAAATTGTTAATAGCTTTTTTTTTTTAAAAAAAATAGATTTAGTAATTATTCATGTTGGGTTTAGGATCCATTTGAATATCACAAAGGCTTTGTCTAAAGTTTAAGTTTAATTAATTTTTTGTTTAATTGAAATTTCTTTTATTAAAAAAAATAAAAATAAAAAATAAAAAGTAGATTTAGTAATCATTCATGTTGGGTCTAGGATCCATCTGAATATCACAAATTTTTGTCTAAGTTTAAATTTAATTAATAATTTGTTTTTTTTTTAAGAATATATATAAATTTAGTAATCATTCATGTTGGGTTTAGAACCTACTTGAATATCGTGAAATTTTCTATAACTTTGTTTTGTAAGAGTATTCCGCATTTGTTAGGCCGCTTATTATTGTGGATGATACTCTACTATAGTCTAAGATTTAATGTCTTAATAATCCTTTTGAAAATAATAAAAACAAAAAAATACATAACTAAAAAAAACATCAACCCACAAAACAATTTTCTACCAAAGAACTACGTGAATCTGATTTTCTCATTGCACCGAAGGATACGTAGGAGCAGGAGCCCACTCCTGTCGATCTCAAAAACCATAAAAATAAAATAGTAATAATAAGATTTTTTTAACCAATAAAATAAATAATTTAAATAAAATATAAAAAAATAATAGGATCAATAATTTTATAAGCAAGAGGATAAGACAAGTTAATATTTTCACACATCAAGTAAAAAGGGTAACCGTTTTTATAACGGACGTCGTAGGGTGCAAACACCTTTCCTATGCGTAATCGACTCCTGAATCTAATCTATGGTTCAAGACAAAATTCTTTAGGTTTTTTTCATATGTTTGCCCTTAATAAACTATGGTGGCGGCTCCTCTGTTTTTTTATACCATTATTTTCGCCATCTTGTTGTGACCCCGGTTGCGACAGCATGTAATGTTTATTTTTTGTGCATCTTATATTTGTGAAAGTCATTGTGTGAATTAATGTGTTGTTTGTTAGTGGAGAGCAAAGCTCAATAGATGTGATCATGCCTCAAATGTAGGATGATGGACTATGTGCTGGTAATTTAGTAATTATACAAGTGTTCATTGATTGTTAGTGAAGAGCTAAGCTTAATAGGTGTGATTCTGTCTACAAGATGTTGGATTGCGTCTTGGTAATTTATAAATCATGCATGTGTTTGAATTGTTGTGTTGTTTGACAAGAGCTCAATAGGCATTATGTTGTCTAAGATGCAAGGTGCTGAATTGTGTGCTGGTAATTTAGAAATTATGCATGTATTTTATGTTTGTTTGTGGAGAGTAAAGCTTAATAAGATTATTCATGTTATCGTTTTTTTTTCTAGTTTTGTAGCACTTCTATTATATATGTAGAGTTAGTTTGTCTTATTTGAAAAAATAGTGATTAAAATAGAGACTAAAAATTTAGTCACTAAAATTTAAATTATTTAGCAACCCAAAAACGATTTAAAAAAGTGGTCATTAACATTTTAAATTATTGTGAATTTTTTTATTTTAGCAACAAATTTAATGACGGTATTATTTTGGATGCTAATTAGCGATTGAATCAAAGACCAAAATGCATTTATAAAAAAATATATTATTTTTAAATCAGTGACCAATTTATCAACGATAATTTTTGGTTGCTAATTTGGTCTCTAGTAATGGAAGCGACCAACTTGTTAGCGACAAACCTAATTCTGTCAACGATCGAAAAATTAGTCACTAAATAGAGACCTATGAAAAATTGGTCACTAAATGGCTTAGCAACTAGGCATTTCATGAGTAACTGTTAAAACCAAAGATGAATGAAGCATCCAAACCCTAAATTGTTTTAATGATAACAAAGGCTATTAAAATTTTATGATTAAACATAAAGCAAGTTTTATATTTAATAATCATGTGCTTTTGTAAAATGAATCTAGTTTTAAAGAACAGTCCAAATAGCTTTCATAAAATTTAGTTTTTGAACAAGTGTCCAACAAGTTTTATAACAACGCATCCATGTGTTATCTCAAAGCATCCAAAAGATATTTATATTAAAGCGCCCAATGATGTTTACTGTCTATATCACTAGTGCTAAAAAGAAACTCAGTCCATAATAGTTTTTGAAAATTGACCAAGTTTGAAATGACAAGACACAAACATTCTTTGTGTTGACTTATCCTTTATGGCATATTCGTATTACATGTCACCAAGAATATTCATTATGTTTTTCTTCCTTATCCTTTTAGACAGGACAGACACATCTTCACAAAAGAATAGCAAGAGGAATATGATGTAATGAAAAAACTGCTTTAGCTATTATGCAACAATGTATGATTTAACACTTTTTTCTTTCTCCTATACACAAAAGGACAAAACTTGTTGATAAATCTACATTTTATGTAGATTTACAAAGCAAGTTCACATTATTTTTGCATTAGCTCATAGAAATTTGTGAAAAAATAGACCACTAATGAAGGATTTCATGTGATGTGCGTTTAAAAGCTTTTTATTTAAAATTGCATGAACTGCCCTAATTTTGTTAGATTTTGTGAAGGGAAGTTATATGAGCAAAGGAGAAAATACAGTTCACAGGCATAAAAGAGTATTGTGCTAATCAAAAAGGACTTAAAAGAAATAAGGACCAAAGTGAGAATCACAAAAGGAGTCCATCATAGGTGCAAAAACAAGCCAAAAAAAGACTTAGAAGCGCGTTTGGGACCAGCCAAGGTCTCACCAGCCCAGCGGGTCATGTATCCCTCCCAGTGGGTCAGCACGCTCACCAAGCACCATCACAGAGTCTAGTTTTCGAAGAAAAAAAAAATCCACCCAGTGGGTTTCTAACCCCATTGGGCAGGTCTGAGGTCCAAATTCTAATTTTATTTTAATTCTCAATAGGCTTGGGTTATGCGACACGAACTGAGTTAAACCTCCTTCTTTGAACTTCAAGAGATGCATTACAAATAGCAATGAACGTGCGAGAGCTTATCTTATCCTTATTCTACGTCTATCTATCTACTTTTCCTTTTGTTTTTGGTTTTTGGAGAAGAGTTCTTCTGGGCAAATGGGATACTGAGAGTCAGAGATCGGAGGAAACCCTTTTCTCGTAAATGATTTCATCTTCTCTTTTTCTTATGTATTTCTCTAGAATTATGATCTCTTTGTTTATCATGAGTAGCTAAACTTTTTGTTAGGGTTGTGGTGTACTTTGTGCTTGGAACTCTTGAATGTTTAATCTTAATTGAATTCTTGTTTTTCTTCAGTCAATTAGATTACTCTACTGTTTTCATTTTCTTACTTGGAATTGATCATCCCTTGTATACTTTGAATCGACTAATTGAATGGCGGCCGTACCACAATTAATTGATAGACGTGTAGGGTCATCAAATTAGGTTTTGTCATATAATCAACCTTCATTCTTAATTTTTAATTAGATAAAATAATTAATTAATCCCCTTTTGTTCTTCATGTTTTCCTAGGGTTTTAATATCCCATATGATCAATTGGGAAATTAACTTAGGGACCACTATTGCAATTTATGATCAATAATTGACAACAAAATGAGTAGGAAAATATTGATAATTGGCGAATAGTACGAGGTTCAATTAGAATTAGATGTGAAGGAACTTAAGAGTACGAAGGAAACCACAATCCTAATCCTATCTTCCTCTAAATTTTCCTCTACTAACCATTGCTTGTTTCACAATTTCTGTTGCATGTTTATTGGTATTAAATTAATCCACCACCAACTTAATTTCACCTAAATAACATAGAATCTCTGGAAACTAGTAATCGTCACTTAGTCATTTGGATTCGATATCGGGACTCGCGTCCATTTGTTACTACTGTGATAAGAGTACACTTGCCCTTGAGCGTGTTTTTAGCACATCACTTGTCTACTAAAGAAGGGTTGTATGAGCACACTCTTGGTGCTACTCCTCAAAACGTTGCCTCCTTTTCTAAAACAGTCATCTTTCTCAAAGTTCATATAAAGGAGACCTCCAAGAAAGAAAACACGAAGAAGCAATGTGAGAGAACTTTTATCAGCTATGTTTACTGGTCTATTGGATGATCTCCAAACTTTCATAAGCTTTGTATCAAAGTTATTTCCCTACACTTAACCTTCATATCTTCACTCTGTGACTAGCTTTGGTGTATACCTTTAAGATTATTTTGATCTATTGAGAGCTTAGAAAGGCTTAGTGAAAAAGAATATTTGGGTTGTTAGTAATCTCAAGTGCAAATTACTAGGTGTTGTAAGCCTAAAGAGGCAATGAGAATACTTGATTGTAACTTGATATAATTAGTGGAATACCTTCAGGATTGAAGGGAACATAGCTCTAAGTTATTAACTGAATCAGTATAAATCCCTGGTGTTCTTGCTTTCTATCCTTTATCTCTTACATAACGTCCATATTGAACTCATTTTTCAAAACTCTTCTATATAGAACTTATAATTGTATTTACAAAAAGGTTTTCAAAAAAATTTTCAAAGACACCAACATATAATTCAACCCCTCTTTCTTATGTGATGACCTGTTTTATTTCACTAACTTATTTCGATCAATAAGAAGATTAGCGACCGAATTTTAACCTTTATCGACCTAAAATATTAATTGCTAAATAGGTTTTTTTTATAGTGGTGATTCTAACTATGATTGGATGTCAAATGTTAGAATTGTTTATATATATATATATACATATATACATATATACATATATATGTATGTATGTATGTACATACACACACACACACACACACACACACACACACACACACACACACACACACACACACACACATATATATATATATATATATAGATATAGATAGATAGAGAGAGAGAGAGAGAGAGATGAGTACACTTGAGAGTAAAGGGGAGTTGTTGGGGTGTCATACCTGTTGTGAGACACGTAGAGGGAGCAAGAACTTATGGTGAAGGTGAAAAATGAAATTAGCAAGGAGGAGAAGGATTTAGCAACTAAAATTATTTGGTGGCAATACCGGTCGCTAATCACTTAAATTTTACACCAATCGTTATATATCAAAGATTTTTGAAGTGTCACAGCTTAGTGATTGATAATGATTTAATCGCTAAATAGAAATGAAATGATATCCACAAATATTTAATCGCAAAAATGGTCACTATATGATCAAGAAAAATGGACTTAAAAAAGTAGTTTAGCAACGTATTGTGTTGTGATCAATAATAGACATGATTATATTTCTTTTCTAATTTCTCAAAACTCAAAAGGACATGCTAGATCATGCATGCATAGATTTAAACCAAATGTGTTTTCTAAGTAGGTAATAAAAGTATCAATATTCGTGTCATTGTGTTTTGTTCAGTGCTGCATGCATGCTACAGTTCATAGTGGGAATAAAACAAGAATCTTACGTACTAATATAGCAGGTTAATTGCTCTTATTTATGTCCATTTATTATTTATTTTTTCAGAAGTTGGTCATTGTAAATTGAAAACTCCAAAAGATGCTAAGGGAGTTCGAAAATTGCAATTTAGTCGATTTCACTCTCTTTCAGAAAGCTTACGTACACTGTGCGAGGTGAATCTCCGCTAGATTGGACCTCATTGAGGCATCTAGGAGGTGGTAATTCACGTTCCTGTGTTTTAGTTTTAACTTACCTAGTTGTATTTGAAATTATAAATTACTATTATGAAGCAATTCGTAAGGAAACAAAAAGATAAAATAAGAAATAAAAGTTACAATTGTGAAGCAATTCATAAGGAAGCAATCAAATAAAATAAGCAATAAAGGTTACAGGTGTGGATCATTTTCTTTCGTCTATATAAGGTTTAAATACCTTTTTCGTTATTAAAAATATACTAATTTTTCTTTTATTTCTTGTAATGTTCAAATCTTTTTCTTTTTTTTTTATCCTAATCGTTAATTTCCTCTATATGATCATTATCATGTAAGCAATAAATTCCTTGACTCATCATCGTCGCGAGGAAGGCAAAGGCTCAATTGACATGAGTATTGCATCTAAGGTTTCCTTCAGAACATCATAGTGTGGTATTATAACATGTTCAACAGTTAAAATAAATATAGAATAGAAATTAGCCTTTGAAAAGACAATTAAGTGGTTGTTGCTAATAAAATCAGAATTTAATTTAAATACACTTATAATATATATATTATTCTTTTACTTTATCATTTAATTATAAATTGTCATATATAATAAAATATTGACATTTGTACTAATTATTTTAAAAATTATATCTATTATAATTTTTAATTAATTAATTGAAAGTATAAAATACTAAAAATAATTAAACTCATAAAATTATAAACTCATCTTTGAAAGAAAGGATTTAGATATAACTAATTCAATGTAAAAAATAATATTAAATAAACCAATTTAAAAATATTTATTTAGCATTTAATTTGTTTTCACCTCATAACGTTTATTCTAGAATCAGCAATAATTATGCCTCTGTTCTTTAAATTTACTGTATCATTACTATGGTTTCCATGTAGGATTTGAACGAAGTATATCAATGCCTAGCGTATAGCTCGCTCCTTTTAAAGCGTGTCATGTATGATCTGTACTTAGGATTAGACAACTAAGTAACTTATTTCAAAGGTAAAGATAAGCGGGAAACAAAACAAAAGTAAAACAAACATCATAACCAGCGAAGCGATTTGCCCAAAACAAATTCTTGGCCAAGTATTTTTTATTGAAATAGTTATTTATTCCCATGTATAGTTCTAAATTGTGGACCGCAACACGTGTTGCGGCCATAATATTGCGATTACGGAGCTACCCGCAATGACAATGACTCACAATTGCGGTGTGAACTAAAATCACAGGAATTGTCACAACACATCTGTAATGGGACCGCAACAAAACTGCAACAGAGTCGCAACACCATCCTATTCTATTTTTTTGTAAAAATATAAACAAAAATTTAGACTTAAATCTTCTATTCTAACAGGTTTGGTCATGTGGAATGTTGGGAAAAGAAAAGAGGCATTTGATACATTCAAGGCAAGAGAAGAGGTTGAGATGGTAGGGGTAGGCCAGTAGGAGAAAGGGTAAGGTGGTAGGGGTAAGAAAAAAGGTGAGGTGCAAACATATAATAATTTCACACCGCAAATACTGCAATCCACATTACAGCAACTGCAATGTTTGCAATCGCAATACCCACAATCACAACTGCAATTTAGAACCATGTTTTTATGCATATGCGTAAACAAGGCCTAAGTGGCTTTGTCTCACATCGTGGTTATAGAAACTTGCTCATTCCTAGTGAGCTTTGGCTTCGGAGGAGTCACATTTGTCATAGCAGAAGGTGGTTTCATCTATACAACGACACTGAGGAGGTAATGACGTCAAACAAAAGCAAAAATTACAAGCTGAGTGGCAAGTTTCACCAGCATCGAGACATTGGCAGTAGGGAGGGATTGATTAATTTTGTGCAAACACATTTATCACAACATGTTGTGGTTGTCGATTTAAGGCTGTAATTGACATCATCGTTGGAGAGCAGCGTTGAGTGATGAAGGATCGTGGATCGAAGCTAGCATCCACACTTGCAGTGAAGCAAATGAGGAAAAGCACCAAAGGCACCTTCACCGATACCACCTTCTTCAACTCCATCTAACTCACTTCCTCTTTCTACGGTAAATCTGATATCTTTTCTTTTTCTCTTATGTCGTGAAGATGCAAGCATTTACGTAGAACTATTTATAGAATGGATGGAGTGCAATAAGTTCCTTTTCGCTTCGAATTTTTCTTTTTATTACTTCTTTTTGTGAGAAATATGTGTCGTCTATGTCATCATACACGTTACACTTGGAGGAGTTGTGGGCTTGTCATGATAAGCAGACCTCGAAGAATGTTGTATTATTGCATGGTTGTTGATGACCTTTATTTCCATCCATCAAAGAGGCACCTGTGATGTTCGAAGTTCGAAGCTAGCAGGGTGGCACCCATGATGTATGTATCTTTTATTTCTTTACTCCAAAAGCTTGCCTTAAAGCTTCTTGTGCAACCATGTTGTTCCTCATGCTATGAGAGGAATTGGAGTAGTTATGAATTAATGAGAAATGATCAATGTTTCTTTCATTACCTATAGTTATGAATTAACAAGAATTGATCATTGTCTTTTTCTTGACCAATATTTTGCATCTATATAAAATTTTGTTGACGTATCCAAAACACATCATATCATAAATTTGAAAAAATTGTTGTATCCAAGTATTTGTGTCGTATCGTACTCATGTCGTGCTAAGTATTTAGGCTTCATAGGTGCAAACATACAACACAGCGCAATCCTCTAGCCAAATCTCTCAACAACCAAACTAGACAAAAGTGAGGAGAAGGCCACCACCATTTGTCATTGACAAAACCAATGAGCTTCACAACGACAAAAAGATTAAAAAAAATAAAGACAAATAAGCAAGGAAATCAGGGTCTTAATCACACACACGCATCAATAGCAATAGAAATATCGAGAGAGGAGAAGCATGAACCAGGGGCATCATGGTTGGTGCAAAGCAGCAATGATGTCGTCGACAGCAGTGAAGGCCATGTGTGACGGAGTCATGGTCGCGCGTGCAGCAGTGGTGTTGGGGTTCGTGACTCAAATGCACACACGATGGTTCCTTGAGTTCAAGGCCAACCCAACGTTGAAAGAGGCTAAAGCAAACTTTGAAAAAGACTTTTTTTTTACTTTAAATAAGATAAATATATGTTGGGCTTTTCTTGCTAATATTTGTAGCCTTTTTGCCAACATATGTGGCCTTTTTGCTTTATAAAAACTAATAGTAAAAAATTTTTTGTTGGTGGGCCTAAAGCTCGAGCTTTACTAGCTTTACCCTTGGACTAGCCTGCTTGAGTTACATGCCATGAAGTTGGCTAGTGAGGACACCAAGGACAAAGGTGATGGCATCCATGAGGTTGGACTTGTCGATGTCGTTGGGGCCGATGATGGCATTGAAGTCAAAGAAGGGACTAATGATTTGGAGGCCCTTGTAGGACTTGAAATTCTCCATCTCCAAACAGAGGATTTTCCATAGAGAGAGAAGCAATGACATGGCTACGGTCTCAAAGTGAAACCTTAAGTGGAAACTATAGAGAGAGTGCTCAGAGTGAAACCCTAGGGTTTAGGACTTGAAAGAGGGAGGGAAATCACTATCAAGCATCTTCACCTTTCAATTGTCCTTTTATGCTTGCCCATGTCATCATTGCTCTTTAGATTCAAAGCTTTTAACAAAAATTTTACGACCATTAATGAAAGGATACATCTAAAACGCACAAGACACTACTGCAGAAAATACTTTTTAAATCGTTTAAAAAAGGCTTTTTAAATCAATTTTACAACCGATTTAGATATAGGCGATATAAAAAGTATTATCATTTTAAATCGTAACTTGAACCAATTTAAAAAACACTTTTTAACTTGATTTTGTGGGGAACCGATTTAAAAAGTAACACTTTTTAAATCGATTGTAATTACAACCGATTTAAAACCAAACCTGTAGTAACAAACACTCGTGCCCCTCGATACTTGGCTATCTGAATTGCAATTGTACCAATCTTATTGGAATCTCCATGAATCTAATAATTAGCATAACACATATTGAGCTAGCATAGGAAGATAATTTTGCAGTCACAAAGCTTAACATAAAATTTTTTAGGTATCAGGATGTAAAGATGGTTGCATAGTCATGGTGATATATAATAATAATAATTTAGAATTTAGAATACAATGATATACCAAGAAGGTTTCCCTTTTAGATAGGCAACTCATCATAAAAACAGTTGACCACACGGTGCACGCCACCTCAGGAAAACTAGCAGCGTCCATGAGAGAAACACCGGGTGGAATTGAAAGAACTTGTCTTGTCGAAACTGCAACTTTCTCGACATATCCTCCTCCAGCGAGTAGAGCACACACCTGTTAATTAACCATAAATTGTAATTTTCACTCACACTGATAGTGACGTGTTCTCAGTATTGTAAAATAGTTACAAAGCCCTTCTTTGGAGTACTTGATTGCCGATTTTCCACCTGGAAACTTTTTTACCGAGAGATAAGATAGTTCTAGAACATTTGAGACTTGGGTAAAGGTTGGCGCTTAAGGGGAGGGTAGGAGACTTTCCTCTAAAGCGCCCTTAAAGAGAGTTTGAGAGCTACAAACAAGGCAACTTATAAATAGCTTCGAGTTACGAGTTTCAAACAACTTGCTTGTGCGAGGAGCTTCATCTAGCAATTTGATGAGGAAGAACGAATCGCAAATGTCATAATGACCACCAAATGAAGAAGAAGGACTTTCAAAAATAGGGTAGAAAATAGATTAGGAGCTTCGAAAATGGCCAAGGGACATAGGTGAGGAAGGAGAATTTGAAGTAAAAGAAGTTTGGAGAGGTAGAAATGAAGGCACACATAGTATAAGACAGGACTTTTTAAATCGGTTCAACTGGAACCAATTCAAAAAGTCTCTTTTGAAATCGGTGCAACTAGAACAGATTTAAATAGTGGCCCGTATTGCCATTTTTAAATTCAAAAAATTGTTTCTAAACTGGTTGAACATGAAACTAGTTAAAAAAGTTTGATCAAATTTCAAAAATGACACTACGTTCTTATTCTAAACCGATTCATTTTGAACTAAGCTAAATTCACGCTTTAAAAAGTATTTTTTGCAGTAGTGGGATCATCAGAGATGGCTTCGTCGTCAAACTCGAGAAAGGGAAATAAAGGCGAGGATGCATTTTTGACCTAATGGAATAGGCAAGAATTTTCTTTTAACAAACATTATACATCGATTGTAAATATAATCGATATATAAAATACTTTCTACATCAATTAAAATTTTAACCAATGTAAAAAGTACTTTTTACATCTATTATTTTACAACTGATGTAAAAATGTTTAACTTATTTACAAAAATGTCACCACATTTTATAACGCCTGACAGCTTTCAGGATCGAAGATTGTCTCCACAAACCAACACGATACTTTACAACATGTTGTGTCTTCACTCACACACTTCCTGGGAAACTTCCCAAGATGTCACTCATCTCAAAATTGCTCTAAGTCAAGCACGCTTAACTGTAGAGTTCTTAAGTGATAGGCTACCGAAAAATAGATGCATCTTGTTAGTATAGGTAGCACTTATTAATTCCTTTAAGTTTTCCTCAACTGTAGAGTCTTATACTTGCACAGCCTCTAAATCCCTTTCATTCCGGTGTGTATTTGATTCATTCACGTGCCCCTCTAGCTAAAAGCCTGCCAAGAGTCATTCCTTGTCTGTGCTTTATCTCTTTTGCACTAGCGATCACTCCCCGCCCTCATCAGCGCCCGGGGTGTTACATGCCCACCAACTTCCGCTTAGTTCGTCCTCAAACCACACCGTACTGGAAGAGAGACCCTGCTCTAATACCACTTTATAACGTCTGGCAGCTTTTAGGATCGAAGATTGTTCCCACAAAATAACATAAGACTTTTTAGCATGCTTTGTCCTCACTCACACACTTCTTGGGAAACTTCCCAAGAGGTCACCAATCCCAAAATTGCTCTAAGTCAAGCATGCTTAACTGTGAAGTTCTTAAGTGATAGGCTACCGAAAAATAGATGCATTTTGTTAGTATAGGTAGCACTTATTAATTCCTTTAAGTTATCCTCAACTGTAGAGTCTTTTACCTGCACAGCCTCTAGATCCCTTTCATTCCAGTGTATATTTGATTTATTCACGTGCTTCTCTCGCTAAAAGCCTGCCAGAAACCGCTTCTTGTTCGTGTCTTATCTCTTTTGCACTGACGATCACACCCCACCCTCATCAACGCTCGAGATGTTACACATTTTCTTTACATCGATTATTAAAAAACCGATGTAAAATCTCGTTATAAAATCTATTTTTTTCACTAGTGTATAACTTAATGTAAAAAATAATATTAAATACAACCCAATTTAAAAATATTTATTCAGCATTTAATTTGTTTTCACCTCATGACGTTTATTTCTATAATCAGCAATAATTATGTTTTTGCTCTTTAAATTTACTGTCTCATTATTACTATGGTTGCCATGTAGGATTAGAACGAAGTATAAAGAGCCTAACGTAGCTCCTTTTAAAGCGTGTCGTGCATGATTTGTAGTTTTAAATGTATAATTATTTAAAAAAATATATATGACTTTTTTAAATTTATTTAATATTATTAAAATAAAAATATAATATTAAGTTAAAAAGATACTTTCTTAATGTTTTTCATTTTTATTTTTTTATCACATCTCATTTTTACTTAAAGATATTTATATTATTTTATAAATATGTATTTTTCTTTCATGTCACTTTCTTCTCAATCAAATAAAAAAAGAGAAAATATTAATTTTTCTTATTTTTAATTTTTTATCAAATAATTAAAAAATCATCTCATTTATTTTCTACACTCTTCCTTTACTTTCACTTTCTTTTACTAGTCAAACGAAGTGTAAAACAAACACTATGACCAGAGATTTTCCCAAAACCAAATGCTTGACCAAGTAGCATTTTATTGAAATAGTTATTTATTCCCACGCATACACCAAAAACAATGCCTAAGTGGCTTTGTCTCACATCTTATTAATTGAAACTTGCTCATTCCTAGTGAGCTTTGGCTTCGGAGGAGTCACATTTGTCATAGCAGAAGGTGGTTTGATCCAAACGATGACAATGGGGAGGATATGACCGCGAACAAATGCAAACTTAGCAAGCTGAGTGGCAGGTTTCCCCAGCATCTTCACGATGGCACAAGGGAGGAATTGACTTTGTGCAAACACATTTATCACAGCCATAGCCGTGTATACAGCAAGGTTGGTTAGGCACTTGCCTTAGGCCCACTAAAGTAAAATGATTAATATCATATGTATATATCTGTGGACTGTGAAGGCCACAACCATTTAAGGATGAAGATTCAAATACTCAATGGCCAATGAAACTTGCAGCCACTAATTTTTTACTTCACGTAACCCACACCACCAATGGTAGACCCAGTTTTTAAAGCCACTATTTTATGATATACATTAATGTTAAGTGATTTTTCTTTGTGTGTACAACAATGGCAACAAATAGAACTAGGATCTTGTGCATGCTACTCAACCCTCCACCATTAGGCCAACCCTAATAGTTCTAATGTGAAGTGATTTTAACGGTGAATCTATACAATTTTATCGACCGTTATCATTGTCAGCCAATAGCCATTAATAGTATAAATTTGTAAGTAATAAATGACTTTTCCGTTAAAATTGAAAGATTAACTATTTTTAATGTTAATAATTAGTTTTCAATTGAAAACTAAAAATTATTTTATCTATTTAGAGTAAAACATTAGAATTGCTTGATTATAAAACATTGATAATTGATTTTGTAACTTAGAAATTAGAAGATTAAAATAAAAAATAATTATTAATATTATATTTGGTCTCTTTAAAAATTTTGTCTTAGACCCTAAATATTCTAGACACAGCCCTAATCACAGCATGCTTTGGTTGTTGATTTGAGGTCGTAATTGACATCACCAGTGGAGACCAGTTGGGTGATGAAGGATCCTGTATCGGAGCGTGCATCCACACTTGCAGTGAAGCAAATGAGGAAAAGCAACAAAGCTATCTTCACCAACACCACCTTCTTCAACTCCATCTCCCTCACTTCCTCTTTCTACGTGTAATTCTGATATCTTCTCTTTTTCTCTTACATCGTGAAGAGGCAAGCATTTACTGTTGGGGAAACACACTATCAACATCACTAAACTAGAAACAATGGAAGGACATACATTTATTTAATACAATTTGGCACCTCTTACCTACGTCAACAAAAACATCTCAATAATATTCATTCTCTTAAATGATTACATCTCAATACAATTTTTCCAGACAAACTTGTAAAACCTTCCATAACTCTCCTCTCCAGGCTAGGGTGACCCCCTCGACAGGCTAGGTTGGGTGGTTTTTTTAATCTCAAAACCCCCCTATTTATACAACTCGCATCTCCATATTAAAAGAAAAAACAAACCTCAAATAAAAATAAAATCTTTAAATTTAAATAATATCCTAAAAGATTTGAAATTGAAATTTGAATTGTTTCCTAACAACTTTTTCCTCAATTAAAATTTTCAAATTTCCTCTTTTACGTCTTCATGGATGTTCGTCGCAATCATCTCATATCGTGCTTCCGCTCTGCAAACTATGGTATGTTCCCCATCTCCACTATGCGAGTATTAGATGATAACACTTCTTGTACTTGCACAGTCGTTAGCTATCATGACACGTCACTTGACTTTCCATCACCAAGAAGGCTTTCGAGACAAGGATCTCACATGCATCCACCATCAACTTCAACAAGCTTCAATACTCCTTTTCTAATAGGTCACTAAGCTGTACAATTGTCAACTCTGATACCACTGTTGAGGAAGCACACAAACAACAACACCAAAATAGAAACAAGAAGGATACACATTTATTTAACATGGTTCGGACAAACTTATGAAATCCTCCATAACTCTCTTCTCTAGGCCAGGATGACTCCCTTCTATAGGTGAGGTGATTTTTTATTTGTACAACTTGTATCCTAATATTAAAAAAGAAAATAAATCTCTAAAATAAAAATAAACTCTTTAAATCTAAACAATATCTTATAAATTTGAAATTTAAATTTAAATTGTTTCCAACATTTACGTAGACCTATTTATAGAATGAATGGAATGCAATAAGTCCTTTTTTTTACTTCGAATTTTTTTTTTTTTTTAAAGATATAGTATGTGTCATCCATGTCTTCATACACGTTACACTCGGAGGACTTTGCGGGTTTATCATGATAAGCATACATCGAAGAATGCTGTATTATTGCTTGGTACTTGATGAAGTTTATTTCCATCAATTAGCGAGGCACCCGTGATGTTCGAAGTTCGAAGCTAGCAGGGTGGTACTGGTGATGTTGAACAGTTGAAGGATAATACCGGCTACTTCTCTCGATTTGCATAATATTTATTAATTTGGTTTCTTAATTTATTTATTTTATTTAATTAAGTTTTTCTTATTAAAAAGTTTAATTAAATGATATTATTTTCAAAAGTGCTGCAATATTGTTTTTTTTGTTCAAAATAACATTGTTTTTCATTATATTTTCACGTTATTTAGTGTAAAATTAAATGAAAAACGAAGTCGTTTTGGATAAAAGGGATAACATTAGAACATTTTTAAAATAATGAAAGTTAATTGAATCTTTTAATAAAAGAGAGACTTAATTGAATAAAATAAATAAATTAAAAAACTAAATTAGTAATTAAAACAAATTAAATTTTAACAACCTTTAATGTATCATTAATATTATTTTAAAATTTTATTACTATATACTTTTGTAACATTTGAAAATTTTAATTTAATTTTAGCAATATTTAAAAAATACTATTATTTTACCCTGTTTCGTATAATTTAAAGAGAAAACAGGTCATGCACTGACAGTGTAAAGTAGTTTTACATTGTCATCAATCACAAACTACCATTTATTGTAAGTTTGTTAACTTTTATAATAAATACTTTAAAAGTCATGCCAACAGTGAATTTCAATTAGTTGACAGTGTAAAACTTTTTACATTGACAGTGCATGACCATTAAACTCATAATTTAAAATTGTAACCTTTCAATTAATATTTAAATAAATTTTACTAATTTAGATATTAAAATTAAAGTAAATCCATTCCAACAGGTTGGGTTAATCCAAATTATATATATATTAAAAAAAAAACCTCTCATCCACAATTCTCATTTCAATTTATATTCATTATTAAAAAAATATAAAGAAACATATAGATTTCATGAAACATAAAAAATTACTTTAATGATAATGTTTAGCCACATCCAATTTACGATAAGGTCACAAACTTCATTAACAAATGAACAATTGTTGTCAACTATATATTAGTGGCCAAATTATAAATAAAGGCATTAACAACAATTATTTCCTTATAATAAGCCCTTTCTATTCTCTAGTGGCTGCATTAGTTTACACACTAATCTGAATGGACAAGCTCTCTTTATCAAACTTTTCATCCAGCAAGAGAGGGGTGGGGGGGCGCATACAAGAAATCAAGAACCAATATATTAAATAAAAAAAATGGATCTTCATTGTACTTATATTTATACTTCTTGGACAAAAGTATATCGTTCAATAATCAGTCATAAAACATCCCTCACCCTCCACAAAAAAAAAATCCCTCTAATGAGAGGTTGCTTACAACTTTTGATAATTTATTTTAATGTATTATAGAACGGTGAAATTGACACGTTGCAAAAAATTGAAGTTGGGTATATTGTTTTTGGAGATTTATATTGAATTCTTATATTGGAGCGACTAGCATTCTTAGAAGTTGATCGATGAATTTTTCAAAGTTGTAGACATAAGAAATTAGTATTATTATACCATACCTTTTAAGCTATCATCCCTGTGTGCAAATTTTCATCAGTAAATCATTTTCATCGTTGTTCACTTCATGTTGACCATTCTATTCTCATGTTAGTCCCATTTATATGCCCACAATTTTTCGTTCAAATAATAAAATATTCTCATCTTTGTCTGCAACTCACAATTGGTTCAAAGTGATATTTTGTTGTAACATATTGAATTATAAAACATGTGGTAATACTTAAAAGGCATTACGATTATTTTGAGAGTTTTAAAAATGATGAGAAATACGGTGATCAATGTTTGTAGCAGCAATTCACTTCAAAAGAAGTCTCATTCCTACCTTGAAGCGAAAAGGCGAAGTATGTGGATCAAAAGAAAAAAAAAATCTTGCTCATCCTTGAATCTTGAGGCACCTGAAACCATAAAGGGTCAGAGATTTAAAAGTAAGGGTGTGCATGGATCAGTTTTTTTAAAAAACCGAATTAAACTGAACCAAACTGTTTTAATCAGTTCGGTTTTTTGATCCAAACATTTGAACCGCTTTAGGAAACCTGTTCTAAACCGAACCACTTTTGATGAACTAGTTTTGAACTGAATTGGTTTCAAACCGGTTTTAAAACCGAACTGTATTCGAACTGGTTTTGATCCAATTTTAAAACCAAACCAGTTTCAGAAACCGATTTTAAAAACTGGTTTTTCTGTAAAACCAAGTTTCAAACCATTTTTCCAATTGTGTTTTTTCTCATTTTAATTGCTAGCACTATCAAATATTACATTCTAAAGTTCAATAATGATGTTCAAGTTCAAATATTAAGTCTAAGTGTCTAACATGATGGGCCATTCAGTTTTTCTCTCCCACAATAAGCTTACATTCAGTTTACAAATGTCCTAATATGAAAGAGACATGCAACACAAAACAAAATTTAAAATTGAAATGGAGGAGGACCTGTCAATATCACTAGTGGAATCTCATTATAGGACAGGACAACTTTTAAATGCTATCTAAAGCAGCTTAATTAAATTCAACAACTAAGACCAATTAGCAAAGAAATGAATAGAAGTAATAACATACAACAGTTGCTGTAGTAGTCAAGGATTTGAACATGCATGAGCCTCAGGCAATGTAGAAAAATCATTAGCTTACAGTCTTTTAGTCACATCCATATAAAGCCATTCCAGCCAGTCACCAACAAATCTAAAAGCATAAGCAGAAGCCAGCAAAAGGAAGAGCATATCTCAATAAGATAAGAATTATCAACAAGCAACAACATGCATCAATATAGAGGCTTTTAAAGCTTACCTGTGTTTCTAGACCTCCATTATGTGATCCAAACTGTCTTTGAGTAGCACTATATTTTGTAGCATATTTTGTACCATAAATACATCAGGAATGTTGTCATGTACATTGAAGATTAGAAAAAAGGCGAGTTAATATAGTAAAATAATAGTATCTAACAGAATAAAATATTAGTGCCTTTAAACTTGACTCAACTTCTCTAGTCACAAACACAGCCATTATAATCCCAATGAATTTTAAACTAGCCAAAGATAAAAAAAAAAAAAACATATGGAAACAAATAAAGACAAAATAATAAGCATACACCATGAATCCCTACAGTTTAATTACAAATGTCCAAATCAAACCAAATATCAAAGTTTAAATACATAATGGTCCTAATAACTAAAAGAAGTAAAAAGAAGCAATCTTCATTCTTCAATCATCATCAAGTGTAACGGAGGAGGTTGAATAAGTAACATCTTGTGAAGGAATCATTTCTGCAAAATGAAGAAAAGCAACCTTAGTTTTTAGTCATATTATACTAAGTACATAATATCGTAATATGTATAAAATGAATCTTGTTACCTTGTTCAAATTTCTCTAGCTCTTGAAAAACCTCAATTTCATTTGGAGACAATGGTAAGGGTGTTCCTTTAAGCCAATCTTGCGTGTAAACAAGTGCTTCCACCATTTGCAGTGTAAGAGAAATATGATATGGATCAAGAACTCTTCCTCCGGTACTAAAGGCAGATTTAGAGGCCACAATAGAGACACGTATAGCAAGCAAATCTCTTGTCATGTTTGCAAGAATTGGAAATCGACCCGAGTGTAGCTTCCACCAATTTAAAATATCCAAATCTCCATGACTCTCATCTAAAGCTTCCTCCAAGTATTTATTTAATTCAGATTTATTAGAGCTAGTTGATTGAAAAAATTGGTTACACCCATAAGGATCATCGCTACCTCCTTCATTAAGATGAGCATCTTGTGAATTAGCTTCAACCTCATCTCTCCCACCATTATACTCTTCAAAAAGCAATTTCAAACTAGATTTCACTTTCTCTTTCAACTTGGATGCTACGTCACCATCAAAACATTGATTAACCAACTAATGCATGAATTGTAATTTGTATCTAGGATGCAACACAAAAGCAATTAGTAAAAGCATGTTTAAACGATCAGGATTGCCCCAATACTTATCATATTTTTTCTTCATATTTTCAGCCATCATGCTTACCCTCCCATCCTTGCAAGTACACATTTGCTTAATCTTTCTTCCAATTCCAAATGCCTCAAACATGTACATATTGCTAGTCACATAAGTTGAACCAGAAATGCGTAACGTGGCATCATAAAACAACTTCAAAAATGGCAAGATTGCACGCACAAATTCCCAATCACCATATGTAGGAACACCTTTCCCCTTCTCTAACTCTTCGGTATATTTTTTATCTTGCATTTCAAGCTCTTCAAATGCTTTATGATGTTTCAATGCTGCCTCCAACATCAAATAAGTATAATTCCATCTAGTTTCCACATCCAAGCAAACAAGCCCTTTATATTCAATGTTCTGCTACTCAACACATGCCTTGAATTTAGGCAACCTAGATGGAGAAGACCTTACATATTTGACAGTTGCACGAATTCTCAAAATAGCATCAATATTCTCTTTGAAGCCATCTTTCAAAATCAAATTCAGAATATATGCACAACAACGCATATGAATATAGTCTCCCTTCATAACCAAACTGTCCCAAGACATTAACCTTTTCTTGAGATATTGGATTGCAACATCATTTGACGAGGCATTATCAACCATCAAAGTAAGAACACGACTCAACCCCCAACTACTCAAGCAATGCTCAACCATCTTAGCCATAGACTTTCCTGAGTGACTTGTGACTTGATAAAAATTTAACACCTTCTTTTGCAACTTCCAGTTGTTGTCAATGAAATGAGCTGTCAAGCACATATAACTCAGATTTTGAGATGAAGTCCATGTGTCAGTAGTGAGGCAAACCCTATGACAATGTTGGGAAAGAAATTTTTTCAACTTTTTTTTTTCACTATCCCAAAGTTTGAAAATATGGCGTGCTACGGTAGTGCGTAAGAAGACATTAAGAGAAGGTGCTACAATACTAAAAAATTCACAAAAAGCTTCATGCTTGATACTTTGAAAGGGGATCTCCATTGCAACAAACATTTTGATAATTGCATCCATACATGCTTGTGGGTCAATTCTGGACCTAGCCACGGAAGGAGAAGAAACGCCAGTTGCAGATGAATCTGATCTTTGCCTCTTGCTTACATCCCTATCTGGGATACCCTTGAATCTAGCTAAATGATTTTGCATAGCACTCGTCCCATTCTCAAATTTGATCAAAGTTCCACAATGCTTACATTTAGCTTTCTTATTTAAGTTGGGCTTCAGCTCCTCATTGAAGTGATCCTATACAGTAGATCAATTTTTACGCCCTTCAGAGCGAGGTGGTAACATTTGCTCAACTAAATGTTCCGTTGTGTCAACGACCAAAGTGTCATTTTGCTCATCCATGTGGCTGTTCTACATTTTCAAAAACCAAGTGATAAGTGGATAAATGATAACCAAGATAGCAAAAATCAAATAAATTCAAGTATCTTAGATAACTAAGATAGCAAAAATCAAACAATTCCAAGCATCTTAGATAACTAAGATAGCAACCTCTTCACTAACACTGTCAAGCATCTTTGATTGACTTTGATAGTTTGATTTGATTCAGTTATGCATAAATCCAATTAGGGAGTAGAAATTGTAATTTCCTGTCCTCTAATCAAGCTCTTAATTATTTTGGAATATCATCACATAGTTAAGAATGTAAAGTATGAAAAAGGAAAACTTATTCTACAATAACATATCTTAGTTGTTTGGCATAGGGAAAAAAGAGTTATCTGAATATACACTAAACCATAAAACAGCAGTTATAAATGGTAATGAGGATGTAAGCAAGACTGGTCCACGAAGTATGGCTGCAAAAGGTAACTAACATTCAGTTTAGAAACACTTAAAGCAAACTCACTTACTACAAAAAGTTTTCTAAAAAGAGGGACTACAGATGCATTTAAGAGAGAACTTGATGCTCCTATAAATAGGAAATAAAAGCAACCACAGCCACAAATTAAGCAACTAATTTTAACCATGAAATGATTTTGTGAACTCTGGACAATATCATCTGTTGCGCTTTCAAAGCTTTCCTTTTTTTTTTTCCTCTCTCAGTCTCTCTTTAGCATGATCAGGGCTTGCAGGTCTTTAAATATATTTAACATGTGTATATAGCTAATAGCATTATAGTAGAGTACTATGATTATGGACATATATGAGCAATAGATGGCTCTGTTTCATTTTTTTCATTTTTAAACTACGTGGCTCTGTTTATGATTAGGTCTGGACATTTGGTTTTAAATCACCCTGCACAGTGCAACTTATATGTGCAATAGATGGCTACTAACAATTAGCTAGTGACTAGTCGCATTAATTAGCTAGCTTAGGTTCCAGGTCACGCTTGCATCCAATTACTGCCAAATAAACTAATAATTTAGTATTTTGATTTGTATGACCATATATTTGATGCATTTTGACCAATTATTAAGAGCAAAAGCAATATGGAAAGTGAAATTAGATGAAGTGTTCAAACTAAACCAAAAAGGTAAGAAAGACATTTCGTCAAACACATCATAAGCAACTTCATTTCACAGAATCAACCATGACATCTCTCGCAACAATTTTCACCTTGATCGGGTCCCTCATCAATTTAAATAACGATGTGAAAATGAAACAAGCATCAAAAACAATCTAACACTATATTAATCCCCGAGCATATATAGAACGTGTGATAAAAAAAATTGAGTTATTGTAGATTTACTAACTTAGGGCTCTTAGAATTGTAATGGTAGAAACACAGCTCTTCGTTCGTTTGTGTCTCTTATGTTGACTCCTTTCTTGTTTCGTCAATCGTCACTCACTCACTCTCGTGTTTGTCGCCTGTTGGCTTCATGGTGTCTGGTGTGGACTGTGGCCATGTGGGTCGTGAACTTACTAATTGAAAAATGATTTAGTCATTTAAAAGAGGTTCGGTTAATCCTAGTGCATTGATCCGTTTTTATAAAACAGTTCGATTCGAATCGAACTTGTTTTTTAAAAATGGATCGGTTCAAATTTATTTAAATGGATCGATTCTAAACCAGTTCCGTTCGATTCTACAATAATTCAGATCGGTTTGGATTTTTTGCACACCCCTATTTAAAAGGTTTTAAAGAAACTTGTTCGTATGTTCTAAAAGTATTAAAAGCATCCAACATTGCATATCACACATACTTCTTACCATTATCTTGCATCATTTGTCTTTAGTTTTACTTTTTTTGCCAAAGCCTGGAATTCTCCTCACACCCTTTACCTTTCTACGATTTATGTTTATGTCAAAGTCATGAATTCACCCCTACACCCTTTACTTTTCTTCCATTTACTTTTTTCAATGCTCAAAACCTATCTGACATCTTTACATTTTTACAATTTATTTTCCTATCAAAGCTTGGAATGTGATCAACGCCTTTATGTTTCTATCATTTATTATTTTTCAAAACCTAGAATCCGCCCAACACCTTTACATTCAAGTCATTTACAATTCTATTAAAGCTTGAAATTCGCTTAATAGTTTTACTTTCAATCATTTACATTTCTTGTCGAAGCTTGAAATCTGCAAGATAAGGGGTGTTCGCTGATTGGATTGAATTGGTTTTGAAGAGAAAAACCATCCGATCCAATTACTTCGATTTTGTTAATTCATCATCTAATCGGTTTGGTTTAAAATTTAAATCCAATCCAATTTGATCCAATTTAAAGCAGTTTGGGTTGAATCGGTTTTTGGTTTTAATTGTACTATTATTTTTTTAAAAAAAAGTATTAAATAAATAATATGATATATAATAAATATATTTGAAAATAATTTAAAATATCAAATATTTCATTAATGAGTCATTATATAACTAATACTAGTATAACTCTTCAAATATATATTATTAAAAATAAATTTACACAACTTGATGATTATGTTTATGTATCTTTACTTAAATAGTTACTAAAAAAACTACCTTTAAATAAATATATTTTTTATAAACAAGTATAATTTATGTGATAATTTTACAAATATATAAGAAATAAAAACATAAACATGAGTGATATTAGAAAATTACAAGTGAAAATATATATGCATGTATAAGTTCGATTTGGATTGGATTGGATCGGTTTTCAAAATCAAATCTGAAATCTGATCCAATCCAATTAAAAATTTTGGTTTTTTTGATTTTTGAATTTTTTGGTTTTTGGTTTATTCAGTTTTCGGTTTTTTTCGATTTTCATTGGATTAGATCGGTTTATGAACACTCCTATGCAAGATACCTTTACTTTTTTGCCATTTACATTTTTGTCAAAGCCCAAAAGCCTCCTGCTACCTCTTTTTTTCCTACCATTTACATTTCTATCAAAGCTCAAAATCTAATTGATACCTTTACCAAGTTTAGACATAATCTTGAAGTTCTTTTGTACCTTTTCAATTTTAGACAAAATTGGCATTTCTATCTTTACTTAGTTTTTACCATGATAATATGAAAAATGTTGTTATCCATATTCTCCAGTAAAATATGTGTAAAGAGAGACAATTATCAACATCCACTTTTGTTCTCCTGTATTTTCATTATAAATTTCATTTCTATCCAATAATTAGTTAAGAAAAAGAGTAAATAAAAAAAAAAACAAATAGGCTATATGAGCCCAATACAAAAAAAAAAAAGGCAAAAAAATATAAATAAATAATACAATAAAAAAATTGGGCTAGAGGTCCAAATCTCATTCATTCAATCAACAATAAAATAAATACTTACAAAATACAAAAATACAAAAAATAATTAAGAATAAAAAGGAAATCTACGCGACTTCATGCTTTCCTCGAAATTTGTTACAAATCCCCAGTCTTCATTTATTTCTTCCTAGAATTATACATTTAATTTGTCGATTGCTTCTGCAATTTTTCCTTGCTACCTACAACTGCGGATGGAAATAGGGAAGAGAGAATTAAGATGGATGAAAATAGTTGAGAAGTAGAATGAATTTTAGGGGTGTTTGTTTTGAGGGAAATAAAGAAGAAATAGAGAAGAGAGAAATAAGAAAAAGGATAAAAAATTACACAATAATTGATTTTTAAAAAATGATTATTTTTGGTAATATACATTTCTGGTGGTTTTAAATCGCCAAACAATGCATGATAAGATTTTTTACAATTAATTATATTTGGTGATATATGTTTTTGTTAGTTTTAAACTACTAGAAAACGCCAAATATCACCAGAAAATGCCATCAAGTAAGTAATTTCTGACAGTTTCTAACCAACATAAAACAAACCACCACAAAATGTCAAACACAACGCTTTTTTTTTTTTATCTGTTATAAATGTGAAGTATCCATCAGTTTTGCTGATGACTAATGTCTGTTAGGAACCTAACTCACCACCTTTAGTAGGGTCTACCCTCTTGTTAACATCACCATTTTTCAAGAAAATCAAAAAATGATCTTTTAAGGGCATTTTGAGAAAATTGAAAAAAATGGCCTTTTGAGAAAATTAAAAAGAATGGTCTTTCGAGAATATTTAGACTAAGTGTTGAAAATTGGTATTTCAGCATACTATTTTAACTAAGTGTTAAAATATAATATTTCTACTAATCTCACTTTGACAAGACGGTGATAGAAAAATTGAAGATCCAGAAAGCATCAAGACCAGAAAAGTTATCAACGATGAAGATTGGAGACAAAAGCCATCACCAATGAAGATTTAGTAGAAGTTTGTAGTGGTTATTAGTAGTTAGGAATCCTTCGTCTATAAATATCACTTTGTACCATGTATTAAGGGTTGGACATTGTGAACACCTTACATTTCCTAAGTCTTCGACATTCACAAATCGATGGGTTAATACAATGTTCCCAACTACCATTTCAATTCCAGTAATTTACATTTATGCAAATCTACTTCTCTCCTCGTTTCTTCTACTTCTCCCTCCATTTCTTCTCCAAACTTTAATCTCTTTATATTTTCTACACTCGTCTTCTACCCCTTTCTCTTGCTTTAAGTTTTAATTCTTTTCACCTTTCCTCTCAATTCTTTTCTTTTTTTGTTTACAACTTATTATCATGACCAATCATCGAAATTAATAAAAATTTAACCATATACCTAGGGTAAAGGGCCTACAAAGGAGGTTAAAAGGCCTCCAAAGGGAATAAATGTCTCCTTCCTCAAAATCTAGAATGAGATTATGTTTGTTGACAACAAAAAAAGCACAAAATTTCACTATTAACACCTTTTAACCACCTTTTTTTCATCCAAGACTTGAACTCAAGACCTTGATTATGGGATTCGAGTTTTGTTTCACTCGGACCAACATAATGTTGGAAAACACCTTGTTGGGCAAAATTGTGAAAAAATAAAAAGATGTAAGACTCACAACTTTATTATTTTCTCCTCCCCTATTTCTACTCTACGGAACACACTCTGTTTCCTATACATCTTCCCTCTATTTTCACTCCTTGCTTCCTATTTTTCCTCAATTTCTCTATTACCAAACACACCCTAAATGGGCTAAGGGTTGAAAAAATTGAGAGGAAATTATAAAGAAAATTGAGTAAAATCAAAGAGAATTCAATCAAGAAATAGAGAATCGAAGTATAACAAGAAGCTCATCACAAGAAGGTAACCCTTCTCAATTTGCATGTGTTGTACTCTTATAGTTGCCTTAGTATTCCACCAAATACAAAACCTAGTGGGAAAAAAAAAGCAAAACAAATGAAGCCATTAGTTCATTGGTGCCAGCGACCAAATATCGCACCCAAAGCGACCAAGAATGGGGAAAAAACCTTAATTGATCTCAAAATAGTGTAAAAAAAAAATTGAAGCATCACCCAAAAATGAGTTGGGCACCAACAAACTTAAGCCAGACACAAATAAAAAAAATGAAAATGTAGAAAAAAGAAGGACGATGCTATTCCCACACCATTTTTTGCTATTTTCACCCTTCTTTTTCAAAAACCTATAAAAATACATTTCTACCCCTATCCCTTCCCTTCCCCTCCCCTCCCCTCCCACATTTAAAATACTTATCACTACACAATGGAATCGTAATTTTGTTATGTATTTTGCGATTTCATTATGTATCTTGAAATAATACATAATAGAATGTGATTCCATTATGTATTGTGTGAATTTTAAATTAAATTTTCATTTAATTATTTATATGATTTTAATGATTTAATTTTTTTTTAAATAGTTTTTTTATTTTTATGAATTAAATAATTTAAGTTATTTGTTTTAAAATTAAATTTTTATTTAATTATTTATATGATTTTAATGATTTGAATTATTTATTTTTAAATAGTTTTTTATTTTAATGAAATAAATAATTTAAGTTCTGTGTTTTTAAATTAAATTTTTATTTTAATTATTTATGTGAATTTAATAATTTAAATTTTTTGTTTTTGATAATATAACTAATTTAATAATTAAATTAATTATTTTTAGAATATTTCTAATTAATAATATTGATTATATTTGATTATTAATTATTTACTAACTAATTTTCAGGTTCATTGTGCCACGCACAAGGTTTGATGCCCCTCATCCTAGACGAGCCTTATGCCACATCTTTTTCATTCTGTCAAAAATCGATTTTACAATATAGATGCTTATGACCTCCCCCTCTATGTCTTGCGGTAATGATTCCTCTAGCATTACGGCCTTTACCACAACGATATTGTCCATAGATCGAATGATTTCGTGGATTGGATTTTACTTGACTATCTACGCCTCCATTATGTGTACTTGGGGTAGAAGTTTTCTATAAATGAATCGCTAGGCACATTTAGGTGTCCATTGTCAACTACATCCGCACGACGGGCTAAACAGGCTATAGCAGCTAGGGAGCAGCGTAGACAGCATCAGCAGCAACATAAGGAGGAGGTACATGATGATGTACCTAAGGCAGAGCTTGCGGCATAGGAGGTAGAGGAGCCTTAGTCAAATTTGGCTCATTTGATTATTGGACCTCCATTTCTAGGAGGTCTTGTAGACCTATCACTGCTCAGGTCCTATAAGGACCATGTTGCAGGACACATTTGGCTCAGCCAGCCTCGGCATGATATAAGGTTGATCAGCTAAGGGGGTAAGGTGTTGCTGATGCTAACGGACTCATAGGTGGCGAAACTTGTGCAGAGTTTAGGTCTCGCCCCATTGATAAAGACACGATATATTACTACCAACAAAGGCATGGTATGTGCCTTTGTTGAGCAGTCGCATAAGGACACCAGCTCCTTCCACCTTCCAATGGGGGAGATGACCATCACCCTAGATGATGTGTCATGTCTCCTGCAATTGCCTATTATAGGCAAGGTGTGCAAGCACACCTATTACAACCTGCGATGAGGCCATCGAGTTATTGATGAGTGAGATAGGTGCTATGTATGTTGACACACACGCTGCGACAGCGAAAAGAGTTATCCTGGCTAAGGGACACATATCGTGCATACATCACAATGGGGGAGACAACTTTTGCTACGAGAGCATATCTCCTACATATTGTTGGCTGCAAGATATTCGCCAACAAGAGCTCTACACATGTTCAAGTCTGCTATCTAAACCTCTTCCACGAGCGACAGGCATGCACAGGATATTCTTAGGGTTCAACTACACTAACATACCTATATGACCTACATGAGCCTCTTAATGGTATGATTTTGTATTTTAGGGTTTATATTTGTTTAGGTTTTATTTTGCTTATGTAATTTAATTTATTAATTTCCAGTTACAGGCATAGATCTATGAGCACTTCCCTACCTTTGTGGAGAGAATGCCAACCGTCCCTTACTTAGAGTAACATCCTTGCCTTTGTAGGTGGAAGGCGACGAGAGGTATAGATCTTGTACTGGGGAGCAGGCAAGTGCTGGATCAGTTGCAAATGGATGACTTTGTGTGGGAGCCATATGACGCACAAAGGTCATCTGCCTGTTGGAGTCCATCTTGCTCTACTCAGGCTTCATCCGCTGTGGTACCCAAATGCGCTCACATCTGCCAAAAAGGATCCTAAGGTAGTTTGGCTATATCTAGGGGATCCCTCACCCTTCTCCTGCTGACTTCCCGTTCTTGACCACCCAGTTTGATGGCTAGGAAGGCTGGGAGGCGTACGTGGTTGAAAGAGCAGCAGCTATACCATACGAGGCTCCATGGAGCTGTGCGAATGGCTACCTTGAGTGGTTCCACCAGGTATCTCATCCGTATTTGATTCCTCCGAGACTGGGAGAGCCTTCGCGAGGCCCTTCGTGAGTTTCTGTGCCATAGTAGCCTATGCAACCAGTGACAGAGTCTTCATCCAGCGACTCTGATTCATACGAGGTAAGCATCCATATCTTTATATGTTTTTTCAATGACAATGACAATTTTTAGTAAAAGTTTGCATTTCTTGTTTTGTAGGCACAATGGGAGACGGTTGGTGGCCTTATAGAGCGTATGCTGCATCTCCGCATGGTGCCTGAAGGCACAAACGGTGATAGGATGATCCGGGAGGCATTGGTCATTGCTCAGTCAAGCATGGCCTTTGGATGCACCTATCACAGAAGGCAGTAGAGGAAGACGACCACCACATTTGATGCTTGACTTTTTTTATTTTTTGTCGTTGGATCTTTTTTTAGTATTTTATACATTATGTATAGACCTTATTATACACATTTTGGATTTTATAGATGTTTTGAATTTTATATATGTTATACTTATTGCGTTGTAAGTATCACTATTACATTGTTACAATTATAGCACGCAATACAAATAAAAACAAACAAACAACACATAAACAATATATTCCATAAATTAAAAAGCACTTCTACATAAATTTGATACAAACACAAATAACAGTAAATAACGTCCATTGTCATGGTTCACTCAAACTAACAACTGCTTGGTTGTTGGAGCTAGTTGACGCCTCAGGTTCACGCAAACATGCGATGATTTCTTCAACGGTTCGTGGTCAATGCAAATGGGCAAGGATCTCTTCAGCAGTTCGTGGTCAACACAAATGGGCAAGGATCTCTTCAGGAGATCTACTTAATGTAGCGTACAACTCAATCGGCCCAAGCCTACAAAATTGGCCTAAGATGGACAACATCCTTGCCACATCCTTATCGTCTTTAATGTACATAGACCTGTAATGAACACAACCATCCCCTACAGGCATAGGTTGACTGACGGTATTGAATATCAAGTATTTTTCTGCTACTCCCAATCGCATCCTAATTTTTTTTCTTCAAAGCAACAATCGTCATGTCCTTAGTAACCCTGAGAAAAGAATGACCATGAGGACATTGAAACAAGACCCCTTCAAATGTTGTTGTCATCTGACCATCGTAATATACCACAGCAAGAAATTTGTCCATCTTCAAAGGAGAAGAAACAACATGGAAATAAGATGGCTATCAAGAAAGGCAATCGTAAGTGCTTCAGAGCATACATCTCTCTTATACTAGTGCACACGTCAAATAATCATTAAGGGCTTTGTCCTATGCATTATAAAAATAAACAGTCGAGATCACACCAACTAAATCAAAGGTCCAAATCGCACCGATTCAAGTGCGTGTCTTGTTCACGCGTCAAAGAATCATTCAAAGCGATGTCCTATGCATCAGAAAAAGAAATGGTCTAGATTGCACCGACTGAATCGAGGGTGTGGATCACACTGATTCAAACGCATCTCCTGTTCATGCGTTAGAGAATCATTAAAAGTGATGTCATATGTGTCAAACAAAGAAACGGTCGAAATTGCACACAATAAATCAATGGTCTAGATCGCATCGATTCAAACGCGTTAGTAAACCATTAAAAGTTGTACTTCAAAAAAAAAAGTGAATTTAATAAATATAAACAATTAATTTCCAAATACATAACTGAAACATGTTTTTGTTATGTATTTGGGATTGATGCATTCCGTTGTGTATGTTCAATACATACATAATTGAAACGCATTTCTGTTGTGTATTTTGGACACACCCCTTTCTACAATAACGGAAATGCATTTCTATTGTACAAAATCACAACGGAAACACATTTTCGTTAAGAGGTATTTTCATAATAAAAAATGCAAACAAGATTTGGGGTGAAAATAGCAAAAAATAGGATGAAAATAGCAATGCCCAAAAAAGAATCAGATTTGGCCTAGGTATAAAAAGGCTTATTAAAGCTCAAGTCTCCATTTTTAGAAGCTACTAAACCCAGGGGCAGCAGTGTGGGTTTGGTCTAGTGGGATCGATGTGCTCAACTATTCAATCAAGTGCCTGGGGTTGGTGTTATTGTGGTGCTCGGTGTGGTGGTTTTGGGTTGGGTGTGGGTGCGGTGCTCAACGATTCAATCAAATGTTATGAATTTTGCATTGTTTTCTTCTTTAATTTTGTTTTATTTCATAAATGATGACATAACCTGTTAAAATGTCTCACAGTGGTAAATGTCTAAAAGACTCTTCATAAGACTTTGTAATTGAATAAACCATCAATTTGGTCCTTGAAATATCATTCGCTCTCCTAAATAGTCTTTAAATTAATAAAATTATATCAATAGTTCCTAAAGTATTAGAAGTCGTATTACATAATTCCTCAAATATTGAAAAATTCTTTAAATCAATCCCTCACCAAGAACTAAATTGATGGATATTTAATACTTTAGAAACTACTTATATAATTTTATATAATTTTATTAGTTCAATAACTATTTAGGAGAAAAAATGATACTTTAAAAACTAAATTAATAGTTTATTCTCCTTCTTCCTAGAGTTTATTTTTGGAAATGAGTTAAAAGACCCAATTCCTTTTCAATGTAATCACTCTCTTAGAATTTTAGACCACCTTAGAACGTAATAGAAAGACAACAGACAAATCTTCCCTGGTGTTGCTCTATCCACCTAGCTTCTTGTCCCGAGGGATCTCTCATTACATTCCCTATATCATCGTGGCCGTGAGGCACGAAAAGACTCACTAATCAACATGATCGAGTAATGCATCTAATTAAGGTCTCTTTACGGAAAACACGGCGTATTTTGACAAATTAGACTAAATTATCTAATTAAAGTTTCTCCTCTAGTCCTCTTTTTATTTCTCTGTAGATGTCTACACTTACATATGTCCACCAATCCTTTTCCAGAAAAAAAGGATTACAAATAGATATAACGAATATAATGTAAAAAAATAATATCAAATACAACCAATTTAAAAATATTTATTTAGTATTTGTTTTCACCTGATAACATTAGAATGAGCAATAGTTTAAATTTTGTTCTTCAAATTTTACTTTTGTCCCAACTCCCAACAACGATGGTTGCCATGTAGGATTTATACGAAGCATATCACACCTAGCTTGGCTCCTTTTACACCCTGCTTGGTACTTAAGAACTGAGAGGAGAGGCAAGAAAATTTTAAATTTTTAAAAATTTTCATGATTTAGGTAAATGAAAATAACAACAACAAAAATTTTAATTTTATAAATTCTACTGAACATAATTTTTTTTTGTTCAAGCTATACAATTTTACAATATTATTTTTAACTTATTTCTTTTATTTTTTTAAATTAAATAATCTAAAATTTTAAATTGTTTCTTATTTATTTTTTACCTCTTAACTTATTTTTTATCTATTTTCATCTACTCTATTTTTTCTCTTCTACCAAACAAAGCCTTAAAGTGTGTCGTGCATGATTTTATTAAAAAAAAAAAAAAAAAAAACTGTTGTACGTATAATTAGAGAACAAACCAACCAATTTCATAGGTAACGATAAATGAAAAACAAAACAAAATTGAGACAAACACTATGGCCAGCAATTTGCCGAAAAACAAAATGCTTGGCCAAGTCTTTTTCATTCAGTTAATTATTTTCATGCATACACGAAAACAAAGCCTAAAGTGGCTTTGTCTCACATCTTAGTCACTGAAACTTGCTCAATCCTAGTGAACTTCGGCTTCGGAGGAATTACACTTGTCGTAGCAGAAGTTGGTGTTATCCATACAGCGACACTGAGGAGGATATGACAGCGCACAAATGCATAACTTGCAAGCTGAGTGGCAGGTTTCCCCAACATCTTCACATTTGCACTTGGGAGGCATTGATCTTGTGCAAACGCAATTATCACAGCATGCTGTGGTAGTGGATTTGACATAGTAATTGGCATCACCGTTGGGGAGCACCTGAGTGATGAAGGAACTTGGGTCGAAGCGAGCATCAACAGTTGCACTGAAACCCATGAGGAAAAGCAACAAACCTACCTTTACCAATACCTTCAACTTCATCTCCTTCACTTTCTCTTTTTGTTATGTATACTGATACTGATATCTTTTTTTCTTTTCTTCTAGGTTGTGCAGTGGCAAGCATTTGCTAGATCTATTTATAGAACGACTGGAGTGCAAGTGGGGATAAGTTTTTTTTTTTATTACTATTATTTTCATCGAAAAACTTCTTTTTATTTATTTATTTATAGAGAAATATGTTGCCTTCAATGTCATCGTACACCGTTCAGCTTTGTCGGTTTGTCATTATAGCATTTCTCGAAGAGTATTGTATCCTTGCTTTGTTGTTTTTTTGGTACATAAGGAAGAAAAAAGAATCAAAGGACCCATTATTTCCATCCATTCATTGCACTTACACAAATAAAGGACCCTCTTTTACTGCAAAAGAGTTACACGTACGCTCTGTTTATCTGAAAGGAAAGAAAATGAGAGTAAAATAATTTAAAATTTAAATTGAGAAGAAAGAAAATAAGAATGAAAACAATTTAAAATTAAAATTAAAAAATAAAAAATATTTTTATTTGGAAAATTAACTTTTTTAGTTTTTCTTTAATAAATAAAAATATTATAATTTATATTTTTTCTGTTCTTTATTGCTTTTTCGTTCAAACAAATCAGTAACGATGAAAGATAATGTTGTTATTACTTTTATACTTCATTAGTTTGTACAACATATTAAAATTTAACAATATTTAAAAATGTTACCAAATTTAAATAAGTAACATTTTAACATATGTAATATAAAATTCAGACTGTTAAAAAAAAATTAACAACACTGTATCATTAACATTATTTTAGAAACATTACTTTAAATACTAACATTACATTGATCCAAAGTAAAATTAGACTCGAATTCTTTAAGTAATATCTCATGTTCAAGCTTTGTGGATAAAAATATGTGATTAGAATGAGAGATCCTACAGTGGCCAGTCAAACTTTTCAGTAAAAATTAGTCATCGAGAAAGCGATACATATTTTGTACCTATAATATGGTATCTTAAAAGAAAAGAAATTACTTTAAATAGATCTCAATACATTGAAATATTAGTATGTGACTTTCGACTAGAGAATATCTGGATTTATTCAAAAAAAACATTAACATATTTTAAATGTTATTAATATATATCTTTGTAACATTTTAAAAATATATTGCTAATTTATTCTTTAACAATATTTAAAAATTATTATTAATTCACTGTTTTGTATCATTTAAAAATGTTAGTACTTTTTTTAACATTTAAACAAATTTTGTTGATTTAGACATTAAAATTAAACTAGATCCATTCTAAAGGTTCACGGTCAGGTTAATCCAAATCTTATATATAGAAGAAAAAAGAAATCACTCACACACCCGTTAAGATATTTTGGGCCAAAAAAGTAACTGTATCATTCTCATTTAAATCAAGCGAGATACAGTGAATCTCAAGTGGAAAAGCAACGAAACTACCTACGGCAACACTTTCTTGTTCAACTCCATTTCTCTTCTACGAGCAATAATATATTTTCCTTTACAATGAGAAATAGGCAAGCAATCAATACTCAATACACAATAGGCATGTTCCAGGTTTTATACAGAGCAATGATTTTTGGTCATTCAAACATTATAAATACTCTATTGATATTTTTAATTTTTCTTTATTTTTTTTATCACATTACATACTTATTATGGGCCTGTTTGGATTAACTTCTACATAAACACTTATAGAAGAAAAAAAATAAGAAAAATAAATGAAATAAACTTTTTCGTAAGCTAAAATTAGCTTATACATAAGTTAAAAATTAGATTTTGAAGAAGTTAATATAAGAAAACTTTTACAAATTAGCTTATGGAAAAGCTAATTTCACTTTTTGTTTTTATTTTATTTTTTCTATAAGTACTTATAGAAAAATTTTATCCAAACAGACCCTATATCTGTTACTTTTACTTTTTATTTCTTCCTCTCTCCATATGTAAATTAATGACTTAATTACTAATTTAATCTCTTAATTTATTTATTTTATTCAACTAGCTCCTTTTATTATTTTTTGCTTCAATCAGGTCTTATTATTTTCAAAAAAGTTCAATTAAGTTTCATAATTTTTAAAAATACTCTAATGTTACCCTTTTTATCCAAAACGACGTCATTTTTTTATTACATTTTTAACACCATTTAATATAAAAGTGGACGGAAAACCACCAAAAAAGTTTTAAAATGTCACAAAATGACACTTTCTAGCAGTTTTTAACCGCCAGACACCAAACACAAGGTAAATGATTTAGATTCACTTTTTATTGCTAAAGATAACATAAAATTTTATTGAATATTAAAAAATATATTGTTAATATTTTTTAAATACTCATTAACGTGCTTTTGTCTTAAAATAAAATAAAACTTGTATCAAAACTAACATATTTTTAATGTGAAGATAAATTTTAACAAAACAAAATTAAAATAAACACTAAGACCAGCAATCTGTGGAAAACATACTGCCTGGCCAAGTAGGTTTTATTCGGTAGTTATTCACTAGTGACTTTGTCTCGTACATATGTCATTGGAACTTAGCAACTTGCTCATTCTTTGTTAGCTTCGACTTTATCAGAGCTACATTTGTCATAACAGAATAAGTGTACGTCATTGCAATGACATTGTGGAGGATTTGAGCGGCCACAAACACAAAGTTTGCAAGCTGGGTTGCATTTTGTCACAACATCTGCACAAAAGCACATGGTGGGTTGAGTGTTCCTTGTGCAATAGCAGTTATCACAGCACGGCGGTGTGGTTGTGGATTTGACCCAGTGATCAAAATCACCCTTAGGGAGCAGCTGAGTGATGAAGGATCTTGAATCGAAGCGAGCATCAACAGTTGCAGTGAAGCCCATGAGGAAAAGCAACAAACCTAACTTCACCAATACCTTCAACTCCATCTTTCCCTTCCTGTTATATATAACTGACATCTACTTTTTTCTTTTATGTCGTGAAGATGCAAGCATTTACGTAGATATATTTATAGAATGAATGGAGTGCAAGTAGGGACAAGTTTAGGAGATTACAAACATCTTCTACGAGAAAGTAATCCTTGTGGAGAAGTAATTTTCCTCGACCCATTAACAATGTTACTGGTGTATGATTAAAATTTAACAATATTTAAAAAATGTTACCAAATTTAAGTAAAATGTTACTAATTACATTAACATTTTAATAAGAATAAATTATACTTGCACCCTCCGTGTATTTTGCGAATTGCGCCCGATACCCCTCAATTATAAGACATTACTTTTGACCCCCTAAGGAAACAACGTTAATTGATGTTTATAATTTTTAGTAGAATGACGAAAATGTCCTCTCAAATAACCCCAAAGTCGTCGCCCACATTCCTTGTTGCTATCTGAAATTAGAAATGGAAAGTGCTCTCTGCTAAGGTTTCAGAAAGGGAAAGGGAAATGTGAAAGTGCGATTGTGTGTGTTCTGTTCATGTTAGCCCGAGGGTTTGTGCATAAGTCCAAACCAGACCAACATCGAGTGTTTGATTTCGACGATGCAAGGTTCCCTGTGGTGTTCGTGTTACTCTGTGTACTAGTTTAGTAAATGTACTGGTTTGGTGTCTAGGCAAGGTTTGGTGTCTGTTCCTGGTGTGTGTTGGTTGCTTTCTATATCTACTGTACTATACTATTTTTTGGGGCCATGATTCTAATATGAATAAAAATTGTATGTCATTTTTAATTTAAAGTTTCGATTTGCACTTCTTCTTTTTTAATTTTGGGGATAGATTTCGTCATTTTTATTCTAGGTGGTTGGATGGCGGTTATAGACCTATAGATCAAACATGTTCTCTGCATTATTTAATGGTGGTTATAGACCTATAGATGGCTAGACGAATTAGAGCCACCCTCTCATACACAAACAACTCATTCTTCCAACAAAACCTTTCAAAAATTTCACTCCTTCACCAAGTTAAAGCTACGTTGTTTCATGATTGTGGGTGGTGGTGTGGTTGGTGTTGGGATTGAAGATGGGGTTTTATTTGGATTCTGTTTTTGTTGAAGGAGCCGAGGTAGCAAATGTGCCTTAGTTTTGATGCCAAATTTCAAACTTCCCTTTCTATGAGTTTCTTATGTTTAATATTGGTAGCTTAATTTGTAACTGTTGCCTCAGAATGCAGCAAGATCACAGGAAAAAGGTGGATTTGTTGTGTGTTTCCTTCATTACTGTAATTAATTAATTCACAAATACATAAATGTGCACTTAACAAGAGGGTAAGGTGTGCTCTACCTCCAAACTCAACAACATCGTAGACGAACCCTTTCCTCTTGCATTTATTTTTTCAAAACATTAAAACGTTCATCTTTTAGTAACTATTCCCACAAAGAAGATAAGGGCAAACTTGGACAAAAAAATTCATTAAAAGTCATGAGCCAGACACATGACCCATTGGGGTTAATGGAATCAACAACGTTATAGGATCAAGGGGTCACAGTGTAACAGATACCAAATAATTAAGGGGTTTTCTGTAAGTTTTGAAAATGCAGGGGGTATTAGGTAGGGTTGTGCAAAATATTTGGTTTAATAAAACCAATCCATATCCACACCACTCTGCTCCATTATAAATTCATTTTAATAGATCTGTTATTATCCAAAACCAATTATAATGGATTGGTTATATATCTATATTCATTTTTGCAACCAGTTATTATATTTATATTCCATCTTTACATAAATCAAAAATTGTTGTATCTCAAAAACATAATTCTCCTTCTGTTTATCGTAAAATAATAATTTTAAGACTCTCCATCGCTTTATCTCAAAACATAATTCTTTCTCGCTACACAAACCAGTTATTTTTATATATTTATCTCTCTCTGCAAAACTCTTTGTAAATTGTATATTACTAATGAAACAATGAGTGAGTAAGTGATTAGGGCTTTTCTAATTTCTATATTTTTATTAAGATTTATTTATGTGCTAATAATAATTAATAACATTTTCACCTATTGCAAAAATTGCTATTAGTTATGCCTATACAACAAAGTAACGTGAATGTGTCTTTCTATTCTTATTTCTTAATGAAACACGTATTTCTATTCTTAAAAGTTTTAAAATTAATAATATAATATTCAAAATTAATTAATAGTATTAAAGAAAGTTCTAAAAAAATAAAATATATCTTAAAAATAACTTTAAAATATATTCATAATTTAAGATATAAGTACAATTTTTAAAAGAATTTAATTAGAATACATTGACAATGTAAAGAATTTTATAATGTAGTCTTATCATAGATTGTCATGTATAGCAAGATTATTAACTTTTTATAATAATTATTTTAAAAGTCATATTTAAAGTATTTTAGATTTATTATTATTGTAAAAAAATTTACATTAATAAGTATTAAACTAATTTATAAAGTTATTTTTGTTTATTATTTTTATATGTTATAGAAAAGGTGTATCAATATTGTTAAAAAATAATGCTAAATATCAAGTTACTTTTGTGTTATAGAAAGAACATGTCAATATTATTAAGAAATAATACAAACTAGTAGTATAAAAGTATTGTTTTCAACTAATGTATTTTAAAGAGAATTTATAGAAAAAAGGATTTTTTTTTTTAAATAATATAGCATAACAATTTTGTACATTTAGTTATTAGATTTTACATTATATTAATAAATTAAAAATTTTAAAAAACAGTCAAACCATAAGCAAACCAAACTGTAATTTATGTTTAAAAAATTTAAACAATTGGGTAAAAAACTAGTTTATCGTTATGGTTTAAAACCGGTTTTAAAACTAGTTTATGGTTCAAAATTGGTTTTAAAACCAAACCAATTTTTAAATTGATTTTGAAATTGGTTTTAAAATCAATTTGAAAATTGGTTTTGAACCATAAACTAGTTTCAAAACAATTTGTGGTTTAAAATCGGTTTTAAAATCAAGTCAATTTTAAAACCAATTTTGAATCATAAACCGGTTTTAAAACTAGTTTCAAAAAATCCAAACTAGATTTTAAAAAAAATAAGGATATGGATTTTAAATCCAATCCATTTAATTGGACATGAATTGGATTTTTAAAATGTTCACCCCTAGTATCAAGCACAATCCGCAAAGAACATAGGAGATACAAGTGTAATTTACTCTTTAAATAATGTGATTTAGATTGTTAAAAAAATTAACATTTCAATTGTATATAGTATGGTATAGATGCTAACTAGCATTTCTCTTACTTCTTATTATAGGTTCAGTTTATGGACAAAAGTTAGATTACGATTTCTATATTATTTTAACTTTTATTTTTGTTGACGGACAGATTTAATTTATACAAAGAAATATTTTTTTAGGGATTCCACATCCTCGTGTCCTTGAACTTTTTAGGTTTTTTTACATAGATTCCTAAATTATAAAAATTTGCAATTAAATCTCTAATCTTTTCCAATTTTTTTAATCAAATCCCTAGGGTTAATGGTCAGTTTACAAACCGTTAAATTACGCCCAGAGACCTAATTACAAAAATTAAAAAAGATTAGAGACCTAGTTAAAAAAAACTCAAAAATTATTTAATATGAAAATTTGTGCGTTAAAACTTTTTTATTTTGAAATGTAGGGATTATATTTTCTAAAATAATTACATATAGAAAAATAAAAAAAGAAAAGTTATAACTCCTTCAAAAAACTAAAGTTGTCAAAATTGACTTGGATCGATGGCTTGGTGGGTTAAGCTAGGTTGGGCTAGGCTCTTTATTTTGAGGATTGAAAAGTTACGTAGCCTATTTGACCCTATATATATTTTTATTTTTTTTATAAAATATATATATAAATTTATGTAAAAAAAGTGACATAGGTTAATTTGGTCTACCTGTTAGGTCAAATAAGCCAAAAAAAAATCTGTGGCCTATATGAAAATTAGCTCAACCTAGCTTGCTTTTCAAACTTTGGTCAGTCAAGTCGGTCTAAGACTCATTTTGATAAATCTACTAAAAACAAACATTTGTCCTTGAATGCCAGCTAATCTTTTTTATATAATTTGCTATATATATGCGTTATTGTATAGGGTGACTCACTGTTTCTTTTAAATTCTAGGACAAAGAGGAACTCTCAAAGCATATTTATAAGGTGCGCAAATTACAAGACATGCCTCTCATTACTAAGCTTTATTTAGGGATAATACATCTGCATGTCCCTAAACTTTTTGGGTTTTTTAAAATAGGTCCTTAAATTATAAAATTTGTAATCAAGTTCTTAAATTTTTTCAATTTTTGTAATTAGGTCCCTAGGGTCAAGAGGAAATAAAGAATATTCTGTCAAAATTAACGGTTTATAAACCCAGAAACCTAATTACAAAAATTAGAAAAGATTAGTGACTTAATTACAAATTTTTATAACTTAAGGACCTATTTAAAAAAAGAGTTTAATAGTCATGCACTGTTAGTGTAAAAAGTTTTACATTGTCAATCAATTGGAATTCACTGTAGGTATAACTTTAAAGTATTTGTTATAAAAGTTAACAAACTTACAATAAATGGTGGTTTGTGATTAGATGACAGTGTAAAACTACTTTGCATTCTCAGTGCATGGCCTGTTTTCTCTTAAAAAAAACTAAAAAAGTTCAAGGACCTACGAATGTATAATCCTCATTTTTAATTTAATTTTAATTCTTCTAATAAAGGTCAAATTATTTTATTTTAATTCTTCTAATAATTATTTTATCAAATGAAATAACAAAATTATTAATAAAATAATTATAGAAATAATAAAATTTTAGTATTAGAATTTACTCTTTCTATTTCTTTTTATTTGTTTATTTTTAAGAAAAATTTTGTTTTTATTTATCTGTCATTTTAATTTAAAATTCAAAATAACATTAATTACTTCTTTGTCAATTATGCTCTTATTTCTCATATAATTTTTAATTAATTTGTACATTTACAACTAATATACATTTATTGTGGAGTTAAAATGAAAAATGGTACAATAGAAAATGTTAAAACTATTTTAAAAAACAAAAAAAATTATTACATTTCTTAGTTTGTGTATAAAAACCTTAAACGACTCTTAAAAAAACGAACGTAGTAATTAACATACGGGTAATACACAACTAATCTAATCTAATTGCTTAATTTTTCATTATATATTTATTATCAACGTTAACACGTTCATCAGATTTTTCTTAATTTTAACTAAATTTAAAATTTGTGCCATATATTTTAAGATCTTGCTACCTAATATCCTTAGGATATTGGTTAAGAAATTAATAAGTAAATGTTTTTTAGTAAATGTGTTGCATTGAAAATTATTAAAAAATATATTATTATAATTTTTAATAAAAAAATTTAATTTTGATTCCTTAATCAGACTGATTAACATTTTATTATTATTTTATATTAATAAATATTGATGAGAGCCTCGGGAGCTTGTCCCTCGCGTCGGTACGTGAAAGTTGAAACTCGAAACAAATCTGTAGACGTTTGTTTGGTGTTATCTTTTTTTATTTTTAAAAATATAAAAGTAGAAATATTTATTTATATGTTTATTAGAAAATTATAAAAATAGATTTTTGAGTATATTTCATTTTTAGAAAAATTACATTTTTATGTTTTAAGCATTTTTTATTTTACTGATGAGGGAGTAAGAAAATAATATTCTCGTAAGAATAAGAAAAGCTATTTCTTTTATCACTTTTGTAACTTTTATTTTTTATTTAAATTATTTTATACTTTAAAAAATATTTCTAAAATTACTAAAATATAACTAAATATCTTTTTAAATATACTTAAAAATAACATTCTTAATTATAATATTTTTAAAAATATGATTTCTAAAAATATAAAATAATACTTTAAAGCAAACACGCCCTAAGCTTTCGGGTGATGGTCATTTCAGTTTCCAAAATGGGGTGTGTCCAGCTTTTCAGCTTTGCCTCTGCCCCCTGCCACCTGATGCAGTCTTCTAGATTCCTGATGGGTGCACTGCAGATTGATTGTGACAAAAGTATCGTCTGAGATGCGGAGTTTACTCATTTATTATTATTATTATTAAAATGTAAGACACCATTTGACATGGCTAGTTTCACTCTTTATTGAAAATAAAAAAATGAAAATGGCAGAGGCCATCTGAATTGGCATGACTTTCTCTTTTTAAAAAATGAAAGACGCCATTTTTTTTAACCACAATATTGGTTTTTTTATTGTAATCTTGAGCTATCTTTATAAATTGAGTTTTTGAAATGATAATGAACAATGTTTTTAAAATTGGACCGATGATTGAACCGGTCAAGACACTGGTTTAAGGTTCAATAGTTCAACCGGGATTGAATCGTGGTCGAACCGGTATTAATAAAATAATAATAATAATAATTAAATAGTACATAAAATAATATTAAAAAAGCATAATATTATAATTTTGTAATACTAAAAATTAAAAATAAAACATAATTTTATAGGTTATTTACATTTACAATACCTATAAGTGCAAATCAAATATGTTATAATACTTAAGTATAAGTTTTAACTATACATATCAACATTTATTAATAAAAACAAGTTTATATTTAAAATAAAAAAGAAAATGATAAATACTTTAGGTTAGTTTTTATTTTTTTTAAGAAAAAAATCAAAATAATGTTGTATTAAGCATTTTTCTTTGACCCGCTGTAAACCGGTTTTTAGCCAGTTTTTGACCGGTTTTCACTGGTTTTACCGGTTTTTGACCGGTTTTCCGGTTCTTTGATCGGTTTTTCTTTAGGCCGGTTTTGTAGTTTATTTGAATCGGTTAGGTGACCGGTTCACCAGTTTTCTGGTCCGACCGGCCGATCCGGTCCAGTTTTCAAAACACTGATAATGAAACTAATTTTCATTTAGAGATATTTAAAGTTCCCTATTTTTTCTTAAGAATATGTTTGTGAGAATCAAATTCAGTTCTTTCATACAAACACAACTTAATCATGAGAAAGAAGCTATTTGAGAAGATAAGATTTTTTTTTGTTTTTTATTTAAAAACGCAAAGAGGCCATTTGACCCTGCGAATTTCATTGTTTTGTTAGTTTTGTATCAATTTAACAAAAATTAAAATACGTTATAATTATACTGTTTAAAATGGAAATGAAGTTTATTGATATATTATAGTTATAAATATAATCATATTTAGGACAACAAAATAGTATTAAAAAAGAAATACATTAATATTAAACTTGCTAAAAATAATAAATACTAACAACATAATATCACGAAAATGAACAATACTAATAATATAATAAATATTTTTATATATAGTTAAAAATGTTGATTCATGAAAAAGTAATAATATCATATTTTACTTTATTTTTATTCTCATAATAAAGGGTAAAAAAGTGATATTCTCAAATGGTGAGAAGTTATTTTCTACTCATGGGAAATGCTAGCAATACCTTTTTTTAACACTCTTGATTATTGGTCAGAATTTATAATTTTAGTGAGTCCCACTTTTAAATCAAGAGAAAAACTCATTAGATGAGAAGTAGAATATACTAAAATTTGTGATTTCTAATAAATTTCAGTAAATAATAAAGAAAGTGTTAGAAAAAAAAGTGTTGTTAGCATTATTCTTCTACTTACTTTTTATTTTAATTATTTTGAACTTTAAAAAATATTTTTAAAATATAAAAATTTAATCAAATGCATTTTTAAATTTACTCAAAAATAATATTCTTAATATCAATATTTCTGAGAATAATATTTTTGAGAATGTTAAATTATATCTTAAAATAAACGTTACCTACTAAAGGTTGTTAGCTCAAGTGGTTCGGCATTTGAATTCCTTAACCAAGGTCCGGGGCTCGATTCCCAATTTGGACATGGAGTCACAATTGGAGGTACCACTTTACTCTCAGAGGGGGCGACCTAGTGGGATGAGGGATTAGTTAGATGCAAAAAATAAGCTTCAAATACTTCCTGGTCTAACCAAAAAAATAAACGTTACCTATTTTTTTTTCTTTTTCTTTGAATTTTTTTTTTGTTAAGAATTATGTGCCATCAATATATTCGTACACGGTACAAATGGAAGTGTTGTCGGTTTGTCATCACGAGCAATAAGCATATCCCGGAGAATCTAGAATTACTGCTTTAGGTGATGTCTTACTTTGTTTGGGATAAATAAAAGAGAATGGAATTATAAATGAGAAATATATGATTAAAATATTAAATTGGTTATTATTTGTTTTGTAAGAAAATAGAAAAGAATGAAGATTTTGAATTAGTTTTGTGTATAAAAAAATTCTCTAAAAAATACTATGAAATTGATGAGAAACATGTTGTGCTGTATTTTTTTTTCTTTTACTTTTTTAAAATTAAACAAGTGTTTGTAGCATAAAAAATAAAAAATAATATTATGTTGAAAAATAATATATTTTTGAGCTAAATTTATTTTATAATTAATATATATTTTTTATATAATTTATTTATTTATTTTTATTCATCTAAATAAACAAAAATAATTTTTTATTTTTATTTTTATCTATTCAAATAAAATTTTTTTCTAATTTTTTTTTCTTTTTATTTTTTCTATTATTTATTTTCTCTCTACTTTATTTCTAATCCAAATAAAACATTATTTCTATCCATTCATTCGGCTCACTAGCATAAATAATGGACCCACTTTTATTGCAAAACAGGTACGCGATGATGAAATATAATGTTACTTTTAACCGGTTACTTCACACTTTGCACAACTTAATTTAAATTTTAACTTTAAAAAAAAATTACTATTTACATTAACATTCTAATAACCTTAATATAAAATTTTAATGTTGTAAAAAAAAATTTTAACAGCACTCTAACTTTTTTTAAAAAATGTTACTAATTACATTATCATTAATATTATTTTAAATTATTATCAATATATATTTTTAACATTTCAAAATTTTGTTATTCTAATTTTTAACAATATTTAAAAATATTATTAATTTATTGTTTTGTATCATTTAAAAGATGAATACTATCAATAATCGTTCAAATACTCTTTTTCTAACATTCTCTCAACTATTGGCTGGAATTTATTAGAAATTATAAATTTTGATGGGTTTCACTTTTTGTATAATGAGTCCCTTTCTTGATTTAACAGTATGACCCATCAAAATTTGTGATTTTTAATCAATTTCAACTAATAGTTAAGAAAGTGTTAGAAAGATACTATTTTAAAGAGTATTGCTAGCATTCTTCTTTTTAAAAATGTCACCTTTTTAAAAAAAAAAAAAAAACAATCTTTTCTTATTCTGATATTAAAAGTAAACTCCTTCCAAAGGTTCATGGGCTTGATTAATCCAAGTTATTTTTTTGGTCATCAATACAATCAAATGGGCCAAAAGAGCCCAAAGCGAAGAAAGAAGGATCTCAAAAGAGTGGCCCAGCTGTACACAACACGATACAGATAAAATGCACAGGTACGCCCACTCTGGGACAAAATTCAGTGTCATGAATACGAAGAGTGTGTTTGGGTGAATGTCGATAAAATTAATTTTGAATGAAATAAATTTTATAAAATTAATTTTGCTTAAAATTGATTTTGAAATGATGTGATTTATGTTTAGATATTTTTACTCTAAAAACAAGTTAGCAATCAAATTTAGTGTAAATTATTTGATTTAACGTAAAAATCACCTAAAGTTGCTTCAGCCTAAAATTAATTCTAGAATTAGAGTCAATTCTTTATTGTGAAACCAAATATGTACATATTTATCTAAATTCACAGTAACTGGTACTTCAACTTGATTATGAAGGATTAAATGTGAAATCAAACATGCACTAAACAGGACCCAACTTTAAAAAAACAAGTGCTACACTCATACACACTCGTTGGGATATTTTAGCCCAATAAAAATCACTTTTTTATACTCATTTCAATCTACATTCACTATTAAAAATATAAACATAGAAATTACATGAAATATAAAAATTAGTTTAATGTTTATATCTCTTAAATGTGTGACCACATCAAGTTAATAATTAACATTTACTTATAATAATAATTAATAATTAATATTTATTTACAAAACTTACAAATAATCGTCATTTTATAGACCAATTCTTCAATTTGTACAACCCATATAAAAAATCAAATCTAAAAATTCTAAAAGTATGTTAACCTTTTAAGTCGATTATAATAAGAATCAATCTAAAGAGTTAACTTTCTAAACCAATTGTACCAAAATAAATCTAGAAAGTCTAATATGAAAATTAAAATGTTTGAAAAAAAATCCACATACTAGATTGTTTATTAAAAAAATAATGTAGAAAATATTTGTACAACTAGAAAGTATTTTTTTAAATTCATTATTTATCAATAGATTTAAAATGTCTATTATAATATTACAAAAATATCATCATCTTATTATTATAACAATTTTCTAAAAATTGATGCTGAATTACAATGAAAAAACATTTATTATACTAATATTAGTTGTTAAAATAAAGATAAAATAATAATTAGCTTTTAAAGAGACAATCATGTGACTATTGCCAACTAAATTACATACTCGTCGTTGAAAAAAAAGATTATGAATAGACATAACTAATTTAATGTAAAAAATAATATTAAATACAACCGATTTAAAAATATTTATTTGGTGTTTGTTTTCACCTCATAACATTTATTTCTAGAATGAGCAATAATTTGTTCTTTTAAATTTTCTTTCGCCCCAACCCCCATGGCCATGGTTGCCCTGTAAGATTTATACGAAGTATTTCACACGCGAGAATAGCTCCTTTTAAAGTGTCACGCCTGATTATATAAAAAAGATGTTGTGCTTATAATTAGAGAACTAACTAAATTATTTGCAAATAAAGATAAATGAAAAGTGTCATGCCTGAAGAAATATGCGCCATCAATATCTTCGACTGCGACGCAGTACAGATGGAAGAGTTTGTCGGTTTGTCATAATGAGAATCTTAAATTATTGCTTAAGTTGACTACTTTTGCTTTAGGTTTGGTTTGGGATAAATAAAAAAGAATTAATGGAAATAGAAAGGAGAAATATAAGATAAAAATATTAATTTTTTATTATTTATTTGGGAAGAGAATTACAAAAGAAATATTTTAATGAGTCTCGTGTGTAAAAAAATCTTCCAAAAATACTATGAAATTCACGATAAACATGTTGTATTGCATTTATTTATTTTTTCTACTTTTTAAAATTAAATAATTTTTATAACATAAAATATAATAAATAATTTTATGTTAAAAAGAAAATAGAAAAAAAATTAAATTTCAGTTAAATTTACTTTTTTAATTAATATAATTTTTTTATATGATTTATTTATTTATTTTCACTTATTTAAGTAAACATAATTTTCTTTCTTTCTTTTTCTTTGTCTATTACATATTTTCTATTTTATCTATATCTTTCTTATTTTTAATTTATTTTCACTCTATGGTATTTCCATCCAATCATTTGGCTCACATGCAAAAATAAAGGACTCACTTTTATAGGTATGTGTGATGATGAAAAATAATGTTACTTTTATCCGGTTACTTCACACTTTGTGCAACATAATTAAATTTTAACAACTTAAAAAAATGTTACTAACTACATTAAGATTTAAATAAATGTAATATAAAATTTTTACGTTCTTAAAAAATCTTAATAACATATCATTAATATTTTTTTCAAAATGCTATTAATATATTTTTGTAACATTTAAAAATGTTATTAATTGAGTTTTTAACAATATTTAAAAATATTAATAATTTACTATTTTGTATCATTTAAAAATGTTACCTTTTTTAACATTTGAAATTATTTTTTTTCTGATTTAGGTATTAAAATTAAACTCATTCCAAATGTTCACGGGCTGCGTTTTTCCAAATTGTATATATAAAAAATAAAAGATACTCATACACACCCGATAATATATCTTAGGCCAATAAAAATCACTTTTTATTCTCATTTCAATCTACATTCACTATGAAAAAAAATATAAGAGTATATAGAAATTACAATATAAAAAAGAGTTTAATGATTATATCTCTCAAATGCATGACCACAACCAATTTTAAATATGGTCATATTTATAGACTTCATTACCAAGTAAATTACAGAATTGTTAACTATGTATTAGTGGCCAACTTATAAATAAGCCGTCAACAGTAACTTTCTTTTCCTTAATAAGCCCTTTCTTTTATTCTTCAATGGCTACATTTGTTCACACTAATGTGAACGCACAAGCTCCCTTTATTAAACCTTTCAACCAGCAAGTGGTGGGGCATACAGGAAATCAATAACCAATATATTAAATAAAAAATGGACTTCTTCCTACTTAATACTTCTAGGACAAAGGTATATCCTTTAATAATCAATTACGTAACATTACTCTAAATGAAAGGTTTTCTACAAGTGTTAATATTTTATTTTATTATCGGATAATGATATTGCTGCGTGGCAAAACTTTGAAGTTTGGGTATTGTTTATGGAGATTTATACTAAATTCTTATTTTTAATTTAGTGGTTCAAATTGACTTACAGCATCTCTATTACTCTATATTTTAGAGGTGGATTTTTAAAGTTAAAGAATTGTATTTTTTTTGGGTTCATTATTGGAGGAGAATGACGTAAATGTCATATGTAATTAAGAACCATTTTTATATAAGAAACAATTCTTAATCATTAAAAAATAATTGAGAGTTAATTGGTGGGGCCTATTTTAAAGAAATACAAAGATGTGAAATAATTTGTGAGACTCATTCTAAGTTCTTAAAGAGTTGCAGCATTAATTAGAGTGAAATTTTCTTAGTTATTAAAATTGATCTAGTATAAGAAGACCAATCAAAAGAGTTAAGAACCTCTAATGATGTTTACTATTGAAGATGTTCTTACTTGTAAATAACAATCAATGACCATTGAGAAGTCATTAGTGTCAAAACAACAAAAACACATATTAGCATCGGCCAAAAGTTGATGCTAATAATGAAAAATTAATGCTAATGACTATTTTAGCGTCAATCAAACATTGACCTCAAGGCCAATGCTAACATAGTCGACACTAATGTGGTTTGTCTAGCAAAAAAGGTTAACGCCAACCAAGTCGACACTTAAGTCATTTGTAAAAAAAGCTGACACTATCCACTTTCTTAAAAAAAAAATTGTCTCAATTAGTGTCGACCTGACACTATTCTTTTTTTTTTTTGGTCTTGTTTTGCGCATCCCTCCTCTTCCAATACACATAAAGGCAACCCTTCAATCAAATTCCTAAAAGAGCTTCTTTTTTTTTTTGTGTACAGAGCTTTTATTCAAACTTGTTCTCCATGTTTATCAAGCTCACTCTGAATATTGGAGGAAAGTTGGCTTATGTGTGTGCTAGGTTGCTTTAATCGATAAAGGGAAAAAATTGAGAATCTACCAATTAACTAAGTTATAGATCATCAATTTTTTTAATCAAACAAACTATCAATCATATGGTCACTCACTTGGGCCATGCACACAGGGGTTAGGTCCCTTTTTCAAACACCTACAGAATCAGGAACATTCGAGGTAGTAATAATTGATTGTTAGTGAAAGGAAAAATAAAGAATTTCGTCTAAAAGAAGGTCAAATTATAAGTGTCTCTCTCTCTCTTTGTCACAATGGGACTATTGATTCTGTTGTTTTCTTTTCGTTTTAGATTCTTGGTGGCTCAGCCTTAATGCCTTTGCATGTCTAGACCTTCCTTCTCCCACGTTGTCATAGATGTCACCATTTTTTGATTGGCCCACGACGCTACCTATGCCACGGTGGTGCACTACTTCAGGATCGCTCTAGCAAATGCCTATTGTGCTTCATCATTTAGGGTTTTGGGGTTCTAAGGTTGGCTAGGTTTGCAATTAATGGCGAGGTGATGGGTAAAAATGGGTTCTTGATGGTTCAAGCATTGGTGGACTCTGAAGGGAGGTTCTTGGTTGTTCACTATGTGATTGTGAAGTGGATTAAGAGCAGAGGGCATGTTTCAAATAATAAAAAAAAGGAGGTGGGGAAGGTTTTAGTTTCACATTAAAATTGAAAACTGCTAATATCAAAACTTGTTTTTTTTTATAATTATTAAGTAGCATTGGATGACAATAAAAATAAAAATATTAATAAAAAAATTTTAATGACAACTTAGCGTTAGTTGGATGATGCTAATTGTGTTGGTATTAAGGCTGACGCTAAATATCAGTTGACATATGTTGTTTTTTTGTAGTGCATGTAAAGCAGAATTGCCATGCTTCTAAGAATTTAGTGTCTCTTATGTTTCATTTGTCCACATTTGGAAGCACAATTGTGTGAAGATGAAAGGATACAAATCTATAAATATAATTTTACAAAGAAAGTCCAACTTTGCTAAGAACTATAAAAGAATTAGCAAACAATACATTAATAAAGAGTTAAACTTTTTCACCAAAGTGATTATTAGAACTTTGATAGGTGAAACGTGTAACACTCACTTAATGTGGCCCCATATTATAAAGCTCAAAGTAGAGAATAGAAGTTTCATAAAAATAACTCATTGTATTGATTGAACGAAAAAAAATGAGAAGGAACTACAATGTGTATTTATAAAAGTGTAATGGAAGCTAAACTATAACAAAAGATGTATGTAGTTGCAACTAACTAACTAATCTCAACCACTACAACTAAGTGTGTGTTTGTATCTTCGTTCAGTTAGACTGAATGTGAATCCAACACTCCCCTTCTTTCTAAGTTTTTGCATTAGAAAGTGGAAAAGCTTCATTCAACTAGTTGTAACGGATTTCCAAACACACTCTAACTAACAACTTGTAATACCTCGGCCATACAAGTTACTGTTGGTGGTAGTAAAAATAGCTATAACCAACTTGAGCATGAATCTTACACAATAAAAGAATCCTCACCAAACATAAGTCAAAATGAATGGTCTCGAGTGAGCTTCTTCATTTTATCTAAAAGGAGTAATTATTAATATAGGAACAAACCCTTCGTTGTCCTTCTTAATAGAATCCAACATATGCTTACCAATAAGTAGATAAACTGCCATTAACTTAATAAACAACTTTAGCTTGAGATCATCCTAGAATACATCAGTCTTAGCTATGTGATCGTAGTCATGGTCCTTATCATGGTGATCATAATTGTTCTCTTCATTTGAAATTAGAGCATGAATTTTAAGCTTCAAAACATTGTCTTGATTAATAACGCGATCAGAACTACCATTAAGATCATCAAGCAGAAAAGGTCAGGTAATGGGGTTGTTTATGGCTAGAGCAGGGACAACAACAATAAGTTGAGATTTGATGGGGGAGGAGAAGAAGTTAATGACGAAGGTGAGAGGAGTGATGGAGTTGTCAATGACTGGAAAACGTGCAGAGGAGAAGCAATAGGTCATTGGATTGTAGAGTGATGGCTGTTCATTGCATACAAATTGGGGGTTCTTGTTCTACTTACTACTAAAGCCATTAAAGTAGTAAAATATGTTTGTAACACATGAGAGCATGGATCAATGTGGCTAATAAAGGTGGGCATCATTGCAGAAGCCATGGCCAAACCTTTAAACCCTTCCAAAGTAAACATACTCTAATATTTCTCCTTTGGATCAAAAATTTTGTACCTAAGTTCTTGAAACATCAAAAAATCAAAAGAATACCTTGGTAAATCTTCAAATGATGAGGTTTAGTATGCGAATTGAGTCTCTAAAATTAACATTCTAGATTGGTTGTAACGAGAACATATCTGGAAAGTGACCTTTTGTACTGATTACAACAAAATTGATATGGAAAGTCTATTGTATAGATTGTATGTTAATGAATTGATGCAGAAAATTTTTTCTAAATTGGTGTCTCGTACAACTGATGTAAAGTAGCTTTTGAAGAGACAAATTATATGATTGTTTCCAATAAAATTACATACTCATCGTTGAAAGAAACTATTACGAATAGATATAACTAATTTAATGTAAAATAAAATATTGAATACAACCAATTAAAAATAATTATTTAGTAGTATTTGTTTTCACCTCATAACATTTATTTCTAGAATGAGAGCCATAAATTAGTTTTCAGAAGTGTTAACAATACATTCTTTAACACACTATTTCTAACATACATTTTACTATTGATTAAAATTTATTGAAAAGTACAAAATTACAAGTGAGATTCATTATATAAGAAGTGAGACTTACAAATTTTTGTAATTTTTAATAAATTTCAAACAATACTAAAAAAAATGTGTTCAAAAAATTATGTTAAAAAATATGTTACTAATATTTCTCATTTAATTTTTGTTCTTTAAATTTACTTTTGTCCCATAACTATGGTTGCCAGGTAGGATTTGTACTAAAAGTATATCGCAGCCTAGCGTAACTCCTAAAGTGTCATGCATGATTATATAAGAAAAAATGTTGCATGTACTTATAATTGAGAACTAACTAAATTATTTGTAAATAAAGTTAATTGAAAAACAAAACAAAATTAAACAAACACTAGCTATGACCAGCAATTTGCCGAAAAACAAAATGCTTGGCAAGTAGCTTTCATTCAAAATGTTAATATTATTCCATGCACACATGAAAACAAAGCCTAAGTGGCTTTGCCTCACATCTTAGTTATTGAAACTTGTTCATTTCTAGTGAGCTTTGGCTTCGGAGGAGTCACATTTGTCATAGCAGAAGGTGGTGTTATCCTCACAACTACACTGAGGAGGATGTGACCGTTTACAGAGGCATGATTTGCAAGCTGAGTGGCAGCTTGTCCCAACATCTGCACAATGGCACTGTGGGGGAATGGATCTTGTGCAATAGCATTCATCACAGCAAGCTGTGGTTGTGGATTTGACATAGTGATCGAAATCACCCTCGGTGAGCAGCTGAGTGATGAAGGAACTTGGATCAAACCGAGCATCCACAGTAGTTGCAGTGAAGCCCATCAGGAAAAGCAGCAAACCTGCCTTCACCAATGTCACCTTCTTCAACTCATCTCTCTCTCTCTCCCTCTGTGCACTACTAGTATCTTCTCTTGTTCTTTTATGTGGTGAAGTGGCAAGCATTTACGTAAAATCTATTTATAGAATGAATGAAGTGCAGGCAGCAGCGCTAAATCTGCGTGGAATACTAAGTTTTTTTTTTTTTTTCCTTCGAATTTTTTCTTTTTCTTTTTAAGAAATATGTATGTGCCATCAATATCTTGTAAGCGGTGCGGATGGAAGAGTTTGGCGTTTGTCATAATAAGCATATCTTAATCTCAGAGATTCTTGAATTATTACTTTGATGACTTTTACTTTATGTTTGGTTAAGGGTAAATAATGAGTAAAGAAATATAGAAGAGAAATATAAGATAAAAATATTAATTTTTTTTCATTTATTCGAGAAGATAAATAAAGAAGATTTTTTTATGAGTCTCGTGTGTAAAAAATACTCCAAAAAATACCATGAAATTCAGGATAAGCACATTGTGTTGCACTTTTTTTTTTGTTTGTGTTGACCATCTGTAATAAAGTTTCTCTTTTCAATTATGTTTTTTGCATCTGTATGATTTGAATTCGAGACTTTGTTTAAGGAATTCAAGTTTAGCATCACTCAGATCAACTACATGTTGGTATGTTGTTTTGCATTTAATTTAAGTTTTAATTTTTTTAAAATTAAATAATTTTTTATAACATAAAATATAATAATAATTTTATGTTAAAAAAATAAAATGGTAAAAAGTTTAAATTTTTTAGTTAAATTTACTTTTTTAATTAATATAAAAAGCTTTCTCATACAATTAATTAATTTATTTCCTCTTATTCAAATACATAGAAAGAATTTTATTTATTTATTTATTTATATATTTAAACTATGCATCCTTTTAATTTATTTCTTTTTTATCTATATCTTTTTTGTCTTTTAGTTATTTTCTCTCTATTACACTTTTAATCTAAATAAAACATTATTTTCATTTGGCTCACACACAAGAATAAAGGACTTACTTTTATTAGGTATGCGTGATGATGAAAATAACGTTACTTTTAACCAGTTACTTCACACTTTTTTTTTGAGTAGACCTAAGGTATCTCTTAATCGAAAATTAAGGACTACTTTCTCGAAATACTGAAATCTATTTAAAGAGCTAACCTCTCTAAACAAATATTTTTTCATACACACAGACCCAGAGATCGAACCCTTGATCACATGCTTAAAAAATAAGGTTATCTGCTAACTATGTCACACTATGTTAGTACCGGTTACTTCACACTTTGCACAACATAATTAAACTTTAACATTTTTTTAAAAAGTTATTAATTACATTAACATTTTAATAAATGTAGTATAAAATTTTTATTTGTTAAAAAAATTTAACAACACTTAAATGTATCATTAATATTATTTCAAAATGTGATTAATATATATACTTTTGTAACTTTTAAAAGATGTTGTTAATTGATTTTTTTAACAATATTTAAAACTGTTAATAATTTACTATTTTGTATCATTTAAAAATGTTAGCTTTTCTTAACATTTAAACATTTTTTTTTTCTGATTCAGGCATTAAAATTAAACTCATTCCAAAGGTTCACAGGCTGGATTAATCCAAATGATATATATATATATATATATATATATATATATATATATATATATATATATGCACACCTGTTAAGATATTTTAGGCCAATAAAAATAGCTTTTTTATTCTAATTTCATTCTACATTCGCTATTAAAAATATAAAGAAATATAGAAATTACATGAAATATAAAAAATTAGCTTAATGATTATATCTTTCAATGGCCACACTATTGTTAATGATCATATCTCTCAAATGGATGACCACAACCAATTTATGATATGTTCATAGACTTCATTAACTAGTAAATTAAAGAACTGTTAACTATATATTAGTGGCCAAATTACAAATAAGCCATCAATAATAACTATCTTTTCCTTAATAATTTCTTATATTCTTCAATGGCTGCATTAGTTTACACTTATGTAAACGCACAAGTTTCCTTTATCAAACCATTTATCCAGCAAATGGTGGGACATGCAGGAAATCAATAACCAACACATGAAATAAAAAGTGGACTTCTTTGTACTTCATACTTTGAGGATAAAAGTATATCTTTAATAATCAATTATGAAACATCACTCTAAATGAGAGGTTTGGTACAAATGTTGATAATTTATTTTAGGACAAAATTTAGATGGAGTTTCATATGCTCTGTTGGTACCATTTTTCAATGAGAATTAGAGTTTTATTTCAGTAATTTGTATAATAAAGGATTCTATTAAATGTCAACGTAGATTACTGAGGTAAAACTCCAATTCTAATTGAAAAACAACACCAACAATATATATATAACTGCATTTAAGTTTTGTGTTTATTTTATTGTATTATCGGATAGTGATATTGCTGCGTAGCAAAACTTTGAAGTTTGGGTGCTGTTCTGGAGATTTATACTCAATTCTTATTCTTTATTTAGCGTTTCTAGTTGACTTAGCGCATCTCCCTAGTTCACAAACTTATCGCATCTCTCTAGTTCATAGGTGAGTTTTTAATGTTAAGAATCGTTCTTACTTGAATTCATTATTGGAGGAAGATAACATAAATGTTACATATAATAACCGTTTTCATATAAGAACCGGTTCTTGCTATTAAAAATTAATTAAGAGGTAACTTGTGAGATCTATTTTAAAATATTATAAATACGTAAGATAATTTGTGACTCATTCTAAATAATTATATCATTGGAGTGAAAATTTGTTAAAATTTTTAAAACTGATGTAACATGGTAGGATTCTTAAAAAAGGCTCAAGGAGCTTTAATGGTGTTCATTAGATGCTGTTACTTGTATATAACAGTTAGTGACTATTGAGAAGTCATTAGTGTCACAACAACAAAACACACATTAGTGTCAACTTTTCATGAAAAGTTAATGCTAATGACTATTTTACCATCGGCTAAGTATCAGCTAAGGCCAATACTAATAGTCAATATTTATGTGGTTGGGTTGGCCAAAAAGATGTCGACATTTAAACCATCACTAAAAAGAGATGACGCTACTCGATGCTATTTTTTTATCATCTTGTTTAGTGCATCCCTTCTCTTCCAATACACACAAAGGCAACACTTTAATCAAATTCCTAAAAGACCTTTTTCCATGTACAAAGCTTTGTTCAAACTTGTTCTTCATGTTTATCAAACTTGCTCAAAATAATGGAGGAAAGTTGGCTTACATGTGTACTGGGTTGCTCTAATTAGTGACGGAAGAAAAAAAATGAGAATCTATCAATTAACTCAGCTATCAATCATTAATTTTTTCCAATCAAATAAACTATCAATTGTATGGTCACTCGCTTAGACCATATACAAAGGATTTGGGTCTCATTTTCAAACACCTAGCAACAGAATTAACAACAATTGAGGAGGCAATAATTGATTGTTAGTGAAAGGGATTTTGGCCTTTCAAAAAAAGATTATTAGTGAAAGGAAAAATAAAGAATGTTTGTTTCATCTAAAAGAAGACTGAATTGCACGTGTCTTTCTCTTTCTTTGTCACAACAGGACTACTGGTTTTGCCGTTTTCGTTTCGTTTTTGATTCCCAATGGCTTGATGCGTTATGCATGTCCAAGCCTTCTTTCTCCCTAATTACCCTAATCATCTCCATTTTTCAATTGGCTTATGACACCACATACACCTTGGTGGTGCACCACTTTGAGATCACTTCAACGAGGGCCTGACTCACCTTCTTCACAGTTTGTAAGCCAGTCTAGGGTTAGCTAGGTTCACGATTAATGACAAGGTGTTGGGTAAAAATGGGTGCTTGATGGTTCAAGAGTTGGCACTACAATAAAAAACACTTTCTAAATCGGTTAAAAAAGGCTTTTTAGATCAGTTCTTGAACTGATTTAGATATAGATTGAAACAACCCTAATTTTGGAAAATGATAAAATGACTATTTTGTCCCTAGAAGGACTAAATAATTGAGGAAACAGATAAAAACAGTTAAAAGTGTCTAAAATTTATTTTTAAGTCATTTATGTGCTTAGAATAATTAATAATAATTTTAGAAATTTTTCAGAAATTTATTAAGACAATTTTTGTGAAATGACCAAAATACCCCTAGTTGACTACGAGAGCAGACCAAAGACTTTTTGACTTCAAAGTATTTTGAAAATTTTATACTAGGTATATTTTAATTATAAAAAATTTATTTGAAAGAAAAATAAAAAAATGTAACACTCTTATCTCAGTTTTTCAACTATTTTTCTGATAATTGACTAGTTAATTCTGAAAAATTGGGAGGAAATTTCAAAATTCTGATTTCCACCATTATGCTCAAAATTTCAAGAGCTATCTAATCGTAATTTTTAATAATTTTTTCGAGTTGGAACCTGGAAAAATTAGAAAATTACAATTTTGTCCATATTTCTCAGTATTAAGAACTGATATGAGAAAAAGATTGACATTAAAATGTCAATTTGAGCTTGAAATCATGTTATATATATTAAAATATGATTTTTAAAATTTTCTGGGAATTTTCTGGAGTTCTTGTGTAAAATGACCATAATGCCCCTAGGTGTCCAATAAGCCAGCCAGTATTGGTTTGACATCTAAAAAAGGTGAAAATTGTAATTTCAATTAATTTATAAGTGAAATATTTAATTTTATAATTTTCATAAAATTTTTGGTATTTATTGAATTAAAATGGATTTATTATGAATTTTTTTAGCTTAAAAATACAAAATAAATAGATAAAATTTGAAATAAATTAAAAAAAATTAAAATTTATTTTTAGAAATTTATTTTTGATTAAAAATAACGTATTTTTCCAGTTTTACATTTAATTTCATTTTTTTGATATTAAAAGTCAATTTTTTTCAAGTTTAGGTGATTTTATCGATACCGGTTAATTTACCCACAAATAAAATTAACATCTAAAAGCTGGACAACTAAGGGAGCACGTCCATAACCTAGGAATATTTGATTCATCACCCTATTTTTGATATGTGTCCCTAAATTAATTAAAAAAAATCAAAAATAAGATTTATGACATAATGGCTTATGTCATCAAAGTGGACACCTAAGCCTTCTCTTCCTCTATAAATACCTCCTATCCTTGGTCATTTTTCACACACCTCTCCCTCTCTCAAGCCACCAAATTCTTAGAGAGATTCTCTCTCTAGAAGAAAATTTCTTTTATTTTGCTTTTATGCTAAAATTTTACTAGTTTTCCAACAACTAGTAAAGTTCTCTTCCTAAGAGCTTTGCCTCAACAATTTCATGCTCTTCATCAACTACCTTAGAGGTAATGGGGGGAGTGAGGATGGTTCTAAATTATTGTCACTTTGCATGTTAGTAGGAAAAGTTTTTCCCTAAACCCGTTTAGGCTTAAGTTTTATTATTGTTATTATTGTTTAATGTTAAACTTTAATTTTTACTAAGTTGTTACACTGCCCAACTTTAATTATTAAATCATGATTACTAAATTGTTACTATGTTCAAATTTAAATTATGAAATTAGATTTGCTAAGCTGTTACTCTGTTCAATTTTAGAAAATTAAAATGTATTTATTTCGTTGTTATTCCACCAAATTTTAGTAATTAACTTATAATTGCTATGTCGTTATTCTGCTAAAATTTTATATGATTACTAAATCGTTATTCTGTTAAAATTTTAGGTATTGTGCAATTTCTGCAATATAAGGCAAAAATATTGATTTTACTGGTACTTAAATGAAATGAGACTAGGGAAACTTCTGTTCGAGAAATTAGGAAGTGATAAATTAGTGAGTAATGTAAAGCAAGTGACATGCAATGGCATGGCACCCTACTAGGGAAGCTACAGTTTGGCACACTGCGGATGAAAGGCAAGACCCATGGTTAGGTCTAGAGGGTGTGGTATCGAGTGGTGAACGTCCTAATGGCCAAGGTAGCGCTCTTGAGCCGAGACAATCACTTAACCAACTTGATAACCCTGACAACTGCTCAGCATCACCAAGATTGGTGAGAATATACCTCTATAAATGGATATCCTAAATTGTTATTTTGTTCCTCAATGATGATGAGGATTGTACCACGAGATGATGTTGAGAGATGTATATGTACTCCCAGTCACTTCCAAGGTTCTATTAAGAACTATTACCCACTAATGGAAAGCATGGATCTATATCGAGTCAAGGATTGTATAACATAGAATAAACTTTAGGTTTCCTTTTTATTGTCAACTGTGTTTTATTTTTATTGTGTTGTAGAATTCCTATCATACATGTAAAAGTGATATTAGAACAAATCACCTCACTCCATTACTTTTTCTTTTATGCATGATTGATCGCGGTTAATGAAGACCCAGCTATTGATGAAGACCTATAAGGCTAGTCTGATAGTTTGTTATTTTATTGGATAGGGTAGACGGACACTGCTTTAACTAGGATCTTTTTGATGTATTGGGAATAAGTAGTAACTATTTTTATGTATATTTCAATCTCCTTGTATTTCATTTATTTTTCTGATTATGAAATCATGATGTACTGCTCCAAGATAAATACATATAGATTTTATTTTTTTATTGTCGTTTTCAAATTCTGTTAAATTTACAAATTTTCTATTATTAAAAGCGGAGAAAAATTTTACTCGCATTTTTAAATAAGTAAATAAGTATGGGTTGTGTTTAATGTGAATGGGTGTCACACAAATGATATAAAAAATAAGGTGATTTTAAATCGAATTTCGAACTTATTTAAAAAAGTTTTTTAAACTCGGTTCACTGGGAACCGAGTTAAAAAGTAATTAAATAGCAATTGTTCTAACTTCCAAGAAATACACGCAGTGGAACTAGGCTTGGCATAAGTAAACATATAAGCAGCAAAGAAAGGCAAATATGAAATAGAATAATCTAATCATTTTCTTTTGCCAACCCTTAATTTAATACACACTAATGTAATTTATCTAACAAGGGGGAAAACAGACCTCTGAAATGATGGAGTAAAATGGAAGCAGCTACAGTAACATTCAAGGAAGCAGTGCCGCTACCATGCAGTTGGATATAAAGTGAAAAGGTCACATATCTCACATTCCTTAGGAGAAAGGCCAGTATCCTACAGAGAGATTAAAAAAAGAGACTATAAGAGTAAAGAGTGGAATTTGAGACTGATGCGAAAAAGAAAGAGGAAGAGAAAGATAGGAACCTCGTTGTCGAGTAAGAATGCGGTGCTTTTATTGAAAGGGTGGCGATTGACTAGGAAAGCATCATTTGTGATCTCAACCCCACAAATATCACAATCTTTGTCTTTGAGGAGTTGTGAGCGTCTTGGAGGGAGTGGAAGTGTCAAAATCGGAGGTGGGAGGAGTAGCCATGGCTACCGAAACAATTGAAATCTCTATGCCCAACAAGGATGAGTTCCTATATGCCAAACGTGGTAGCACTTCAAGAGAGTGTGCCCACGTTGTGCCTCTTTGCCATGTTATGCACCACCACATAGCTCTCCCACCCCATTATTATCAATTCAGGACATGTTTTGCTAGCATGAAATAGATTTAAAAACAACAACTTTTAAATCAGTTGGGGAAGGAACCGATTTAAAAACTACTTTTTAAATCGGTTCAACAAGGAATCAATTTAAAAAGTATGTTTTTAAATAGGTTCAAAGAGAACCGAGTTAAAATGTTGGCCAAATGCAATGTTTTTAAATGGTTTGGCATGAACTGAGTCGTAAAGTTGTAAAAATTTTAAGTTTTTATATTAGTTCTGGTTGAACCGAGTTAAAATGTTGGTTTAAAATTTTGAATCTTACCACGTACATGTTTTTAAATCGGTTCATTTTGAATCGAGTTAAATTCTCGTTCTAAAAAACGTATTTTGTAGTAGTGTGGTGGACTCTGAAGGGAGGTTCTTAGTGGTTCACTGTGAGATTGTTAAGTGGGTTGAAAGAAGAGTCGACCTAGTTGACGCTAATATTAAAAAATATTTTTTTATGAAAATTATTAAGTAGCAACGACCATGGATGATGCAAGTTGAAAATGACAAAATGATAAAAACATTAACAAAAATCAAATTTTTGATGGCTTGGTGTTGGTTGGCCAATGCTAATTGTGTCGGTGTTGAGGTCGATGCTAAATATCTACCTTTATATGTTGTTTTTCTTGTAGTGCATGTAAAGTAGAATTGACATGATTCTAAGAATTTAGTGTCTCATGTTTGATTTGTTCATATTTGGAAGGACAATTGCAAAATGATGAAAGGATACAAATCTATAAATATAATTTTACATAGAAGGTCCAACTTTGCTAAGAACTATAGAAGAATGAGCAAACAAAGTGATCATCAGAACATTGGTGGGTGAAACATGTAACACCCACTTAATGTGACTACACATTATAAAGTTCGAATTAGAGAATATGAGTTTTGTAAAGGTAACTCATTGTGTTGATTGAATGAAAAAGATGATGACTTAAGAAGGAGCTACATGTATTTATAAGAGTGCAATGGAAGCTAAACTATAACAAAATGATGCATGCGGTTACAACTAATTAGCGAACTGTAATACATCATACAAACTACTCGTAGTAGTGGTGGTGAAAACCACCATAACTAGCTTGAGTAAGAATCTTACACATTGAATTTTTTTTCCACCAAATACAGGTCAAAATGGATGGTCTTAAGTCAAGTTAGCTTCTTCATTTTTCTAAGAAGTAATTACTAATATATAAAAAAAATGCATATATTTAAACCAATTATGTTTTCCAAATAGGTAATAAAAATATCAACATTTATGTGGTTATATTTTGTCTGTGCATATGTGGTGCATGCATGCTACGGTGCACCAAATGGGAACGGTACACAAAAAATCTTACCTACGTACCAGGCTGCTACAACAGGTCAATTCTTTTTATTTATGTCCTTTTCTTATTTTTTACAAGTTGGTCATTGTAAATTAAAAATTCTAAACGGTGCAGAGAGTTAAACAATTGCAAGTTAGTTGATTTCACTCTCTATCATACACCTTACACTGTGGGAGATGAACCTCCGCCAAATTGCGACTCTATTTGAGGCATCTAGGAGATGATAATTTCACATTGGTGTGTTTTAGTTTTAACTCTGTATTTGTAATTAATTTTGTTTTGGATAAGCAAAAATTTATTTAAAAAGAGAGACGCCAGCACAAGCCGTGCCGAGACCCTTAGAAATACAAAGACAAATAAGTTCAAATTAATAATTTACTATTGTGATCAAATAAAATAATTTCTCAAGCTTTAATTTGGGTCACCTTATACTCAATTTAAGCTATTTTATTATTAATAATATTTTTAGATTTTCAAAAACAAAAGGCAACAAAATTTGCAGATCTGGATTCTTTTTTTTTTGGTGGCTGTAATGGATTGCCTGGTTGTAAATCATTCAGCTAAAATAAGTTGTTAGCAAATGTTGAGTTTTGCTTTGTATTCTTTCACGGAGGCTAGCATGGGAAAGCCCACCAAGGCTCCGACCGTAGGAAGTAAATTTAGAATCGTTAGATTTACTTCAATTTAAATCAATGGTTAGATTTTTTTTCATTTTTTTTTTTCTCCTTTTCTTTATGGTTAAATTTCAATATCCATAGAAAAAGTGCACCTTTTCTAATTTCCCTCTAGCCAGAAAGAAATCCAAACCGGAAACCAAAAAAATAAAATAAAAATGGCAGGTCTTTTAATAGCATGAAACGAGGATCAAACCCAAAAAAATAAAAATAAAAAAATCCAAAAGTCTTTTGATAAGCAGGGAATTAGATAGAATAGAATATAGAAAGAAACACAAATAGAACGTTATTGGAACGTGGGTCAAAGACATTGCTGAAAGGAGACTATGCTTGACGGTTTTGAAGTGGCAAGAGAGGAGCTTCGATGCGAAGAAGAGCTCGTTGTGGAACTCGCGCTCGCCTTGGTGGGAGGCAGAGTCGGGGCCGAAGCCGCCGTGGCCGAGGCGTGCGAAGAATGAGTTCCTGGCTTGGCAGAGGACAGAGAACGAGAGGCGAAACGGAGTACAATACTGTTATATCATTTGCTGTTTCTTTATCTATCAGAAGCGCTGTCGTGTTGGTGGTGTAAAAGGCCAGAAGGAGGAAGAAGAAAAAGAAAAAGAGGATAGGAGAACTGTGCGGCAGAAAAGGAAAGAGAAGGAGAAGAGGAGGACAGAGAAGAAAAAGAAAGGGACCAAAAAGAAAAAAAAAAGAGAAAAAAAGATTATAAAATTAAAAAAACAAAAAATTCTAACCACTTATTCAAAATTAGGACAATCTAACGGTCTCAACTTCACTTTTCACGATGGGAAACTTAGCCTTGTTTGATAGAGAAAAAAAAAGTAAAAAATAAAATAAAAAATAAGTTAAAAAGTGAGAAATAAATAAGAAATAATTTAAAATTTTAAATTGTTTGGTAAGAAAAAAATAAAAAAAAAGATAAAGAGGCAAATAAAAATAAATAAGAAATAGAGTAAAAATAAATAATAAGACTCACAAAGTTTTTAAATTTTTTTTATATATTTTTACTCAATCGAACCACCTATATTTTTAAAAATTCAATTTTTTTTTCTTCTCCTCTCCTCCATCGTGTTTTTCTTTAATTTTGTTTTATTTCATAAATTAATAGTGACAAATACGGTTAAGATGTCTCATAATGTTTAGAAATATTGCTAAAATACTTCTTGTAAGGCTAGTAGAATTTTACTTTTTACAGCTAGTTTTTGAAAATGGATTAAATTCGATCCATTTCTAATTTTTTAATATAATATCAGAGTTTGTATATCCAATAAATTTAATTAAGTCGAACTTTATATTATATATATATATATATATATATATATATATATATAATCACTACAATGAATTCCTAGACGCCTTAAAATGGAATGGAAAGACAAGAACACAAATCCTTATTGCTTCCCTGGTGTTGTTCCATCCACATGGCTTCTTGTCCCCGAAGACATCCCAATACGTTCCCTGAATCATCATCACGACACTGTGAGGCAAGCGAAGACTCAATGGTTTTGACTATTGCATCTAAGTTTCTTTACGGAGAACATCACAGCGCACGTGCATGAGTATTTATGACATGTTCGGTTGTTAAAATAAACATAAAATAGAAATTAACATTTAAAATTACAATTAAATGGTTGTTGTCAATAAAATTATAAAGGACAACATTTAAATACAGGTTTTTAAGTGTTTTTGGTGATATTTTTCAATCAAAATTAGAGTTTTATGTTAATAATTCATGTAATATAAGGTTACATTAAATGTCAACATAAATTATCAAGATGAAACTCTAATTTAAATTAAAAAATAATACTAAAAGCATATAAGTTTGTTTTGTTTATAAACTCGTCAGTTAGAATAAAGGATTAAGAATAGATACAACTAATTGAATGTAAACAAAATCATCGAGAGTGTAGATCAACTAGTGTGGAGTTGTACTAACTTAACCAGTAGTCTTAAGTTTGAGTCTTTGGTATGTAATTGCGTTAAATACTGAGAAAAAGAATTTTGTCGCCTCCTATAAAAGATACCTGTGGTTTATACCAAAATTGAATGTAAACAAATATGTTTAATATAACCTATTTAAAAATATTTATTTATTATTTGTTTTGATAACATTTATTTATTTCTAGAATCGGCAATAACTAATTCAGTTTTTGTTCTTTAAATTTTCTTTTGTCCCGTTACTACGGTTGCCATGTAGGACTCACGTATAAAATTAATCATTGTACTCAAAATTAGAGAACTAACAAACCTATTATTGCAAAGATAAAGATAACTGAAAAACGAAACAAAATTAAAACAAACACCATGACCAGCAATTTGCTGAAAAGACAAATGCTTGGCCAAGTATTTTTTTTTTTTATTCAAACAGTAATTTATTCCCATGCACACACGAAGACAAAGCCTAAGCGGCTTTGCCTCACATCTTATTTATTGAAACTTGCTCATTTCTAGTGAGCTTTGGCTTCGGAAGGGTTACATTTGTCATAGCAGAAGGCGGTGTTATCCACACAAATACACACCGGAGGATATTTCAACATACAAACGCAATTTTTGCAAGCTGAGTGGCAGGTTTCCCCAAGATCAACACATTGGCACTGAGGAGGGTCTGATTCTGTGCAAAGACAATCATTACAGCATGCTGTGGTTGTGGATTTGACATAGTGATGGAAATCACCCTTGGGCAGCAGCTTAGTCACGAGGGAACTTGGGTCGAACCGAGCATCCACAGTTGCAGTGAAGCCCATGAGGAAAAGCAACAAACCAACCTTCACCAACACCTTCAACTCCATCTCCCTCACTTTCTCTTTTCTGTGCCTAATTCAAATATCTTTCTTTTTTCTTTTATTTCTCGTGATGAGGCAAGTTCTAGGTAGTTCTATTTATAGGAGAACGCTAAATTGTATTTACTAGTATAGACCCGTGCAATGCACGTCTCATACATTCAACGTGTATTTTTTGGTTTAGATAAGCTAGATGTTTCTAATTGAATATCATTCATTCATTCATTCTGGCCTTCAGCGATTGTTGAGGCAGTCGGCAGTTGCCACCAAGCTTCAGTCATCTAAGGTTTTTAATTCTTTAATATTTAAAAAATATTTATAATTTAAGTTATTTTAGAAACATTGTGTAAAAATATATTGTAGTGTTTAAGAAGTCTTGTTATTCATTTAAAAAGTTATAGAAAAAAATTATTTTATATTTACTCTAAATGAGATAATTATAGAGAAGAGAAAGAAGTGTAAATATAATAAATATATGATTTGATAGAAAGAAAAAAAATAAATAAAGAGAATTGATAAATGTTAAAGATGTATTTGCGGTGGAGAGCACATGGTTCATATACCATTACTCCTTTTATTTCCATCCATTCATTTCACGTGCATAAATAAAGGAGTCACTCCTACCACAAAAGAAGTAGACGTGATGTTGAAGGATGGTGTTAGTTTAAACGAGGTGCTTTGTACTTTGCACAACATTTAAAAAATCTTATTAATTACATTTACATTTTAGTAAATGTAATATATAATTTTTGTGTTATTAAAAAAATTTAACAACACTTTAATGCATCATTAATATTGTTTTAAAATGTTATTAACTAATATTTTAATCTATTTATTGTATTCGATGAATATTTATTTTATATAATTAAAATTTATAATAAATAAATATTTTTTGATATATATATATAAATTGTATTATAATTAAAATAAATATTTTTTAATATATATATGTTATATTATAATTAAAATTCATAATAAAAAAATATATTTGATCATATAAATTATATTTTAGAATTATAATAAACAATTTAAATTGTGATATAAGATTATTTTTAACTATTGACAAATTATTTAAAAAATTATTAAAATTTAATTTAAATATAAAGATAAAAGAGAGTAGATTAAAAGATATAAATAGTTAAGAAGATTAAGTATACAAATAGAGATATAAGGAAGATAGTTTGTCATGTTGAGAGAGAAAATTTTCACTTAGTTTTAGGGGTAGCGTATGAAACATGGATGACAAAGTGTACCCAGTGTAACATACCCAAAGCAAGCAAATAATAATAATAGTAATAATATGTGAAATATGATAAGTGAATTAAAGACCTTCTTATATATGTTTGTTATATGAATACTTTGTATAATATAGAACCATACTTTGTATTTGGGGTAAGTAATAGATCAGAGTTAGGATTAGTGAGTACGTAGCACACACACAAGGCCCATTAAAGGCCCAACCCTTCCTAAGTCCCCAAAAGCCCTTCCCACCACACTCACACACACACTTCACTCTAGAAAAGAAAAGGAGAGAATAGAAGAGAAAATAGATGAGTAAGAAGAGGAGGAGAAGGAACAAGTGACACCCACACACTCAATCACTCTTCAAGCTCCTGGTGAGTGCTTCTCATCCATCTTCCTCCCATTAATCCCCCTAGGTCTTGATTTTGTTGTTGATGGATTAGGGCATAAACAACCTTACTCTTGGAAAATTGGGCTTTTGTTGTGATTTTCATGATTCGTTAGTTTATATTAATAGATTTGATGTTTGTAAGCTTAAGGGATCTTTTATACAACAATTATGGTGTTTTGATTTGGTTGGGTAGCCATTAAAGGCCATAGACTGAGCAGAAATCGCAAAATTGCGATTCTGTAGAATCATCACTTTGGGTCAACGAGCTAGATGCTAGCTGAGTGAGCCAAACTTTTTTGCTGAGCGAAAAAAGTCATGGCTGAGTGAGAGAACCTCAAAAGACAGGTTTGGAAGTCTCGTGTAGGCTAGCTAAGCACGAGTAGGTCTCGCTAAGCGAAATTTTAAGTATAGAGAAGGTGTTTTTCCTTCGCTTAGCAAGATTAACTCTAGCTATGCGAGAGGACCTCTACATTATTGTGGATTAGACTTTTTACATAGGTTAAAATTAACTTTTTACATCGGTTCTAATAACGTTATAGATTCAGGCGATGTAGAAATTAAGGACTTTTTAAATCAGTTATTGAACCGATGTAAAAAAAGTTTTTTATATCAGTTATTTTTTAATCAATGTAAAAAGTTATATTTTTACATTGGTTATACTTATAACTGTAACATTGTTTTTTCTTATTGTTTGATTTAGTAGTTTAATAACTAAAAGTGGAAATATAATATGTAATATTGGTGATTAAAATGAATAAATAAGTTGTTGTTGTATGGATGTTGTTTTATATTGGTTGTTTTGGAATTCTTGTCTGAATTTAGGGAACTGGTGGAAAATGTTCTTGAGCTGACGTGAGAATGTTATTTATGTTTTTATGGTTGTTGAGAGAAACAACAAGTGTTGGGCCAGTTGTGAGTATTGGGGAGTGAGTAGACGGACCATGGACTTTAGTGGGCCCAAAGCCCTTGTGAGGCCCAAGAAGGTTTTAAGTCACTAAAACCCATTCTCTCCCATTTCTCTTCCCTTACTCTCTCTCAAACTTTCTCATTCTCTCAATCTCTTTCAAACCACCAAGAGTGTAGCAAGATTTCAAGCCTTAACCTCGTGCTCTTGTGTTGAGGAGGACGGATAGGCTCAAGAGCTTGTGTTCCCCACATTCCCCTCTTCCCCAAATTTCAGATTCATAAGCTACAAGAGGTAAGGGAAGCTTACATTAGTTGAATACTTGTTATATGAATGTAGTAGTATGCATATGTTGTTGTGGATTGGGCTGAAATGTGGGATTTGGTTGAGTTTTGGTTGAAATATGTTGAAAATGGGTTTCCTGATTTTCGTGGTTGATTCTCGTTAAGGTGTTATATGGATTGTTATACCTATTGAGTATGTTGTTGAGAATTGTGGCATGCTGTCGTTCGACCCATGTGGGGTTGATTTGGGGTGAGAGTGAGTAAAAAAATTGGATTTTAGGGGTTTTTCAAAGAGAGTTCTGTCTTTGCTGTTTAATAGTTGCTGAGTGACTGTGGCTTTCGCTGAGCGAGAATGCCCACTGGGAGTGGAGTGAGGATGTCGAGGTTGAGGATTCGTTGAGCGACCCATCACATCGTTGAGCGAGTGTTCTTGAATCATGGTGATGGCTGTAGTGCAAGAGGAATTCTTTGAGCAAAATTTTGTTCGCTAAGTGAGTGTTCATGGAAATCTAGAAATTTTCAAGAAGAATGGCTCACTAAGCTAGTACGTGGCTCCTTGAGCGAATGTGGACATTCCATAATGCTTGGAAGTAATTTGCTAAGCAAGTATTGAGCTCGCCAAGCAAATTGGGGCCCTAGAATGTTGTTGCTTTTTGTTAAGTGAGTCGATGGGCAAACATCATGCTCGCTAAGCGAAGAATGTGTGCAGATTCTGGCTACTATCTGGAGTGGCTTGCCACTGAGCAAGTAGGTGACTCGCTGAGCGAGATGTAGTCGATAAAAATTTGGAGAAAGTCCCTAGAAGAAACTAGTTGAGTGACCCCAGTTGTCGCTGAGCGAGAGACTCTAGAGATAGTATATTCGTTGAGCGAGACTCATGATCGTTAAGCGAGAACCTTCACAGGGGGAAAATCGGTCCTCTATAAGAAAGGTCTTCGTTGAGCAAGCATATGGGTCGCTGAGTGAATGGAGTGTGCTGTTGTTGATCAATTTTGATATAGTGTAGTTGTGTGAATCAAGGTTGAGAAGGACTCCTAGTGTGAGTCCAATGTAAGAATTACTAAGAATGTGGGAGGAATGGCATGTTGCTTGGATAAGATCTCCACTTGTCATAAATGTTGTTGCTTAGGTTTTACTTATACTATGTGGGCTGTTTGGATAAGGCCTGGAGTGGCAGGTTGCTTGGATAGGACCTCCACTTGTTGTGAATAAAGTTGTGGTGTGTAAAGTTTCTCTTGAGGTATGAGCTGCTTAGATAGGGTCTTACCTATTAACCATGCTTGGGGCTAGTTTGGGCTTGCATGGTGTTGGTAGTGGTTGTGGACCACGTGTGGTACTGGTCAAGCCCACGTGGTGTTGTGTTGCTGTTGTTGTGTTGCTACACACACACACACACACACACACACACATATGTTGACTTGTTGTTGTTGAGTGGGTGTGGTGTTATGATACATGTATTTCATGTATAAGTCATTGGCTGAGGCTATGTGATGGGCCTCATGTCGTAGTGCGGGCAGGCACATAAGTTGGATGGTTGATAAGAGCTACGGTTCAAACGAGGCTCCAACCTAGTGTTTGGATGAGACGTGGGGTCTTAAAGATGGGTCTTTGGGGATGAGTGGATGGGCGATCCCACAAGCGGCCAAGGTAATGCAAACCTTGAATCGCGGTGAGCCACCACCCACATACATTTATCTCGACATACCACTAAGCTTAATCTACAGATTAAAGTTTGGCAATCCTTGAATGGTACTTGGATAGGCCATGGTAAGGGGTGAGACCTAGCTAATCTCTCGAAATGTTGTGAATCTCTCAAGAGTCGTGTCATCATGCATTGACATTGTTGTTGTGGAATTGTTGTAATGTGGAGTTCTGAGTTGAGAATCCCTTGCTGTATGAATGTATGTCGTATATACATGTGTGTGGACATTGAGAACTCTTGATATATGATGGTGTGCGGTATGCTTATGATTGAATGTTGAGAATTGTTGATGAATTCCTTAATCATATGATATATCGTTGTTTTTGTAAGCTTTGTTAGAACCAAAGACGTAGAAGCGTCTAAACCCTCAAAGTTTTGCAGATAACAAACTTATAAATGTTCAAGTTTTTGCCAAAGGACTAACCTTGTCACAGCAAAAAAAGATTTTCTTTGTGGACCGTCTAGTTGATGTGTTAAAGAAGACCGTCTAGTAGACATGTTAAAGAAGACCGTCCAGAAGACTCGCTATAAAAGGACCGTCTAGTGAACTACTTAAGATAACCATCCGAAGAACAAATTCAAAAATCTAATGCAAATTTCCAACGACAAATATTCAAACGGCTAAGTTTTATTGGAACATCCAATTTACTTATGATAGTTTTCCTTGAAACTAACACATTACCACTCTTATGATCTAACGTTCAAATTGTTTGAAGCATTAAATGTAATCAGATTCTTTCTAGTGCAAAGGCGCAGCAAAATAGATAAAGCAAGTCAACTTATCAAACTGCCATGCCGAATGAAGAATGTTTAGAAAAGCAAATCGCCAGTACAGTCCTACGCTTTCCTCTTTAGTGCAAGTCTAAAAGTTGCCACCCTGATATTTCCGAAAGCATAGTTTACACATCCCTCCTTGTATAATGAAGTCAAAGTCTTCTACAACGGATCTTTTCCCTGAAGATTATATATATGCACCAAGGAAGAATGAAATATACACGTGCCTTGTGTAAAAATTCTTAGCGAACAAAAAAAAAATTTCTGTACATTTGATAGAAGCGTCTAATGGACGACAACAAAAATCTTGTAAAGATTTTTAGAGTGTTTTAAGCTTTATCTTTCAAATCCTTACTATGTGAGTTGATATCCTTGTAAAAATACTTGTCTGTGTTGTGAAAGCCTGGAGAGGCTTAGTGAAAAAGAATACTTGGGTTGAGTAATCTAGGGTGATTGCTGTGTAAAGCCTGAAGAGACCGCGAACAATACTTGTAACCTAAGGTTGGTTAGTAAACACCTTCTGAGTAAAAGGATTGGACGTAGCTCAAGTTGAGTGAACCAGTATAAAAACTTTCTGTGTTATCCTTCTCTCTATCCCTAAGCTTGAAAATGTTTTTCATACTTATTTACTTGTTTCGAAAGATTTTAAACGCACAATTCAATCCCCCCCTTCTTGTGCACTTTTTCTATTTCAATTGGTATCAGAGCTCGGCCTCTTGGGGTTGAGCATCTTACCCCGAGGGACATGTCGTTCACAGATCACCCCTCTTTAAAGGTCAAAACTACGATTATTGGAAGCAAAGAATGATAGCAATCTTTGATGCATGTCACATAGACATGTGGGACATAGTAGAAACTGACGATTATCTGTCCCTTGACCAAGATGGAATGGAGCTACCAAGAAGTCAATGGACAAAAACTCACAAGCAGGGGTATCTTCTAAACTCAAAAGCTAGAAATTCTATGATGTGCGCCTTATCTAAATATGAATATGAAAAGGTGCACAGTTTAAAAAGTGCTAAGAAAATGTGGGACACCCTTGCTCTTGCCTACCAGGGGACGTCACAAGTAAAGAGGTCCAAGCTGAGCTTACTAGTAAGACAATATGAACTCTTTACTATGGAAGAAAATGAAATAATCGAACTCATGTTTGGTAGATTTCAGACCATAATAAATAACCTGGGATCTTTAGGCAAAACCTATGATAATTATGATCACATTGACAAAATCTTGAGAAGTTTGCCTAGGTAATGGAGACCGCAGATTACAGCTTTAAGAGCTTTCAAGGATCTAACAGCACTCTCAATGGAAGAGTTACTTGGAACTCTTAAAGTCCATGAACTGGAACTGAAGCAAGACAAAGGATAAAAGAAAAAGTCCATCGCCCTAAGCGTCCAGCGTCCATCCAGAGGATCATCGTCCAAAGCATTAAACGTAGAAGAATCCTCCAAGGAAGAGTCCAAAAAGGATGACTCTGATGAAGATGAGATATCCTTCATCTCTAGAAAAATATTGGCTATGTGGAGGAAGAAAGGAGGATTTAGAGCCAAAAACTTCACAAAGAAGTTTAACAAGGCACCAAAAGAAAAGAGTCCTTCAGTTTGTTATGAATGTAAAAAGCCTAGACATTTTAGGGCTGAATGTCCCAGTCTACAGAAGGACAAAAAGAAGACGTTCTTCAAGAAAAAGGGTCTCATGGCTACCTGGGAAGACATGGACCTATCTTCATCAGAAGACGAAGGAGAAGAAGAAGCCAACCTATGTCTCATGGCGGAGACCAGCTTTGATAGCTCAAACAATGAGTAAGACGAAGAGATAAACTTCAATGACTTAATCCTTTTACAAGAAGCCTATAATGATTTGCTTGCTAATTCCTCAACTCTCTCAATAGGGTATAAAGAACTAAAAAGGAAAATTTCTAAAATAACAAAGAAATTCAATTTGCTCAAAGAAGAGCACAAAGAAATTTTAAAAGAAAATGAGCTGTTAAAAACAAAGAACATTTCAGAAGAGACACCTTCTCATGAAGTCTTAAAACTTCAAAAAGAAGCTACTCATCTAAAAGAAAGTTTGTCCAAATTTGTCAACGGAACAGAGAACCTAAATAAGATTCTATCTTATAGAAGAAGTCCTCATGACAAATCTGGACTTGGTTTTGTTAAAGAAAATTATAAACCTAGTAAAAACATAAACTTCTGTAAAATATGTGGAAAGAATAGACATAAATCAACAAAATGTAGACATCGTCCAACGAAGAAGGCGTCCAATGCCTTCAGAACTAATAGAAAAGGACCCAAGTCCATTTGGGTACCTAAGTCTATGATCATCTTTGTTGCAGATTTGCTTGACAACCGAAAGAAAACCACAGTCATGGTACCTAGATAGTGGTTGCTCATGACACATGATGAGAGAAATGTGTATGTTCCAAAGCCTACAACCCAAGAATGGTGGATGGGTCACCTTTGGAGGAAACCAGAAGGGAAAAATCACAAGAATAGGAACAATCAGTAAGCACTCCTTCCCCTCCATTGAAAATGTTTTATATGTTGAAAGACTCAGACACAATTTACTGAGCATAAGTCAATTATGTGACAGTGGACACAATGTCTCCTTTGACAAAGAAAAATGTATTGTCAGGAATTTAGATGGATCCATATTATTCACTGCTAAAAGGCAAAGCAATTTTTATAAGATTGATCTTAATGACCTCACAAATCAAAATGTATCGTGTCTAGTATCCATCAAAGAGAATCAATGGACTTGGCATAAGAAGCTTGGACGTGCAAGCTTGAGACTAATCTCAAAGCTAAATAAGCATAACCTCGTAAGAGGACTTCCACATCTTGCTTACAAGTCTGATGTTCTCTGTGATGCATGTCAAAAAGAGAAACAAGTAAAAAGCTCTTTTGAATCAAAAAATATTGTTTCCAAAACTAGACCTCTTGAGCTACTACATATTGACTTATTTGGTCCAACTAGAACAGCCTCCCTTAGCGGAAAACGATATGGACTAGCGTAGTGGACGACTACTCTAGATGGACATGAGTTATGTTCTTAAAACACAAGGATGAGTCTTATAAGATCTTTTCAATCTTTTGCAAAAGAATTCAAAATGAAAAAGGTGTTTGCATAGCTTTAATCAGAAGTGATCATGGAGGGGAGTTCGAAAACGAAAGTTTTCAAGGGTTTTGTGAGGAGAACGGAATTCTCCACAACTTCTCTGTACCACGAACACCACAACAAAATGGTGTGATAGAGAGAAAGAACAGGTCATTGCAAGAAATGGCTAGAACCATGCTAAATGATAACTCCACTCCTAAGCACTTCTAGGCTGAAACAGTAAACACTACATGTTATTTACAAAATAGAATCTATATAAGACCTATTTTGAAAAAGACTCCTTATGAATTGTGGAAAGGACGAATGCCCAACATATATCTTCATCCCTTTGGATGTCAATGTTTCATCTTAAACACTAATGCCAATCTTGGAAAGTTTGATTCTAAGTGTGATAATGGAATATTGTTAGGCTATTCCGAAACATCCAAGGCCTATAGAGTTTACAACTCTAGAACCTTACTAGTTGAAGAAGCCATCCATGTTAATTTCAATGACAATAAGCTTGAGAAAGAAATATCAGAGCTAGACGATTCATTTGCAGATATGAAGCTAGAAGATGCCAGACCTTCAGCGTCGAGAGATCAGATGGACGATCCAAAAATAGAAGAAAAGGAACCAACTGGACGTTCTTGGCACATGAGGACATATCATCTAGATAATCAAATTCTTGGAAACGTTCAAGATCATGTCAAGACGAGATCAACCTTCAAGGAGTAAGCTCAAACTGCTTTGATTTCTCAACTGGAACCAAAAGCAGTGGACGAAGCTCTCTTGGACAATGGTTGGATTAGCGCCATGAAGGACGAACTTAGTCAATTCAAACAAAATAATGTTTGGATGTTGGTTCCTGCACCTAAGGACAAGTCTATCATTGGAACAAAGTGGGTGTTCCGCAATAAGCTAGATGAAGCTGGCAAAGTGGTAAGAAATAAAGCGAGACTTGTAGCTCAAGGCTACTTTCAACAAGAAGGTATAGACTTTACCGAAACCTTTGCATCAATAGCTAGATTAGAAGCCATTTGCATCTTACTTTCATTTGCTGCTCATAGTAATATGAAGCTTTATCAAATGGACGTAAAAAGTGCATTCTTAAATGGCATAATAAACGAGGAAGTCCATGTGAAACAACCTCCTAGCTTTGAGTGTGATACTTTTCCAAAATATGTTTTCAAAATCAAAAAGGCTTTGTATGGACTTAAACAAGCTCCAAGAGCTTGGTATGAAAAGCTAAGTTCTTTTCTTTTACAAAATGGTTTTACTAGAGGAAAAGTAGACATCACTCTATTTCGCAAAGACGTCAAATCACACTTTATTATTGTACAAATATACATAGACGATATTATATTCGGTGCTACTAATGACGCTTTATGTAAGGATTTTTCTAAAATTATGACAGCAGAATTCGAGATGAGTATGATGGGAGAACTAAAATTCTTCCTAAGACTGCAAGTAAAGCAGATTGCAAATGGTATATTCATACATCAAACAAAATATGTTAACGAACTTCTTAAGAAGTACAAGATGGACGGTGCCAAGGAAATGAGTACACCTATGCATCCATCGTCAATACTCAGCCTGGACAACGCGTCTAAAAAGGTAGAGCAAACTACATACCGAGGTATGATTGGGTCTCTCTTATATCTCACAGCGTCCAGACCTGACATTATGTTTAGTGTATGCTTATGTGCCCATTTTCAGTCTGACCCTAGAGAAACTCATCTAACAGCAGTAAAAAGAATATTTAGATACTTAAAAAGAACCACTAATCTTGGTTTATGTTTTAAGTCAAACAAAGATTACAGGTTAATTGGATTCTATGATGTTGACTATGCTGGAGACAGAATAGAACGCAAAAGCACCAGTGGAGGATGTCACCTCATTGGTGGGAATTTAGTCTCTTGGACGAGCAAAAGACAAGGAACGATTGCCCTATCCACAACATAAGCATAATATATCTCAGCCGCGTCTTGTTGCCCACAAATTTTATGGATCAAGCATCAGTTAGAAGATTACAGTATCTACGAGAGTAACATCCCTATCTTTTGTGATAATACTGCTGTTATAAATCTGACTAAAAATCTTATTTTGCATTCTCGGGCAAAGCACATTGAAATAAAACATCATTTTATAAAAGATTATGTTCAGAAGGGAGTTGTCGATATTCAGTTTATTAACACTGAAAATCAATTGGCCAACATATTTACAAAACCCCTTCCTGAAGATAAACTCATCCATATTCGAGAGCTTCTTGGTATGGAATTTATAAATGAATAGTTTATTCAACATGCCTTGATCGTCCAAAGATGTGTGTTGTAGTGTCCAATATTTCATCGTCCACTTGCATAGCTTTTCGCATTCCATAACAACTTACATTTATGTGTGCATAAAAAATCCTTATCCGTACTTAATTATGTTTTCTCTGAAAATGATTTGAAATAAATGCCTTATTTCAGTCTGAGTCACTCATGCGCCGTATAACCGACCTTGAGAAATGTAAGCGCCTGACCTAACATTTATTACACATCACCTCTCTCTTCGAAATTGAAAGAATCGCCAAAAGCAAAACTCTTCGATTTCTTCATATACACTCAAACCTAAACCAAACACTTACTTCTTCTTAAATCCACCTGAACTCTCTCTCTCTCGAAACCTCTTAAACCCTAACAATCTTTCAAGCTCTCAAATATGGCAACCGAAAAGGCTGGTCTTGGTGCAAAGGCCGTGTCTTGTGTGGAGAGCCTATACAAGGTTGTTGTTCTTATCGAAAGCCATTTCGATATCCAAGCTCTGGAAGACATGGGTGTAAATGTAAAGGACAACTTGCTCAGATGTGGAATTCTCAACTACTTCCACTTGAACGAGATCATATACCCAGAACTCATCCGACAGTTCTAGAACTCTGCTGATTTCTCAAATAAATATATATGTATGTGTGTATACATATTTGTATGTATATATGTACACACATATATATGTATGTATGTATATATGTGTGTATATATGTGTGTGTGTGTATATATATATATATATATAATATTAATGGTAATGTGTAGCCCTTACATGACATTTGTGCTATACTTAAAAATGTAGAGTGATTTTTTTATTCAAATACATCATGAGTAGTATATACAAAAATATTTAAAACAAAATTACAAATTTCCTAAAGATAGCCATATGAAATAACAATAAATTCTACTTGGAAAGGAATAGACTAGCAAAGGATTGCCACAAAACATAATGTGGGTCAAGCTTCTGTTATGCCACACTAATGTTGATTGCTATTGTTTAATGTGGTGGGAGGAAGCACACAACAAACACCAGACAAAAGGAAAAGAAAAATTGCACACAGGTACAACAACAAGGAGGTAAGTATCTACTTAAGGCATCACATGATAGCGAAACATATAATGAGACCTAATCTAGCAAATAATTATAACAAAAATAATCAATTTAGACAAATATAATAAATTACAGACAACAATCAAATGCAATGGATGAATGCACAAATATTGAATTATCTCCATAAAGAACTTTTCAACAATAGGGTAGCAAGATTAGGAGTCTATACTTTACTGACCTTTGACATGCAAATCAATATTCACCAATAGTAAATGTGTTAATAGTTCCACTAACCTTTGGCATGCGAATCAATATTCATTAGCAATAAGTATTCATAGGTAAGTGCCAATACACTACATTAATCATGGATAAATTGTAGTGATTTATCAGGAATATTAGTGCGTAAATTTCTTTAACCACAACTCAGATGAATGTTAGTGCCATAAATTATAGTGATGATGTGCACCAAATGACCTCACGATTTTCTTAGTTTCCACTACAAGATTTGCACCCCATTACAGGGTGTAGTTACTTTAGGACACTAAGTCCAACAACAATTATATGATTAAAGTCAGTTTTATTGAAGTTAATATCATTCCAGAATTTCAACAAAGGATCTCAATTTCCCTAAAGTGCTTCTGATACACACTAAGGTACAATGCAAGGAGAACAATACAGGACAAATGCTCAAATTATAAGACAACTTTTTATCATATGCATTGTTTGGTGGATAATGAACAACACAAAGAAAATAATGTGAAATTAACTGCAATACCCTTTTTAATATTAAATATCTAAATACGTGACAATGATGGTGATGGTGGTGGCGGCAACAATGGTGGGGTGATGACAGTGGCGGCAACGACGATGGTGGCAGTAGTGGCGATGGTAGGTGGTGGTGGCGATGATGATGGAAGTGGTAGCAATGATGATGACGGTGGTGGTGGTAGCGGTGACGACAATGACAAAAGTGGTGGTGGCAGCATTGATGATGATGGGGGATATAAACAATATAATTATTAAATGATAAATAAAAATAAGTATTTTTGTCTTTTGAGTACTTTGTACTTAGGACAAAAGTTGTCTCATGATTTATTGAGTAACAAAAAAGTGCGTTTTTATCCTGTCCATCTTCCTTCCTTTTTGAATTGTCCCATTATCTTTTTTAAAATCAAACAAGGTATAATGACACTTGTGTTGTCCAGTCCCTTATTTTATAGCAAATCACATGGACCCTTAATTACAAATATCCAAGTTGCCAATTGTAGGCTTCATTATAAATCCTCTTAACCAAAGGTTAAAATCCAATATTTTCACTCGATGTCAACTCTAATGTAAAAGACTGACCACCGTGAACATGACGGTATGACTAACTCATCAATCAAAATCAATCCATTCTTAATCACTCATAGCAATAATAAACAATCAAGTCAATTTATAGGAAAATTTCACATGTATCCTCTCCTCTCTCCTCACTTTCACTCACCCTTTAAGAATTAGACTTCTCAATTTTATTCACAGCTTATTAAATTTTATGATAAAGCTTCATCCTAACTAAATAGTTTCAATCTTATTCTCCTTTTTAAAGTTTTGTGGAGAAATTCACATTACACTCCATTCCACTTATTTTGTTTCATTAAAAGAATTAGAAGTGAATTAATCCTTATTAATTATCATCGTTATTATTATTATTATTATTATTATGAGTAGTATTAACATCGTTATTATTTGGTAATTATTATAGTTACAGTTTGTAGTTATTTTTTCATTTATCTAAGTTCGAGAATTACGGAAGATCACCGTTATTTTCATCATTCTTGATACTCTCTGAATCTTCATTCTATTTATTTAAATGTCCCTTTTTGCTTTCATGATAAAGCTTATAGTACTTCTCTGAAAAAAAAATTCATAATAAAAAAATGTTTTATTTATTATCTTAATAACATTATTAACTTTGTTTACATTATCAACATAATGATTTATCATTATTATTATTGTTGTTTTTATTATTTTTATTATTGTACTTATTAATTACCATTATGTTTTTAGGACAATAGTCCTAAAACAAAACGCAGTTGGCAACTAGCTATCAAGTCTTCTAAACTTTTACTGTATGGTTATTAAGTTTTATGAAATCAAGGTTTTTGTAAGCCCAACACATCGGCTACACTTAAAAAACATAGAAAAAGCAAATTACTAAGTTGTACACATGACTACGGGTCTTCAAAAATGGCCCAAGGACCCCAATTCGGTCCTTATCCGGCACAAGCCTCACCACACAGTCCAGCACTTGCAAAAAAGAAAGCCTTATCCCTTCTTGCTGCACCACGAAAGCTTCATTCCATGTAAATCCCGTCCAGCTTCAGACCAAATTATATAATGCTACCCACACCCATCTTCAACACCCCCCAAGTAATATCCTCACCTTTGCATAGCCCCCCAAAGCACGACTTCTCACAGTGCAAGGGGAGAAAAAATAGGTTGTTTGATTGATTGGATGTGTCCCATGTTTAAAGTACAAAGACCTATTTATATTGTGAGACTAGAAAACATTCATTCAGCTATGTTTTCTATATAATAACTGCCTAAACTGCGGTTTGAACAATCATTCAGCTTATTTCCTGTGTATTCGGTAAATCCTAGCCATTGATTCGGTTGACTGAGGCTCCATTTGGCTGATCGTGGTGGGTCCACTTGACCTGAAAGTGGCTGTAGATTTTCTGGATTCTTGGGCATGATCTTGTATTATCCACTTTTCTGGAAATGGCTTTTAACCACCACCTTTACCCATTGGAATTTTGCTACTAACTTCCTCCTATCTTTTAGGAAATATGAATCAAGCTATTTTGACCGAGTCCAATATCTTTTTCCCATGAAATCGAGAAAAATCTTATCACCTCAAGCAATCCTAGATTATTCTCACAACCTATCCTTCAGTAAGGTTAGCTAATCATCCCAAACATCTACCTCAGCATACTTAATTGAAGGTGTTCCAACATCAAGGCTAGCCTAATTACTTCCTCACTATATCCTCACTCAGCTAGCACTTGCCTATACCAAGGTCGTCCCGCATTAACACTCTGAACAATTACCTTTTCCACCTAGCCGAAGTCTTTTAATTTTAAGTGCCAACAATAATTTATATATGTTTGTATATATTCACGTCATACCAATAGAAATTTAGGTAGACTTGTTAAATTGAACCTATTGAAACTTAATTGATTTATACTAAAATCTTGCATATCTTGCAATTGCACATTGCTATTTAATTTCTGCCGAAAAATGAAGTTCAACAACAAATTCTCCCTCGTAAATTTTGCTAGTATCATTACGTACTCAAACGTAATTAATAATGTTCATGTCATGATGGCATTGGCACTATCTGGAAAGTTAGTCGGGATATATAGCTGATACAGTTTATACATTAACCACCTCTAATTATCAAATTGAACCAATCCATTAAAAATTACAGATATTTATCTGTTCAAACGGCTAAAGGAATTCAGTCTAATGTTCTCATACAACACAACCAAAGTTTATGGATGATCCTTATTGCTGTCCAATCTCTCCATTTGATTTTCTTGAGACTTTTTCTTTGATCCAAAAATATACTCTTTCACAGTGCTCTTTGCTGAAAGCAGTCCTTTCTTAATCTGTAATTAGGAAATTGAACATTAGATACTAGTGAAATAGATCAGAAGAAAAGGCTATTTCCCATAGCATTCAATTAAATCACCATAGGGAAAAGAGAAAAGAAACATAATTAATCAGAATCAAAATTATATAGAATCCACCTTTTTTTTTTCATCCATGTCAATTTTTTATAGGAGAAAAGAGAAAAAAGGAGGGGATTAAATTATGAAAGGTTGTTTGCACTAGTTGAGGTGTCACTTTTTTGGCGATTTGGATCACAAAAATTATAGAAAGAAATAAAATAACTGGCTGGTAACCATGAGTTTGTGGATGGATTCTCCGAATGATGGAAAGCAAGAAAACTGCAATAAGAAAGCCATTTGCGTTAGCTTTTGCGTTCTTCTTGCCCATGTTCAGAACACCGCCCCTTCCCCCCCTTTTTTTTTCCTTAACCCTTACTAAATAACAATTTTGAAAGTAGTAATTGTAATACCAAGTAACAAATGCAAAAACTGAGATAGCTTTTAAGGGGTCTGGATGATCCAAGCATAATTATCCTTTTATATTTAGAGTAGACATTCATCATAGGTTTGGTTGAAATTAAGTTTGAGTAAAACTCTCCACAAAATGAATGCTACAAAATTTGTTAAGGACACTATTAGCACTAGAAACAAAGCTAAAGTAGTCCTTGCATGAACTCATTAACTCAACAAAGCAACCATTTAGACACTATTGCCACTAAAGAACTAGCAATAGCTGTAGAGTTCACAGCTTGTAAGCTGTTCAACAAGTTTCACTCAATTTTGCTACAGAAGGTGGGATACAAATATGAGGAAATTGAACTAAAGAGGTTCTATATAGAATCTTCCTAATAGTAAAGGATACTAATAGCCAAAGGAAATTGACAATCATGGAGGATAATAATTCTAAATTGGAAGCATAAATTTTATGAATTATGACTAAACGTGTTTGGATGTGCATTAGGTTCTTTTCCAAAATCACGTTTTCCCATTTAATATAAAAGATTCTTTTGTTAGCTTCTAATTTTGACAGTCATGTTTTTGACCTTCGGACACAAAACTAGATTAAACAAGCGATGATAAAGAAAACAGAGGGGGCATAAAAACAAGTTGGGATGGTAAAAGTTAAATGATATTACCATAGAAATGTTAATAACACATTTTTTAATATACTGTTTTGAATACATTATTTTGTTATTGACAAAAAAAATTATAAAATTTGTGGTGTTTACTTCTTATTTATATGAGACTATAATTTTATAACTTTTAATAAATTTTAATCACCCATAAAGCATATATTAGAAAAAAAATATTAAAAAATATGCTACTAATACTTCTCTATCAAAAATAAAATATTCACTTTGAAATTTAAAATCAAACAATTTCATGGCCTTAATCTCTGTTGGGTAGCCCAAAAAAAAAAGAATAAATAAGAATAAATCAAACCCATTTCTACAAAGGTTCTAAATTTGTGAAAACTGACGAATGAACATGAGAGAGAGAGAGACTTACAGGGTCTAGAACAGTAGGTTCGGGACCATAATCAGCAGTTAAGAGAAAATATGAAGCAGTTATAGTTGCTACCATGGTTACTTTTCTAACCACCCTGTCCGCTTGAGGATTCATCTTACGTTTCTAGCTCTCTCTGTTCATGCAGGAGTGTTTATGAAGGATTCGGTTTTAAGTTATCTTGTAGAAGCTGGCAGTCAGCAGTTTAGAAGGTTATCGAAGAATCAGGTTTTTTCTGTAATTTTTTATTCATTGGGGAATTATAAGAGGATAAATATGAAATTATCATAATTCATGTAATTGCCGCTTTGTGAACTACGGATAAATTTAATATAGTAAATTTTTAAAATACTTTTTATAATTTATTTTTTCTTTATTTTCTTCATTATATCATTTATATTAATTTATACTTCTCTCGTCACTTTTTATCTCCCTTAATTTAAAAGAATTGTTATGAAAAAATGACTCTCTTGTGCTATCCGGGACAGGGGGATAACTTTTAAAATTGAATACATCAAGTAAGATTATTCAAAAAAAAATAAATAAAAAGAGAGGACTATATATATATATATATATATAATGAAACTATAAATACCGAAAAACTGTTTCTTTTATATTATTATTATTATTATTATTACGAGTTTAATGGTTATGTATTGTCAATGTAAAAAGTTTTACATCGTCATCTAATCATAAATTACCATTAATATGACTTTTAAAGTATTTATTATAAAAGTCAACAAACTTTCAATAAATAAAAGTTTATGATTGGATGATAATGTAAAACTATTTTATACTGACAGTATATGACTATTAAACTCTATTATTATTATTATTATTATTATTATGGATTGGGCTTGGGCCCAATCTATATTACACCTCTTTCAAGCTCAAATAGTATAAAAAGTCTAAAGATATGGACAAATTACCAAGGTCAACAACGTAGTAAGATATATTTCCTACGTACACAAGTAGCAAACAATATCTTAGTTAGGAGTCGAGTTATTCTACATCCTTGCCAAAACAAAATATTACTAACTACAATGGGTCTTGGGCCCTATGTCAGGAATCTTACCCCAGATCTAATGCCTATATATTACTATTGTTATTGTAGCATGTACCAAGGTTGTCAAACTCGAGAATTTACGTAAACTCGTAAAGGCTCCGTAAACTCAACTCGAAAACTTGTAAGAGTTTACTTAATATATAAAAATATATTCAAACACGGAAACACCTATAAATAACATAATAATTCAACATTTCAACTCCATAATTAAGCATAATAGCAAACTATAATAATAAAGTAAGTATGCAACAAAGTTTAGAAGTACATTACTATTACATAACATAAAAAAACTACACCAAATCATGCATAAATTCATACAAAACATAAGTCTTAACATGATAGCATTTAAAAAACTAAAAAAGGACTAATGTCTTTAAATCTCCATATCCAATCCTCTAATAACATTATCTCCAAGATCACCATCTCCATCATCATCAAGCTCTTCCTCAGATGAAGAATGCTCATCAGCAACATTGGCATCCAAAACCAAATTATCAAGATCAAAAGCATCCAAAGTTAGATCACTTGAACTTCCTCCAACAAATTCAACATTGGTAACATCACCTTCAACTTAAGGTTGCTCAACCGGAACATTGTCTTCATGAACATTATCACCCTCTTCCGCTATCCATTCATCATCAAATTCAATATCATCAAAAGGAAGAGTAAAAGTTTTTCTTATTTGTCTACTCTTCAACTTCAAGTTGTACATCACATAAACTAAATCATTCATCTTTTTCTGATATAAGCGGTTTCTCCTCTTTGTATGAACCTAGAAAATAACACATAAAAAACAATTGTATTTGTATGATTATCTAAAGACTAAACAAAACAAAGAAAATTAAAAAAAAAACAATAAAACACAAATAAAGCATGAACTTCAATTACCATTTCAAATGAGCTCCAATTATGCTCACATCCAAAAGAGTTACAAGTCAAGCTCAGAACACGAATAACAAACCTCTACAATTTTGGACATCCATCCCTAAACATCTCTCATCTGTAGGTTGCATAGTTTTCCTACAAGCCTTTGCATTATCCATAGAAAAGAGACCTTTAGCAAAATGAAAATCAAGAAGCTGCATACTAATTTTATTCCTTTCCGTAACATCCTTTACTAATCTTTTCATGCAAGCATACAACCTTTCTTTCACCTTAGAATCATCATTTCCAAAATTGGTTTCATAGCACAAGTGGGGATTAAGATAATATGCAACTGCATGTAAAGGCCTATGAAGTTGGTTCTCCCACCTCTTATCAATAATTTTCCACACAGGTTCATAACTACACAAATACCAATATGCTACATTAGAAATAGACTAGTTACATAGATAAGTAAATTAAATTTTAAATGAGTCAAAGTTTGGAAAATTTACCTTTTCTTAACATTATTAAAGTTGCTTCTAATATTTTCTTTTGCACAATCCATCTCCTCATATATGAAACCCATGGCGGGTTTTACATTAGAATCCACCAGTCGAAGGACCACCATAAGAGGGGCAGCAGCTTTAAGACATATGGTTACATTCTTCCAAAACCGACTATCTAAAATTGCATTTTCTATTTTTTTCCCCTCTTGTGAAGTTCCAAACTTACTATTTTTTCACTCTTTAGAATTGAACATGCTTATTAGTGACACATTCATTTCATGGAGACAAGCTAAAGTCAAATAAGCCGTGGAAAATCCAATCATACTAGGCCTAATCAAGTATCTCCCTTTTGTGAACTTCTTTAGCATACTAATGAGCATTGTTCTACCATATATGTAGGTGGTAATCCTCCTTCCCTTCTTTATAGTAACTTGATGAACCTTCAAATGTTTTCTCAAAATACTCAAATATCAAATCAATGCAATGGGCAGCACAGGGGGTCCAATAAAAATTTTGCCGTGTCTGTATCAACAATTCTCCAGCTACTTTGAAATTTGCAGCATTATCAGTAACCACCTGGACAACATTCTCCTCCCCAATAAATGTAACAGCATCATCTAACATCTTAAAAACTTTATCAGTTGTTTTTGAGATGTTTGAAGTATCCAATGAATACAAAAATACTGTCCCCTTTGGACTGTTCACCAAGAAGTTACAAATTGAATGTCTTTTTTATATGTCCATCCATCAGACATGATTGAGCAACTGGTTCTCTTCCATTCCTCCCTATACTCTTGAAGCATAGCTTCAGTTTTCTCCACTGCTTGTGTCAAGAGCTTCTTTCTAACGTCATGATAAGATGGAGGTTTGTAGCCAACTCCATATTTCCCAATCATCTCACACATTTTTGCAAATGCCTAATTTCTAATAACATTGAATGGAATGGCACTTGTGTAAAAAAGGTTCAGCAACTTAAGCAACAACTTCCTCTTTATAGCCTTTTTTCATCATTTGATTAAGAGTTGCTTGAACTCCCCCACCACTAGCAAATTTTCCTTTTCCGTTTGATCCATACCCCTCTGGTCATTAAGAGTTATTTGTCTCTACCCCCTCACTTTGCTCACCATCTCCTTCATCAATACTATTTAATCTTCTTTTCTTCAATGATGTCTTTTTAGCCTCTGCAATAACTTTCATCATTAGTATTTTAATTTCATCTAGCACTGTAGCACAAGGCTCAGAATCTTCTCTAGTCCCAACAAGATGATGCTTGAATCTAAAAATTCCTCCACTCACAATCTTTGAACAATAGTTGCATTTCACTTTCCTACCATTGCCCTGAACATCAAACCCATGTTTCCACCTAATATCTGACCTATTCCCAGAAGCATTTTTACTTCTAGTTTTAGCAACCGAGAAGGCACCCATAGCTGTATTGCCATCAGATGAATTTGATCTACTTCCAGACATATTATAAATTGGTTGTACACTGATATCAAACACAATAACAAAACAAATATTAACAAATAAAAATACAAAACCAGTATAACGGAGTTCAACACAACTAATCTGTCAAAATACTCAAAACTGAGTTCACCACAATTAGTTGATTCAATTCAATCAAAATCAATATACATGAGCAATTTAGCAGTCACAAATCACTGTGGAGACTAGAGAAGATCCAACCAAAAACAAGGTACAAAGTAAGACCTCACCTGAATGGAGCTTGAATAGAGTATGGAGCACAGAGCTGAAACGGAGACGCCGGACATGACCAATGGAGAAGCGAAATGCAAGGGAAGCAAAATTGTGAACCTCAGTGTTGTTGTCTTTAGATCGGAAGGGAATGACGCAACACAAAATGCGATCAGGAACAAGTAAATCGTGATCAGGAGCAGCAAATCGCGAGGGTCCAAGCGTCGTCAGCGTGAGCATCGTTGTCTCCACTCTTCAGATCAGAGGGGAACGACACAAAACTCCAACAGAGCATAGTAGAAATGAACTAGGTCACGGGGCCTTCCAAGCTCATCTTTAGATCAGCTCAAAACGCCCAAAATAAGCGACGTTTTGGCTCTTTTCTTTCGCCCTAGTGAACTTGTGGTCTCGCCTGCAAATTCACGATTTTGAGTGAGTCTACACGAGTTTGCTCGAGTTTGCATGAACCTACTCAAAAAGGATTTTGCTTGCGAGTTAAAATGGTTGGGGGTTGCGGACTCGTAAACTCGTTTGATTTTACAAGTTAACTTGCGATTTTGATAACCATGGCATGTACACATTTTATGTATCTCATCATTTTTGATGGGATTGTTATTGATTAAGCATTGGACTACCTTTTGCAAGTACCCCACTCATTCACCTTGGTGTATCAACTATTCTAGAACCTTGGTTGGCACCAAGGACTTTAGATAACTCTACAAAATGTTCAATGAATCAATAGTCAACCTCAAATTTGTCAGCAATCCATTCCAAATTAGCACAACATTCATATTGAACATAACATCATCATCATCATTATATACAATGTATATATAGAGTTACAATGAGGTTATTTAGGTTTAACATTACAATTTAATGACTATACAAATCACAAATGATGAATAAGATCATAATTAGTTACAAGGATAAGATGACAAGTAACAGAGGTTAAGCAATCAATTAATCACACCAATACGCTCTTGCAAGATGATAATGGATGGACCAACACTAATTAATCTTAAACTTTAGGTAATTATGTTTAGAAGTTTCCAATGGTTTTGTGAGCAGGTATGCTAACAAGTGTCTGGATAGCACATGAGATGCCTTGAGTTCCTTGCTTGCAACCAAGTCACTTGCAAAGTGATAATTAGTGGCAAGATGTTTCATGTGAGAATGAAAAATAGGATTGGCACATAGATATATTGTGCCAATGTTATATGAATAAATGAAGGTTAGATTGTTAAGAGGCAAGTGCAATTATTTGAAAAAATCATGAAGCCAAATAAGTTTAGTAGTAGTAGATGCAGTAGTTCAATATTTAGCATCTCAGTAAAAGACTTTACAATAATTGTTTGTTTCTTACAAGACTAGGAAAATGACATTGGTACCTAAGCATATAATGTAGGCAACAATGTCTTATAATTTGAGTTTTGGGTCTAACTCAACCCAATAAAAATGGCGTATGAGGTAAAGGTTACCCCCATTTATATATACTACTTTTGGTCATATCACTAATTGATGTGAGATCTCCAACACAACCCCTTTACACTGAGGAATGGATGTCTCGAGTGTGAAGTTTGCAAGACTAGATATCTGCAAGTAGTCTAATAATGACCTGATAGCGGGCGGCTTGATAGGTCCAACAACAATGGCTAAGATAGGCTTTGATACCATTTTACAATTTGGGTTTTGGTCCTAATTCAACCCCACAAAATTGGCTTGTGAGGTGTGTAATATCTCGGGCGCTGACGAGGACAGGGAGTGATTGCCAGTGCAATAGAGATAAGACACGGACAAGAAGCGGCTCCTGGCAGGCTTCCAATGGGAGGGGTACATGAATGAATCGAATACACATTGGAATGAGAGGGATCTAGAGGTTGTGCAGGTATGAGACTGTACAGTTAAGAATAACTTAAAGGAATTAATAAGTGCTACCTATATTCACAAGATGCATATACTTTTCGATAGCCCATTACTTAAGAACTCCACAGTTAAGCGTGCTTGAATTGGAGCAATTTAGGGATGGGTTATCTCTTGGGAAGTTTCCTAGGAAGCGTGTGAGTGAGGACAAAGCACGCTAAAAAGTCTTGTGTTAGTTTGTGGAGACAGTCACTGATCCTGAAAACGGCCAGGTGTGACAAGGTGAGGGTTTCCCCTAACTTATATATACTAAATTTGCTTATATCACTAGTCGATGTGAGATCTCCAATACAATAGACTTCATATTTGCTAAATCACTAACCTAATCAAAATTACAAAATGAATAGAGATGAAAATTAGGAGAGCGACAAAGATAAAGAGCAAAGTAAATAGTTCCTTTGAAATAGCGAAGCACTTGTTTAACAACTTGCATATGCACAGTTGTAGGAGCATGCATGTATTAAGAAATTTTGTTTACAAAAATTACAAGATTAGGATGTGTGAAAGTCAGATATTACAAAGATTCAACAAATTGATGATAGACATGATCACATGAAGAAGCATCACCAAAAGATGCCAAGTTTGTTATGGTGGATAATAGAGCGAAGATTGGTTTGGCATCATGCATACTTGCTTTGTGTAGTAAGTCACACATAATAGCGCAGAGTGAGAAAGAGATCAACTTTAGTTGGCAATATTTCAATGTTAAGAAAGTGATTAGGAAAGCCAAATGAAAGTTAGATCCTTAAGAGAGCTCAAAAGTTAGTGACAATTTAAATGAATGAAGGAACTTTGAGTCATTCCCTATGAATAAAAGATCATCAACATAAGCAAGAAAATAAGCTTAGAGTCAAACCGTGGCTTTAGATGAAGAAGGATGTGTCAAACTTGGAGTTGGTAATTGAGATAAAAAAAATGATGCATGAACACTTAAAGCTAATATACACCTAAAGAGAGAAAGAAAGAGGGAAATGTAGATTTGATAGGTAATATGATATGATAAGAAAAACAAAAATAGAGAGAAATGAGATGTGTCCATGGAGTGTTTGCACTATAGAATCTGTCCATAAATCATTACTCAAATGTAATTATATTAGAAATTATGATAAAGATATTTTACTAACATTTTTTCATAAAAAAATTACTTTCAATTATTTAATCTGGATTGTTTGCATTATAGCAAGTGTCTATAAATCATTACTCAATAGAAATAGAATTACATTAGAAATTATGATAAAGATATGTTAGTAACATTTTTTCATAAAAAATTTACTTTCAATTATTTAATTTGGATTGTTTGCATTATAGCAAGTGTCTATAAATTATTACTCAATAAAAATAGAATTACATTAGAAATTATGATAAAGATATGTTAGTAACAATTTTTCATAAAAAAATTACTTTTAATTATTCAATTAGTATTCTTCAAAAATAAAAATCTAAAGTAAAACTTTAAATAAACATAAATAAATAAAAATATAATTTAAACAATTTTTTAACATCAATTTTACTAAACATGCTCTATCTTTATATGCAAAGACAAAAACGAGACAATTGAATGTTCGCAAACTAAATTAATTAGTACAAAAAATGAGGTGAAGAAAAAAAATTAATCAGTACTAAAAAAAAAAAGACAAAAACTATTTTTTTTTTTTTCATAAAATCCAAAAGTTGTCGCCATTTTTTAAAACTTGAGGAGAAGCGAAAAGAAGAGAAGGAGGCACAGAAAGCGAAGGCCTTTGTTTCAATGGAAGAAGCGAAAGCAGCGATGGCTCCTCCTGTTCCGCCCACAACGAAGAAGAGGCCACTCGACTCTAATACCCACTCCAATTACTTCAAGATTCGCGCCCTTATTCGAGACCTTCGCCCTCACTTTCTCGAGGTTCAATACCCAAGTTCTCTGTTAGATTATCACGGAACTCCCTTGTTCATTTTTTTTTTTTTTGGGTAAACGCTGTGTAAATCTCTTAATTCAAAATGAAAACTTTACCCTTCCTAGCCCTTCGTAAGAAAATGTTTGGGATTTTCATAGGTCATTCGTAAGGTACGGGAGATTGGGGGAAATGTGTAATCCGTACCAGATCCAAATTATAGGATATCATTCATTTAGTAGGACAAGTTAATTAATTGGAGAAGCTCCAATGGAAAATAGTTACATGGAGTTATAAGTTATAACAAATTCTGGAACTAGAAAGGTAGTTAGGTTGTTATAATCTCATTATCTTGTATCTAGAATTTGCTTAGTGTGATCTCTCATCTACTTCAGCAATGGAAGTGAATGAATTTATAGGTGAGACCTATCACTGAGGCTGGATACTTGGATTGTCAACTTGTTACTTGATTAGGAATCGGATTATTAGAGTTTAGTATGATTTAAAGGCGAATGATTGAAAGGATGAGGACATTTGAGTCGAGTGTATTTTCTGGAGATGAGCTGATCTAATGATATGAAGAGATATGCGTGGTCATGTTGATATATAACATTTGGGGGGTGGGGAGAGTTGCTAACGTATAGTCATATACTGAGTTGTTTTTTAGATGGAATATTTTAGCAAGTTACGCTTAGGGTATATTTTAAGAAAATTGAAGTTATAACTTGTTAACATACTACTTCTAAACAGGGGGAGGAGATTGATAATGTATACTCACTTATTTTTAAAAGCAATATTTAGTGAGCTACACTTAGGGTGTGGTGTATTTTTATAAAATCAGAGTTATAATTTGCTAACATACTCCTTCTAAAAAACATGTTGGTATATATTAGCGAATCTCTACACACACACCCACGTATATTTCTGGTCAGAGCATCTCTACGCACACACATCTACTTTACAGGCCCTCCATGGCCCTGCTTCTCTGAGAAACAAATCCTGAAATAGTGTACAGTAGTAATAAAAATGGTTGGATGATTGGTTGTGTACCAATTTAATGAAACAAGATATGAATGGATTTAGTGCTAATCTATTTATAATATATTAAATTATAAGTGCAGGTGGTGGATATGCCACATTAGTTTCGTGATTTCGTCCCGTTCTTTGACTTCTTAACTTCCTTGAGCCATACTTGGTGTACTCCAATTATTATAAATTCTGTTACTAAACTCTTGAGTGCCAAGGCTATTCATTTCAAAGTGTCGAATAAAAAAGCAATTAAAATATGGTAGTGGTCCAAGAACTTTACTTCATTGTTACCTCTTACCTTTGCTTCCACCTTACAATCATGGTATCTTCGTTATTTGGTGGTGATCTTCTTGGTTGTTTTGAATACAAATTAAAATCAGTTCACATTGGTTAATATAATTTATGCACATGCATCTTTTTTTTCTTGGTTAATATTTGTATCATTCCAGAGAAGAATTGACAAGAGATTTGCAAATACCTATTTTTAGGTCCTGTCCCTTTGTCATCTCTCATAAATCATCTTCCCTACAGTTCTGTTGTGCTTAATTATAAATTTGTTTCCTTCAAACAGAGTTTACTATACAAAAATGACTTTATATGTGATTAAGCTTACGTAACTGTAAAGTTTCAAGTCCAACCATAAAGACCTGAAAAATCAAACAAATTTCAAGTGTCTTGATTCATATAATTTCAGTAGGTTAAATTTTCAACAGGTATTTATTGTAATGAAGAATGACATGCTAATGGATGGTTTTCTAAAATGTAGAGCTTATTACAAAGTTATTATCCATTTGAATGTTAAAAAATTCCAGAAGATGGGTGGTTTGCATGGTTTCTCTTCAAAGTGTGCTGGTTTTAAGTACTACTTTTCCAAAACATGAAAATGGAAAAATAAAACTTGTGCACTTTACGTGCTGATGCAGAACAATTTTGGAACTTCCTTCTTTTATTTTTTGTTTTTGGTCACAGTTGAACTAAGAAGGCAAGAACACCTCTTATAGTTGCATGTACCTCTTATGTGGATGCTTCATTAATTAACTCTTATGACGTTAATTAAGTAACTAGTTTCTTTTATTTGATCCAAGTGGGCATTATGAGTTTTTTAAAGAACCATTTTATGAAGTTATTATCTTTGAAGCTGATTAGGATATGTATGAACTGTTGAGTCATTTTCCTGATACCTAAGGTGGATTGCGTAATTTTCAGTGTTTCTGTTTCCCTTTATCTGGTGTGTATAATGGCCTTTTTTTCACTTGAAATACTGTATGAAGTGCCTGACCATTGCTGTTTGATCTTGAAGGTTCTCCGAACTCCTGACTACAAAAATTGCAAGGCATCCCATGAAATTCGAGAACGTAAGCTCATCCAGGCAAAATTATTTTTATTATATGATTGATCAAATAATCAAATCACAAGGCAAATGGTATATAACTATATATCATATATGTTATGCTTCTGACTTTATGAAATTGGATAATCAATTGAATTTATGTCTATTGAAAATCAGAATCATATATTCTGTATTTATTATATAGCGGTTTATAGGCAACTCATATTTAGCTTATAGGAAACCTATATCTGATTTAGAGGAACAAAATCTCCTTTAATTATATGCATTTATTGTAATAAGCCTATATAAACCTAGCTCTGTGGTGTAATTAAAATACACGAATTCACTCAATATATTTTCTCATTTTCTCCCTTTTAACATGGTATCTAGAGCCTGAGAGGCCCGCTACCCGCCGCCCACCAGCTTGCCAAGAAATTTCTCTTAGGCTGATGGTCATTCCAGTTATTTGGCTAAGCTATCTTTCTAGCAATACTTCCCGGCTTCTTCAACATCCCTGAGTTGTTTTTCAAACTATTGTTTTTGGTGGAGCTCAATTTTTATGTTTTTTATTTATTTTTTGTTTGCGGGGAAATGAATTGTTTGCATGTAACAAGCTAAAAGCTTAGTAAGTTTTAGCTTTAGGGGGAGTGTTGAAAATCAGAATCATATATTTTGTATTTATTATATAGCGGTTTATTGGCAACTCATATTTAGTTTATAGGAAACTCATATCTAATTTAGATGAACAAAATCTCCTTTAATTGTATGCATTTATTGTAATAAGCTTATATAAACCTAGCTCTGTGGTGTAATTAAAATACACGAATTCACTCAATATATTTCTCATTTTTTCCCTTTTAACAATGTCTATTTATATTTGGGTTTGTCCATTGAACATAAATAATTCTGTTTTGTCTGCATGGAGATGGATGTGTTAATGATTGGCATATAGGTAGAACCTTGGTTCCTGATGATGCCTCCATGCCTATGATTTCTGGTAGTTTTAGTCTTTTAGAGTAGGTGGTGTAAAAAATACTACATTTGGTTGCTTGAAACATGCTTTTGACTTCAACAATTGCAGAGCTGAAGATTGTGATCAAGTTATACGATAATATGAAAGCTGATGTGGTTTCACAAGGAAAGTCTAAGAATGTGCAAGATGGCCAGACGAAGGCTGGCCAGAACATGGATAACAAAACACTGAAAGAGCAGCAGCTTCAACATATCAAGTCCCCAGAGCAGATTCAAGTAGAGAAAGCATTTGTGCGGCCATCTGAAATTAAGCTTACTCCACCAGTTCCTGGCCTTCAGAAGCAGCTGGTTGAGGATGGTCAGACACAAGGGACATATGTAGTTGGAGGATCAGCTTTTGGCTGGAATTTCATCACCTTTTCAGGCAAGGAACCTGTCTATTATGGTAGGACAAAAGAACAATTTCGATCGGGAAAAGTGACTGAGTAATCTTTTGGAGCTTGAAACCCCTATTCATTGATGGTGGGTAGAAGTATAGTGTATAAGTGGTTTTCATAAACATTTTTTATTTTTTGTTATGATTAACTTATTTTTAATTATACCAAGAGACTTGCCACATGTGCTGTAATAGTTTTGCTACTTGTTGGATTTCATCATTGAAAGCAAATAGTATTTATCATTAAAAAAAATCACTCAAAAAGGAAAATTATGCAACTTATGTAATTTATGTTGTTCCTTTACCATGCCTTGTTTCATGAGCTTTATTATTCCATCGGATGGGGTGTGCGTTTGACTGCAGTCTGGAATTGACACCCAGCTATGATATTGTCAATTAAATAATGCTATTTACATAATATTTTTTTATATTACTTTTTCATCACTTTCTTGTTAGATAATAATGATGATATATATAAATACTGAGGCTTTTGTTAATTAACAAGTATGAGTTGTAAATACCTATTGTAGTAGCTCTTCTTATTTTCCAAACAGATCTTCATACATCTATATATAAACACTCATTTATCAAGAATACGTAAGAAAAGCATTTTGAATTGTTGATTCATTGTCAAAGATGGCTTAGAACCAATAGTTCATTATCTAATGGATTTTTCCGTTCTAATACTCTATCTGAGAGTTATCAATATTTATCCAATCTGTTTCTATCTAATGAAACGTTATTGGATCAAATGACAAAGACATTGTTGAGAAAAGGATGGCTTTTTCCAGATGAGATGGTTGTTGCTATTTGTTCCAATAACGAATCATTGGTTTAACTGAATAACTAAAAAAATAGATAGACCCCTAAAATTTCTTCATTGAAGATAGCATTCTAAATAACAGAAGTAAAAAAGAAACTGAATTTAACCCCTAAAATTTGTACATAATTATTTCAAACCGTATAAACATTTTCTATGTTCACCACCATTTCCAATAACTTTATTTGTAGAAGGTGAATTATGTTGTTTTATTTTGTGTTTCTTTTCCACACGTCTGAAAGATTAACACGCATGAAATATGCTTCACAATAATTAATTGTTTCAAACTAACTAATCTACCAGCATCATTATCCTCATCTCTTCCTTCATTGTCACTCTTTCCACTCTAAACGCATTGAGAACATGCAGAGTTGCTAACGCACTCATCTTCCTTCTCCCTTTCACTCTCAACCCAAACCAATACCACCTTCACCAAAATCTACAACCTCTTCTTCCCTCCAAAACTCAAACTCAAAACCAAAACTATCTCGTTCCACAAACCCTCTTCTTTTTCACCTTCTTCAATAACCAACCAACACCATAATAAGGATCCTACGTGCCATTCCCGATGACTGTGCGAAATAACATGGGGTGCAGTAGAACAGAACCTCTTTTACAATCACCAAAAAATTGTTCTCAGGAAAATAATAAACATACACCCAAATTTTTTTCCATTTCACTTTCACTTCATTTTTCTTCATATATCTCTTTTTATTTTATATCACATCATTTATTGCGTCTATTAGTTTCTCTCCCTTATTTTATTTTTTCTTTCTATTTCTTTCTTTCTTCCACTCATACACCCCAAAAATAGGTGTATAAGTTGTCCTTAAAAGTTGTTTTTGCAATAGAGACCTTTTGTGCGAAAAATATCACACCCTAGCGTAGCTCCTTTGTCATTTATGATTTTATATAAAAAAAATGTTGTACTTAAAATTACAGAACTATTTCAAAGGTAAAGATAAATTAAAAACAAAACAAAATTATAACAAACACTGACCAGCAATATGCCCAAAAAAAAAAAAAAAATGCTTGGCCATTTTTTTTTTTATTATTCAAATAGTTATAATTATTCCATGCATAGACGAAAATAAAGCCTAAGTGGCTTTGTCTCAGATCTAAGTTATTGAAACTTGCTCATTCCTAGAGAGCTTTGGCTTCGGAGGAGTTACACTCGTCATGGCAGAAGTTGGTGTTATCCATACATTGACACTGAGGAGGATATGACAGCGCACAAATACAATTTTTGCAAGCTGAGTGGCAGGTTTCCCCAACATCTTCACATTTGCAATTGGGAGGCATTGATCTTGTGCAAACGCAACTATCACAGCATGCAGTCGTTGTGGATTTGACATAGTAATTGGCATCACCATTCATGGGGAGCAGCTGAGTGATGAAGGAACCTGGGTCGAAGCGAGCATCAACAGTTGCAGTGAACCCCATGAGTAAAAGCAACAAACCTACCTTCACCAATACCCTCAACTCCATCTCCTTCATTTTCTCTTCCTGTTATGTATACTGATATCTTTTTTTTATTTCTTCTATGTTTTGAAGAGGGAAGCACTTAGTAGTTCTATTTATAGGAGAACTACAAATTATATTTACTAGTATAGACCCGTGTGATGCTGGTAATTCATGCATTCAACGTGATAACATTTTTCATCTATTTTCATATTTTTAATTAAATATAAACATAATAAAAATAGTTGACGATCCTTTTTCTCTTTTTTCTTTATTTTTATATATAGTTATATTTTTTTTTTCCCTTTCATTACTATATGTAATTTTTCTTTTCCTTTTCTTTTGTGATCAAAATTTAAAGAGAAAACAGGTCATGCACTGATAGTGTAAAGTAGTTTTACACTGTCATTCAATCACAAACCATCATTTATTGTAGGGGTGTTCGTGGATTGGTTTGGATCGGTTTTGAGCCAAAAAGTCATCCGATTCAAATATAAAAAGACCATGCGGTTCGGTTCGGTTTGGATAGCTTACACAAAAAAATCCGATCCGATCCAATCCAAAAAATGTGGTTTGAATTGGATCGGTTAATTCAGTTTTTACCGATCATCTTTATTGATTCTTTAATCTCCTATTTTCTAAATTCACACATGAGAAAAATAAGATATGTAAAGAGAAAAATAAGGAAACTAGTAAATACATTAATTCATCAAGTGCATCAACTACCAAATGCATCAAGTGTTCAACTAAACAACTAGCTAGTAATGTACGTGATTCTGGCATTGCAAATTTTATATAGATGCTAGTATGTGTTCAAATATATATGTTTACATTTACCTATATATGCGGATTTAGAAGTGTACATAGTTTTGGTACTGCAAATTTTAGGAAAAAGAAATGCTACTTTCCTCTAAGCATGACATATATATAATAATAATTCAATACTTGCTTAACACACATATTTAATATTATTATTTCGGTTTGGTTCGGTTCGGTTTTAGAGCCACCATTCGAAAACCGAATCGAACCGATCGGTTGGCCACGAAAACCATCCAATGAAATCCAAAAAAATTCGGTTTGTTTCTGTTTTCGGTTTTTTGGACCGGTTTTCGATTTTTTTTTAGATCGGTTTGGATGTGAACACCCCTAATTTATTGTAAGTTTGTTAACTTTTTTAATAAATACTTTAAAAGTCATATCAATGGTGATTTCTGATTGGTTGATAGTGTGAAACTTTTTATACTGACAGTGCATGACCATTAAACTCAAATTTAAATGTCTCATTTAAATAGGCTGAATAGTTAGGACACTCCACAGTAACAAGTTATATTTGTTTAATATGAATATCATTGTGATTGCGAATATCAATAATATGCTACTTATGTTTTTGTATGTTTTGGTCTAAATAAACTGCTTGTTTTTAATTGAATATTATTCTAGCGTCCAAGATTGTGATTCTCTCAAGGTAAATAAGGCAGCCGCCTTACCCGCAGTCATATAAGGTTCATTAAAAGATTACTCAAAAAGGAAAATTATGTATGTTATGTAACTAATTTTTTTGTTCCTTTACCATGCCTTGCTTCTTGAGCTTTAATATTCCATGGGATGTCGTGAGGGTTTCACGACAGTCTGGAAATGACACCCAATTATGATATTGTCAATTTAATAATGTTATTTACATATTATTTTTACATATTTTTTTTTTCATTAACTTCTGGTATAAGATAATAAAATAAAGAAATAAACATTATATATCAGATTTGCTAATATATATCTAATTAATTTTTAGTTAGGAGCACATTTGCAAGTTATAATTACGATTATCTTAAAATATACCTATAATATACCTCTATTAAAAAACAAATAGGTATTAGTTAGTAGATTCTTTGTAGATATATATTTAACATATATCTATTTGTTTTTTGGGAGTACACTAACAAGTTATAATTTTAATTTTCTTAAAATACTTGGAAGATATAACTTGTTAACATACTTTTTCTAAAAACATATCGGTATATATATATAACGTACATATACTTGTTTTTTAGTTGGAGTACGTTATCAATATATCTTAAAATACACCTCTAGTGTAGTTTGCTAACATATTCCAAATAAAAAACAAGTGTGTGTATGTTAGCAAACTCCACAAGCATTTGCTAACATACACACTTATTTTTAAGTTGAAATATGTTAGCAAACTACATTATGGTGTATTTTAAAATACATTATAATTATAATTTACTAATGTACTTCAACTAAAAAATAAGTATGTACGTTAGCAAGTACCATATATATGTGTGTGTGTGTGTGTGTGTGTGTCTACATGCATGGGATTTGCTAATATATACTTATTTTTAGTTGAAGTATGTTAACAAGTTATAATTAAAGATTAATTTAAAATACATTTATAGTATAATTTGTTAATGTACTCTAACTAAATGTAAGTTGCTGTACCACTTGTTTTTCTAGTTAGAGTACATAAACCATATAAACCTGTCAAAATGATTATTAGGTTGATGATACATCAAGGTGATATGCGTGTATCAAAATAACAACATTTAGAGAATCGAGGGAGACGTATCACCACGCAGGCACGTACTGAGCACCACCCATAAGGTAGGCAACTAAACATAAAAGAACAAAGACGCAAGGCATAAGGTACACTTTCTTTATAGATTTGAAGAATTTATTTTGTAAAAATTGCGAAATAAATTATTTGTTGGTGTATTAAATATTGGGTTTATCATTTTTGGCTGTTCTAAAGCCCATAATTGAATTTACTTGGCCGGATCAATAATGTTGAACTGCCCAAAATCTAAACTGATGAACACGCAAATTAAGAAGTGATTGTTGGACGGATTTTCTTAATGCTCGTCCTTGTTTTCTGATGAGAAAGCTAATCCAAGAATGTGATTCCAATGCTTGCACTTGATGATGATCTGTGCAAAAAGGCCCACAAATTATCCTAGAAGATTGAAAACTTAATCAGAGCTCAACTTGTAGCAAAGAGAAATAGCTACTCTAAGGAACATACACCACTGCAAAATAGAGATTTTATAACAAGTTTTTCAATCGGAAGCATCAACTTAAAACCTGTGCGAAAAAGTCATATCACAACCCTAAATTTTTCCGTTGTCCAAGCATTTACCAGCACAAACAACTCAACTATAGTGAAAATACAGTCAATCTTTTCATAGACCCTAAAATAGAAGAAATAATACTGATTGAGGAAATTGCATTGCTACAAGTTAGAACATAGTATAAATTGGCATTGAGGGAATGGAGTTCATGGGTCCCCATGAGTCCAGTTACTTAAAATTTAAAATATCCCTCAACTGCAACACTTTGATCTGGGGGGGGCCTTGGACTGTAAATTTATCACTTCTATTCCTTGCTCTAAGCTCTTCGATGGCATTAGAGGATCCATCTTAGAACATCCTTTCCAAACTGGCAAAATTTCTATTACAAACTAATTCAAATGTTTCCTCTCAATACCCTCCTTAATAAGCTCTTCAAACTCGTTGAAATTCCCCCTAAAATCCAACAGGACACTGTTTGACCCTTGAAGATTACAACAATCTAAGATCAAATTCAGATTTATCTGATCCATAGCAACAATTTCAATTCCATGTTGAGCCAGTTCTGGAGCTGCTGCTATCCTACACTATCTGTTAAAGGATCACATTACTAATAACTTCCTACTGTGTGAGGCTATAGCGTGATATCCAACTACTGTGGGACCGGCTCCAGGTTGGCAGAAAAGATGTAAACTTTTGAGGAGTGGGATTGGTAAAGGATCATGCAATGAGAGTGCAAATCCTAATGGTCGCATAGTGTTTTGGGAAGAATCAAGAGCAAAACACAAGAAAAAGCTAGAAACAAACAATCATTGAGTTGCACTACTGGACAAAGAAGTAAGTGAACAATGGCTTGACCAATCAGCTGGCATGGCTTTATGCACAAAAATATGTACAAAATGTCTGAGCCCGGGTTCGAACCGGGGACCTCTAGTGTGTGAGACTAGCGTGATAACCAACTACACCACCCAGACGTTGATGTGATAATTGTTTTAATTATATTTATCCAATTATTACGTAGTAAACTGAAAATAGAAAATTAAAAAGAAAATAATATTCATATTATTTTCTTTTTTCCTTGCGCTCTCAATTTTTTATTGATACCAAATATGGGAATTGGAGAAAGGGTGATGTTGGGTTCTTTTGTACCTGTAGATGCCGATGCAATTAGATGTAAATGCTAGGTAATGTGACGAATAAATTTTAAGATGCATGCACTCATGTTTTGTATTTTTAATAAGGTTTAATCATTCATTTGGTTCCTATATTTACATCATCTTTACCTTTTAGTCCTTCTATTTAGGAACTATCTATTTTAGTTTATACACATACACTTTTAATATCATTTTAGTTTCTTTTATAAATGTATCTTAACTTCATAAAATAAAACCGTCACAAAATAGAAATTAGAGGTGTAAAACTGCTACAAATTTTTTGGCAGCTTTTAAACCACCACAAATTGGTCTCATAAAATAATAAACGCATAAAATCTGTAGCTATTTAATGATTGCCAAAAAATTTGTAGAGGTTTTATATTGCCAATTTTCTTTTGTGATGATTTTACTTTACGGAGTTAAGACACAATTGACAGCAGAGATCAAAACAATATCTAAAGTGCATGTGTAAAGACTAAAATAGATAGTTTCTAAGTATATAGATCAAAAAGTAAAGATAATACAAATATAGAGACCGAATGAGTAATTAAACCTTTTAATAAAGTATGCTTCCATATGATCCCTACCCTCTCTAGTAAATAAAGTATGAAGGAGGAAAGGTTCCATTCCACAGTGAGGGTTTGCCACTTACCTTTTATATAAAGTATAAATGAATCGAGTTGAATGTATACTTAAAGTTTGGGCTTACATCATGAAAAGAAAAAGTTGTTTAACCTTAACTAATTGAAAGTTAAAGCTTGAATTGTTTAAAAAAATAAAAATTAAGCTTAAACTTGATTCGTTTAGCTCATTTATAATTTAATTGTTTTTATTTTTATGAATTTTTTAATTTATTCTTTAATTTTATTAATTTAATATTTAATGAACATTTTAATATTTGATGATAATCTACAAATAGAAATATATGCTTAATATGTTGTATGTGGAATTAAAAATTTCTAGACTATGTATACAAAAATGTTTTTATACAAATAGTGGGAATTATGAAATTTTATTTTTTCTGTCACACACACATATGGAGAAGTATCAAATTATACCAATGTAACTTACAGCAACTATTACATTAATAACTTTATGACTCAGGCTACAGTGGACAACTAATGTATGTAGTTGATGGTGGACAAGTTTTCATTCACCATTAAATTTAATAATATAATATTTAGAAGTCTAGATTTGTTAGCTGGAACTGGTGGAAGGAGTTAAAAAGTTTTAAATTTCTTTTAACATCTTAAATCTATTTACGTATTTGTCCTTATATAGTAACTTTTTATGTCCCTATATAGTAAATATATATGGTATCAAATGATTCTTGATGCTAGCAAGGTTGCATTTTTCCTTCATCCCATTGTCAGGGAAGCTCTTACAGTTTTCGAATAAAAGAAAAAAAAAATACTCAGTTTCCTTTAAGAGGAGGAATGCCAATACTGATTCTCTAAACTTGAAGCAGCCCTGTATTGTACCCTGTACACTCTTCCAATTCAACTCCCTCTGTATACGTTGGGAAAAGGGCTCATCACCATTTTCGTCATCTTCTTCTTTCGCAATCTTTCCCAAACTCACGCCGCACAAGACAAAGGCCAAACGTCTAATACTCCCACTCTATGCACACCCAAATTCCTCAAGTTCAAGAGACAAAAATGATGTAGAAGCAAGCCATTGATACTTCTGATTCTACGCGAGTCAAAAGCCGCTGATGCAAAGCAAACAAAATCGCAATCTGCAACGACCAACAACGATGTCACCGATGCAACCTACAACGGTCTTTTACGGAGATCTTGCAAAGCAATGCCAACTACAATGGTCTTCAAAGGAGATCTTGCAAATGCTTTGGACTACTAGGAAGGATCGTTCGGACAATCATAGTTAGCTTTTGCAATTTCATTTCACCGAGACAGGCCTTAAACAAATTTGCTCTTCATTTACTTTCAAAATCCTACCATGTGAGAATCACCATTTGTTATTAGGGATTTTCGGTGGCTTTATTTTTTTCAACGATACGAGGCTCACAGTTTGCTTATAGGGATTTCTAGTTAATAATGTTCCCTTACAAAGGCTAATATCGTCATTTCATAATTAAGATTTTTAATTATGCTGACATGTAAAAATAAAATAAAAATAGAAAAACTTATTACAACTGGTAAAAAGAACTGGTCCACATTAAGCCACATTCTTGAGTGGTCCACAGGAGAATCGGCCTAACTATATATAGAATGTGAATTTTATTGATCCATTTAATAACTATTACATCATTGACACATTTGCTCTCCCACTCAATTTACATTGCATACACTCTTAACTCTCCAATTTTATTCCCAAATATTTCTACTTCTATTCATTTTGGCTTAAAGTAGTGAGTACAAAAAGGTTGGTAATTTTATTTTGACTAAAATATACTTTTCATCTTTTATTTTAGCATGAATATTCATTTTGGCCCTTTTATCTTTTAAAACATTCATGGTGGTCTTTTATCTTTAAATTTAAGTCAACATTATCCTTCTATTAACTTGAAAGCAATGCCATTAGTATTTTACATTTTGTGGCAGTTACGAAACACACTTTGTAGTAGTTATAAACCACCAATAAGTTAATTCATGTTTGGAACAATGTTGGTTTACAACGCTATTAATGATAGTTTTTGTGTCATCGTTGCTTAACTTGAGATATATGCATACTCCCAAACACGCTATTAAAGGACCAAAGTGACTCAAATTTAAACTTGAAAGTTAAATGACCAAAACGAATTTTTAATATAAGATAAAAGATCAAAGGTATATTTTAGTCATTAAATTTTAAAAATGATGTGTCCTTTTTTTCTTCTCCTCTTCTTTTACTTCCCTTCTCCTTCCCCCTTCTGCCATGAGCTACCGCGCACCGTTGCCGGAGTAAATAAATGAGTTTAATTTTTATGCACTATTAATATAAAATATTTTACACTATTAATCAATTAAAAATTATCTTAAAAATAACTTTTAAAGTAATTATTGTAAAAATTAATAAATTTATTTTATATAATAATTTGTAATTAGATAAAAAAATAATTTTTTATATTATCCGTACATTTTAATTAAATTATAAATAAAGAGATATAGGGCCTGTTTGGATGAGTTTTTTTAAAAGAACTTATAGAAAAAGAGCTTATTTAGAAGCTCTGTTATGAAAAGATCTTTTTAAATAAGCTAATATTGTGTTTGGATAATACATTCTAAAGTGCTTATTCAAAATGATAATTATTTGAGAAGCTGAAAATTTTAATTTCATCATAAGCTCTACTGGGAGCTTTTACTTTTCCAAAAGCTGGAAAAAAAAATATATCCAAACACTGCTTTTTACATAACAAAGTGCTTATTTCAAAAGATAAGCTTTCAAAAGATCTTTTAATATGTATCCAAACAGGCCCATAATATTACATAAGGTGTCTTCTACAAGGATATATAATAAATCTGTCTAAGTGAGCGGTTAAAAGCTTCAAATAAAAATTTGGAAAACCATATATTCTTGTATATATGAGGTATTGTGTTTATTGTTCATGAGAGAGAGTATCATTTATCTTATACATAGAGTTGCATGTTAAAGTGAGCCATCCCGGCTTGCCCGGGTTGACTCACCACGAGTTGATGAAAAAGTGAGCCAGCCTAACCTGACTCACTTTTTGGTGAGCCAAGAAATACCAACTCGGCTCAACCCACCATAAGTTGGAAGGTTATACGGGTTGGCTCACTTAATTTTAAAAACAATTAATTTTTTTAAAAGCCAACCAAAACAAATTTTTATTGGAATTTTCTTTTGAAAAATAAAAAGAAATTCATTGCATAAAATAGAGAACCGTAGCATTAGGAAAGACATGCTAAAGTCCTCAAAATAAGGTCTAATACAAAAGGCCACATACTAGAAACACCCTAAAAATGATAAAAGAAATGCTAATGTGGCAAAGCTACAATTCCAAACCACAATACACATCCTACTACCACCCACCGAATAATCAAATTGATATGCACAAATTCTTCTAAAAATAAATCATGTGCTATTGGAACATGCCACACCTAATATATACCAAACAAAGACAGTCCTTAGCAACTTAGTAATACACCACCAGTATAATACAAGTGCACCTTACAATAGAGCTCCTCAAATACTAGATCAATTATCAATGAAATAACCCAAATCCATGCCTCCAAAACTTCAAACCACTAGCTAAATGCACAATGCTATACCAGACTAGATTGCTCACTACATCCTCATCCTGATTGCTCCTTGCACACCACCCAGTTGCTAACAATAGCCTGTGGTGAAAAAAATTACAATAAAATTATACTATTATCACTAGATAATATTGAAAACAAGTGGATATTAAAACATTCCTTTGTGAATTAAAACAAATACACATTAACTTTAATTTCTTAAAGCATGGAAATAAATAAAAGAAGACTTAAACCAAAAGAAATAACAGATAGGGAAATAAGTATGTCATTGATCACTTGATCTAAACTCACTGACCTCCTTGTAGTTGCAAGATATTGACAGAAGAATTAAAAGCTAATAGTTTGGCTTAAATAAAATGAAATATGAAAGATAAAAGGAAATAGTCATCACTTGGTCTAAGCTCATTGTCCTTGTTCATTAACAACATTAGAGTCTTGAATGGTTATATCTATAACCACTTCATCTATTTCAACATCTTTATTATCTTCATCTACAATTAAAAATAAACATGCTAACAATGGATAATAACTATTAATTAATATAATAACAAAATACTAATAAGTTGTAAAAATTACCAAATTTAATAAAGAGTTTAATGGTTATACATTGTCAGTGTAAAAAGTTTTACACTGTTAACCAATTGGAATTCATCGTTGGTATGATTTTTAAAGCTATCATTGTAAAAGTCAACAAATTTACCACACATAATGTTTGTGATTAGATGATAGTGTAAAACTACTTTACACTGTTAGTGTATGACCTTTTTTCTCTTTAATAAATCCATTCAACCAATTTCTAGTTAAAGTGAGTGCTTGAACATTGTTAGGAAGAAAGGAACTACGGTATTTGTTTAACACATAAGAACCAATGCTAAAAGCGGATTCACTGGCAACTGTAGTGATTGGAATACTCAACACATCACAAGCCATCTTAGAAAGGTTTGGATAACGGTCTTGGTGATCCCTCTAATACATCATCACATCTAACTTGTCAAAAAAATCTGGGTCAAGATTTCCCCATCCAAATAAAGATCCAATTCAGACCTTCCTGTGTCACTAACATGTTGGCTTAAATAATCAACATATTCCTAGAACATTATAAGAGAAATAAAATAAGATAATCAATTGTAAGTATTAAATAATAGTCAAAATAACAAAATAAAAATAAATGGACTTTAAAATATATTTAACTTACATCAAATGCATTTATCACTTGCTCATACTCTGTATAAGAAACTTGTTGCATCAGTAGAGGTGTAATTTGAGAATTTGAAGTAATCGATTCATGTGACTTTCACATATTCTTCAAACAACTTGTATATCTTGACCTTTAATTGACTAATTTTCTCTTCACAAGTAGAATGATCAATCTTTGAATAGCAAAACTGAAGTGCATTAAACTTCATCCTTGGGTCAAGAACAACCTCAATTGTAAGAATGTCACTATATTCATGCAAATACTTGCTAAACTTGGTCACCATGTTCCGTGCCATATTTTTAATGACTGGATCATGACTTTTAGCATTTTCCAACAACAAACATTCAATTGTTTAAACTTGCATAAAGTATCTATTAGAAATTTGATAAGATGTGCCTGAATACAAATTAGTTGTAATAAAAAATGGCCTCAAGAACTCACACATCTTCTCGGCTCTTTTCCATTCATCATTTGATGGGCAATGATTGTCGTTTCTATCATGAATAATCAAACTTCCAAAAGCACGTCGATATGTAAGTACACTTTCAAGCATGACATAGGTGGAATCCCATCTAAAGGGCACATCCATTCTCAAACCTACCTTAGTATCAATGCCCTTCACTTGAAGAACACATTCTTTAAATGCTATCATTCTTGCCTCGGATGCTCTCACATACTTGATCCCCTCTTTAATCTTATGCAAAGCACCACTAGCCACCTTTAAACCCTCTTGAACTATAAGATTCAAGATATAGGCACTACACCTCACATGAAAATAATCACTGTCACACAACAAACTATTTTGCAATTTCAATTGCCCACTACAAATATTTTGCATTACTTCATTGGCACTAGCTTTGTCTAAAGTTATAGAAAAGATCTTTCGATTTATTCCTCAATCAAGCAAGCAATCAAAAACTTTTTTTGCCAAATCATAACCAATACATGGAGGCTCCATTTTACAAAAGGCAAGAATTTTGCTATTCAACTTCTAGCTATTATCAACAAAATGAGTAGTCAAACAAATATACCATTCTTGAGTGATAGAAGTCCAACAATTAGAGGTCAAACAAATTCGACTTTGACATTTATGCATTACAAGTTTCAATCTCTCTTTTTGTTCAAGATGAAATTTCCAAATATTAGCCACAGCTATATTCCTACTTAACTGTTTTACATAAGGATTTAGCAATGAATGTAATTCTTTAACTCACTTATATTCAACAAAATTAAATGGCAGCCCATGCTCAACAATAGCCATTGAAATCACCTCACGCACACGTTTATGGTCAATTTCCCTAGCCCTTAACTTCTTGGCATGATTAATTATCATTCCACCCACATCTTGGTATTTAGGTATTATTTTACACCTTTTAACATGATGCAACAATGTTGAAGTCCCTATTTTGGTACCACTAACAACATACTCTTGTCCACACCCTTTGCATTTAGCCTTTTCTTTACAATTTTTGACACCAATTTTACTAAAATGATTCTAGGCCTCAAACGTAGTTGTCTTAGACCTCTTACTTGCTCTACCAACATCACCAACCTCATCCTCTATCTCTATCTTAATCTCATTTGGCTTTGGTGGCACAGTCTCACTTGTATTATTTAACCCCCCCTTTCAATATATAATGAACAAAAAGGTAAAAACTTATTTCTAATAAACAAAGATGTAAAAACTTATTACTCATCATAAAAACAAACAAACAAAATCACATGAAAACCATAGCACACATCAACATAAGCACTCTAACTGATGGCAAATGAACAGAACAGAACACCAACCAATTATTACATTCTCCTGGAAATAAGAATTCAATCAGCTAATTGATCAAAACAGAACACCAACATATATGCAACTAGCTACACATTTTATGCTTCACAAGATTCTAACAACTCTCATACCAATTTGCCACTTAATAAATCTGAGTTTAAAACTTCCCCCCATTTCTTCCCACGTTCACAATCAACCCTACCTCAACCAAAACCCCTTTTTGTGATTCTATTCAAGCATTCCCACATCACAAGCCAATAAAAAACAATCAATATCAACAAGAACATAAAAAGAAATAAAAATAAGTTTAATACCTCAATGAGAGGAAGCGATGCAAACTCTGTTCAGTCGTGGTGAGACACGATCAAGTCAAAAACGCAAATTGTTTCGTTGTGGTGAGACGTGAATCTTTAAGGAGAACCAACTTGAGCTCACAAATGTCGTTTGAGCTCGCAAATGTTGTTTGAGCTTGCAAAGGTTGGTGAACGAAACGACTGCCAGAACATGTGATGACGTGAGCAAGAAGGTGAGATTTGCACAGTCATCAATGATGGAAGAACTAAAGTTTGAAGTCTAAGCAGAGGGAACCCTATGTCGAGAGAGTTGTGTCTTGTGTTTGAGAGTGAGAGTAGCTCAGAGCACATACATTTTTTTAATAGTTTAGACTTTTAGTTGTAACTTGTAATAGAGTATTTTATTTTAAAAAAATACCTTATTAACCCTTGAGCTAGCCCGGCTCACCATGGATTCAACCTGGGACAGCAACGAGCTAAGTGAGCCAGGCCAGTTTTCCTTTATAATTGTTGTGAACTAATTTTTTTTAATCCAACCCAGCCCAAACTTGTTGTGGGTTGGGTTGGCTTGCCGAGTTGCGGCTCACTTTGACAACTCTACCTTACACAACATCATATTTTGTTAATAAATACGACTTTTAATATTAAAATATTATACATTTTATTTTATCAATAAGGGACAAGCGCACATTGATTTACAAAAGGTAATGAAGTCAAACCAACAGGCAACAACCATTGTCCTGGTATCCTATGTTACCTATGTGTATTGTTATGTTGAGATTATTTACAGTAAAATTAGTTGATAAGTTAATTTAAAATTTATAAGTTAACGTGAAGTTTAAAAGTTGATAACAGAAACTTGAAATTTTATAAATTGTTAATTGAAATTTTATAAACTAATTTATTGGACTAAGAGTGTATAATACAATTAGTTAGTTAAGTAGTTAATAAATATAAAATAAGTTAAAATATATTTTTGGTCCTTTATTTTATCATGACAATTTGTTTTGGTCATTTATCTTTTAAATGATGTATTTTGGTATTTTAATTTTAAATTTGAGTCTATTTTTTTCCATCAACTTGGAAGTAATTAATGTCATTGCCATTAGTGTTTTGCATTTTGCAGCAGTTATGAAACAAACTTTGTGGCGGTAATAAATTGCCAGTAGGTTAAAAGACCAAAATGACTTAAATTTGAAACTTAGCTTGTAAGTTAAAGGTCTAAAACAAATTTTCACAATAAGATAAAGGATCAAAAAAATATTTTAACTACTAAATTTAAAAAACAATGTACCCTTCTCTTTTTTCCTTCTTCCACTTCCCTTCTCCTTGTCCCTTACGCCATGGACAGCTGCACACCACCGCCGGAGGTGGACTTCCCCATCACTGAGAGAGAAACATATAAACGTAATAAATGAAAAGTTAATAAATTAAATTAAGTAATATATTAAAATATATTTTAAAAAAGTTTTTTTTTTTTAAATATCACATGACAACTTTAATATTATATATAACTTTAGTATTATATATAAATAGATACTCGTTACTAAATACATATAAATTCACCCAAAAAATACAGTTTTTATAAAAATGATAATTGTCTGCATAAACGTAAAATTTTATTAAAAAAATTACATAATATACTCCCTCACCCATTATATAATTTCTTTTTAATGTATGTTTGATATGTCAAATAATTAGTCAGCTTTTAAACTAATTTATAAATTTGTTTGATTAAATTAAAATATTTGATAAAAAATAATTTCAGAAGCTTATAATTTATAAGATATAAGTTACTTTTTATAATTTGTTAGTTTGTAGTTTATTTTATTTTTATTTTTGCATTTTTAAACTTTACTATTTTAGATCTCTTTCTTTTTTATCCTTTTTTTTAATAATTTTTATGCTATTATTTTTTAATTATTATTTTGTTTGGTATTCTCTTTCACTATTTTTTGAAATTATTTTTTCATATACTACTTTTTATTTTAATCATTAAACGATTTATTTTAATTTTTAATAAAATATTCGATCTTTAAAAATTAAGAAGAATGTAAAATCAATAAAAAAGATATTCAACCATATACAATTACTTAAAGATATATATTTATTTGCAAAACAAAATAAAGTTTATATAAATAATTATATAAATACATCTTTTTATATTATTTTATAGGCTGCAGGAATTTCATCACCTTTTCAGGCAAGGAAACCTGTCTATTATAGTAGGACAAAGGAACAATTTCGATCAGGAAAAGTGACCGAGTAATCCTATGGAGCTTGAAACCCCTTCATTGATTGTGGGTAGAAGTATAGTGTACAAGTGGTTTTCATAAACTTTTTTTATGATTAACCTATTTTTAATTATACCAAGAGACTTGGCACATGTGCTGTAATAGTTTTGCTACTGGTTGGATTTCATCATTGAAGGCAAACTGTATTTATCATTAAAAAATTACTGAAAGAGGAAAATTATGCATCTTATGTAATTTATGTTGTTCCTTTACCATGCCTTGCTTCATGAACTTTATTATTCCATTGGATGGGGGTGTTTGACACTTTCACTGCAATCTGGAATTGGCACCCAACAATGATATTAATTTACCCAACAATGATATTGTAAATTAAATAATGCATTAATGCTATATATTTACATAATATTTTTGGACGGAGATGAAGTTACTCCAAGAAAAACTCTAGCTAAAGTTATTTTATTTAATAACTTTTGATAGATATTAAATTTTAACGATCTAACCGTTAAATATTTTGATATTATCTCAATGATCATGCATATCAAATTTTAGATAAATCGAACATTTGTAGTTAGATAATCTTATAGTCAATATTTACTTATATTTTAGAAAAATATATTATACGTTAATTTAAATTTATTTAATAAAGTATCATTGATAGGTCATTGAAATTTAATATATTCTAAGAGTTATTGAATAGAGTAACTCTATCCAAAATTAATCTTGGAGTAACTTGATCTCCACTCATATCTTTTTTATATAAAATTTTCATTACTTTCTTGTTAGATAATAAAATAAAGAAATACATATTCTAAATATATTTTTTCTATCAAGAAAAATATAATGATGATATATAAAAATAGTGACGTTTTTGTTAATTAAGCAGTGTGAGTTGTAAATACCTATTGGAGGCTGGTTTACACAAAATGTTTCAAGTTAAAAAGGTATCTTAGTAGCTGTCTGTTTGAGTATAATAATTTTAATTCGTAAAATATATTTTGACAGCTCGTGCAGCTGTGTGAAAAAAATATAGGTATCATTAACTATTTTAATGTGCAAAATTTTTAGAAAGTATATTTTTAAAGGCACTAGGGCCTTTAATCAACATTATTAGTATGTGGTCGGACTCAGACCGAAACTCTTGATATTTCACAAAAAATGAAATAGGTGAAAATGTTAATGCACATGAAAAGAGGCTGTGTAATTTCTTCATTGAAGATAGAATTCTCAATAACAAAAGGAAAAAAAGAAACTGAATTAACCCCTAAAATTTGTACATAATTATTGCAAAGCGTATAAACATTTTTTATCACTACCGAAGGAAGACATTTTACATCAGTTAGGACTAATGTAGATATGCCATTACAAAATGAGAGATTGTTTTACATAAAAAAGTGAACAAATATAAAAAATAATTTTTATATTAATTATAAATTTAGCCGATGTAGAAAGTGTCACTTTATACATCGGCTAAAGTTATAATTGATGTAAAAAAGTGCTAATTTTTTTTAATATTTAGTCTATTTTGCAAATGTCCAATCTTGTAATTTACAAACAGATCACACAAGCAGACAGTTCAATCTCCAGATACCATCATTAAATATTAATATAGATACTAAAACATATTTATATGATAAGCTACCTTTATTGTAGCTAAATGCACTTCAAACAATGCTAAACTACCCACATACATTATAGAGTTACAGCACTTCCTAAAGCTTATTATTTTTACTTCTTTACACTATTCTGGACAAGTCTTCTTATTTTCTCTAGACATATCTAGTATCTTCTAATAGATTTCACAAGTATATTCTAGAAGTTTGTATCACTTTCATTTTTAATAGTTTTTGTGGTAATGACGTAGGATTTATGCAAAGAATTAGAGCTGCCAGAATAGGTTCGGTTTGATGGGCTAGCACGCTTAGCCTGTAAAAGGGTTAGACTGAGCTCCAAAAAAAAGATAGCTTAAAAGAAACCGGGCCATTTTGGCCCAGCCTGTCTGGCCCGGCAGGCCAACTGGGCTCGGGCCGGGCTAGCCCAATATATAATATATAATATATATATATATATATATATATATATATATATATATTAAAAATATATTAATATACTTAAAAAAATTAAAAAAAAAAGGTCACACAAGTTTGTAAAAAAAAAAGGTAACATGGGTACTTTATTTTGTAAATAAAAATAAAACTATTGAATAATTAGTCAGTTATATATGAATAAAAATGTTCGTTTATACTAGAAAGTATGTAAATTTAATTTTAAATATTTAATATGATTTAAATAATTTAATTTTATATAATTTTTGGCCAAAAAATTAATAATTAAAATAGATAACAATGTTAATCAGTGTACAAAAAAAATCAGGCCAAATTGACCCGGTAGTCCACATAAGACTGAACTGGGTCAAAAAAACATAAGCTTAAACACAAATCAGGCCGGTCCATTAGCAAACAATGGCCTGGCCGGGCCCCATTTTTTAAGGCTCTACGAACAATATCACAGCCTAGCGTAGCTCCTTTTAAGGTGTGCCATGTATGATTTTATAAAAAAAATGCCGCACCTAAAATTAGAGAACTAACTAGCATATTTCAAAGGTAAAGATAAATTAAAAACAAAACAAAATTAAAACAAACACTACGACCAGCAATTTGCCGAAGAACAAAATGCTTGGCCAAGTAGCTTTTATTCAAAAAGTAAACTGTTCCATGCAGACACGAAAACAAAGCCTCAGTGGCTTTGTCTAACATCTTAATTAGTTATTGAAACATGCTCATTCCTGGTGAGTTTTGGCTTCGGAGGAGCTACATTTGTCATAGCAGAAGGCGGTGTTATCCATACATAGACATCGAGGAGGCCATGAAAAATCACAACGGCATACTTCGCATTCTGAGTGGCACCTCGTCCCAACATCTTCACAGTGGCACTGAGGAGGGTCTAATTCATCTTCGTAGCAAACGCATTTATCACAGCATGCGGTGGTTGTGGATTTGACATAGTAATTGTTGGCATCACCGTTGGGGATCAGCTGAGTGATGAAGGAACTTGGATCGAAGCGAGCATCAACGGTTGCAGTGAATCCCATGAGGAAAAGCAACAAACCTACCTTCACCAATACCTTCAACTCCATCTCCCTCACTTTCTCTTTCTATACGTAATACTAATGTCGTCCTTTTTTTTTTTTTTTCTTTTCTTTTATTTCTGGTGAAGAGGCAAGCACCGTAGTTCTATTTATGCGAGAACTACAAATTATATTTAATAGTGTGAACTCGAGTGATGCATGGTTCATACATTCAACGTGATAATATTTTTCAACTTTTTCATTTTTTAATTAAAAATAAAGGTAATAACAAAATTGGTCTGCTTTCCTCTTTCTCTTTTTTCTATATTTTTATAGCTATTTTTAGTCCCCCCCCCCCCCCGTTTTCGTGATCAAAATTGAATGTAGTCTCATTAAATAGGCTGAATATTTAGGCCACCCAGTAATAACAAGTTACATTTATTTCGTTAATACGACTATGATTGTGAATCCCAATAATAGGTTACTTATGCTTTTGTATTATTTTTTTCTGGTCTAGATAAACTAGTTGTTTTTAATAACCCACTAGGGTTGGTCTAGTGGTCGAAATAGTCTGCATGAGGTCATAGGTTCGAACTTCAGTACTGTTATTGTATACTAAAAAAAAAAACCTAGTTGTTTTTAATTAAATTTCATTCTAGCCTCCAAGGTTGTGGCTGCCTCAAACCAAATGACGTAGCCGCCTTAAGCTACACTAATTTAAATTATTTTAGTAAGATTTTGTAATTTAAAACTAGTGTTCTATTGTTATGCACTATTAATGTAAAAAATTTTACACCATCAACTAATCGAAAATTAGCTTTAGTATGACTTTTAGGGTGATTATTATCAAAGTCAACCAATTTACCATATATGATGAGTTGTGATTGGATGACAGTGTAAAACTACTTTACGCTGTCAATGCATAATCTAGTTTTTCTTTTACATTTATTCTAAACTCTAACAAAAAATTGGTATTAAAATGAATATAGAAATTAAATTTCATAAAAGAAATATGAGACTGATTGTATCCAACTGTACCAGCTGGCTTGGAACAGACCAACTAACCGCACATGTTATTTCCAGGGCACTTTAAATACGAAAATACAGCAAATTAAGTCGCGGATAAGATTGCAAAACTAGCTTTTCACTTCCAACAATTGTACTGATAGGCCTTGGCAAATTACACCTCTAATTGATCTTGATGTACAAGAATCGTCTGATTATTCTTTATAAATTCTATCCAGCTTTTCACTGTCAAAAAGAAAGAAAAGAAAGAAAGAAAAGCAAAGCAAGAAACATTGGCTCCACTAGGCATTTGCTTTCTGTGACGCCTGTATATAAACAAATTGTTCAATCACGAATAAATTACCACTAAAGTTGGATTCTATTTGATTCATAAATTTGGAGTTTTGTCTTCATTCTTGCTGTACGTATCAAGTCTTCCTGTAATTGGTTTTCAAAAAGCAGTTTTGCAATATATGTTTTAAGGAGATAAAAATTTAGCAGGGTCACATATCATACATTAAATTTAAGACTTTGACCCTAGTTTGTGAAAACTGGGAACAGTAGGAGGAAAATGAATAACAGAACAAGTGCTTGAATTTTTCTTAAAAATCAAAACCATTTCTCAACGCTTGAAGTAAGTGTGAGGATTAATTAACAAGATGAGAGCCCATATACTACTTTAAGGTGCTCAAACAAACAAGCATTTGAAGCACCCTTTGCAGCAAAGAAGGGCAATGACCATCCCAAAAGATTTAGTCATTCACTAATTAAAGAATCACTTGCTTAATTGGAGCATGGAAAGAAGCAATAGAAACTCCATGGAAAAGGGAGCATCAACTTAAAACCTATGTGAAAGAGTCATATTACAACCCTAATTTTTTCCGCCATTCTAGCATTTACCAGCATAAACAACTCAACTATAGTGAAAATATAGTCAATCTTTTCAGAGACCCTAAAATAGAAGAAGGGATTGTCTAACTTATCTCAAACAACTTCATCAAAATTATTGGTACAATTGTCTATGTACTTAAAAATAGTTGGTACAATATAGAAAATTGCACCAATAATATTTGATGTGATTGTTTAACCCCATTTTTATATGGAGTAAGTTAGACAACCTCCTAGAAGAAATAATACTTGTTGAAAAAATAATACTCATTGAAGAAATTGCATTGCTATAAGTTATAACATAGTTCCTCAAAAAAAAAAAGTTATAACAGTATAAATTGGCATATATTGAGTGAATGGAGTTCATGGGTATCCATGAGTCCAGTTACTTAAAATTTAAAATATCCCTCAACTACAACACTTTGATCTGGGGCACTGGACAGTAAATTTATCACTTTTATTCCTTGCTTTAAGCTCTTCAATGGCATTAGAGGATCCATCTTAGAACATCCCTTCCAAACTGGCAAAATTTCTGTCACAAATTAATTTAAATATTTCCTCTCAGTACTCCTTAATAAGCTCTTCAAACTCGTTGAAACTCCCCTTAAAATCCAACAGGACACTGTTTAACCCTTGAAGATTACAACAATTTCAATTCCTTGTTGAGCAATTTCTGGAGCTACGTACTGCTATCTTACTATCTGTTTAAAAGGATCACATCACATTACTAGTGACTTCATTGATGTCTAGTGGTATTCGATTGGAGGGGCTAGAACATTTTTGTATTATAATTATCTGCAGTGGTTAATTGGCTCCAGGTTCTTAAGATGTGTAGCTACAGAGAAATCTTCACTGAACAAGGAAGAAGAAAGTCCTACTGGATCTCATATTCTTGCATTAAACGTGAATAGTATCACTATCCCCCACTGTCTTGGGTGTTAAAAAAGATGTAAACTTTTGAGAAGTGGGATTGGATAGGATCATGCAATAAGAGTGAAAATCCTAATGGTCGTGTAGTGTTTTGGGAAGAATCAAGAGCAAAACACAAGAAAAAGCAAGAACAAACAATCATTGAGTTGCACTGGGCAAAGTGAACAGTGGCTTGACCAATCAGCTGGCATTGCTTTATGAAAAAAAAATAAAAATGCATGAGCGAAGTAAAAAGGTATATTTAAAATGTCTGAGCCCGGGTTCGAACCGGAGACCTCTAGTGTGTGAGACTAGCGTGATAACCAACTACACCACCCAGACACTTTAATCGAAGTAAACTAAAAATAGAAAATTAAAAAGAAAATAATGTTCATATTTATTTTTTCTTGCGGTCTCAATTTTTTATTGATACCAAATATGGGAATTGTGGAAAGGGTGATGCTGGGTTCTTTTGTAGCCGTGCGGTTAATTGACCTATTTGGGGTATTTTTGAAAACATTTTAGTAAAATGGGATTTTGTTGAAACAAATTACCGGGTATGGGATTGTTTTGACTGTTGACCAGTCAAACTCGCTATTCTAACTAATGAAATTCTGTACCCATCAGCTTATTTATTTATTTTTTAAAAATTTATATGTGTGATGCCACGTGTAACTCGCTAGTCAGACTAGTAACATATTTAAACTGTTGGTCAAAATAACAGGTTTAACTAACAGCTGATGTGACAACTAAAGATGGCGGTCTTAGTAGCGAATTTATGATAAAATGACACGTGACACTATCCTGCTAAATTAGCTAAAATGAGTATCAAATTCGTAATAGTGCGAAAGGTCAAATCACTTGCAAATTGCTATTTGTAGTAGAGGGTTTAATGGCGAGCTACCACGTGTAATTGTGGTTGTATTGTGTTAGTCTCAGTAGCATGTTTCAAAGGAGCAATGTGTGGTCAGATCACCTGCAAATTGCTACTTGTAGCAACGGGTTTAGTTGGAGCTAGCACATGTAAATGTTGCAGTATGGTGTTAGTCGGAGTAGCTAGTTTCAGATGAGTAGTGTGCGGTCAAATCACCTGCAAGTTGCTACTTGCAGTAGCTAGTTTAATGGGGAGCTGCCACGTGTAATTGTGGCTTGTATGGGGCAACTTGTAGTAGCTGGATTTAAAGCATAGTGACCTGCAACCAGCAAGTTGCAATAGCGGGTATAGTGGGCAGCTACCACGTGTTGTATGTTGTTATGATGTAGTTTGGATTTCAGAAAAAAAAAAGGGTAATTTTTTTTTTTTTTTTTACCTTTTAAGCGTGTTTGCATTAGGCATTGCAGTGTGTTGTTGAATCACCTGTAACGTGCAAGTTGCAATAGCGAGTTTTAGCACCAAAACAGTAAAAAATTAATTTTTTTAACCCTTAAATTGTACCCCCACCACACCCACCGAGCACCACGAGACCATAATCCTTCTCCACTCCCTACTTTGTACTCTCTTTGTTGGTATTTGAAGTTAATTGTTTATGTATATTTTGCTATTTAAATAGTTATTTATTTATAAAAATTAGTTTGTTAACTTATTATGTTTTTTATGAAATAATTTCTAATTTGTATTTATTTTTTGTTATTTTTTGTTATTATGTAAACTTTATTGCATAGTAATTAAGTGATTAATGTGTATTTTAGTAATTAATTTAATTTTTTTTAATAAATAATTTTTTTTGTAATTTTATTAATTATACTTTTGTTTAGTAATTTTTTTTCCATGATTAATTTAATTTTGGTAATTGATTATGTTGATTTTAATAGAATTTTTTATTTGCATTAATATAAATGTGAAAAACATTAAAACGAATGCCATGTCTAATTTGTATGGCTTTCTTAGTCCCTTTGAATGTGACACCTTCAGGACCTTCACACATCCTTCCATTTACATACACAAATGTTATAGTAGGATTCATGATTCTTTTCAATGTACCTATATAACAAATTAATATTAAATCAAATAATAAATATAATTTCACATAAAAAATTAGAAACCTAATTACAAAAATAACAATTAATACATATCACACAGAATAATTGCTACATTAAATGTCTACAAACATAAATAAAAAATACATAATACCTCACATATAAAAAAATTAATTAATTTATCTATAGATTGTTTCTTCAAAAAAGAAAAAATCCATGCCACAAATTCAATATAACTAACGTACTTATATATATAAAAACCAATATAAAATAATTATAATATATAATTAAATAAATAAATGTAAAATGACTAAATCTATATTATACATAAGTACATACAAATTAACGTAACTTGCAATGTGTGAGGAGAAGTTGTGTTATGTGAAATTCGGAGGGCTGAGTACCTATTTATAGTCACTGAAAAATAATTTCTTTTTAAATTTTTTAACAAACTTGTCTTTTGCAGTAATGATTTTTAAAAATGTCACATGGAGTGTATTTCGCTACTACAAATAGCTGAACACAGTGTATTTCGCTATTACAAGTAACTAATTATACCATAGTGTACCACATGTCATGCTAGCTAGCGTAAGTGGTGGCAAACACACGCCACGTGTCAGATCTAGTGTTTGTGGGCATTACAATTTTGCTACTGTAAGTAGCGAAGTTAGGACACACATGCCACGTGTCAAATTCCCACAAAACTCGCTACTCCTACTAGCTAAGTTAGCTACACAGTACCACGTGTCAGGCTAGCATAAAATAGCTAGTCCTGTTAGCTAAATCACTAGTCCACGTGCCACATGTCATTTTATAATAAAATCGCTAGTCTTGCTAGCTACATTAATTGCATGGTGCCACATGTTAGTCCTAGCATAAACTCGCTAGTCCTGCTAGCTAAATTAATTACACAGTGCCATGTGTCTGTCAAGCATAAATTGGCTAGTCTTGCTAGCTAAATTAGCTACACAGTGCCAGTCTGTACCTTAAACTCGCTAGTCAAGGCTAGCTAGTTTAGCAAGATAGTGTCACATGTCATTTTATCATAAATTCGCTATTGAGACCGCCATCTTTAATTGCCACATCAGCTACTAGCTAAACTCGCTTTTTTGACCAACAGTTTAAATATGTTGCTAGTCTGACTAGCGAGTTACACATCGCATCACACGTATAAATTTTTTAAATAAATAAATCTGACGTGTACAGTATCTTGCTAGTCAGAGTAGCAAGTTTGACTAGCCAATTATCAAAACAACCCCATGTCAAGTAATTTGTTTCACTAGAACCCTATTTTGAAAAAATGTTTTCAAAAAGACCCCAGATAGGTCAATCAGTTGTACCTGTGCTGATGTAATTAATGTAAATGCTTGGCAATGTGACAAATAAATTTTATTATTTTAAAATGCATGCACTCATGTTTTGTATTTTTAATAAAGTTTGCTTCCATATCATCACTACACTCTAGTAAATAAAGTACAAGGAGGAAAGGATCCATTCCATGGTGAGGGTATGCCACTTGCCTTTTATATCGAGGATTACATTGATACATATAAATCATTTATCAAAAAGAAGATTCTTAGGAGGAAAATTCTTACCAACTAAAACAATTCTTATTAGCTATGTGCATGTATATCCTTGTTTTTATTTACTTTCTAGAGTAAATTCATATTTTTTGTGTGTAAGATTAATTCGCTCCAATTATGAACAAGTAACGTTTCAATGACTTCAACCATTGTCTTCTCCTAAGACTTAAGAAGACACTTTATTTAATAGAAGTGTAAATAAATTGAGCTGAATCAAACACTTAAACTTTAGGCTTACATTTTCACTTGACACCTATTGTTAATTAGAAACAGGCTTATCTCACTATGATTTTCTCTTGAATTCTCAAAACTTCTTTCACTCCATCCCCCTAGGGTAGAACCCATCGTTGTCTCAGCTGTGCAACTAGAGGCTCTAGGGGAAGTCGAAATTGGAGAGCACTCATCTTGGGGTGAGTTTACTACTTAGACGCTTTGAGCAGTCATCTGCTTCGCACTTGGCTACCCAACATTTAGCGTGGGCATGATAACTAGCACACTAGATGTGTGTCCTTTTAGTCCTCTCGTAAAGGTCCTGTCAGTGCTCTTAAAAAATAAGTTGTTTAACTTTAGCTTATTTATTTAAATAAACCTAATTGAAAATTTGAGCTAGACTTGTTAAAAAAATAAATAAATAAAGTTTGAACTTAACTTGTTTAGCTTATTTATAACTTAATTATTTTTATTTTTATGAAAATTTTTCTTAAATTATGTTTTAATGTTATCAATTTAATATTTAATAAACATTCTCATATTGGATGGTAATATACAAATAGAAATATATGTTCAACATGTAATATGTATAGAATTAAAAAACTCTAGACTATACAAAAATGTTTTCATACAAATAATGAAAAATATGAAATTTTATTTTCTCTATCATGATTCATGCACACGTATGGAGAGAGATCAAATTACACTAATATAACTTTCACAAACTATTACACCAATAACTTTATATAAAATGTGAATTTTATCTATCAAACTTATACACGGTACATTTGCTCTCCCACTCAATTTACATTACATACACTCCTAACTCGCCAATTGTATTCTAAAGTATTTGTACTTCTATTCATTTTGGCTTAAAGTAGTGAGTACAAAAAAGGTTGGTAATTTCACTTTCTTTTTGTTTGCATATTTTTTATAACAGTATTTCATTGATAATTTATTTTTACTTATTAAAATATTAATTTTTTACAGTAACAAAATGGCTAAGAACACAATTTCATGATATGATTGAAATAAATTTTTTATTAAGATATCATTTCAATAATTTTTAAGCACGAGTCGAATTATTTTTATTTAAATGACAATTTTTGAAGTAAGTATGACGTTAGAAGGCAACAAGCATAAAACAAAATACAATCTTTGATCTAGAGTAGGCTTCTTTCTCAATAGGTCTGAATTTTGGTGGATAAGTATTTATTCCTTGACAACTCCCCCACATTCCCAAAATGGGCATTTCATGGTACCAACATGATTTGCTACTCAGTTGAAATAATACGTAGTTGTATATATGTTTTGTGTGTGTATACAATAACAACAACAAAGTTGAACTTTAGACATGTGCTAATTACTCGAACTTGAGTATTAGACCGACTCTAGTGAGTATGTAATTATATACAATGAATTAAGTAAGAATACATAAAATTAGCTTGATGCAAATACTTTGTTTAGCTAACCTAAGATGGTATTTACGTATTTAATTGAAATTTTCATTTTCCGAGTCCCCCAAACGTCAACTCACAAGATACAAGAAGTCTTGAATCATAAAAGATTGAACACTTGTACTTTTTAAATTGCTTGGCCAACCACCACAACCTAGTCTTTTCCAATTAAATGGGATTGAATTAAATGACGTCATAATGTTGTTCCGTGAATCAAGTCCATAGACAAACCATTGTCATAATGATTTCGCCTGTCATATTTTTTTTGTCTCCCTTTATCTCTAGTAATCGGACTACTCTCCATCCAATCTAAATCTCCTAACTAGGACTTCTACCAAATATAAAGGCATTTTGGCAGTTGATCAATGAAATATAAAGACCTTTTAGCAGATTTGTACAAATTATGCATTGCATTGCTAATCAAACTTCTTTTATTAGACCAGCATAACAGGAATATCTTTAAACAATATAGAAAGAAAACAAAAAAAATCGTCCAGGCCCTGCCTACGAAACAAGACAGAACTAAAAGAAAACCACGAGTCCTGTGCATTTTCAGCTGTTCACAGATTAGATTTGATGGATGAATTTGCAGAATTAACTTTCCTCATTAGACCTTCTTGAACCAATGATACAAGAAGCTGCAAGTCGTCAAACGAGAAAATGTTAAGACAAAGTTGAACTAGGGAAACGAGGGGAATCTTATGCTGAAAAGAGATACATAGACACACATATAGGGTACATTGGGGATACAGCTAAATTAAGTGCTTATTTGATAAACTTATCACATGAGAACTTATATAATAAACTTAACTGTGAAACTTACTGAAATAAACTAAAAAAAAAAATACTTATTCTAATAAGTTTCACCGTGAAGCCAGTTGAAATAAGCAAGAATTCATAGAAAGGTCATCACTACTTTCCAGTGTTGTAAACTCGGCTCGGACAGACCGCTCGAACTGGTTGAACCAAAAATCGGTCATGTGGCCGGTCCGAGCACTTCTACAGATTGGTTGTGTATTTAACTCAGTATGGACCGAAACGACTCAGTTGGATTTTAAGAAAACCGGTGACTCGGGCACACATCAAACCGACCAAGTTATACATATTTATAAAAAAAAATGGAAAAACAGAGAAGAAGAAGCTCCTTGGAGCAATAGACGAAGCAACAATGTTGTGAAGAAATGAGGAGAAATCGTGAAATAAGGCTTCAGTCTAAACAAAGAAGGAAGTAGTGCTTTGATATGGTGATTCGTGAAGCTGCACCAAAAGGTACTCCTTCACACAGGAAAAAAAAATATGAACTGGGTGATGAAGATGCACCCTGAACTCAAGTTGAATGGTGACGCACAGAAGAAATTTGTTTCAAATCTATTTGTATGCACAATTCCCCTTCAGTATAGTGTTTTTGAAGCTCGAAAAATGAGTAAACCATCAATTTGGTCCTCGAAGTATTACTCTCTCTCCTACGTAGTCCCTCAAGTATTGAAAATTAATAAGTAGTCCCTAACGTTTTGTTACATCCGTCCCATTAGTCCTTCTCGTTAGCATCCCAAGAACCGTTTGATTAACGCGAAGGACTAACGGGACGGATGTAACAAAACGTTAGGGACTACTTATTAATTTTCAATACTTGAGGGACTAGGTAGGAGAGAGGTTGATAGTTCGAGACTAAATTGATGGTTTACTCCTCGAAAATACTCAAAAAATGATTGGACATGTCATAAATTGGACTTATTGGGTAGTGTATAAACACTGCACAAAGTGGGTGAATCGGCACAATGGTACTGCTACACAAAGTGGGTGAAGATGTGAAGTTATAATAAAATTGTTAAAAAACATGAAACTCAAATGTGTAGCCCAGTCTTAAACCCATGACTTGAAATTTGAAATAAAGCAGGTAGCTACTGCTCTAGGAGCTATGCATAACACACACACATACACACACACATATATGCGGTTTAATCATTGACTCACTGATTCAACCAATAATCTATTAACTCAGTATCTTGACTGAGTCAATAATCGATCCGATTCTATTAACATTGCTACTTTCATATGCCAAATATGGTTCATATTAGTTTTTTTAAATGCCCTCATACAAAACAACAACAAATGCCCCATATATATTGCGTGGCGAACACGAGAAAAGATCTCCGATGGACTCTTACAGTGGTTTCAGACGTCTCTAGTGATGACACCTGTAAGGACTCCGATGCTTAATTAGTTTGGGCTCAAGAGTGAGTGAGAATGAGAGAGTCTGTACCTGATAGGTGTGGAGCCCTTTATATAGAGTGTTTTAGAGAGAAATTCTGTTTAAGGTTGGGCGTCACATGGCAGCATGCATTTGAGTGCCTCATTACACATTTTCCTTACAGTAAAATGCCATGCTAGGGTAGGCATAAAACTTAGGCCAAGATGGCGAGGCCCTATCGTCTGGGATATAAGTGATTATGTTGGCCGACATAGGCGGTAAATAAGCTGACTTAAGGCTAAGTGTTTGAGTAACCTCCAGAACAGTTGTGCCCAAGCCGATGATTCTTGAAAAAAGCATCGTCGGCTTAAGAGTTTGGAATAGTCCCAGAACAGTTACCCCCAAGCCGGTGAAGCTTGGAAGAAGTATCATTGGCTTAAGAGTTTGAAGTGGCTTTAGGGGTGATGTTGCCCCCAAGCCGGTGAGGTTTTTTGGCAAAAACATTGTCGACTTAAGGTTATTTGGAGCCGAACGGTTCAGTTTGTGTCTTTTCATCTTATCAAATAGCTTTGCCACATTTTTGAGACGACCGAGATGCATTAAATGCGCAATGATTACATATCTTGAAATCCACGGCCCTTCGAATTCTAAGAGATTTTGGCGATTTCATGAATTCTTGCACCGTCTTTCAAATTTTTATGGATTTGGGCCCAACAATGATATGGGCCCATGTATTATATATTGTTATTTTGACTGTTTATTCCGTTCACTTTTACTGTTATTATTACCTTCCTTCGCGAGAACTTCTCTATACGCTTTGTGTAAAAATACCCCCCTTTTTAACTCCTGTTATTATTCTAATGGATTGAATCTCTTTCATAGGTACTTCGAGAATAACACAACGATTTTTTCCAAAAAATCCCCAACGAAAAGAACAAACTTTTCTCTCTTTTTTTATCAAAGATATCATAACCACTACCTACACCCCCACAAAATAGTGCACCACAAATAAAAACTAATAAAGAGACCCTCAATTCCATAGAAAGACATCGTGGCCCCCTTTCTGGGAAAGCTTTGGCGTTACCTGTCAACTCCGTTCACTTCTCCAACATCTGTTTATCCTTCAAATTAAGGTAATGTCCACATCCCTATCTTTCGTCTTCATTGAGTCTTTTCTTGCATTGCACTGTGTGTATACATGTTTTTCCTTTGTTTGCTTCGTTGAAGATGGATTCACTCAGTTGCAACACTCTATCTTTTACACACGGCGGTTACGACGGTCGCTTGGTAGGCTTCATCCGCCAACTGGTTCTTCTGGTCTTCGGCCCTCCCTGCGTCTCAACCTGCTGACTAGCAAAGGTCCTTCAAGGGTCGTGGGGGCGCCAGAGGCCGTGTCAGTTCTTCAGCTACTTCTATCAGCTCCTCGCAAAAGGATGGTTGTTCGGGGTAGTGAGAGTAAACTGAAGAACGTGAGAAGGGATGAGCGACCGATGACAACAGACCCTAAAGAACCACCTCCACCGGAGATTATCATATGCCCCGAAGTTCTTAACAAGTGCCGGAGTCACCTGAAGGCTATGGGGATGTCGTACAGCCCTGATAAAGTGTTAGGAGTACCCTAGGGCCTGGGTACAGTTCCTAGATTTGATGAGGATTCCTTCTGGACCAGGGAGCATGTTCGAGGCGACTACGTCGGCGGAGCGGAACATCGGGGTTGCATCGAACCGGGTATCTAAATCGGCCCAATCTGACCACTCTTCCGATATTTTTGACAAGGAGATGGGAAAGACAGTGAGGATTGTGGAAACTACTTTGGAAGCCTACTACGAGACGACGGACCTTAACGTAGATTAGGTAGACAGGGAGGTCACGGGAACTTGATCATGCTTGAACTAGGAGGCACTAGATACATTATCGGGTTGTTTAGAGTTAAGCCGGGGTGATAACGGCATGACCTTTGATGTAGTTGTGCTGGGAGATGACGACAGGATTTGCTCCCAAGAGCCCAAAGAAAATATAGAGACCCTATTGGATGATACTACGGTCGTAGTGGCTGGTTACCTATACCCCGACTTTCTGCCTATGTAATTAACCTTCTTTGAACATCTTAGGGTTAGGCTCCCATTTACTGATTTCCAAGTATCTATTCTGAATTTCCTCAAGTCGCCCCTTCACAACTCCATCCAAATTCCTAGGCGTTCATTATAACTTTCAAAAACTTATGCAACAGAGAGGGGTTGTTTGTACCTGTAACTTATTCTTGTATTATTTCAGCCCCATCTGACAATCTTATGAGAAAAAGTATTCCTCCATTTCCTTCTGAGGCATTAGGGAGCAAGCGTTACTGAGGCCATTCTAGGACTCTTATAAAGATTATAAGATAAATTTTTCTTCCTTCACCCCCGGGTCAAAAGTTGGGAGGCCTTGTTTATTGTTCGTGGGACCAGGGAAAATATGAATGAACCTTGGTTCCCTCTCTACTAGTCTTATAGCCATTATTGTCTCAAATCAAGCCGGTTTGCGATTGCAGAGAAAGATCTCACAGCAGATGAGGTCAAAGCTCAGGATCACTTTTCCAGCTTGATCAAAGATCTTCAACGTCAGATACCATGTAAATGGCTTATCAGGACTACTACCACCAAGTACCGAGGTAGCATTAGCTAACATATTTGTGCATGCATCATTTATCATTATTGTTTTTTACTATTTCTTTTTTTTTATGAACCTTATTTATTTTGTAGAGATGGTGAAGTCAAAGATGGTTGACTTTGCCTTGGCTCTTCAACAAGAAAAAGTGACAAAGCCAAAAGAGCCACGAAGGGCCAAGGGTAAACAAAAAGCTGCCACCTCGGAGAAAGCCTAAGCTCCGACTTCTTTCGTTACTCCTCCAAGCAAGGGGACAGTCATCCGAGAAGCCGAACTTAGGCTTATTTCGAAGCCCACCGCAGAAGTCAAAGTCCTCCTTGTAGCTTCTTCCCCTGAGAAGAGAATTGCGAATGATGAAGTGCAGGAGCGATTGCCTACCAAAAAACAACGAGTTACCCCTTCCTCACCTACGACAGCGAAAGGGCTGACAAACAAATTTTAGCCAGTCGTTCAACCATTATTCAAACATCTGTACTTAACGAAATAAAGGACATGCAAGACAGGTTAGACGAGATGGCCTTTCTTTTCGAACACATGTTTACTAGGTATTCACAGTATGTCCTGATGAGAAAGGCCTACGAAAACAAAAACCTGCTCGACATCTTTACTGAAAAGGATGTTGATTACACGACTGAAGCAGGCCGAGGAAGGCATGCGAAAGACAGAGGAGGAGACAAGGAGAAGGATAGCCAAGCTGGAGAAGTTACTGGCATCGAAGCGATTCTAAAATAAATAGCTGAAGAAGGTTGAAGTTGATTTGTAGGCCAAACTATCCGCTGCCGACGCCAAGTTTATGGAGTAAAGAGTTCAACCTGTCCTCCTAAGCTAAAATGTCCAAGACGAAGGTTGGAAGGTTCAAGGCCAAGGTGAGGGAGCTTGAAACCAGCATGGTGTCTTCATAGAGTGAACGTCAACAAATGTGCCAGTGTTGGATAGAGTCCATCTGGCTTTCATTTGAGAACACAATGGAGCAAGTATGCTATCTTCTTCAGCGAAACTTGGACATTGAATGCACCAGGGGCAGATTGCAAAGTCATCAACGGTGTTTGGCATGCAAATATTGACAGCGAGATGGTCCCAGTGGATCCTATCGTTGTTGTCGCTGGTTCCAACTTGGAAGGAGATGCCGATGAAGAGGACAGAGCCATCTTGGAGCAACGGGGGTTGGGGTCGATCCTAGTTCAAGTGTTGATAGACAAGATGCCGAAGGGCAACTTGCAGACAATTTTATATCAACCCCGCATGTGACGCCAACAATCCCTCCCTCAAACAAGGTGGTGTTTTTTGGCGATGAACCTAACGCCGGGATGGTTGGTTCTTCTCATGCCGGAGCTGTCGACACTAATGCTGCCAACATCGAGAATTGAAAGGCTGGGATGCCGATTTTATTTGTAATGACTTAAACAATTTTGTATTTTGATGATTCATGTACCTTTTTGCACATTTTGAACAATTTTAACATAATACAAATCTAAATGGCTTGACTTGTTTTATCTCTTTTGGTTTGTGCCTTCGCGTGTGTTGTAGACACTTAGTAGCCTGTCATGTTTTATCATCGTTTTATAATACCTAATCGCGAATACTTGTGATTTTTGCTTCGTGCTCTTTCCATTTGTATTTTTGAATTTTCGCCTTCTCGCTTTTGTTTGTCATCGCGTAATTTGACTTTTTCGTTTTTTGTCTTCTCACGTAACTTGATTTCTTCGTTTTTACCTTCTTTCTTTGTTTTTGTTATCTTGATGAACTTTTGCTTGTTCATCTCAAACCTCAACTAAAGTGAATCCATATACATGAGGTGATAACCTTCCTACTCCGGCTAGAGCGAATCCACATACATGAGGTGGAAATCTTTCTACTCTGGTTGGAGAAAATCTACATACACAGGGTAGCAATCTTCCTTCCCTAGCTGGAGCAAATTCCTGTACACAGGGTGGAAATCTTTCTACCCTGGCTGGAGCGAATCCACTTACACAGGGTAGTAATCTTCTTACCCTAGGTTGGAGTGAATCCACGTATACGAGGTGAAATTTTTTCTTTTTCTCCCTTGTGCCTTCTTTGCTTTAATCTATTTCGACCTGCACTTAGCTTTCTAGGCAGAAAAAACTCTTATTTTATTAATCACGTGGGGCAAAAAATAGTACAAGAGCTACGAATTGAAGTACGCAACTCAGCCCAGCTACACTATGAACAAAAACTACCTTATACAAAACCAAAACAGTCATTTAACCTTCATTACCAATTGTGTTTCAATTATAATACCGTCTAAGGTTGCTCGCATTCCATGTCCACGAGATGGTAACCCCGAGTAACATCTCAAGCATATACGCTTCTGTGCCAATCTTTGAGGTAACCCGATAAGGGCATTTCCATTTTTCAGCAAGCTTCTGTTATGTGCCCTTGCTTGGGATCGAGTCACGGGTCTAGATACGGTAGACACCTTGCAATCTATAGTGAAGGCAAGGAGCAGACTTGTCCTTGACAGAGCCCCTCCTAAACTCACAAGAGAGTTTTCTAAAGAAATAATTTCTGATAATTTCATTCCAATCATAAATTGCCCTTTTAAAGGCTACAGATAAGAAATCCTAACTGAATCCTAATTGATAAGATCTTATCTAATAAAATATTCTAGCTAAATTCAAACTAAATTCAAAACTAAGGTTGATGAGGATTCTGTTAAGCAAAATCTTATCTTATAAAAATAGAAAGAAATCCCACATTATCTAGAAATAAAAAGCTAAAATTATCCTAATCTGAACAGGGAATAAAAAATATGAAATTATCCTAATCTTTCACAATTTTCCTGTGCTGATATTTCTTCCCAATAAATGCATCTATATTAGCTTCCCTGCCTGACATTCTTCTCTCCAATGTCGACACGCCTTAATACCAAATCACTGAGATCAAAGGTACGAGAAACGACCTTGTTGTATCTTGCTGCAACCTCTTTCTTCACAGTGGCTTCTCTTATTACTGCAACCTCCCTTCTTTCTTCAGCAACATCCAACTCAGTTCGGAGCAATCTGTCGTTATCTTCTAATCTCAAGTTAGTCACTCTTTATGTCGGCTTTCTAATTTCTGTCGGGATCATTGTCTCCATGCCATAGGTAAGGTGAAAAGGAGACTCTCCAATGGAAGAATGAAGGGTTGTGCGATACACCCAAAGGACGTGTGGTATTTGCTCAACCCAACACCCCTTTGCCTTGTCCAAGCACCTTCTAAGTTCGCGAAGGATAACTAGATTCGTCGCCTTTGCCTACCCATTTGTTTGGGATTGTTCAACTGAGGTGAAATGTTGCTTTATCTTCAATCTGGCCAAGAATTCTTAAAAACTTCTGTCTATGAACTGCATGCCGTTATCTAACACCATTACATTCGGTATCCTAAACTTACAGACAATCTATTAGAATACAAAGTTTTCAATACTCCAAGCCGTGATGGTGGCTAGCGCTTCCGCTTCAATTCACTTGGTAAAGTAATCGATTGCTACTACTAAATACTTCATTTGACCGGGCGCCTTTGGAAAGGGGTCAAGTATGTCGATCCCCCACCAAATAAAAGGCCAGGGGGAAGTGAGCGTGCTCAAATCTTCTGGGAGAGCGAGATGAATGTCGGAACACTTCTGGCATCTGTCACATTTTTTAGTAAACTCCATAGCATCATTTTCTAATGTTGGCTAGTAGTAACCCGCTCTGAGTATTTTCTTAGCTAGAGCTCTGCCTCCTGGGTGCTGACCGCAACATCCTTCGTGTATCTCTGCCATGACATATTCAAATTCGATTTTTTCAAGCATCTGCGTAGAGATAGAGAAATGCCACGTCGATAAAGCTTGTCGTTGACAATACAGAAATGCGCAACTGACCTTTCTAGCCTCCTTGCTTTTTTATCTTTCGAGGCGATGTTTTCTTTTTGATAGTCAATAATAAGTGTCATCTAGCTTGGCTCCAACTCTACTATTATCATAAGATTAGTCTCGCGAATTGTCTGTTGAATGACCGACCTATTATTGCTGGAAGACTTTGTACTTGCCAATTTGGACAAGATGTCTACTCTTACGTTCTTCTCGCAAGGGATATAGACAAATCTATATTATCAAAGCTTGTGAGAAGAGTCTTAACTTTTGCTAGGTATTTCTACAATATTGGCTCTTTAGGTTGGTACGTCCTGTTGATCTGCGAAACCATCAACTAGGAGTCGCTACATATGCGGAGCGAGGTTGCGCCAATGTTGGATGCCATGACCAACCCGGCTATACATGCTTCATACTTTGCCTGGTTGTTAGAGGTAGGAAATGTGAAAGTCAAGGACTGTTCCAACACAACTCCATCTGCTGATTATAATAGTATACCGACTCCGCTACCTTTTTTGTTAGATGACCCATCAACAAAGAGAGTCCAGATCAAGGCCTTGGAAGAGGAATCCGCTGGAGTCAACTCAATAATAAAGTCGACCAATGCTTAGGCTTTGAGCGCCTACCTTGGTTTATACTGAATCCCAAACTCAGATAATTCAATAACCCAAGCCGTCATCCTTCCAGCTAGCTCCGGAATATATCGAATAGGATGATCTGCCCTCACCACAATTTGATGCAACTGAAAATACAATCTCAGCCGCCTTGCTGCCATCACCAATGCAAATACAACATTCTCCATCTTCGGATATCTCAGTTCAGCACCTTGTAGAGCCTTGCTTACAAAATAGACTGGCTTTTGTCCTTCTGATGTCTCCCTTATTAATGCAGCGCTTACAGCTTCATTAGCAACAGCCAAATACTAGTACAACACTTCACCCAGCTCGAGTTTAGTGAGTAAAGAGGAAGATGACAAAGTTTCTTTCAATTTTCTAAATACGACTTCACAATCGTCGATCCATTCAAATGGTTTGCCCTTCTTCAAAAGTAGGAAAAAAGGAAGGGCATTCTGTGCCAATTTGGCAATGAACCTCGTCAACGTGGCTAGGCGCCTTGTTAACTTCTAGACCTCCTTCACATTTTGAGGGCTTTTCATCTCCAATATAGCTTGGCACTTTTCAGGATTTAACTCGATACCCTTTTCAGATAGCATGTACCCCAAGAATTTTCTCGCTGAAACTCCAAACGTGCATTTATTGAGATTTAATCTCATGTTGTATTTCGCTAATTGGGCAAAAGTTTCTTCTAAATCTTGAAGGTGTGCTGCGGGAGTGACACTCTTCACAATCATATCATTAACGTATACTTCTAAGTTCTGCCCTATTTGTTTCTCAAACACCTTATTCATCATCCTTTGATACGTAGCGCCGGCGTTCTTCAACCCGAATGACATAACCTTATAACAATAATTGGCCTTTTTATTCATGAAGGCAGTCTTCTCCTGATCGCCTGAGTATAGCAGGATTTGGTTATATCCGAAGTAAGCATCCATGAAGGACAAGTAACGATACTCGATGGAACCATTCACCAGTCTGCCAATGTCGAGAAAAGGATATGAATCTTTCGGGCAGTGCTTGTTAAGATCAGTGTAGTCAAAACACATCCTTCATTTACCATTCTGTTTCTTAACAAGGACCACGTTGGCAAGCCAAGTGGTATATTTCACCTCCCGAATGAACCCAACCTTTAACAGTTCATCGACCTATCTCTCAATCTCCTATAAGCACTCTGGGGCTGCCTTCCTCCTTCGTTGGCACATCGGCTTTACCGAAGGATCCACCTCTAGTCAGTGACAAAAGAAATTAGGATCTATCCTAGGTATGTCTGCCGGCTTCCAAGCAAACAAGCCGGTATTGTTCTTCATAAAAGTTGATAGATCCTCCTTCACTTTCTCATCAAGGTCGATACGCCAATCTGGACTGGGATGCACCCCCTTTTTAGTTCTGGACGGGGTATCTAGGAATCCCTTTTTATCTCATCTCGACAATCTAATTCTATTATCAGCACTTCACCTTTTCCGAGGTTGGGTTTGTATTCCATCTCGAGTTTAGGGCCGATTCTAAGAGACTCCTTATAACATTCTCTCACCTTTTTCTGATCTCCTCGTAGAATGACTACCTCCATGTTATTACCCACAAACTTCATTACTAAATGTGACATTGAGATAACGGCTCCTAGAGCATTTAGCGTTAGTCTCCCCAAAATAGCATTGTAGGAGGATTTAGCATCTACTACGATGAATCAAGTAGTCACAGTCTTTGTAGAAGGCGGCTTCCCAAAGGTCACATGCAACTTTATGTATCCAACCGGTGTAATATAGTGTCCTGAGAATCCAATCAAATCTTTCATTATATGGCATCAACTCAGATTCTAGAATTTTCAACTTCCTAAAGAGCTCATAAAACATAATGTTGGCAGAGCTTCCACTGTTCACCAAGAGCCTATGAACTTTTTTATTTGCCATGAGAGCATTTACCACAAGGGGATCATCATGGTTTGGCACAATGTTAGCATAGTCAGAATCATCAAAGGTTAATGGCAGTGCCCTTTTCTTAGCGAAATTATCAACATCACGTATCCCAAAAAAGGTTGTCAATACTTCTCTGACGTACCTTTTTTCTTGCATTATTAGACGAGCCTCCTCCAAAAAATCCATCTGCTATGAGATATATGATTTGGTGACTCCTGGTGGGAGAATGAGTGGGAGATCTTATGGGTCGCCAAGATGACGATTTCCGTGTTGACTACCGTCGTATAACCCGAACCTCAACATCATCTCGTGATGGCCGAGGTGGGGAATGGCCCTTCACAGGTCTATGTCTGCATGGTGATCTCTCCCTCCTTGGTAGAGAACGCCCCCTTCTAGGGCTCCTCGTCCTCTCTCTCTTCAGTGGTGGAGAATGTTGGAATCTGCCGTGATTACCGCCACTTTGCTTCACGAAGCAGCTAAGCCTTCCCCGCCTAATCAACAATTCAATGGCGTCCTTCAATTGATAGCATTCATTAATATCATGTCCCGGGGCCCTATGATATCAGCAATATTTAGACTAATCTCCACCTTTTCTATTTCTTATCAGCTTTGGAGGCTTTATTCCTTCTTCAACAAACTCTACATTGAATACATCATTCAAAGCCCTTCCTTTAGAGGTGTTCAATGGCGTGTATTCCTCAAACCTCAGTCTTCCTTTATACAAACCCCGATCGTCATGACGCTGCAGTTTGTCAGCCTTTGATTACTGATTCTTCTTCTGAGTTATATTCTCGATCGTCTTCACCTTCCCGACCTCAAGCACATTCTCATAATTAATATATTTCTTCGCCTACTTCAAGAACTCCTTCATCAATGTTGCAGGCATTTTAGCAATCAACATGAAGAAAGGTGAACCTTCCTTTACCCTGTCCTTTGCCAACATCAAAATCACTCCAAGCTGCAAGTTCTCAGCCACCCTTGCTTCTTGGTTGAACCTACTAATATAATCCCTCAACAGTTCGTCCACACCACGATGAATCCTTCTCAGATTTGCCTCGGTTTTAGGTCTAGCCTTGCTAGTAGCAAAGGCAGTCTTAAACTTCTCCCTTAACATCATCCATGAATTAATGGATCTCAATTCCAAAGATTAAAACCATTTCAGCGCCATTCCCTTCAACGAGAGCAGGAATGCTCTGCATGTCAGGAAGGTACAGGCTCCTTTATACGACATGGCCGACTTAATCACCGAGTGATTGTTTGGATTGGTGGATCCATCATACAACTCCAATGAAGGCAACTGTTTTAGCTGCTTCGGAACCTACAAGTTCAAAATTCTTGTAGAGAAAGGAAGGTTGAACGAAATCATTTCATCATCTTCGTTCACCTCCACAGCCATATGTGCGTCATGGACCTCCTGCACAACGTGACCTAGTCTCAGAGCAGATGTTGCTGCCCTCTCAGTGTGGTCGTAGCTATTCTCCATAACTTTCTTATTCTCTCTCTCTGCTCAAAGTTCTGCGATAATCCTCTTCTGTTCCTTCAACGTCTCTCTCTGCTGCTACAGTAATGCAGCGAAATCAGCCATAGTGACTGACAGGTGCCGGAACACCGTTCGCCTCAGGGACGGCTTCTGGTGTGACAGAAGTGGCTTCACCATCCCTAGGCAATGGTGGCGGGAGCTTCGGTGGTGAAGGTGCCTACAATGGACTTGCAGTTTCTCGTGCTAACCATCATGAACAAATCTTCAAACAATGAAGAAAGTGAAGAAAATCAGAAAACGATTCCCACAGACGGTGCCAATGTTGTGTAGCGAACATGAGGAAAGATATCCAGTGGGCTCCCACGATGGTTTCAGACATCTCTAATGGTGGCACCTGCAAAGACTCCGATGCTTAAGTCAGTATGGGCTCAAGAGTGAGTGAGAATGAAAGAGTCTGTACCTTATAGGTGTGGAGCCCTTTTATATAGAGTGTCTTGGAGAGAAATTTAGTTAAGGTTGGATGCCACGTGGCAACATGCGTTTGGATACCTATTACATGTTTTTCTTACAGTTAGGCATTTTCCATGCCATGCTGGGATAGGCATAAAACTTGGGCCAGGATGGCAAAGCCCTATTGTCCAGGATATAAGTGGCTATGTTGGCCGAGATAGGCGGTAAGTAAGTCAACTTAAGGCTAAGTGTCCGAGTAACCTCCAGAACAGTTATCCCCAAGCCGGTGATACTTGGCAAAAACATCGCCGGCTTAAGAGTTTGGAGCAGTCCCAGAACATATATATATGGGATATATTTAGTGGGAATGTAAAGAAATAAATCTTGGTCATACAACCATCCACGAATAATTAAGATTATTTTGATTAGTTTTAATTTTAATAATCCATTTTTATTGTACAATTAAAATTTGCTCCTCTGATCTCTTACTTGATACACTTTCTTTAAGGGGGTGGGGTGGGTGTAAGCTTTTTCAGAATTGCACTGCAACAAGGAGTGTGGTACTAGATAAAGTGATGAGAACAAATGACCCGTTACCTCTCCCTTTTGATTGAACATTTGGCCGGAGACATAGCCGCGGGCATTAGAGGCACTAGGGCTAAAGATCTGTAGAACAAATTGGCCGTATTAACAACTTTATAAAACAAAAATTTTAAAAATACAAAAAAGGAATTCTAGAGAATATATTTTTAATTTAGGAAAAACTAACTACTCAAATAGTTAATGTTAGATATTCAAGGAGTGGTTAATGTGTAAACAATTTATTGACTTAATTAGCTGTTTGAGTAAATAATTGCTCCTAAAAATTTTTACCAAGAATTTTGTTGTTGTAACTTTCCCAAAATAATGAGTCACTTTACGGCACTCACCACAAATAGTACCCAGTCATCAGCTCTTAAAGGTCTGTGAAACCACATGCTGCAAAAAAATCAACAAAGCATTAAAGAAACAAGGAAGACAGCAAATTCATAATCATAGCTCAAAAACTTGTTAGGTTATGTCTCGCATGTTATTATGTTAATATATAAAATACCCATCATATGACTCAGATACTTACGAGTGGTCCAGACTCACAGCACGTGGCTTCATGCCCTTCCTACGGTGGGGGTTCAAACTCACTTGAAGAAAGATTAGATCTGAAGCATATGCTACCACACAACTGCAAAACAAACCAGATTCACATTCACTGATTGTTAGATATAAAAGCGTTGATAAGCTTTACTACTGTTTAAACTTTTGGAATAGTTGGTCTTAACAAGGTATTAAAGCCACTACGACCAATAGGTCATTAATTTGATCCTTGCCTCTCCCATTCTTCTACGTATGAGTTGAATTTCAGCTAAGTAAAATGACCCGATGCATTGTGTCACAAACTCTCCAAGCTAGTTCCTTCTCACAACATAAGTTTTCCAAAGACAACAAACAAATTTTTAACAGAACTAGAAACTATTTCAGGCAAAAGACTCCTAGGAATGCAAGCATTAGCACATCAACAAAAGCCCTCCTAGTTCATGCATTTGCCAATTTCACTAAGCTACTCAGAACTGAACATATCCAACAGTAAAAAGAAGTTATGTACCTATGCAAGGCCTGATCATCCGAAAGTTTTCCCTTTGCTCTAAACCAGTATCTCAAACTGCATTCAAATTTTAAATAAGATATGTAGAGCATTAAAAGTCCCAGATATGAAAGCTCTGTAAAAATGATTTACAGAGAAATTATGGTAAAGGATTGATGTATCTGGAATGGTACACCAATACTTTCACCAAACGTAGCATAAAAAACCAGTATAAATGCAAGCGAAAATTGGCAGAGCATCAAGCTAACCTAGGAGGAGACTTGGTCTGATTTGTCGAAGTTTTAGGTTCACAGAACCGTATCTCTATGGGCCAGGGAATGAATTCAGTTGCAGCAACCTTGTTCCGGTAAGTTCTGAAGCAACAAAACTTTTCATTATGGCATAGAAAATCTTCATACAGACTTGTCTGGAGCTGAACTAAATATAAACAAATAGAAAACTGTAGCGTCAAGCATGATATGCTAGATAGTAAATTTTACCTTGGAAGACGAGGGTCAGTAAGACGTTGCTCCCGTAGCTCTTCCATCGATAAAAGCTATAATAAAGAACCAAATGTAACAATCTAAAATTCATAACTATTTTTATGAATATAAGCTTGTTATTTGCCTTATCTGGTGCAGGGACTGACGGGATAGACACTTCCTGGTGGTGAAACCCTAATTCTTCCTTCTGTAAAATTAAGATAATAATAAAGTTAAATGTGCTCCAGAATTTATAGCAGAATTCCTTGACAAGAGTTTGGGCATATATGGTAAAAGAACACGTCAATCAAAATGAAAACAGATTAAAGAGAGTGTTATATCAAACACGTTATATTTTGTAATCACTAAAAACTAATACTAGGAAAAGGGAAACTTATCATAGATTCATTATACTGCCAATGCTAGATTGCATCTTATTTAATAATTGTTGATATTGCATCAATGTACCTACCCCTAACAGTACTAAAACCTATCTGACCATAACCCAAATAAATATAAATACCTTTCGTACCAAAATTATAGAAGGTATCCCACTTTTGCACCTGGGTTTTATTATAAATCAGATACTAGCTTTATTGTCTCAATGACAAGGATGTCATGTTATATAGTTGGACTATCCAAGATGGTCCTCCAAATGGTATTTCTTCTTTTAATTCCTTACAGTACTAGTCTGAAATTTTAAGCTAAAGATAACAGCATGTGATTAATCCTAAAATTTTCCCTTATGAGACTTTATATTCAATTAAGAATGATAAACAAACATACTTATGAAATTGAGAGAGCGCATAACTTAGCCAGATTCACAGCTAAATAAACTGAAAAATGACTGAAATTTTATCTTATTCCAAATCAAGAAGAATGAGGGATTGAGGATTACCTGAAATGAAGCCAGCAAAGTGAATATGACATTTCCCTTTTGAATTGCATCCACTTTCCTTGTAGCAAAACTCTTCCCATCACGGAGACGATTAACTTGATATATAATTGGTACTGAAAAAGAAAAGTTTACACCGCTTATAATTTTTTTACTATTATTAGCTACCAAACAAATGAATTAGCAGTACAGAAAACATACTATGTGAAAGGTGATAACGAAATGCACATATGCAATTTTCTATTCAAAGAAAATATTGAATACAACAACAGCCTTGTCCCACTAGATGAAATCAGTTACATGAATCACATGACATCATTAGACTCAATTAAAAACCAAAATCTCTGGGATATTATTCATCATGAGATCCCTTTAATAATTTTCTCCAATGATTTTCTGGGTCTCCCTTTACTCCTTTTCACAGTGGCATTATTTGCACGTGTCCAAACCACCTAATCTGATTTTTTTTTATCTTTTCTCAATTGGTGCCACACCAATATTGTCTCATATACAATTATTCTTTATCTTTTCATTTTTTGTGTGGTTACACATCCATCTTAACATATTCATTTCTGATACTCCCACTTTTTTCTCTAGTTATCCTTTTAAAGCCCAACATTCACTACATGATTTACTTAAATATGATTTGTCATCTTAGAAGTTAGAAACTTTATTAGAAGACTCTAGAAAAAGTCAACATTAACCTAACTCAAGGATTATTCAGAGACCTGTAATTGTTGAGAACAACATTGTAGTTATTTGACAGCATTGAGTTTAGCTAACAACTCATAAAGAACTTTAAATTACTTACTTCCATTTAAGTAAAAGATAAGCAGTAGAACCACCCAACCAAAACAAACATGCACACTAGTCAAGAGAAACTGGTGATGAAAAAAGCCAGGTGTGGGATTTTTCAAGAAGAAGAAAGTTATTAAACTGTCATCTGTTAAAAAATTGCAGCCATTTGCAAATGTAAATCATAAATAAAATAAAATAAAAGTTGCTTCTACAAAACAAAGTATTAGGTGGACCAAGAAAAGAAAATGAATCTTTCAAGTAAGGAAAAATGATTAAAAGAAACAGAAAAGGGAGTGACATTACATCAGAGTATTGTCAATAAAGTTCAGATTAAGCACACACTTACTGTTAAAATCCCCCACAAGAAGAAAATAGGCATGCAAGCTATGAACAACTTTGAGACAATCAACAGATTTTGATGCCGCAGCCAGTGCCTGAATATTACACATTATCTTGTAAGCAATCATTGCCTAGAAAGTGCTACTGACATGAGTGACAAGCTGTACTTTGAAGATAAAGTAGTTTTTTTATACCTGTCCAACTATTTGTCCCCCAAATACCTTCCCAAATTTTGGAGCATCTGGAGGGGTGATTCCTCGGAAGATATCTACCTTCCAAAGAGAAAGAACAGAATGATATAAGGCCGAACTATACAAAATATAGCCTGTTACTACTTAATATTAAAGATAAACCAGGACAACCATATCTGACTAGTTTCTTTTTCCTTCTCTATCTATTATATTATATTATATAATATATATAGGTACCTCTATAGGTTCCAAATGCAATATATGTTCCACAGGTGAGCATGTATCAAGAGATTTTTCTGCACTCCAGATAGACTTTGGCTGCAGCAATGCTGAGTGCTCATGGGGCAGCACCAAGCAAGAAAGCTGTCACAGCAAACAAAAACAGTTGCTATAGGATTAAAAAAAAAAGCTTGTTTACATATCATGTTGATATTGGAAAGCGGTAGAAAAGAAACTAAAAGATACCTTTGTCAAAGCTACGACATCAGCAGGGTGAACTGCATTTGATAAGCCTACAAGTTGTGAGTTCACATTAGTCTTCTGTCTATAGTTATATACCAATTTGAGGTAATATCTCTAATGTCTTTAATGTAACAAGAAAACTCCAGACAAAAAGCTTGTTCACAAAAATATCAAATAAGATCTATGCTTTTTATAGCAGTAAAACCTCATTTGCGTGATTACAAAATTTATGACTAATTGTCGTATTCAGTGCAGAATATTATTGAAATTATAGGGTTTAAGTCATAGGTAGGGATGGAGGAAGAGAGATACGAGACTCTTTAATAATATTCTTTTGTGTATATGTGTTAAATTACAAAGCACTAAAAACTGTTTATATTGGTACTAGACTCCTCATACTAATTAAATAAGGAAACAAGTCTGGAAATATAATAAAATCTAGAAGCCACTCTTAAAAGATCATCTTAGATACTCTATAATATGGTAAGATACAATAAAGATATCATGAGATATTTTCTAAATATTCTAAAACTCTCCCTCAAGCTAAGGCTAACTAAGCTTTAACCTTGTTACAAATGAACAATTTAAAAAAAAAAAAAAAAAAAAACGCGAATATAAAATGGGCTCCATAAAACATGGCTGAAAAACAACTCAAGGATGCAAGAGATGTCAGAGAGATAAGCATCTCTGGAAAGTTAATTCAGCAAGATGGCAGGAATGATCATCACTAAAAGAGTGGGTTGGAATGTTGCATGACCAATAAAGAAATGATTTTGTCAGCATGATTATCAACAAAAATTTCCTGGCAAGCAATTATACACAACAAGAACTAAAACTTCTTCTCCAAGCTCATCAAGAACAGCATTTGTGTATAATGGTTTGTGAAAATATAATACTTCAAACCATAAGAAAACTTAGGAGACCCAATAGTCACCACCAAAATGATCGTCAACAGGAAGAATAACCAAATCATGATGACCTATACCTCTTGGGGTGAAAGCAAAACACTTAAACAATAAAGACCAGTTTCGAAGCATAGCCACATTAGAATGAAGTTTATTACCAAAACCAAAATAATCATATCTTTTCAATTGAAACTCTGGATGATTATCTTCATCGGTGCTAAGAGAGCCAACAACCTCAGCCTGTAAGCCAAGAAACTGAACATTCAGCACAAAACTGAAATTTCAAAGAATAATGTCACATAAACAAAAGCTTTTAGATCTACATCTGCACCACTACAACTGATCCAATGGCCCTTGTGTATACAACTTTCAACTCTGAAATATAACATGAAAAATGAGCATACCTCTCCGTCCCAAATGAAGTAAAGACCGTCTCCACGTTCACCCTCACGAACAACATACTTTCCTGGCTCTACAAAAGAATTCATCGTTCAAGAATCGAAAACATTAACGCATGTACTAGTTCATCAATCATCCTTCCCTAAATGAAACATCTCTTCCAATTGATTGTCGAAATTCTGCATACTAGAAATCTTCTGAAATACTCCAAACATAACAACAACAATAAAAAGCTACTATCAGATGAACAAATTTTTGAACATTTTTCCACCTAATTCATCGCACGAAGTCCAATTCAACAACAAAAGAGGTCAAATTTTGAAAATCCAAATTAGATTACCATAGTGTTTGAGAATCACAAGTTCAGATATCTTCCGCACAGACGAGCCAGGAAGCCTCTGTAGCAGAGAAACGTTCCCAAGGAACTCAAACACTGCAAGAAGATCAAACAGAGAAAACCAAACCTATAGATCGTAACACAAATTCAGACGCATTAAACTGATAGAATAAAATTAAAAAGTAAAATTAAACTGAATAAAATAAAAGTAAAAATAAAAATTCTTAGTTCCTGATCCTCTCCTGTTTGGTAACAGAGAAATCGCGGGATGACGAAATGAAAATAGCAAAGTGTGTTGTGTTGTTATTTTCTTTTCAGCATATTTTCTCAGCATCCAAACAGGAAATTTTCTCGCTGAGGCTCACTCACCTTCTTCCTTCGCCATCACACTGATTGAATGGTTTCGAGCATTATATTTATTATTACTAACTATTACTAACTAATGAAGAGCGAGGAGGAAGGGGTCGTATCTAGTATGGAGCAGTCCAGGGTCAGAGCGTGGACCCGAGGTTGTTTGACCAATAGAAAGTCCGGTGTGGAAGGTTGGCAACTCCGCCTCCACGTCATCGTATGCGGCTGTTAAATTCTATGGTGTGATAATCCTCTTCGGATACTTCCTTTTAAACTACTAGCGGTGCAATTATTAGTTTCTCTCTTTTTAAAATTGGAAAAGTGATTAAACCCGCAAAGACACTTATTTATGATTTAACTAGTATTTTAACCTCTAAATTATACAGAATAATTATTTATTTTATACAATATAAATTTATAATAAATAAATACTCTTGAATATATAATATAAATTATATTATAATTAAAATTTGCAATAAATAAATATTTTAAATATATAAGTTATATTTTAAATTTATAATATATAATTTATATTGTGATACAATGTCATTTTAATTATTAATAGTTTTTTAAAAAATATTAAAATTTAATTTAGAACTAAAGACATTAAAAATAATAAATTAAAAGAATAAGAGGTTAAAAAAATTCTTAAAAATACTCTTATTAAATAATAATAACTAAAAACACTCTTGTTGAAGAATAACAGTTAAAAATACTCTTGTATAAGATAATTATTCTAATTTACATGTATGGAGAATTGTGATTGAATTAAGATAAAATCAATAATATGTAAATATATATTGTTAATATTATATAATATATTAAATATAAATTAATATAAATTATAAGAAAAATAAATTAAACAAAATATTAAGTTAGTATACCAAGATTATATTATATATTTTATAAATAAAAAATGTGTAATAAATAGTTAAATAATAACAATTCAATTCTATTTATATTTATATATCTTATATTACAAGGTTTTATTTATTTTGAAAAATAGTTTAGAATTATTCTTTAAAATATTAAAAATAGTCATTTTTTAAATCGATTTAAATTGATTCATTAGACAATTCTTATCCAATTTTGTCAAATTGTTAATCGGTTTGATGGAATTTTAACTAACTTCTAACTCTAATTATTTTGTAAGTTACACAGACTGATAAACCGATTAGTTTCAAGTCAACTAGTTAAACTAATCACGCAATTCGCTTTTTAAATTGATGTTTATAATAAGAGGGGCTTGCAATAACCTGAAACAGAAAATGCATTAAGATGACGTGTTGAAAAAAGAGTGGGCACGAATACCTACTGTCTTTTATTTTGGTACATTGAGAAGCTTACAAAGGAAAAAAAGACAAAATTAAGAAGCAGCAGAAGCATCTAATAGCAAAAGCTTAGGGGCTCTCACAAGGGGAAGGTCCACTCTTGACGACTTGGGTTAAGCATCGGGCTGGTACAGTTGGTTTTGGGCCCAAAAAGGCTCATTTGATTCAAACCAATCACAGCTACTCCCTGAACTAATTCCGACCATTTCACCCTTCAATTTGGGCAAGTCTCGATTTGGATAGATTGCGAATTAATCGGTCGAATATAGTCGAATTAATAGCATCAGCTAGTTTGTCGATCACCGTATATATCCTTCGTGCCACCTCTTTGAAGAATGGATTCAATAGGGAGAGAACTTGAGAATGGGCGAAGGGCATTGAAAATACATCTTCAGAATCAAATCTGGTGGCTATTTGTTTGTTACGTTTATGGCAACGATGGCCAAGATCCGCTTGTTTCTCTTGCCGTCGACGGCCAATATTCATTTACATGGTCATAGCAGTGGTATTACTCTTGTACCTCTGTCATTCCCTAAACTCGAAGAAGCACTCCGATTACCGCCACCACTGCCTCAAGATCCACTTCAACTTCACTCTCTCGCCGTCGTGCAACTGCACCATGGCCTTCGACCCCTTCCTCACCAAACCTGAGCCCCACCGTGAGGATAAGCAACAGGAGAAGCAAAACGTTGTTCTCCGTCACTGAGATAGAAAAAAATCGCACACCCAGACCAAGAATTAAAAAAAGAACTTCCTGTTAGTCGACTGACGGTATGACAATTCCTAAGGCAGTGCGATAGCACTGTCCTAAAGGACTTATCTGCGTGGTACGCGTAAGTCTTTCAGGATACAACAGGATTCACTCGAAACGTATCCGAGGCTCAGAACTGGCAAGAAAGAACACTATAGTCTCGGAACCCAGAGCATAAAGGTTTTAGGTTGAAGAAATCAAAAACCACTAACTTTCGTATTGAAAACGGGACCTTTATAAAACTGCCCACAACACATTAAAAACCAAAACCCTCCACTAACTCTAACGTTTAAGAAAAATGTTCACATAGTGGCTATATTTTTTGGAGAGGATCAAGGAAAAAAGATATTGACTCGTTCAAAATGCAGCGGTTACAAAACGAGGGTTTTCAGATAAGTTTATTCAAAATTTAAAAACAATTTAATTTTAAAAAAAAATTAATAAAACCAAGGCTAAAAATATTTTGAGGCCTATGATCGCAAACACAGGGGAGAAATGGCAGATTTGCACTACAATAGGCCCACGAGGCCCATTCTCATGCACGCAAGCCTTCTCCACTTTGCTAGCTACTTTGGGATCCTAATATCACATTTTGATATATAAACACTAGATAGAAACCTAAAGTAGACAATGTAAAATATGAAACTTTTAAAATATCTATAACATACAACACTTACCAATACCACTAAAAGAGCACGTGATTTCTACTAAAGGAGCTCACAGAGTCACAGTCTAACTCTAAGCCACCCTAACCTATAGCCTGATAACCCCATAACTCGGCTTCCTACAAAATGTCTATCAAACACAAAAACTCCTCTCTTTCTTACTTTTCCATATTTTAATTTTGTATTCTTTATCTACATAGCTATATGCGAGACTACTAGTACTCATCAAAATGGAAATGGTTTTTTTAATTTTTTAACATCCATTCTCGATCGGATTCGGTCATCGCTAGTTTTAAAATTTTAAAACTGCACCTGTCCATGAATGGGCACAGATTCTCTCAATTTGAGTAAAACTGGAGTGTGTCCAGTTGAAGAAATAAGCACCGTAGATTAAAATGGACGACCGAGATCTATTAGGCACCCCACGTTTGACAATCAGTTTTCCTTGGCAGCAAATTTGACGCACCACCCAATCAAAACACATGATTCATATAGACGGCATTGGTGTTAAGCATAGCTGATGTAGCATTATGATTTTACATATAAGGTTTTGATAAGAATCATTTAAAATTTCTTATTATAGTTTTTTATTATTTTTTTACTACTAATTAAAGAATATTAAATATTTTTTATTTTTTGAAATATGGAAAAGATTTATTATATTTAAAAGATAATATTAAAAATTGTTTTAAATATAATTTAATAAATCTAATTCTTCATAAATAATGTCTTCACCAATTAATAAACCATTAATTATGATTTAATTAGTTCAATCACAATGTCCTTGCATGTAAAAAACCGATACTCTAAATAACAATTCATTTTTTTTATTAAGAAAGACGTTTATATTTAATGTCTAGTTATATTTCAAACAAAATATTTCTTATGAAAAATATACTTATAAATAATTTTTAATTCATAATTTAAAATTTTCTTTTTTTCTCACTTTTCACCCTAATAAACATAGGACTAAAGTATTATTGTATTAGATTTTCAAAAAATTTAATTATTAAATTAGTTTCTTAAATATTTCAATTATTATTATATTATTTTTTAATTTTATTATCAAATTAATTTACTGCTAAATTTGTTCTTCCATGATGTAAAATATCACCATATGAAATTTTATGAGACTAAAATAATGATAAATTTTCTAAGGAATTAATATGAAAATAAATTAAGAGTTTAATATTTATTCATCTGTGTAAAAAATTTTACACTATCAATCAACGAGAAATCTTGTTAAGTATGACTTTTAAAATAGTTATTATAAAAGTTAACAAACCTACTACACATGTCAATATATAATTGGATAACATTGTAAAAACTTTTTACATCATCGGTGCACAGACTATTTACTCATAATTTTTTTTTATATGAAACTAATTTAGAAAATAAAATCTTGAAAAGAATAGAATCAATGATAAAATAATTAAAAGGCTAATCTAATTATCATTTTTTTAGAAAATTAATGTCCTAACGCTATCATTGGATAACTATATGACTTTTCTCGTTCTGTAAGAAATAGAGGTCATTCGAAAATTTTAGAAAATTAATAAAAAATAATACAAGTAGTTAATTGAAATAATTAATAAAAATAAAATCATTTTAAAAAAAGTGATTTCTAAAAAATAATTTATTTTTAAGAGATTCTTAATTAAGCAGAAGTTGATTTGTGTTTAGTTATAATTATAAAAAAAAATACTTTTTTTAATTTTCTCTACCTTCTAGTACAAATGCTTTTTTAGATAAGCAACTCCAAGTTGCTTCTCAAAATAAGCAGTTTTCTGCCTTTTTTTTTAATTCTGATTGTTAAAAAAAAAAAATTACCCAATTATTTTAAAATTTTCAATAAGTGATACTTTTAGAAAAAAAAAATTAAACAAATGCACTCTTAATTTTCACTTATTTATTTATTTACATTATAAAACGTGGAGTGTTAGAAACAGACTTTCAAATACATTCTTTTTAATACACTATTTATTATCAGGTAAAATTTTTTAAAAATTACAAAATTATAAACAGAGCTCATTAAATAAAAAATGAAACCTACCAAATTTTACGTTTTTTAATAAATTTTAACTAATAATAAAAAAGTGTGTTTGAAAATATGTTGCTTACATTTCTCTTATAAAAATGAGTTAATCATAAATTGTTATAATTAATTATATTTTATTAATATTATGATATTTATTTTAATAATGATACACTGATATTGTATTATATTAATTATTTCTTAGACAATTATTTTACAAATTATTAAATAACATTCAAAAATCAAAACTTATATCTTTTCAATAAAATTAATCTATTCAATATTTCAAAAAAAAAAGTATTTGATATTCTTTATTTAGTAATAAAAATTAATATAAAACTATAATAAGAGAATTTAAAATTATTCTCATCAAAATCTACTTAGATTAGCTATGCTTAGCTGATGAAAATATATTAATGCCATCTATATGAATTATGCGCTTTGACTGGGGTGGAGCGTCAAATTTGCCGCCAAGAAAAATTGCTTGTCACGTGGCGAGCTCACTAGTCATCCATTTAAATCTACGGTACATATTTACTCAATTGGACACTCTGCAGTTTTTATCAAATCGAGAGAATCCGCGTCCGTCCATCAATACCCATTTGAATCCAATTTTGTACTCGCCCAACCTGTGTACCCGCCTGAACCCACCCAACAAACACTTTTTCTGTTCCATTTATTTGAGTTTGGGTCAAGTGTCGATTTTTTGCTCACCCCTTACTTAAACGCAACACGTTGTTGTAAAGGCACAACTTGCAAGCCAATCTGCAAGTTTGTTGGCATCCCAAGGCACATACTCCACTATGACATGCCATTCCCTTTGGAGTAGGCTTTTAATATTCTGAAGGTGTTCCCAAAAAAATGTAGATTAACCTGTTGCTTTGACCCACTGTTCAGCAGATTAGGAATAGAAGGACAGTCCGATTCACACTGCACCTCTTGAAACCCTAGCTGCTAGCACCTCGTAAGGCAAACTTTCACAGTCAAAATTTTAGTTAACAAGGCTTCCTCTGGACCAAGACTCGCCGAAAATCCAGAAATCCAATGGGTAGAGTAGTCTCTATTGACTCTGCCTACTCCCATACAATTAGACGTGGGAAACCAGGTACCATCAATGTTAAGCTTAACCCAGGACCCCGTAGGTGGAGACCATGGGCAAGGCGGTTGAGGCAACACCGTTAAGGAGGAGAATGTCTTGAACTCTACATGGGAGACATGGATCATGTAGTAAATTTAAGCTAAGGGATTTGCCAGAGTGCTAGGTACTCACTGAGAAAATCATATTATTATGAAACTTCCAAATCCACCAAGCCACTGTAACAAGAAGTGTGGCTTAATAGGGATAAAATCCAAGTATCAATATTATTACTTGAAAAAAGATGAGTAGGAGAGATACCCATTGGAAGCCAAACTTCATTTGAATGGGGGCAATCTCGGAGCACATGCAAAGCATCCTCTACAGGTGAGGAATAGAGGGTACACGCAAGATCGGTGGCCTACAACAATATCTTTTATGAGTTGTGGGCAGTGCATCATGCAAGATTTACTAGAGGAAAAAATGAAGCTTCTCTGGTGCTTGAAAATGCCATATATGTTTCCACATCGATTTGGTATTGCGTGGATCCATGTGAAGAAGCCAACAATAAGTTGAGGCAGGGTATAGATGCCCGAAGAGTTACTAAGCCAGGCAATACTATCGTTACCAGTGGGTGGCTTGGGATAGGGATGGCGGAGATAGCACTTTGAGTGCGCTATGGGAGAGGAGTACGCAACCTCACCAAGTCCCATCTACCTTGACACCATAGATCAGCAACCATGAACATAGAGTCCTCAATATGAACGTATGGGACGAACATAAGCTCTCTGTACCCATCTAGTCTGAGAACCAAAAAGAAGAAGATCCTTCCCTAAGTTGGGCCCTAAACCTCGTAGGCAATGCTTCTCCAAACATAAGAATCCCCCGACTTTTAGGAAGCTATAAGCACGGAGTCATGACAGAGGAATTTGATGAAGAACCTATACCCAAAGCTTTGAGGGAGACTATACAAGTGCTAGACCAATTTACCAAGAAGAGAAGTATTGAACAAACGCGAGTCACGAATCCCCAATCCCCTTATAAATTTTGGTTTGGAGATCTCCTTCCAATTGACCAAGGACTAACCCTTAGAAGACATATCATGTGACCATAGCATGGAGTGACATACTTGATCCATCAATTGGAAAACCCCTTCGGGAACCAAAAAGGCTGCATAATATAAATAGGAATAGAAGCAAGAGCCAACTTCGTAAGACAGAGTCTATCCACTTTATTGAACAATTTACCCTTCCAAGATGCCACTCAGGATTAAAGTTTTTCAACCACATGGTTAAAAATCTACCTTTGTAACCCAATTAGTCAACATGCGATATCCTGGATATTTACCTATATCATTAGCGTTCTGGATTCCCAGGGTATTGCTGAAGGAATTTTTGGTGTCAATATCAACCCTCCTTGAACAAACGAATTTGGATTTCTCCAAATTAATCTTCAACCTAGAGACCTCACAAAACTGCTGAAGCATAGAGGCTACAACATGAGCCTACTCCTTAACAGTAAAATATCATCCCCAAACAAAAGATAAGATAGAGAAAGGCCACCTCGAGTAATAGATATGGGTCTCCAAATGTTGCGCCTGGTCAAATCATGAATTTGGAGAGACAAGTGTTTCGTACAAAGAACAAACAAGTAAGGCAAGAAGGGATCCCCTTGCTGCAGGCCCCTAGACCAGGGAAAAGCTGTCCAACTTGGACCAATTCCACAAAATTGAGAGATCGGACCCTTTTACACCCTATATAATGAGTCTTACAATCTGAGTAGGGAAACCAAACTACAATAGAGTAGATTGGAAGAAGTCTTAGTTTATCCTTTCACATGCCTTCTCCAAATCCACTTTCATGGCCACTACACCAGAAGATGCCTTCATCTTATGAATGTGGTGAAGAACCTCTTGAGCAAGTGACATTATCCATGGTTCCCCTACTCGAGACAAAGCTACCGTGAAAAGGTCCAATAAGGTTACCCAAGAAAGGGCAGCAATGAGCCACAATAATCTTTGTAATAACCTTATACGCCACGTTACAAAGGCTGATGGGGCGGAAATCTTTTAATCTAACAAGATGGTCCACCTTCGAAATTAAGACAAGCAAGGTATCAGCAACCTATGATCTGCCGTGCTACTATGTAAAGACACCATCCACTAGGCGCCAAATGTCATCACCAATAATAGGCTAATACTGTTTATAAAAGAATGGTTGGAATCTATCAAGTTCGGGGGCCTTGAAAGACTTCATGCCCATAATCACTTTTTTGATTTCTACCTTAGTGATTAAAGTTAGAAGAGCATTCCAATCCTCTTCACCCCAATTGCGAATAAAAGTCCACCTGCACCTAAATAGTGGAAGGAGAGAAATCATTAGGAAAAGTGGCAGAACCTTTGCTCCAAGCTTCATGGACGACATTTCAAAGTCCTTGTGAGTGGCCTAAGCTGCCTAATATCTGAAAGGCCTATCTTGATGATCCTTCCTTATTTCCCTACAATGGATTAATAAAGGACAAGGGTCAGAATATACTCGACAAAGGTTCTCAACATATGCATCTGAGAAGCCCACTCGCTAGGAATGGTCAATAAGGGCCCTATCAATCCTCTTTGCAGTGCTAAAACAAGGTTGCCTACTAAACCAGATAAAGTGATTACTAGTAGCCCCTATGTCCTATTAAAGCACACTGGTTAATCATATTAAGGAACTGAGAGGTCTTATTGAAGGAGAAGGTGCCCCCTTGCCTCTAATGCCTCTTAATTTCATTGAAGTCCTCTACCAAGAGCCATGGGACATTAAGAGTAGGCTTAAGGCTGATAATTAGATGAGTCCAAAGAGATGAACAAAGGTGATGATGGGGGTTCACATAAACAGTGATGCAAACCTAGTTGACTGAAGCTTTCGAGACCATGAAAGAGATAGCCTGTGCATACACGTCTATCTTCTTCACTTGAAACTGTTTACCTCAATCCAGAAACACCCAGATTCCCCCTGCATGGCCCACCGCTTCCACCAAGGGGCCAATATCAAACCCGAGAGAATTCCAAAAAAACTTCCATCGCAGAAAAATAACAATGAGTCTCTAAAAGAATAACAATTGAATGTTGGTGCTCTCTAACATGCTCTTTAACCCTCCTCTTCCCTTTTGCATTGACTACACCCCTAATGTTCCATTACAATATCTTCATATCTCTGAAAAAATTCATACGAAAATATATGAGGGAAGGAATACGAAGCCATCTTATCATTGCGTCAACTCCATCTCGACTGATGTTGTCTTAGGATTCCCCAACACTGCCTCATTCAAAGTAACCTCTTGTTGCTCGCAACCTACTTGAGAGTCAGGTGGTTCGGTGTTGTTAACCACCAGGGGGTCCACCACCATCACTTGGGAAGAAGCACCCTTATCATCACCACAAAACTTGTAACGATTACCTTCCATGTGGCCCAAGTCCATAGTAGTCAGTGCTCCATCACCAAGAATCTTCACCTCTCCTCATGACACAACCACAAGGATAAAATGAGACTTGGGCCTCAAAAAGAAGGACAAAGTAGAATCCGTTATGGACATTGCAATCGAAGGTATAATGACCCGCTGTCGCTACATGACATTCTATAATAAATCACATGTTAATTCAGTTTTAAGTAAAACTCTTATTAATTCATTATGAAAATATGAGTAAATTTTTCACATTTCATAAAACAAGTTGACAACAACACTCATCTTTTGAAAGTAAGTATCAACACAAATGGTAAATACTAAAAGTCAGGCATCACATATATAGGTATATATATATATATGAACATCAACATCGTACTAATTAGCAATTACAACCCATATATCAAAACATCAACTGTATCTCAAAAAGGCAAGGTGTGTGTTAGCTAAAGTGCACCTATCAGTAAGTACATATAACAAAAAGAGAAGGATACATATAACTACTCACTCCCTAATAGCTGGTCATAACTACACACTACTCTTAAGAAGAAACTAGGATGGTATGTGGAACAAAAAGAAGAAGAAGTAGGATTCCTCGACATCTGACAAGCTCCTCCTGGAATGAAGTCATTCTACCTAGATATGTCTCCTATACTCAATAGTGAAGAGTCTGATCTGCTAGTGGCTCACCATTTACTCCTACGTATAATTGCGATCATCACAGTCGATTACATATCAAAATAAATAGTGCAAGGGTAAGCTCACAAAAATAAGGATAATTTACACTTAATAACTCATACATTAAAATATATTAACTTTTCATACAACAACATATCAATAGGTAAAAGCAAATCATCATTAAATAACAATTATAATAATAATGACAGTCATGCTATGGATGCAGACACAACTCTATGGAGATTTTTCAACAATTGAGTGATTAGTACAGATTCGTTCTTTAACATGGTACAATAACAACAAGGACCTTGCGAATCCAAAAGGTAGCACATGCTATAACCATTGAGGAATACCATTAATTCTGATCTACGAAAATGATGTAGTGGTTTGTCAAGATAAACATACGTGGGTAATGGTTTACTACGAAACAAGATTTGCAATGACTTTGGTCTACAATATAGGATTCACCCGTCTATCTGTCCTCATTACCCTATTAACCTTTCCAGCACTAGGTTGAGGACCCCACCAAGCAACCCTAACTTATGTGCTTGCTCGCACCACAGTTACAATTGTGAACTCATGCATGTATGTATCTACATCTCTTCAACAACGTCAATCAACATATATATATATATATATATATATATATATATATATATATATAATTATCCACTACTATACTATCAAGGTCCTACCAAGCAACATTCATAGTCAACAAGCAGAGGTCCTACTAAGCAACCTCTATCTTGTAGAGATCCCACCAACAATCCCTACTAACAACAAGATTCTACTTATCATACTTTATCATTTTTTGTCAATGTCGAATAACGTATGTTATAAAAATTTATGGAATTATTTAAATTGGTTTCACTTAAATCTTCTAAATATTTTACTTAGTAATTTATTTATCCACTGTCATTTTAAATTTAGAATATCTAATAAAAATTAAAAAGGGATGTCAAAATTGATAAAAATACTAAATAATTTTTAAAATTTATTTTTCTACAAAATTAACTTAAAAACAATATATTAATAATTACTAAAGTGTGAAATCACAAAATTTACCTTAAAATCATTTAAGAAAAGCATAGTCTTAATACTTAAAAATTTCTCTGTTTTAGGGTCAAATCTATAAGTAGATTTGGAACTTTAAATGATTTTTGTTGAAAAAAATCTTATACTTTATTAATGGTATAAGAGTTTATTTTCTAAAACATTAAACCATATCTTAAACAAAAATCTACAAAAAAACATGATAATTGTTTGAGTGGATAGAGGTCAGATTTGAATCCTTGGAACACACTCAACTTTAAACTCAAATTTCTCTTTCAGAAAAAATCAATTAAAACAAATCTTATGTCCTTTCAATAGCCCCAAAAGTCTATTTTTCAAAAAGCTAAGGTACATTTTCTAATTCGTTTTGTATAAAGAGAAACAAACAAACTACTAAAACATGTTAAAACTGACCAATAAAACAGGGTCCCTACACATAACCCAGTTTCAAATGAACTTTTACTATATCAAATGGTTGAATTAAAAGCATATGACCTATCATTGGAAAGCTCTTTAAGTCTATTTTGTTGGATAGAGCGCTTACCACTAAACTAAAAGCTATAGCTGATAGTCAAGGCGCAACTTTTTTTACTTAACCATAGTAGCCCAAACGCCACAAGTCAACTGCGACTTGACCCATCTAGGCCTCCACCACGAGACAATTGATGTCACACAACGAACAACAATCTCCCCCTCAGCAATTGCCTTACTAGGAATCGAACTCGTGACCTTGGCTCTAATACTAATTATTGGATTTGTAATTTTCTTTAGGTAGCTTGTTAAATTTCTTTGTGAAGTTTTTGGCTCTAGATCCCCCTTTCTTCCTCCACATAGCCTGTATTTTTCTAGAGATGAAGGATATGTTGTCCTCATCAGAGTCGTCTTCTTTGGACTCTTCCTTAAAGGATTCTTCCACGTTTAAGGCTTTGGACGATGATCCTCTGAGTGGACGCTAGATGCTTAGTGCGATGGACTTTTTCTTTTGTCCTTCGTCTTACTTCAGCTCCAATTTGTGGACTTTAAGAGTTCCAAGTAACTCTTACATAGAGAGTGTTGTTAGATCCTTGGATGCTCTTAAAGTTGTAACCTATGATCTCCATTGCCTAGGCAAATTTCTTAAGATTTTGTCAATGTGATCATAATTATCATAGGTTTTGCCTAAAGATCTCAGGTTATTTATTATGGTTTGAAATCTACTAAACATGAGTTTGATAGTTTCATTTTCTTCCATAGTAAAGAGTTCATATTGTCCTACGAGTAAGCTCAACTTGGACCTCTTTACTTGTGAAGTACCCTTGTAAGCAAGCGCGAGAGTATCCCACATTTTCTTAGCACTTTTTAAACTATGCACCTTTTCATATTCAAATTCAGATAAGGCACATGTCATAGCATTTCTAGCTTTTGAGTTTAGAAGATACCTCTGTTTGTGAGTTTCTATCCATTGACCTCTAGGTAGCTCCATTCCATCTTGGTCAAGGGATAGATAGTTGCCAATTTCTACTATGTCCCACATGTCTATGTGACATGCATCAAAGAATGCTATCATTCTTTATTTCCAATAATCATAGTTCTGACCTTTAAAGAGAGGTGGTCTGTTAACAGCTCGTCCCTCGTTTTCCATGAGTGTTCAGGATCGTTTTACCCCTGTAGTGTTAGATGCTCAACCCCAAGAAGCCGAGCTTTGATCCCAATTGAGATAGAAAGAACGCACAAGAAGGGGGTTGAATTGTGCGTTTAAAATCTTTTAATACAATAAACAATTTTAAAAACGTTTTCAAGCTAAAAGATAGAGAGAGGGATAACACAGAGAATTTTTATACTGGTTCACTCAACCTGAGCTACGTCTAGTCTCTTCACCTTGAAGGTATCCACTAACGAACCTTAGGTTACACAAGTATTGTTCGCGGCCTTTTCAAGCTTTACAAAACAATCACCCTAGATTGCTCAACCCAAGTATTCTTTTACACTAAGCCTCTCCAGGCTTTCACAACACAAACAAGTGTTTACACAAAGGTATCAACTCACACAGTGAGGATTTGAAAGATTAAGCTCAAATACTTATAATATCTTTACAAGACTTTTTTGCTATTGTCCAATGGACGCTTCTAGTTAATGTACAGAACGTTTTTGATGTAGCGCTAAGATTGTCACTAGTTAGCACAAATCACTTCTCTATTCTTTCACTTCTTCCTTGGTGCATGTATAGTCTTCAGGGAAAAAGATCCGTTGAGGAAGACTTGACTTCATTATACAAGGAGGGGGCGTGCAAACAATGCTTTCAGAAAGATCAGGCATGGTAGCTTTTTAGACTTGCACTAAAACAGAAAGCTCGGGACTGTGTTGGCAGTCTGCTTTTCTGAACATTCTTCATTCGACATAGCAGCTTGATAAGTTGACTTACTTTATTTGTTTTGCTGCGCTTTTGCATTAGAGTGAATCTGATTATATTTAATGCTTCAAAACAATTTGAACGTTAGATCATAGGGATGGTAATATGTTAGTTTCAAGGAATATGAACATGAGTAAATTGGATGTTTAAATAAGACTTAGCCGTTTGAAGATTTGTTGTTGGAAGCTTTTGTCTAGATGCATCTAATATTTGAATATCTTCTAAGAGACAAGATTTAGCTTCAGACAGTCATCTTCAACTTGTTCACTAGACAATTTTCTTTTGCACATCTACTAGACGGTCTTCTTTAACACGTCTACTGGATGATTCATATAAGAGTAGCGTGCTTACTGTGACAAGGTTAGTCCTTAGGTAGAAACTTAAATGTTAATAAGACTGTTATCTTCAAAACTTTAAGGGTTTAGACGCTTCTACGTCTTTAGTTCTAACATATTTTTCAACCATATAACTCTATTTTTTCCATATCATTTTTAGAAAAACAGAAACCAACCAAACAATATATAGAGGTCATCAGTGCGCATAGGACGCGTTGCTCATTTTCGGAAGCACATATCTTAGTTGTTTCTTAATGTTTTTGCACTATTCTTGTGCCAAAATTGTAGCCCCAGATGTACAGTTTCCAACCCATCAAATGACACTCAATTTCATTGACTACAGAGAGAGAGATATCAAAAATACCAAGGTATATTTAGATGAAAAACAACCAGACAACAATCACAACATATACACCTTTGCATATTTCAAGTAAATCACCAAACATAACCAACAATCATCACCAAAATAGATTTTCATTCAACCTTTAAGACATTAAAATGAAAGAAAATAGCAAGCTCCCCTTACCTCAAAAAGATGTTAAAAAAAATGAGAGAGCTTTTGGAAAGTGGAAGGTGATGAACTTAATTCCTTGGACAAGATCTTGAAGAAATCACCATTAATTCAACAACAAACCATTTCCATGGACAAAATAAAAAATAGAAATCGTTAGAGGAGAAGGAGAGGTTCAAATTTTCATAGGGGAAAAAAAAAGAAAAGGATTAAGAACAACGTACCAACACAAAGTATAGATTAAGCCCAGAAGAAAAAAATGATGGTATTGATTTTTATGCTTCTTGAGTTCTGTTTATGGAGCTGGAAGAAGATATTTGGAGACAAAAGTTGAACTAATATGAAGGAGAATAGGTGTTGGAATTCTTTTACAGTGCATAAGGGATTGAAGAAGTGAGAAAAGTTAAGTATTTTGGTGTATTATATAAATAGCATGGAAGCATGAAAGTGAGAAAAGTGGTAAAATGTGAAAGTGGCTATTGAAATCAGACTTTGCAACCCTTGTTCAGCATAATTCAAGGGTCTTTGCCTTCGAATTTTGATCACAATGTACGTAGGAGTTAATTGAAGTAGGTGTACTTGTAGCTTTAGATGGAAAAAAAAAGGTAAGGTAACAAAATGTTAATTAAGCTAAATCAATTGCTAATCACAAAATTAATGAACCAATTGCTCATTAATATTGATTTAGAATTTCTAAGTATAATTTAGAGAGTCGCAATGTAGTTTTCTAACTCTCGACAAGCTTTTAAATTCACATTCTTTAGAACCGTAATAAAATATTACTATTTTAATTATCGGTGTTAGAATAAAATAAAAATTTTACAGGGACCTAACTATAATTAGAAGAGACTAATTATAATTAAATCCTTAAATTTTCTTAACTGCTTGTTCACCTTTACAATGCATTCTTACACTATCAGTGTGCAACGCAATCTCAATTTCAGTAGAATTTTTTACTAAAACTTTAACAGAAAAATTCACACATATATTTGTTAATTAATTTTTTTCATGAAATTAATTTTAATTATCTCTTATAATTATTTTCAATCAATTTATTAATCACAGAAGAGAAAAACAAATGTTATAGAAGGACCAGCCACATTCCTCGTCTTGGCTTTCGAATTCGCACAAATGTTTTTTTTCATTTTCACAATGAATTTTGGAAATTGCCATTTTATCATTGGGGTAAATAAGGCGCCAACAAACTCTAGTGGCCACCCCAAATCCCCTAATTCTATAACCATATTCTTACCATTAATACCCATTTTATCATGTGTTATATTAGGCTTCAATAAGAGGTCGAATTGATTGCTCATAACTCCTTTGGAGTTACTTGATTTGTCACATGCCAAATTCAGTGATTGTGTGGACTTCAAAATAGCATGGGGTTTCCTCTTTCTCTTAGTAATTATTAATCAATCACTATAAGGATTTGTAGGGATAATATCATGTGATGATTGGGGCTGAAGATTAGGGGGCATTAACTCCTTAGTTGACTCCATTTGATCTTGGGCAATCATTACCAGTAGACCTCTAACCTGCACCGCTTGATCCACCACTCCTAAGGTTGTACAATCCTTTGTTACATGTCCACAACAATTGCATGAATCACACAAAATGTGAAGGCCTTTATACTCCATGTTATACCAATGACCATTGAGCCAGAATTTACCCACCACTAAAATACCTAGGTCAGTCTCGACACAGATACGAGCAAAGTGACCATGCGTCATGTTAAGAGTGTTAAGATCCATCTTGATGGGTCTGCCTATTATTGACGCCAATGTTAGAAGCACACTCTCATCATAGAAGACCATACCAAGGTTAGGGAACCGAACCAAGACCAAAGTTTTATCCACTTTGGTGTTCACAATAGAGAAATCTAGCATGGCCCTCTATTAGTAGCTTTTTCTTTATCTCTATCCATATCAAAACTGACCATAAAATAACCATTGGTGATGTCTACCAAATCAAAGCCACCTTCTAGTTTCCAAAGCGTACTCAAATTCTCCTCATGGTTAGGAACTCTGCAGTCTTCACCAAAACCTTAACCACAACGCATTTTCTCCATGGCTGACACAATTGATCATATGTTTGAAATTCAATATAGAACTTTGGGAACAGACGATCCCCTCTTTCTAGTTCAAGTTTCATAACCCCTTCCTGAATTAGGTTCCTTAGCGACCTAGGGCAGGATTGCTTCCTCGACACCTTATCTTTGAAAGAAAACTTCATATGAAAGTCTCCACCAAGACCACCACCATCATTTGGTGGGTCCGATTGAAGACCTTCAAGAGTGCTAGAGAGAATTTCCATACATCACCATCCCCTTTGTTGAATAAAATTTATGATATTAAATTATTTTGAATACCTACTATCTTTCCTACAATATCTTATATTATCCATATTTGTTATTATAAGTAATTAATGTAAACAATTAATATCTCTTAATAAAAATAATATAAATAAATTAATATGAATTGTAGAATGATTTATTATTATGTTAATATATTTGAATTTTTGATTAATTATGTTTATAAATACGGTATAAATTCAAAAATTATCCCTATGTTGTTCATACTTTTTAATTATTTAAAATTATATTTATCAATTTGTGTCTTTAGCAACTTAGAATTTTCATTACACAAGCTTCATTATATTTTTTAATTTTTAATTTATTACAAAATCTTGTTTTTTCAATAATTTTTCTAATTTATTTATTATAGAATGACTTTCATTATTTGTTTAAAAAATTAAATATTTTTTCAAATATTATGAATGTTTTTATAGATTTAATGTGTGAATTATTTCACCTTATTATCTAACTTGATAAACCTGTTGCTTATATGAGAAATTCCATGGATTCTTTATTAGTCAGATATTAACAGCTTTACATGGAGTTTTGTATAATATATACCTGTACTACCACTTCATCACATTTTTTAGTAAAAGTGATATTGGTTAGATTTCGACAAAAAAAGAGGTGTTAGCTACAACATTAGAAAGGGTGACTGTGTGAAAGAAGTACACTTAAACTATAAAATATATCATTGGATATTGTTATTAATCCATCCAAGAGATTAAAACTAAGTAATGCACCTATAATTTGAAATAGAAATTTGTAGAAAAGGTTTTTACACAAGCATACATCAAAATAAGATCAAGCCTAATCACATGCCCTGAGATTAATTGAGTTATCCATTATTTTAATGTATAAGATAAAAATGAATAAACTTATACAATAAAATGTTTACATTATACAATTGATGTATTTATAATATATTAACTTATGCCTAACGTGTCATGTCAAACAACTCCTTCAGCATTCTGGTTACGACTTCACCTTAACAAATGATACTGCTTAGTGAATCATAGATGTTTACTACTTCATCAAGTTTTCACGTTAAGGAATTTGTCGTGACAATTAGTCGCATTTGTGGAACTAACAGTCCTTATTTGCACTAAAAATGAGGTATCAGAACTTACAACCATAGCAAATAATATCACGAGACATCGCCCTTACAACCTACCATAAGCTCCATGTCGATCCTCTTTAAATCCTCCGTGTCTACGTTTCTCAACTGGCTCCTGAAATTTCTCAAATAACACTATCTAAATGTCAAACACTAATAATAATACGTAGAGTTTAAGGGCCCAATAACAAATCCCAAATAACAGCCTAAGCAATGAACAAGCAAATAAACAAAAATGGCAATTTCGTCATGACACTGTAGAATGAATAGTATAAAGTACCTCTCGAGCCCCCGCTTGGATGTTCGGTTATAGATTGCAAGTGAACTAAGAGTATTTTTAATCCTGACGCAGTGTGAAATTGTTACCAATCCATCCAAGAGATTAAAACTAAGTAATGCACCTATAATTTGAAATAGAAATGGGTGTTGCTATTCCTACCTCACTATTCACTCTTTTTATCTTAATTTGTGTTTGTATTTTTTTATTTCAAAAATACCCCCCGATGAAAATACGTTTTCGTTATGTATTGTTCATTTTAGTTATGTTAGAGGGGTGCGCCCATGATACATTTCCATTATGTATCCTGAGCGCATCTCTCTAACATAACGAAAACATGTTTCCATTATGTATGTATCCCAAATACATAACGAAAATATATTTTTGTTATGCATTTTGAAATTAATAATCCTTATTTATTAAATTCATTTATGTTTTTGAGGCACGAGTTTTAATAGTTCACTGATGCATGAGTAGGACATGCATTTGAATCGGTGCGATTTGGACCCTTGATTTATTGTGTACAATTTGGACCATTTCTTTTTCTGATGCACAAGACATCGCATTTAATGATTTTTTGATGAATGAACAGGACATGCATTTGAATCGGTACGATCTGAACCCTCAATTACAATCTAGATCGTTTCTTTTTCTGATTCACAAGACATCGCTTTGAATGATTCTCTGACGCGTGAACAGGGTAAACATTTGAATCGTGCAATTTGCACAGTTGATTTAGTAGATGCAATCTGGACCATTTCTTTTTCTAATGCACAAGACAAAGCCTTTGATGATTCTATGACGCATGAACAGTACCTACACTAGTATAAAAGAGATGTGTGCTTTAAAACACTCACCATTGCCTTTCTTAACAGCTATCTTCATTCCATATTGTTTCTTCTCTTTAGAAGCTGGACGGATTCTTTGTTGTGGTATATTACGATGGTCACGTGACAACAACATCCGAATGGGTCTTATTTTAATGTTCTCATTGTCTTTCTTTTCTTAGGGTCACTGAGGACATGATGGTTGCTTCTTTAAAGAAAAAAATTCACAATGCGATCGGAAGTAGTAAAAAAATACTTAATATTCATTATCGTCAACCTATATCTTCAGGAGATGGCTGTGTTTATTACAGGTCTATAGACATTAAACACGACAAGGATGTGACAAGGATGTTGTTTATCTTTTGCCCAATTTCCCAGACTTGGGCCGATTGAGTTATACGTTACATTAGGCAGATCTCTTAAAGAGATCCTTGCCTGTCTACGTTGACCACAAATAGCCGATGAGATCATTGCGTGCTTGCATGAACTCGGGGCGTCAACTAGCTCCAATGACTAAGCAACCATTAGTTTGAGTGAACCATGACGATGCACCTTGTTTATTATTGTTTGTGTTTGTATTGAATCTATGTAGAAGTCGCTTTATTTTATCGAATAATATTATTTACATTGCGTTTGCTTGTTTTTATTTATATCGCAGGCTATAATTGTAACAACGTAATACCAACAACGCAGTAAGTGTAACACAAAATCATGAACGTCTACAAAATCTAAAAATATATACAATAAGATCTATACATACGATATAAAACACTAAAACAATATCAAACAATAATAAACAAAAATAAAAGTCAATCATCGAAAGTGGTCGTCTTCCTCCACCTCCTCTGATAGGTGCACTCAAATACCATGCCCAACTGAGCAAAGGCCAATGCCTCCTACAACATGCTATCACCATCTGTGCCCTCAAGTACCACCCTCAGCCATAGCATGCACTCCATAATGCCAATTACTCTCTTCCACTGTGCTTGTAAAAAAAAGAAATGCAAACTTTTACTAAAAAATGTGTCATTGTCATTGAAAAAACACATTATAAAGATATGGATACTTATCTCACATGAATGGGGGTCATTAGACAAAGACTTCATCACAAGCTAATCATGCATAGGCTGTTGTGGCACAGGAACTTGCGGTGGGCCTCTCAGAGGATCTCCCACCATTAGAGGAATTAGAAAAGGATAAGAAACGTGGTGGAACCACTCCAAGTAGCCATTGATGGATGTCTATGAAGCCTCGTGTAGCACAGTAACTCTTCAGTCCACCATGTGCGCCTGCCAACCCTCCTCGTCATCAAACTGGTTGGTAAATGACAGATACTAAACAGGCGGAGGCGAGGGATCTCTTGAATATACCCAAACTGCTGAACACCCTATTTGGTAGATGGGTGTGCAAATGGTTACCATATCTGATGAAGCTGGAGTAGAATGATATCGCCTCCAACGGGCGAACGACCCTATGTGTGTCATACGACACCTAAATGACGTTGTCCAACTATAGTTGGTCTAGTGCCTGCCTGGTCCCCAATGCAAAACACGTGCCCTTTGTGGGCTTCCACTAACAGAGATGGGGAAGATACTCTAAATAAGCAATGGTTGGCTTTCGCTCCAGGGTGGGGAAGTGCTCATAGATCAATGCCTATAATCGACAATTAATATATTAAATTACATAAACAAATTAAACCCTAAACACAAGTGGATGCGTCAGCAAAGGTCACGCCTAGCTTGCTTATCAACAACCCCACGATGTCCTCATGTGTATAATACGCATGCTCACAAACCTTACCTGTAATAGGCAAGTGCAGGAGAGATGACACATCATCTATGGTGATGGTCATCTCCCCTACTAGTTGGTGGAAGGAACTAGTGCCTTATGTCACAGCTCAACAAAGGCACATGTAAGGCCCTTATTGGCAGTAGTATACCATGCATGTATAAGAGGGGCGAGCCTTGAACCCCGCACGATTTCTGCGACTTGCGAGTGCTTAAGCGTCAACAATATCTTAACCCCATGGCTGATCAGCCTCAGCTCAGGATGGGGTTGTCCCTACCATATATGTCTAGCAACATGGTCCTTATAAGACTTGAATAGGGACAAGTTTGCAAGACCTATTTCAAATGGAGGTCTAATAACGCGCTCCGCCAATTCAGCCAGAGGCACCTCTGCCTCTACCTTTGATACGTCAATCTTTGCCTCGGGTACATCAACATGTACCTCCTCTTGCTACTATTATGTCCTAGACGTGTAACATCCCGGGTGCTGACGAAGGCGAGGAGTGATTGCTAGTGCAAAAGAGATGAGGCACGAACAAGGAGCGACTCCTGGCAGGCTTCCAATAGGAAGGGTACACGAATGAATCAAATACACATCAGAACGAGAGGGATCTAGAGGCTGTGTAGGTATGGGACTATATAGTTGAGGACAACTTAAAGGAATTAATAAGTGTTATCTATACCAACAAGATGCATATACTTTTTGGTAGCCTATCACTTAAGAACTCCATAGTTAAGCGTGCTTGGCTTGGAGCAATTTTGGGAAGGGTGACCTCTTGGGAAGTTTCCCAAAAAACACGCTGAAAAATCTTGTGTTGGTTTGTAGGGACAACCATTCATCCTGAAAGCAGTCAAGCATTACAAAATGGTATCAGAGCTGGTTGTCAATGTCTCGGAAAGGGCTACCTATGAAGGGTTCTGACCAGTGGAGGGTTTTGACCAATAAGGAAGTTGAGTGAAGTGTCACCAAGTGAAGTGTTGTAGAGTGTGAGCCGCTGAGACGTTGAGGACAAGTGCTATGATATGAACTTTGGAATTATGAGGTGTTGCAAGATGCTTCAACCTGTCTAACCCAACGTGCCAATGTAGTCAGCAATGGGCGCCTATAAGTGCCTGGTGCATCATTCGACGAAGGGTCTCGTCTAGGACAATAAGTACCAAACCTCATGTGTGGCACAAGAAATTTGAAATAGTAATAATAATTTAACAATTAGGAAATAATCAATAATCAAATATAATCAATATTATTATAGAATTATTATAAAAAAAATTACTTAAAATTAATAAATTATTAAAATACAAAAAAATATATTACATAAATACTTTAAAAGAAAAAAATAATTAAAAACAAATACTTTAAATCAAATAAATAATTAGAGGATAAAAAAAATTTAATAGTAAAAAATACATAACAGAAGTACCTTAGTTAGATACACAATGAAATCGTGATTTTGTTGTGTATCCAACCCCTTATATACAACAAAATCACGATTACTTTAAATCTAAAACTTAAAAAAAAATAAAATTCATTGGTGACGAAGGCAAAGGTTGGTGAGGACGACACTTCGACTAGATGAACCTCTGAAAGCTTGTGTGACGCTTCGATGAGAACGATAGTGGGGGTGGGAGCTAGGGGCTAAGGGAGCGTAAAGAAATGAAAGGGGGGGCGGAGGGGGAAGAGCTTCGAATGGTAAAGGGGAAGGAAAAGGAGTGAGAAGTTTTAAAAGTATGAAAGGGGGAGGGGGAGGAAGGGAAAGCTGAGGTAAGGGAGAAGGGGTGAGAAGTTTTAAAAGTATGAAGGGGAGGGGGAGGGAAAGGGGTAGGGATAGGGGTATTTAAGTAAAATTACTGGTTTTTTAAAAATAAGTGGGGGTGAAAAAAGTGAAAATGGGTGTGTGAATAACAGAAATTTATAGAAAAGGTTTCTACATAAGCTTACATCAAAATAAGATAAAGCCTAATCACATGCCCTGAAACTGATTGAGTTATCCATTATATTAATGTATAAGATAAATTTAATGAATAAACTTATACAATAAAATGTTTACATTATGCAATTGATGTTTTCATAATATATTAACTTATGCCTAACGTGACATGTCAAACAACTCCTTCGGCATTCTGGTTACGACTTCACCTTAACAAATGATACTGCCTGGTGAATCATAGACGTTTACTACTTCTTCAAGTTTTCATGTCAGGGAATTTGTCATGACAATTAGACGTATTTGTGGAAATGTAAATAATTGCAAGTGAACTAAGAGCATTTTTAATCTTGACTCAATGTGAAAGTTGATTATGTCTATATTTTATATTTTTAGATAAATTAGTCATATCATTTATTTTATTTTATATATAAGTTAAAGCAACTTTCTTTCCTAATAGTAAGCTGTAAAAAATTTACTAAATAAATCCCACATTTTATGTCTCACCAATATTTAATTTTATCTCATCAAACTTACCTCCTTCCGTACATGATGGAACTCAAAATTCTGGTACGCAGCCATAGCATCTGTAAGAAACGGCTCCTTACATGTGACAATAAGACAAATCTCTCTAACTGTAAAACTGAAAAAGCAAAGAGTTGCTTATATTTGAAACTGACTTAAGAAGCTCCCTATATATGAGCTAAGCTATTAGATTTGCAAAATTGTAGCGCCATGTGCTCCATCCAATTGATCACCAATGACAGCGGCAACTTAGCATATCATAGTCTGCTACACTTATGTAAAATTGCAAGTACAATAATTGTACAGATCACTGTACATTGGCTAATGCAGTAGGTCAATGAGTTGCACGTGTGGATAAATTATACATCCGGGTTCTAATGTGAGTTGTTTGATCTCAAAAAAGGGAGAAAAAAACAAAAGCATATCCTAGTCAAACTACTTGACTATCAACTAGTATGTGCCGCAGCAAATAACAATCCTATTCCTCCTATTCTGTAACAGAATACCCCAACCATTTTGTCAGGGGAATTATAAATACAAATTCAACCAGACTCTATTCCACCCGTTATACCTGAAGATCAAGAACAGCTTCCCCTGCAATGAGAAATGACGCAGTCATCAATCCTAATATAATCAACGTCCCACAAGACAGCAACAACTTTTGCAGCTACTTAAAGTATTGGTATTTTTCTCTCCAACAGAAGTACACATCTGATAATTGACATTAAAACTTGTTTCACATTCTATTACTTATAAAATGATTCAAATCAGATAAAAAGCTCATGCTATGTGGATCAAAGAACATTATCAGTGGGAGCCAATAATGAAATCCAAATGACACGTGAGCATTCATCCAATCAAGGCCAGATAAAGGTATAATTTTCTTTCCTTAATAGTTATTTCCATAAATCAGTAAGAGGGTAAAGATACATTTAAAATTTTCTTCATCAACTTACCATGCATTCTCTTGACAAATCGTTCAAACTCTATGAAGTTTTGCCGTTCCATAAGAAGTGGACTAAGCCTCAGATACGTAAAGGATGAAAAGTTCCTTCCATCTGGATCATTCAAGGGCTTGGCATTATCCAAAACCTTGTTATAGCTAACTCTGTTTAGGCAAGGAAATGCATTCTGACTGGTAACTGGTAGGTCAACATCCCACCCAGTATTCAACACCTGCAATACACAATCAGCAGGGCACTTTAGATTATACGGCTTTAATTCTAAAACAATATTTAGCATAAATCAATTTTGTTTATATTAGACCAACAAAGCTAAATTATTCTAACAAATTCTTCCCACTGAAATTGCTTATATAGGACACCAACCAGATAACAACATAAAGTTTGGCAAGGATTAAATACTTACTTGCCAGACTAATCCCTCAGGATCTGCAAATGTCTCTGGAAAGCCCTCATGTCGGTTCAATGAGTGCAAGTCAACACAAGGAATGTTTAAGCTAACTCCATTTCTCTTTAACATTGTCATAATTGCAGTATAACCATCACGATTGCAAGGGTTATAATACCCAGCAGTTAATTCAGCAGCATGACTTGCAGTCTTGTACCACCAGTAAATACCCGATAACTGTATATAAATTAAAATGTATCAAACAGACTGTACATGGCCAAAACACATATACGCACCCACGAAAACTAAAAATTATATACCTACAAATGGATAACTCCTAGCCAAATAGGATAAGCATTAAAGTAGCATTAACTTTATGGAACGGTTTTCTTTTCTTCTCATTTTTTGGGGCTTGGTACAGAAAATACTATTGTTTTTTGGTGGTTGTCGATGAAAGCATATTACTAACAAATATCAGTCTATAAAAGATACTTCCTTGGTCAGTGGTAGACAAGTCATTCTGAAGAACTCAAGTCAAATCTTTTACATTAAGGGAAAGTAATTTTCAGGAACAAATCACACATCATATAAGGATTGGAGAGTGTTGTTCTTTTTTGTAAAGACTTTTTTCCAGAAGAATATTTTCTTGAAATGGATAAGGCCACAACACACATAGCATTAGTTTTATAAAATATGTTTTTTTTTTCCCTTCTATTTTGTTGAGGAAGGCACAGAAAATGCTGTTGTTTTTTTTGTGGTTGTGGATGAAAATTTATTACTTAGCAATATCAGTGATCAGTCTACAAAAGATCATTCCTTAGTCAGTGCTAAACACAGCGTATTGAAGAACCTATGTCAAATCTTTTACATTAAGGGTAAATGATTTTCAACAAATCACACATTACACAAATTTAGGTGAGTGTTGGTTTTGTGAAGACTTTTTTTCAAGGCGGCAATATTTTTCAGATATTCTGAGCTGAAAACGAGTTTTCAAAAATTATTTTCATGCTATTTTCGGTGCCACAAATGATGATTAAAAGAATTAAAAATTAACACCATATATACAAGACGAGGACTGCATCAATTATGCAAGACAAAATCATTAGGTTTGGATGAAGCAAAGAATCAAAGAAGCTTTCTTCAAGATTTAGAGTACAAAATTTTCTTCAAATTATGCTTTTCTTTTTTATTAACTTACCTTTGCAGCAATGCAGGATCCCTCGAAAGCTAATTTTGCCAGAGAAAGTACCCGATTTCCATGATCAACTAAAACCTGAGAGTACCAGTTAAGAAAAAACCTGCCATAGAAGCCATCATAATCACCCCCATCACAAAAGAAACCTGTTTCATGTGGCTGAGAATTATAGGTACCAGCATTATCTGGCCCTCTAGCCCAAATAGCATGACCCCTGACTTCTGCTGCTTTCCTAAGACTTTTCAACATATACTGATCATAGCACTGTGCACAAAGTGGGAGGATGATGAGTGCAGAGGTTAAAAAGAGATCCAAGGTATATGCATAGGCATAAAGATACCAACAACAATAAGTGAAGAAGACAAGACAGCCAGAATGATACACAGGCTATGGTGTATGGGCAATACTCTGTGGAATCAAACATTTAACACTCACATTCACCTTCTCTCGGTTTAACTTTCTGGTATTATTCAATGTCTAACACCAACAAACTAAAAGTTGTACACATATATCAACAGAGGTTGAATGAAGATCACTATCCTAAAACAAATTGTCAAAGAACAAAAAAGAGATGGCAAATAGAACAACTGAACAAAACAATTTTCTCTTGAGCTATGAAAAGTCTATGTAAAAGGGATATTTTCATTTTAATTTTTTTGGCTCAACAGAATATGAATTTGCTTGCTTCAAAGAATATATTGAAACAAATACATTTTAGCCAATGAACCATTTGTAGTGGAAAAACAGAATCTGAAAACGGACAGACATAGATAACTACGATCCACTTAATTACCTGGAATTCACCAATACCAGGATATCTCCAACCATGCTTTACAGGACTAGATGGGTATCTTAGCTCTCCACATGGACCCAGTCCAACTTCAATCATGGAGATTAAGCCATCCTCAAAATACTCATCAAACTCTACCCGGAAACTTCTCATGAAATCAAAGTAAACCTACAAAGTACAACGTGCTTAATTTTATCAGCATACATAAAATGGAAACTCTGCCTTCTATCCTGTCCCCCAAAAGCATCTAATATATAATTCAAATGGATTTGTTTGCAAGAAAAGTGATTTAAGAATGACACCGGTATTACTGTCATTGCTGTTATCATGTCATCATTACCTCCACAGCAGTCCGACCTCTTAAAACTCGTTCCTTATCAATTCCCCAAGAAAGACATTCAGGGTTGTGTCTTCCCTCTCTATCGGTGAAAAAAATGTCAGGATTGCTCCTACCAATTTCAGCAACCCAATGGGGTAATGGAATACAAACATCATCACCAAAATTGCCTCCACATTCATGAAATGACATCATAACCTGGCCAAGTGTCAACAGGACAAGTCACCACTTAAGGCAGATTGAATCAGCAAGAGAGCAACTCAATGATTAAAGTAGCTTCCGAAACTCACCTGCAGCTTAAGCTTAAGCTCACGCACCATTTGAAAGAGTCTCTTGTAACCATTCCAATTATACTCTTGTGGAGCATGCGCCTCCACTATTCCCCACCAACAGTCTACCATAACACCATCAACATGTACTGATTTCAACACCCTCAGCTGCTTTAGAAGACCATCTGGATCCACAAGCTCACATTTAATATTGATCACCCCTAACTGTCAAAAATATAGACAGAATGTGTCTGTATAATGTTAGATTCATATTCACAGATAATTTCCTTAAGAAAAATAGAGTTTTTTCTTTCTTTTAATAGTTATAAGCTTTCCAAAATAGTATACTAAGAATACCCATATATTAAGTAGAACTACTCACTACAAGCACATTAATAAACCAAGAAACAGAACTTCAATAAAATAATGAGAAATAAGAGCAAAATAATAGCCTACCGGTAGCATCACATAAACTGGAACATAGGGGGTACCAGCCAAATCACGCTCTGGTAATCTGGGGGGCAAGTCAGCAATCTGCAAAGGAGGAGAAGGTATAAAACAATGCCAAGAGATTTACCTGCCAAAGGCACCATACTGAAATAATTACATGCAAAATAAAAAGGATGAATATGCCCTTTTGGATAATCATTTGTCTTGGGGTTATTCTTTCAAGTTTTCATGATGATAGGAACTGACTTTTACTGACAAAAAACAATGAGGTTAGCTCTTTAAAAGAACAGAAAATGTAGAAAACAAAAGATAAATCAAGAGTTCTGTATATGAACTGAACCTCTTGCCTAAACCCTTTCCCCTTTCCTCTTAATTCATGTCTACCATGCACTATCTAGCCTTCCCTCATATTCTGATTTCTGCCCAACCGAATTCCCACCTTCCAACTATTCCTAGCCAGCTCAGCAAACAGTTATGCTCCAGACTTAATAAATTCCCCCTTTATTTCCTATTCTGTACTGCTCACCTGTTGTGTCTTGTGTACATGCGTGTTTATTCTTTTACTTCCCATCCCTTTCCTTGGAGTATGCTCTGTTTCTATACATGCAGGAATGATGAATTGGATACTAATATAGCAATGAATAATCATGTAGACACTAGTTCATGCTATCAGCCTATCACCAATCACCACAGTAATCGGAAGAAACTTAATCCTAGAAAAAATCAATATGTTGGCCAAATGGCTTCATTAAATACCTGCTTCTCATCAACATTATCCATTGAACCACCAATCAGAGGACGATTGTCTCTTTGTGCTTCTCCATCCCCCACCATAGATGTTTGAGACCGGGAACTTGAGGATAGATCATAAGGAGACGGAGTTGGCATAAAAACACCTTTCGTTTGACATGCATTATATTCTAAAGGGCTCCTATAGCCAGAAGCAACTCCCCTGAGAGAAGCAGATGGGGTCTGTTGTGAAGCCACATGGGAAGACGATGAAGTGACAATTGTCGAATTTCCACCAGCTGGCTTTTGACCCTGTAAGGTTGAGAAGAAAAGGTTCCAATGTGGGAGTTTTTCTGAGATTTGTCAGAACTGAAATTTGCAGATACACAACAATAATAAGACATTTAAATATCAAATATTTTAACTTAACTAGGCCAAGAACTCAAGTACACAACAAGTACCAAGAGTTAATGTCTACATTACAGATAAAACAAAATATATTTTCTCAGCAATAGAGCCCTTCAAAACAAATGCAGATAAGGAATTTTTGAAGTGTAACAACAGGGGTAACAAAAAACCAAAATGATCAGACCATAGTCCTCCCACTCATGGGAAAACCACATATGATGCCTGCAGATGCAGACCAAAAGTCACAAAATTCAACTAAAGATTAGTATCAGAAGCAGAGATTTAAATTACGTCTTGACAGTAATTACCTGAGACTGAGATCTTGAGGGAAAAGTAGTGCCATCTGGAAGAACCACCCATCCAGCTTCCCTTGCTAGAGCAGCAATGACATCGTTTATGTCAGCCCTAACTCTTAGATTGTAATTGCCATGCCTGCGAAGCCCTGCCAAGATCCTTGCAGTGATAGCCCTCCGGCGCCTCTCTCTTAGCTTTGTTCTCTCTTTCTCTTCTAGCGGCCTAGATCTTCGATTACCTCCCCCTGGGGTGCCTACTTGCTCTTGAAACTGCTGGTGCTGCTGAAACCTGTTGTCACCAGTGGCAGTTCCTATCCCATTCCCACCATCAATCTCTAACATCGCTTGAGCATTTCCCTGCTCACCTCCATTTTCCTCATAGTCGTCATCATCATCATCCTCATCTTTTACGTCCATTCCCATTTCTTCATCATCCTCACTCGTTCCAACAAGCCTCTGCATATCAGTCGCCATAATCCCAAGTCTGAACCCTCAATAGCTCAATTCAATTAAAAAGCTATCCTACTGATTCTGTTGATTGCCAGTGCCATCAAAATTCATGAACGGCCTCCATTTCAAACCAAAAAATCCATGCCATGAATTCCACAGGCTGCAAAAAAACAAAAGCAATAGTCAACACTCACAACAACACCAGGTGACAATTTTCTCTCCCCCTAAATAATTTTAAGCCTTCATAGACAATAATTTCATAAAAAAACTTCAAACTAGAACATGTTAGTAATCAAAACAAAAGCATTTTTGTAATAATTTAAAACTCAAGTCACCCCAATTTCCTCTTCCCCTAAATCATTTCAAACCATCATATCAATAATTTAAAATAAATGAATAAATCTAGAACCAAATTATGATTGAAAGCACGTAGCTACACCCAAATCACCACAATTGATTTCTTTACAGCACACATTTTCTCGTCTAAACCTATAAAAAGAAACAAAAAAATCAGAAAAAAAACAGCGTTAATCGATGAGTTCACAACACAGTTACCTTCCAGATCGAAATCACGGTGTGATTGACAAATTCTCCGGCAGATCCGTCTTCTCCTCGCCGGAATCTTCAGAGCTCCGTCTGGTACCGAAATTCCCGGCGACCGGCGAGGAGGTCCGGCGAGATCGACGGCGAAGGGGAGGAATCCTGCAGGATCGAGATCAGGAGAAGGAACTGCGGCGCCGGCGAGTGTCCGGCGGAGGGTAAGGGGAGAGGTCCGGCCGGCGAGGAGTGAGCGAGCGTGCGAGCGAGTGAAGCATGCGAGATGCGTCTCACGAGGTTGGGTTCTCGCTCGTGTCGTGTGTGCGGAGACGAGCGTGTTTGGGAATTTGGCACGAACGAACGAGGCGAGCGTGCCAACTTTTAATTGAGTGGAAAATAAAAACTTTATGAATGGGTAACACGTGCAACGTATGTTTTTGTTTTGTCATTATTAGGCAGATTTTATTTTTTTTTAAACAAGGAGTTTATCCCGTACTTTTACTGTGATATTAATTAGTAAGGGGCATAATTAAATACATGGTTTGAATTTTAAAACTAAATTACCTTTTTAAACTAATCACTTTTTTAATCAACTATAATTAAATTGGATTTGATTAAAAAAACGAGAATGCTTAATGGTACAAAGCAAATTTTTTGGCTTCTCTGACGTGGCCTCTTCCGCGTCTATTTTCTGACGTGGTTCCCTTCCTATTTTTCTGCGTTTTCCTTCGGTTTTCTTTTTGGTTCAACAGTTAGAATTCCAACCGAACTTCAAGTCTTGCGGTCCTCTTCCTCTCTTGATGGTCTTCAGCAGTAACGACTGAACGATGTAAAACCCAGCGGCGTTTCGCTCTCACTCTCACGATACCATTCATACGTGTACGCCCCACATTGCTATCAAACAGGTTTGATATTTGATCGCAAATATCTTTTCCTGTGTTTGAAAAGCAGGATTTTGTGCTTTGTTTAAAAGGGTCCTTGCTATTAGATAAAAAATTTTGATTCTGCAATTGCATCTAGATAGTGGTGCGGATGAGCAACTTTTACTCTGCAATTTGATTCTACAAAGCCATAGATTTGAGATATGCCTCGGATACATGTATAGCTTGTTCAGTTTTCATTTCAGCTATATCTTTGTTTACTTTTCTGTTATTAGTAATGGGTGTCAATATCTCAATTTGCTACTGCACATTTTTCATGTTCACGTGAGTTATAATTGGAATGCATTTTTGTCTTCTAGAAATAATTAGATATTAGTCATCAAGTTTTAAAATGAGGTAGCATTGTCTCTACTTGCCTCAAGTGTGTTAAAGTATGCAGGCAGCCAGGGCCGTGTTTAAAATTTTTGAGGCCTTAGGCAATGATAATTCCAAGACCTTACTCAATTAATGGTAATTCATCTAATCATTATCTTCTAATACAGTTGATCTCAAATTGAATTTAAAAAAAAAATAACTTGAAAAATTTTCTTCTGATAATGACAATATTTACAATTTTTACTAATAATATTCTATAACATTACATACATTTAAAAAAATTAATTTTTTAATATAATTTAATACATTTAATAAGACTTTAATTTCTTTTAGTACCACATCAATTCTGGAACAAAAAAAAAGTTAAAGCCACTAATATCAAATTAATGTTCAAATAAAAAAGTTTGAAGTGATTTCATATTTTAAAATTTTTTTAAAATGAATTGTGAAATTGATCAGATATATATACAAAATAATCAAAATTAAAATAATCAATTTTTTTATAAGAACCAATTGAATTAATTTTAACTGAATGTGTGATCTTATTAAAATTATTTTCATCAAAATGTTTTTTTATGGATCATATTATTTTTATGAAATTTAATTTCTATATTTATTTCAATGCTATTATTTTTTTGTTTGAATTCAAAGGAGATGGAAACTAATTTTTCCTATGATAAATGGGTAATAAAACTTCTCAAATAAATCTTCAACGATATCTATCTATCTATTTATGTGTGTGTGTATAATTTTATAATCATACTAACAAATTATCTACAAATGACATAATAAATAGTATTATGTAATAATTTAAATTCACATTAATTTTTCTAAAAATACACAATAAAAAAAATTTAACCGGGGGCCGAAGGCGAAGGCCTTGTTCGCCGTACAATAGACACGGCCTTGCAAGCAGCCATGAGTTATACTTGTTAACCATCCGTGCCTTGCACACAGTGTCTTTAATATGCTTATATGCTTTAATCAAAATTTTCTATCTTCAATTCTTATCTTCAATCATCTCATAAATAACATTTATCAAACTTCATATTAATTTAATAGTGAATAGTTGCAATTAAATACGAATACACTAGATTTTAAACTCCTGCCTTGCACGAGTTTGTTTTGATTATATATTTTTAATATTTGTATTTAACATTTTTTTTAATATATGTACATAAATAAAAGTATCATTTTTTAAAATATTTAGTATACATTAAATTTAAAAAAGATGATTAATTATATTTTTAATTGAGCAAATCTTATCTTCAAAAATATTAAGTCTATTAAAATTTATTATAATTTGTTCTTTCTCTAAGTAATAATAGTAATACAATACTTATATGAAATGTACAAATTCAAAAAGAATGTAAATATAATAAATATGAATGTACAATATATAATTATTTAAATTAAGTGTTCATTTTTGTTATTATGGATATTGTACTAACATGTACTTAATTTTAATGTGTTTATAATTAATAATTTTTAAATGTTGTAAAAATTAAAATTTATTTTGAATTTGTTGAAATAGTGTGATTTTTATTGAATAGATATACTTGTTAATTATTTGAAAATTATATTTTTAATCATTTTGAAGATATTAATTGTAATTATGTGATATTGTTAAAGTTGAGTTGGTTAACCACATCACAACATAATTTGAAGGCTCTTGATCAATACAATGAGATTTTTCTATCATCATCATCATCATCATCATCATCATCATCATCATCATCATTATTATTATTATTATTATTATTATTATTAATTGTTCTTTGATTTTAATTTCATTACTTGTTCTTTTTAAAGTTATTTATCTACACGAATTATTATATGTTTTATATATATATGATAATTTAACCATTATAAGGATTATTTATCTATAAGAATTATTATTTAGATGTGTTACTAATTCTTTTAATATTATTACATGTTATTTTTCATATATTACTATTTTTATTTCTCATTCTAAGTGAATTCAATAAGACAACGTTATTAATAATAATAACTACACTATTATTGCGTACTCTACAATTGTTTTGTATTTATGATATGTAATGGATATTTATTATTTTTTAACATTTGAATTTATAAAAATTAAAAATCATTATGTCTTATAATTGATCATTATGAAAAAACTCTATTATTAGTATTGTTGTTGTTGTTGTTTTATTTGTATATTATTTTTATATAAAATTTAATCAGGGTTGTAGATTATATACTATTTAATTGATTAATTTAATGCATCACTATTACTATTATTATTAAGGTTTGAATTTATAAGAATAAAAAATCATAATATCATTGATCCTTATAAGAGATAAGAGGTTAAAAAATTCTTAAAAACGCTCTCATTAAAGAATGACAGCTAAAAACGTTCTCGTTGAAGAATAGCAACTAAAAATACTCTCGTTCAAGATAGCTATTCTCATTTAATATATAGGGAGGACTAGTATTTTAACCTGTTGTAAACACCCAATTTTATTCGAGCAATTAGAAAAATAATAAAAATAATCATAGAAGGAAATAATAATAATAATAATAATAATAATAATGGGTCATTCTATTTTAAGCCCATAAATGAAAATGAGAGAAAGAAAAATAGAAATTAATAAGAATAAAGTTTGGGCTAGTAGTTATGACCCAATAAAAGAAGAATTTCTAAATAAAAGGTTTTGGGCTAATGGGCGTTGGCCCAATTTTGTAAAAAAAAAGGAGAAAAACATAAACAACAACAATTTTAGAGAAAACTTCTGAAGTAAGCAGCAGTAGCTTGTAGAGCAAATTTGAAAAACTAGAGTGTTTATAAATAGGGCATTAACACATTTCTCTCATGTTTACACACCTTTTTTTCTTACAAACTCTCACTCTTTTCATCTTTTTCTTTCATGTTTTTCTCTCCTGACCCAACACACGCGCATCACACTAGTACTCACCTTACCACTCTCACGTAAACACTCCAGCACACCATTGCTAGATCTAGATTGCATCACGCCACAATGTCTTCACCGTTTGGTTTCTTCCAACGCATCGCACTACTGCTAAGTTGCAATGATCGCTACATCAATCAATGAGAAGCACTTAATCTCGCAACAAACCATCAGCAGCAATAACGTATCTCTCCCTTTCTTTTATTATTCACTTCATTTTTCAATTTATTCATTTGTTCCTCCGTTTACACATGCTTCTTAATCAATTTTTATTGTATTTCTTCTCTGTACCACCCAGATTTGGCACCCTATGGTAGGGACAAGCAATCACCTTAAGGATCAACCAATGTGGGACACTGAATACAGATTGGCCCAACATAAATAAGGTAATTGGGTAACTTACTTATTAAGGGAAACTATGCACCATATCCTTGTACTAAAGGCAAGAATATCTGACCACTTAATAAGATCCACGCATCCATATACGTGATGCAGGTGCACTCTTTCTAACCCTAATCTCAATCCTAAACCCTGCATCCCCTAACAAGACCTCTATATCTGACTTGAGCGTTGGAATGTCTTTGCAGGTACCCCCCACTACTAACATTCCATTGGGACAAGGAGGCCAAAGAAGGAGGATCTAGGCAGAAAGAAGATGATGAGGAGAAGGACCAAATTTTGCAGGAACATTTTGGCGCCCACCGTGGGGGCCCGGTAAAACTTTTCCTAGCCACACTCAAAATGATATATACTGGTAGTGGAATGGGAGGAGGAAGCAAGCAACCAGGAAACGAACAACTAGATCAGTCAATAAATACAAGGACGAAAATTCAGGAAAGAAAATAACCACCCTTCTTAACACTCATTCAATGTTAAAATAATTTTGGCATATACATTATAAGTATTAGACTGCTAATATCATATGTGATTTAATATTCAATTCTTAAATGCCACACATTCTATCGATGAATATTCTTGAGCACGATTGGGAAAATATTATCCCATGACTAATATTAATTATGTGATATTTGAATTATCAAATTCAAAAATATGATTATTATAGTATATCTCATATACGCAGCCTGAATTTGCTATCTATGATATGGGTGTTAAGCTAATATATAGTATAATGTCATTATGGTATGATAAAAGCATGGCATGATCTTGATGATTATCATAATATATGATATCATGGTGATATTCTAAATATACTGATGGCATGACATGAAGATAATTATGGAATCCACCCACGACGTGAATCTTGCATATAATGTTATTTTATTATCACAAGATGGTACCTTTTTGTTTATGATATACTAATGGTAAGCAATATGAATATTTTATTACCACTACAAATTCGTACCTTGTATTGTTAGGAGTAGCAAGAAAGGTGAACAGATTTTTGATGAAAAAGGTGTTAGGGACATAACAACCATACGAGCATCGAGTGCGATTGCTTCAATGCGATGTCAAGTTGAGCAGTTTAATTTTATAACAGGTATTGAAATCAATTCGATACTAGTTGCAGTCGACGTGAGAAAAGTTGAGTTCATGGTACTAAGTACTAAGTTTAGATATTTGTACCCTGTCAAGGTAAGGAATCGTGACACAACATGATGACTTTTATCCTTAATTGATAGTTCCAAGAAAAGGAAGTGATCCGTGCATTATACTTTGTAGCTTTACATGTTATTTCTTAATATTAAAAACTCTTGTGCTAGTAATTAGCCAAGGCGATCTTTTTGTTAAGAAATACTATTTCACCTTCTCTTTTAGCATTTCTAAGGTGGCAAGGTTATAAGAGCATAGGGGATCCAATTGTATTCCTCCCTTTGTGATTTGAGAAAATTGGCATATTTAAAGCACGGGAAGTTGAACTTGAAATGGTGATTCCTCCTCTAAAATCTAGCGAGAAGACTCTAGGATGATCGAGAATTGAAGCAATTGATATATCATATCTAGAAGAACAATGGGAGACAATAGCTAATGAAATTGAATTGAAGATAATATTATGGCAATAGAGAGAGTGGAAGATGTTGAAGTAGTTGATGCTTGCTTACTCAAAAGAGGGTGACTCTTGCATTGTTTAGTTTCTATTTTAAATTGATTATTAGACTATTGTGATTGATTAATATATACGCAGCATGCTCGTTGGTTGAGGTGTGACTGTGGCAAGGAATATGTGTAACATTGATCATAAGATAAGGAGCAGGCATTTTTTGAATATGATGAACAATGTAGAAACTGTGGGCGATGTTTTGATTCACAAGAATGCGATTGGAATAATAAATTTTGCCAGAGACCATCTATAACTATCTCTACCTTAGCTGAAGCACTCGTAGACCACTGGGCACGACTTACACCTCAGATCGCATGGCTCCTATTGGTAACATCATCTTTAATGTGAAGCCTGACTGAAGGAATGCAGCAATTTGAAACCATTAGTTGTACCTCTTTCTAAGATCCCGAAGTCATGTGTTTTCATTATTGAACAGCTTGGTTCAATTCAAGTAAGCAGAAAAAGAAAAGAACTTTTCTTAATTCTCACATTATTGTGTGGCACAAATGTTGATGGATTCCAAGCACGCATGACTCAGCCGTGAATGTCAAAACATGCAAGCATAAAGATAAGGCAAGTAACGTGTTTCTTGAAGGTTCGGGGACCCTGCCACCAGGCAATGATTTCATGAAGGAGTTTTGAATCACTGTTTCAAAACCCATTGGCATCATTCTAGTGGAACTTTTTGAGTTTCACCATCGACACAACAAGCTGTGAGTGTATCTAACGTTAACTTGTTAGAGATCATGGATGTAATTTAAAGTAAGCTCTCACGAGTCTATGGCAAGGACGTGGTTGCAATGGGTCTTATTGACGCGGAGCAAGGTCCCAATGATGACTGCATTTAATTGACTATTGAACTAGCGACCACTCTAGTGTGCACCCATTATGTAAGATAGTCCTTCCAAGGGGCCCACCACTAAGCACTGATAAGTGCCAAGGCCAAACTTTCACCAGATATATGCATAAGTCGAAGATTCAATAGTATGGTGACTTCACAATGCTCTATGCAACCGTTTCCACCTTCAAACCAAAGGCCAACCTTGAATACCGTGAATCTCCAGCGCAAGCCTAGAAAGTCAAGCTGATGCGTAGCGACGTCACATTGACTTTCTACTTACATTGTGCTCCGCCTTAGAAATCGATTTTAATGGTTTCGACCCACTAAAACCTTTGACGAGCCAACCCATTGAGCTCAATGACTTAACAGGTTTCAACCCACTAAAACCTTTGACGAGCCGACCCACTGAGCTCAATGACTTAATAGATTTCGACCCACTGAAACCTTTGCCGAGCTGACCCATCGAGCTCGATGACTTAACAGGTTTTGACCCACTGAAACCTTTGCCGAGCCGACCCACCGAGCTCGATGACTTAATAGGTTTCGATCCACTGACACCTTTGCCGAGCTGACCCATCGAGCTCGATGACTTAACAGGTTTCGATCCACTAAAACCTTTGACGAGTCGACCTACTGAGCTCGATGACTTAATAGGTTTCGACCCGCTAAAACCTTTGCAGAGCCAACCCACTGAGCTCAACGACTTAATAGGTTTCGATCCACTGAAACCTTTGCTAAGCCAACCTATCGAGCTCGATGACTTAATAGGTTTTGACCCACTAAAACCTAGCTGAGCCAATATACCGAGCTCGTTGAATCTTAATGGTTTCATTACACTGAAACATGGCCAAGTTGACACACCGAGCTCGTTCTGAACTAAATCTGAAGGGTTGATACGTTGCATCCTACACACCAAGTTTATGCCAAACTAAACCCAAAGTCCTTTATGGGTCGATACATAAAACCCATACCAGATTAAGATGTCTGAGATTCTTACAAAGACTCTAAATTGATGCATAAAGGGATGCTTGCTACTTGAAGGAAGGGAAGGCAGGAGACATTGAAGCTACTAATATACTCAACTAAACGTTGTAATAATGGATGATTAAGTTGTAATTCTCCATACCTATGGTCAGGTCTATACCTTTTAATCTTCAATACTTCCTGTTAACTGTTTTCTCATTTTCACAACTATTATATTGGTTTATTATCTCATTCTTAACCTAAGAACTCTTTCTTACCCAAAATCCTCCCTAGTATTTAAACCCTTCATGTTTAGATTTTACTCTTCTTCCTTTTGATATTTAAAGTTATCCTCTAAGGGTCAAGTCTAATGCCACAGACATTCTAAAATACTCTTGACACTTCCTTAACACTCACCTTAATACTCTCCTTTGTTTTCTCTTACTTGTCTTATACCTTTTTATTACGTTGTGTGGGAATTCACCCTTTTTCTATCTCATTCACAACTATTATTATCCAACTAGAACCTTCATAACATTATCCTAGGGCCTAGTCTCTCACTTATCCTTAAAATAGCAAACACAATTCTAATTACAAGCATGCATTTACTTCATATATTTTGCCTAGTAACTAGACATATGTCTTGTTTTGTTTCATTAAACAAGAATAACATACATGCATAACATAAGCACATATACATAATCTTGACACTTCATCACAAGACACAATTATATTTTCACACGTGTACACATTACATCAATTGCTCATAAACAAGGTCACGTAGATTTCACATAGTTACAACATAGCACACTTCAAAATATCACACTACAATAGGATACATATGTATGTTATGTTCCTAAATCACTACTCATGCACATGTGATACCAACTTAAACTTGTCGGAAAGTAGACTAGGAGTAAATGCACGATCATAAGAAGCGTCATCAGTATCGTTGCCTTCGGCTTTCGCACCCTCAACTAGTATGATATCCCTTAGCGACTAGTCAGGGTTACCCAGTTTTACTAATACTCTTCGGCTCCATGGGATCAACATGGACCATTGGTGTTTTCCCAACCGGATAACCCCTAAGGCTAGGGTTAGACAACCCATCACGACCTCCACCAACCAGATTTCTACATACTTTTCTCATCACATAACTCAACTGTTATGATGCATGCTCACATACAATGCTTACATCTTTTCACAAACTTTTATCATGAAACATTGACATAAGTTAATATCACACTCAGTCTTCTCAAGGTAAAAAACAATCACAAGTATAAATCTAACGAGACATAAAAAAGAAGCAAAAATAAATAAAAACTGCAAAAAGGAGTTCATAGGCTAAAAAACGAAATAACCAAGGTTGTATGCCCAATAGGATAAGGGGGGTCTGCCTAGCAATCATGCCTAGACCAAACCCGCCTGGCAGGTTATGCATCCTGCCGGGCGAGTCCGCGCACCTGGTTAGTTGCTTGGCACCATCGTGGAGTCCAATTTTCAAAAAAAAGCCGCCTAACAGGTTTCCAACCCTGTCAGGGAAGTCCGAGGTACATAGTCTAATTTATTTTTTCTATTGTCATTAGCTTCTGAACGCTCCAAAACAAATAATTAAATTCTTGATTATTTCTTCTACCTTGACAATTGGTTAATCTAATCTATAAACTCTTTAATCACTCACAATCCCCTCAAAACCCATCAAATCCTAAACTTAGGCATAAAGAGGGGAAAAATATAAATAGATAAACAAGCACAACATAAAGGACAAGGAAGGACACGGGAAAGAACATTCACCTTTACGGACACGCAAAGCTGAGTTCTAGGATTTGGGTTCTCTGGTTTCTATTCTTTCTCTTCCTCTTCTTCTTCTTTTTCTCCCCATTCTCTCTACCTTCTTTCTTCTTCTATTTTGTGACGGTTAAATCTAATTCTCCTTCCCTAATTCCTTCTTATAACACGTGGGTGGTTATGTGGCTTAATAGGAGTAGTCCCTTGTTGGACCCTAGATATTCTTTTGGGTTCTATGATAACATTCCTACTAATTTATAATACTAAAGTATTAATAACAATAATAATAATAACAATAAATATAATAACAACAACACGACACAAAAATAATAGCTGCTACAATAACAACAATAAATATAATATTAATAATAATAGGAACAATAATAATAAGAAATATAATAACAATAACTCTTAAGGCATCTTTTGTCTAATAACACAAGGGAAGGATCCTACTAACAGCTACCTCGTGGTTTATTTCTAGTACTTGAAATTTGGGATGTTACAACTCCACCTCCCTTAAAAGATTTTTATCCTCAAAAATCAAGGCCTAAGAACATGTTCATGATTGCTCACCTATTCATCCTTTTCGATAATTGAAGATTCGTTCCTCTAATTGCCTCTTGAACAATTTTAATTCTACACAGTCTATGATTCTTCCTTAACTTTTCCTAAGGAAATTTCTGTTCTCTTGATAAAAAGGTTTTCTGTAGGACTTTATATCATACTTAAACTAGTTTAGGAAATCATGTGAATGAATGGGTTCTATCTAGATAGACACCTACCATCATCCACTCATCCTTGTCTAAGCCTAATCCTTAAATGCAACTCTAGGATCAAGTGGTTTTCAATCAGGGCATCCATCTAAAGATGTTAAAGGTGGTTAGGTATTCCTTCTTAGTGTGTCAAGCCTCTTCTAGATATAACTCTCTCTAGGTCTCTATCTAGTAGGTGTGATACTTAGGAATCTGTTCTTATATGTCTTCACTAGGTGTAGCTCACAAGGCTCCTTTACATGCTGACTCTAATCCGTCATCACTCAGGTCACTTATGGGCTAGGATTCATAAATGTCATTATCAATCTAACTCTAGAGGTACTTAAGGGTTTCCTATTCACAGGATTTGTTGCTTCATCGGTTTACCTAAGATGGCATTCTTCTCATAGAATTTAGGCTACTCGAAACCTAGGTCACTATTCGTTCATCCTAAGACAACTACACTTTAACCAATGTTCCTGGGGCACAAAAGACACTCAACTACCCCTTACTAAGCCCTCAACAATACAAAATAAAAATAAAAATAAAAAGCAAGTGGAAGTAACTAAGGAGGACATCACAATATCACATACTTTGCATACATTGGACATATATATCATTAACATTTGTCCCTACAGGCCATGTAATGGCACATAAAAACATGTGTTCATACTTTACTCTAAGGGCCATCAGCATGAATGTGCTTCATGAAGAATAGTCATGCATCAAACCCAAGATGTTAAACTCAAACCTAGCATACAATATCACCACCCCTACCTTTCACCCCTAAATCATGTGAATTACTCAACTCCCTAGTTAAATTAAACCAATTATATCCATACAAGACATCAAGAGAAAATAAAGTAATCCAGACGGTTATGTTATTATTATAGTTAACCAAAATATAATACAATACCAAGTTGAAATATATATGGGGAGTGGGAATGCATGCAGGGGGATACATTTATTTTACATCTACCATTTATGTAACACCTCATAATTCTAAAGTTTGTATCATAACACTGCCCTCAATGTCTCCACGGCTCACACTCTACGACACTTCACTTGGTGACACTTCACTCAACTTCCTTGTTGGTTAGAACCTTCTATAGGTAGCCCTTTCCAAGACACTGACAACTAGCTCTGATGTCATTTTGTAAACAAACACACATCTCATGTTCTAACACATAGAAAAGGCATATATAACAATCAAAGAAAATTCTTAATACGAAGCAACATAACTTGGCTAGTCTAACACAAACCACACCAAGTGCAACAACATTCCCACTTGAGGGTCATCACATCAATCAACAAAAGCATGCACTGAAACAATCTACATCTATACTGACAAGCATTTAAGTAAGGACAAGGAGTTTGGAAACAACTCCCCATCCTCTGGACAACAAGAAAAAGGAACAGGGCATGCAAACAACCAAAAGGCCTATCATTTGGGAAACACATTTGTAAGGTAAGCTTGTCATTCTTGTTGGTTTCTCTAATACTTGAAATGAATGCCCATTATAGCTAGGGGTATAGGGTTGACCATTTCTTCCATCTTAGAGCTAATACATTCCTTGACACTAGTAGGACACTTAGGTTAAGCAAACACACTCACTCGTGATTTTATGACACTTGGGACATCCTTTTGTTCTAAGACTCTTTTACAGTTGGGGTCTTCTATTTCTCTTTGGCTCCTTAGGTTGGTGAGGTCCTGAACATTTTCTCTTCCTATTGTCATGCTTTTGCTGCGCACTCCTAACTTCCTGTTATGATTTCGCTCCACCTAATCTGAAAATACTATCTTAAATTCTCCCACTTTAAAGGTATCCTTGAAAGGGTAATCTTATCTATCACACCTCTCTGCTACCATTCCCCTTAGTGGGGTTATAGTCCCTAAGGAATGGTGGTTGACTCATTCAAGTTTCGACAAATCTTGAATTCCAAGGTCTCTACAGTTGATATTCTTCAACTACTCTCTAGCCCTTCTAAGGTCCCTTACTTAAAGCTAGGTGAGGTTACTACTACTACTACAGAATTCTAGGGTAACTACTCTTAGACTCGATTTTTACCCACCATTCTTCCCACCTATATTGCACGAAGTATTGAGGTGGCTAGTCTCAATATTCCATGACAAGGCAGTAAGGATTTATGGTATAACAAATAACCAAAAACACTCAGTGTAACTTAAACAATGTCAAACAATTTCTCATAGTACACATAGGAAACATAGAAGACACATAACACACAGGTCGAAAAGATTGACCTGCTTTGATACCACTAATGTAACACCCTAAAAGGTATTACCTTAACAAGCCTAGATTTCTAATAACAAAAGAGAAAGACTTAAAAACATAGAAACAACATGTGGAAACTACTTATAAATATAATTATATGTATATAAGAATAATACAATAAAATACCATGCATGCCTAATACACCTCATCTATCACCCGAAGGTGTCATACAAAACATAAAGAGAGATACAAGGAAACAATATAAACTATACTACGTCTTCTTGCACGTGACTCCAAGCTTCATCTGCATACGTCTTCACCTGTATCCTTAAAAAGGGGAAACTTAAAGGAGTGAAACATAATGTCTTAGTGAGTGTTCTAAGGATTCTATAGCTAGGTCACACTCTTCGACTCAAACAACCTTCATCACTTATCTCTCATAGCTTAAGCCTCACTAGGTCTCTCGTAATTCTCCATACCTATGGTCGGGTTTATATCTTTTAATCTTCAATACTTCCTGTTAACTGCTCTCTCATTCTCACAACTATTATATTGGTTTACTATCTCATTCTTAACCTAAGAACTCTTTCTTACCCAAAATCCTCCCTAGTATTTAAACCCTTCATGTTTAGATTTTACTCTTCTTCCTTTTGATATTTAAAGTTATCCTCTAGGGGTCAAGTCTAACGCTACAGACATTTTAAAATACTCTTGACACTTCTATAACACCCACCTTAGTACTCTTATTTGTTCTCTCTTACTTGTTTTATACCTTTCTATTACGTTGGGTGGGAATTCACCCTTTTTCTATCTCATTCACAACTATTATTATCCAACTAGAACCTTCATAACATTATCCTAGGCCCTAGTCTCTCACTTATCCTTAAAGTAGCAAACACAATTCTAATTACAAGCATACGTTTACTTCACATATTTTGTCTAGCAACTAGACATACACCTCGTTTTGTTTCATCAAACAAGAATAACATACATGCATAACATAAGCACATATACATAATCTTGACACTTCATCACAAGACACAAGTATATTTTCACACGTGTACACATTACATCAATTGCTCATAAACAAGGTCACGTAGATTTCACATAGTTACAATATAGCACACTTCAAAATATCACACTACAATAGGATACATATGTATGTTATGTTCCTAAATCACTACTCATGCACATGTGATACCAACTTAAACTTGTCGGAAAGTAGACTAGGAGTAAATGCACGGCCATAAGAAGCAGCATCGGTATCGTTGCCTTCGGCTTTCGCACCCTCAACTAGTATAATATCCCCTAGTGAGTAGTTAGGGTTACACAGTTTTACCAGTACGCTCCGGCTCTATAACACCCTAAGGGGTATTACCGTAACTAGGTCTAGATTTCTAAGAATAAAAAAAAAACTTAAAAATGTAAAAAAACATGCAAATACTACTCATAAATATAATTAGATATTATATACGATTAATACAATAAAAAAACACATACATGCATAATACAACTCATCTATCACCTGAAGGTGTCGTACAAAATATAAAGAATACAAAAACACAACGTAAACTAGGCTATATCTTCTTGTATGTGATTCCAAGCTCCATCTGCACATGCCTTCACCTGTATCCTGAAAAAGTGGAAACTTAAAGGAATGAGATATAATGTCTCAGTGAGTGCTCTAAGGGTTTTATGACTAGGTCAGACTTTTCTACTTTGATAACCTCAATCACTTATCCCTCATGGTCTTAACTTCACTAGGTCTCTTATAATTCTTTATACTTATGGTCGAGTCTACACCTTTTAACAGTTAATACTCCCTGTTAACTACTTTCTCATTCTCACAACTATTATATTGGTTTACTATCTCGTTCTTAACTTAAGAACTCGTCCTCATTACTTATATTTTCTTATCCAAAACCCTCTTTAGAATTTAAACCCTTCATGTTTAGAATTTACACTTCTTTCTTTTGATATTCAAATTTGTCTTCTAGGGGTCAAGTCTAAGGTCACAAACATTCTAAAATATTCTTGACACTCCTTTAACGCTCACCTTAATACTCTTATTTTATTTTCTCTTACTTATCTTATACCTTTCTATTACACTGTGAGGGAATTCACCTATTCTCTATCTTATTCACAACTATTATTATCTAACTAGAACCCTCATAACACTATCTTAGGGCCTAGCCTCTCACTTATTCTTAAGGTAGCAAACACAATTCTAATTACAAGCATACATTTATTTCACATTTTTTGCCTAGTAACTAGCCTTACGCATCGTTTTGTTTCATCAAACAAGCATAACGTACATTCATAACATGAGCACATATGCATAATCTCGACACTTCATCACAAGACACAATTACGTTTTCACACGTGTTCACATTACATTAATCGCTCATGAAGATCACACAAACTTCACATAATTACAATTGTAGCACACTTCAACATATCACACAATAACAAGATGTATATGCATGCTATGTTCCTAAACCACTACTCATGCACATGTGGTACCAACCTAAACTTTTTAGAAACTAGACTAGGAGTAAATGCACAGCCATAAGAAGTGTCATCGATACCAATGCCTTGGGCTCTCGCACCCTCAACTAGTATGATACCCCCCGATGACTAGTTAGGGTTACCCAGTTTTGCCAGTACGCCCGGGCTCCATGGGATCAGCATGGACCATTGGAGTTTTTCCAACTGGATAACCCCCAAGGCTAGGGTTAGACAACCTATCACGGCCTCTACCAGCCAGATTCCTACATACTTTCCCCATCACATAACTCAAATGTTATGATGCATGGTCACATATAATGCTTACAACTTTTCATAGGCTTTTATCATGAAACATTGATATAAGTTCATATCACACTCAGTTTTCTCAGGGTAAATAACAGTCACAAGTATAAACCTAACGAGACATAAGAAAAGAAGCAATAATGAATTAAGAACTGCAAAAAGGAGTTCATAGGCACAAAAATCAGAATAACGAAGATCGTATCCACCCAGCGGGACAAGAGATTTGCCTGGCTATCACACCAACAGTGAACTCACTTGTTGAGTATTGAACCCTGCCCAGTGGGTCCGCATCAGGACCCAACCCGCCCGGCAGGTGTCGCACCCCGCCTAGCGGGTCTGCGCGCCTAGCACCAACGCAGGACTTAGGTTTTAAAGAAAAGTTGCTCAAAGACTATCTAATCTATAAACTTCTTACTCCCTCACAATCCCCTTAAAACCCATCAAATCCCTAATCTTAGGCATAAAGAGGGAGAAAAGGTAAATAGATGAACAAGAACAACATAACGAACAAGGAAAAACACGGGGGAGAGCACTCACCTTTAGGAGCATACAAAGCTGAGTTCTAGGGCTTGGGTCCTTCGGTTTCTATTCCCTCTCTTTCTCTTCCTCTTTTTCTTCCCTTTTTCTCCTTATTCTCTCTAACTTCTTTCTTCTTTTATTTTGTGACGGTTAAACCTAACCCTCCTTTTCTATTCTCTTCTTATAACATGTGGCTGAGTATGTGGCTTAGTGTGCTTTAGTCCCCAGCCTATTGGGTCTTAGATGCTCTTTTTGGTTTTATGATAACATTCCTACTAATTTCTAATACTAAGGTGTCGATAACAATAACACTAATAATAACAATAATAATAATAATAATAATATAATAACAACACCATAACAAAGAATTAATAATAATAATAATAATAATAATAAGTGATCTAATAACAATAACTCTTAAGACGTCTTTTGTCTAATAACACATGGGAAGGGTTCTACTAAGAGTTACCTCGTGATTTATTTCTAGTACCTCAAATTTGAGGTGTTACAGGCTCCATGGGATCAGCATGGACCATTAGGGTTTTCCCAACTGAATAACTCCTAAGGCTAGGGTTAGACAACCCATCACGACCTCCACCAGCCAAATTCCTATATACTTTCCTCATCACATAAGTCAAATGTTATGATGTATGCTCACATACAATGCTTACAGCTTATCATAGACTTTTATCATGAAACATTGACATAAGTTCATATCACACTCAGTCTTCTCAAGGTAAAAAACAATCACAAGTATAAATCTAACGAGATATAAAAAAAAGCAAAAATAAATTAAAAACTACAAAAAGGAGTTCATAGGCTAAAAAATGAAATAACCAAGGTCGTGTGCCTGGCGGGACAGGGGGGTCTGCCCAACAGTCATGCCCAGACCAAACTCACCTGGTGGGTTATGCATCTCGCCCGACAGGTCTGCGCACCTGGTCAGTTGCTTGGCGCCATCGTGGAGTCCAATTTTCAAAAAAAAGCCGCCCAGTAGGTTTCCAACCCCGTCAGGGAAGTCTGAGGTACATATTCTAATTTATTTTTTCTGTTGTCTTTGGCTTCTGAACGCTCCAAAACAAATAATTAAATTATTGATTATTTCTTCTACCTTGACAATTGGTTAAACTAATCTATAAACTCTTTACTCACTCACAATCCCCTTAAAACCCATCAAATCCTTAGCTTAGGCATAAAGAGGGGGAAAAGATAAATAGATAAACAAGCACAACATAAAAAGCAAGGAAGGACACAGAGAGAACACTCACTATTACGGACACGCAAAGCTGTGTTCTAGAATTTGGGTTCTCTGGTTTCTATTCTTTCTCTTCCTTTTCTTCTTCTTCTTCTTCTTTTTCTCCCAATTCTCTCTACCTTCTTTCTTCTTCTATTTTGTGACGGCTAAACTTAATTCTCCTTCCCTAATCCTTCTTATAACATGTGGATGGTTATGTGGCTTAATGGGAGTAGTCCCCTATTAGACCCTAGATTCTCTTTTGGGTTCTATGATAACATTCCTACTAATTTCTAATACTAAAGTATTAATAACAATAATAATAATAACTACAACAATAATAATAATAATAACAATAAATATAATAATAACAACACGACACAATAATAATAATAATAATAATAATAATTGCTACAACAACAACAATAAATATAATATTAATAATAATAGGAACAATAATAATAAGAAATATAATAACAATAACTCTTAAGACATGTTTTGTTTAATAACACAAGGGAAAGGTCATACTAATAGCTACCTCGTAGTTTATTTCTAGTACCTAAAATTTGGGGTATTACACAACTAGTTTAGAAAAGTGAAAAAAAATACAAAAGTTTAATAAGTTCAATAAGACAACTCGTCCTAAACAATAAAAATGCAAAAAATAAACAAGTTTATCAACAAATATCTTCAATAATACAACTTAATCATTCTAAGATGATGATTTTTCTCCTTGACTAGTCTATTATGTAAATAGCTATACGTCTCTTTTACTTCTTGCACATTTGCAATTCTTAATACAAAAAAGTCAATAACTAATAAATGAAAATTGCAATTAAAAAAGGAAGGATTATAAAACTATTTTATTATTACTATAAGGTCCAACTTCTTTAAAATTGTGCAACCAATTACGGGTACAAATAAGGGCTTGCACAATTTTAAGGGGTAAGCAATCTCTATACTTATACAAAATGTGACCACTAATGCTTAGTGAAGATTCTGAAACCATTGTTGTTGCTAAAATGCTTAAAATGTTACAAGCCATAATGGTAGGTTGAGGGAATCAGTGTGTATTCAATTTCTAATATTAGAGGACATCTATGTCATCAATAACAATTCAAACTTCTTCCAAGTATATTTCAACTTGAGACTTGCCATCATTTGAAGGTTTTTTGTCTTATTTCTTGATGGTACACCTAGAATTAGACATGTAAAACTAGATTTGAGACTTGAATAGAAAATTAAATATAATGTAATCATTTAAGACTTGAATAAAAACTATATTACTCAAATTTAGCTCAAGAATAGATGATGAGAAAGTTCTACTTGACATTGGATGTGCATATGAATGAGATTAAATGTCTCTTGATGAACTAGCTAGAGATAAGCTTGATGTAGATATACTTGGTTTACATATTCACCAAAAAGATTATAAAACCATCCTTCACCTTATTCACCTTCTCTTGATAATCATATGGATAAATTCTCATATAACAAAACCTTATACAATTCAACTTTGCCTTTAGGTCAAGAACACCTTCAAATACAAAAGCGACACAATATTCACTCCAATACTTATCAAATTTGACTTTCATCCTTAATGCCATATCTTTGATCACCTTATCTCCACTACTCAAATTTTCATTAAATCCCATCTCTATAATTACAACTTGCATGAAATATAAGTTGGAGGTGGGGTAAGATGACCCGAATATCAAGTTAGTAATATCATAAAATAAGGCCAAGAAATTTACATATCTTCTTTGCTCTTTTCCACTCTTCATTCGTTGGGCAAAACCTATGACTTCTATCGCTATAACTCAAATTAGTGAATGCACAACGATACTTAATAGCACTTTCAAGCATCATGTACATAGCATTCCATCTAGTTGACACATCCAACCTAAAAAACCTACCACCTACATCACTTAAGTGTATTTCATCATTACATTTTTGGGATTCCCTACACCTTTCATCTGAAGCCCTCATATACTTAACATTTTCTTTAAGTTTATATGAAGCATCACTCATTGCATTCAAGCCTTCTTGAACTATAAGGTTCAAGATATGTGCACAACACCTTACTTGAAAATATTCACCTTTGCATAACAAGTCATTTTGCAAATTAAGTCTTTTTTTTCTAAATGGATTGGATGTTATCATTGGAAGAGGCATTATTCAATGTGAAAGACAATATTTTGCCATCTATCCCTTAATCATTAAGCATTCCAAGTTCTTTTCTTGATAATTCTAACCCTGTATGCGAATTATCCAAGTGACAAAATGAAAGCAACCACTATTTAACTTCCAATTTTCATCAACATAAAGAGTAGTCACAATCAGATAGCCTTATGTAGTTAATACTATCAATACATCAAAAGTCAAACATATTCTACTAGAAATAGTAGTTAACACACTCTTTAGCTTTATCTTTTCACTTGAAACACCTGCTTGCAATAAGCTTTTACATTGTTTTTACTAATGGGTTTAAAATTAGGATTCAACACCATCACCCAAACTCCCTCATACTCAGCATAGCTAAATGGAAGGTCATGCTTGATAATACACCTAGCAAGTGTATATTGATAAGCCCTACTTTCAAATTTTCATTACTTCAACAAGCTAGCTTGGTTATCCAATAAGACCCCTACATCATGGTACTTAAGAATTGAATGACATTTAGGAATATGGTGTTTTAAATGATTGGTACTTAAAGCAATTTTACACGTATGTACTTTTCCACTACTCTTACATTTCCCCCTTCCTAGCCAAGTGAGATCTAAGATCCTTGGCCTTAGTACTCCTCATCACAACGAAGGTAGAGATACCATTGTTTGGATGGCAGATCTATATGGATAGTATACCTCTACCTCAGCCTATAGATTGCATATTAACTTATGCCCTTTTGAAGAACATCCTCATTAGAAGAAAATTTGGCATCTGCTAGTCCTCGAAAAGGAGCGATTTTTTATTTGGCTATTGTTTCAACAATCTTTGCCTACAAATGCCAATTGCTTTCAATGTCATCTAGCGCCTTTTACAGCTTACCTAATGTGCTCATCTCTTATTGAAGATACGCTCCATGCCATTCGAGACTATTCCCATTCAAGGGAACTATGGCTGCGTTTGGGGATAAAGTCCAACACCCTGCTTACCTACAACCATATCCACCAATGGTTGTTGTCACTCATTTCGAGGCCTGATCCTATTGTTGCCATAGCCTTGGCATGGTGGGCTTGGAAATGGAGAAATAATGTTATCTTCTCTAATAGGACTTGGCAGGTACAATATGTCGCATGATACACCTATCCTTAATGAAATTCAAGTTATACTGCCCAAATGCGCCTTGAAATCCTGTTCAACCCCAGTGGAATCCACCTATAATTTCTTCTGTGAAATTAAATGTCAATGAAAGTTAGTCCCATGACACTAAAGTAATAGGAATTGGGGGGCTAATTCGTGACTTCTTAGGTAGATGGTTAGGAGGCTTTTTGCATCATTGTGGAGCTAGTGAACCTCTCTTAGCTAAACTTTTAGCAATAGAGCACAGCCTAACATATTGCCAAGACTTGGATTTTAGAAATGTCGTGTGCGAATCAGATTACATGACTATGGTGGACATTCTCAACACTTAGAGTGCAAATAGAATATCCATGCACGCGTATGCTAATATATTTATTGCTATAAAATTTGTCATGCAACGAAACTGGTCACTATTGATCTCCTATATTCCTTAAGAAATGAATGGTGTCACTGATGCTTTAAATGTATAGGGCCCACACTCGCTGTCAATGAACAAGACTTAGATCTATACTCTTGATGTGATTTTGTAAAAGCTAATGTTGGACCTCCCTAGGTGTCTTAGTTTTCCTTTTTGTGTCCTTTGCTATCTTGTTTTCTTTTCGCATTACAAAGAAACAAAAATGAACTACTTCATATTAAATGATTTGTTTATCTAATTTTTAAAATCAATTTTGGTTAAAAATTGGTTTTAAAATTAATTTTTTTAACTAAAACTAAGTTTAAATCCATATTTTACAAATTTTATTTTCAAAATTAAATTTCTACTAATTTTAAATTTTAAAATAATTATTGATTTCAAAAGGTAGTTTTAAAATTGATTGTGAATTATAAATCACCTTCAAAACTAATTTTTTTAACAACAGTGTTATACGAATTACACAAAATAGTTGATGTGGTATTATTTCTGGCATGTAATTATTTTTAAAATAATAAAAGAAAAAAAACAATTTTTTGATTCTATCCCAAATTATATCACCCTAATCATGGAAACTCACCCACCAAAACCTAAAGATACAATCTCATGAAGCAACTTCCAAAACTTTTCATTTAGTGGAGCAGCCATTTTGCATTGTTGCTTTATTGGTGAAACAACCATTATTCGTTGTTGTTTTATTGCCGCTTCAACACTTTTAAAATTTTTTGACATTGGAAATCTTCTTACAATGCTCTGTAACATTGAAAGGTAAAATGCTTGTGTTAAATTTGAATGTAGAGGTTTTGTAATGCTTTGCCTCACTACAATGCTAAAACATTATTTCATTATTTTATATTCTAATTATATGAATAAATTAAAAAAATCCATGACAGTGAAGTAATTAATAACTGCAATTGACCCTACACTATAACATATTAATTATCTAGCCACTAGAGGAATGATTCTACACCAGCCATCATGGTTCAATTTAACCTATTCAAATGTTGATGCCAAAAAGAAAGAAATCACTAATAAGCTATTTGAATGTAGAGGTTTTGCAATGCTCTGTACTATTGCAGTGCTGAATTTTATTATTATTTTGTCTCTTTAATGTTTTTTGTTTTGTTATGTTTTCTTATGCTTTATAATATGTCTATTTGTAGCAATAGCAATTCTAACATGGAAATGTGTGATGAAACAAATGAAGGAAATAAAAGTGTTGATGATGTTTTAGATACAAATGTTGCTTATGAAGATGAAGAAGAACCTAATTAAGGTTGGGATGACATTCAACTCCGAAGAAGAAATAACAAGGTATTACATGAATTATGATCAATGTAAGGGTTTTGGAATTGCTAAAATAAGTTCAAAAAATGGAGATGATGGAAAGAAATATTTTACTCTAACATGTAGCTGTGCAAGAAATTATGTGAGTAATACAAAGAATCTTTTGAAGCCAAATCCTATTAACAAAACACAATGTAAGGCTAGATTGAATGCATGTATGTGGCTGTGAAAGATTGAATGCATGTATGTGTATAGATGGAACAATCACAATTTCAAGAGTTGTTCTTGAGCATAATCATAAACTAAGCCCAACTAAAGCCCGATATTTTAGATGTAATAAGAATTTGGGACCTCATATTAAAAAGAGGCTAGAACTTAATGATTAAGCTGGGATTAATATAAGGAAAATTTTTCGATCATTAGTTGTTGAAGTAAACACGTATGAAATCTTTCATTTGGAGAAAAAGATTGTACAAATTATATAGATAAAGTAAAAGGCTTTGACTTAGGACTGGAGATGCTAAGGCAATTCAAAACCATTTTGTTAGAATGCACAAGCAAAATAGTCAATTTTATTATGTAATGGATATGGATGATGAAAGTCGTTTATGAAATGTATTTTAGGCAAATGTGAGATGTAGGTAGGGATGGCAATTCTACCCAGACCCTATGGGTACCCGCAAAAAATATCCGCAATGGGTAGGGTAAATACCCGCTCAATGGGGATGGAGGCGGGGGCGGGGATTTACCCACAAAATTTAATGGGGATGGGTACGGGTATGGGTACTATAGTACCCAACCCGCCCCATACCCGCACACACACACACACACAAAGATATATATATATATATATATATATATCATATGATATACTAAAAAAATAAGTTCTAGTGAGTATTAAAATATTAAAAATCTTGACTCATTAAAAAGAAAGACATTGCAAGAAATATAAACAAAAATAAGAGTTTAATTTATATGCATTGTTATTGTAAATTTTTTTTACATATATGTAAGCTAGAAATTCACTATACTGCTGCATCATATTAATAAATGGGATAATATGATGAAATAATTAAATTTTATTAAATGTCTATGTAAAAATGTTTTGCACTACAATTGTATATAAATTAAATATCAAAAATAATTTATACTCTTTTAAAAATAAATTATATGAAAATATTATATTCTTTTTCAAATGTACACATGCTTCTAAATATTATTGAAATACTTGTAATTATTCTTATCGTTAAATGTAGATTTTTTAAAAGTAAGATTATTCAAGTTTTATTAGTTAATAACTATGTGTAAATGATGGATTAAATGAATTTTCCTTTATATATTGAAAGTGAAATATTAAAAAAACTTAATTATAAAAATTTGATCAATACTTTCATAATTGCTACAAAAATAAAATGAGATTTGTCAAACTGTATTAAATTAAATTTTGAATTTCGCCTAAGGCTACAAATTTTTTTTTCATGGCACTACACTTAAGTAAAGTGCGGGTAGCGGGTACGGGTATGGGTATATAGGTACCCAGTGGGTATGGGGATGGGGATTAAAGTTGCTACCCGCGCGGGTATGGGGGCGGGTACGGGGATTTTTTTCAAACGCGGGTATGGGGACGGGTACCATAGTACCCTACCCAGACCCTACCCATTGCCATCCCTAGATGTAGGGTTGCATATGAATATTTTGGTGAAGTCATAACTTTTGACACAACCTACTTAACAAATAAATATGACATGCCTTTCACTCTTTTTGTTGGAGTAAATCATCATGGTCAATCTTTGTTGCTAACTTGTGCTCTATTATTAAATGAGGATACTAAAACTTTTACTTGGTTATTCATAACACGATTAGAATGTATGCATGAACGTGCTCCAAATTCCATGACTATTGATCAAGATGGAGCAATGAAAAATGCATAAGGTTATCTTTCCAAAAGCCTGTCACCGATGGTGCTTGTGGCATTTAATGAAAAAGGTTCCAGAAAAAGTTGGGTAGACACTTTGATTATGTGTAACAACCCAACTGTCGCTACTAAACAACCTTACTAATCATACTCTTATTTTCATACCAAGTAAATAAAAGCATAACATATATATATATATATATATATATATATATATGTATGTATGTATGTATGTATGTATATATATGTATGTATGTATGTATGTATGTATAAATCATACACATCACTAAGAGATTCATCCATCTCTCATTCTGCTATAACATCACTTTCTTTACAACTGTCAACAGAAAATGGTAAAGGGAATAACACCAAGCCATAACATATACAATAATCAACTATACATCATTGAGGGAGAGGGATACAAAAACTCACTCTGTATAGCTGGTCACACTATACAACCCCATATAAAGGAAAGCGAAGCCAGATTATAACATAAGAAACAAAGGCTTGGCTCCTCAAGCCAAACATCTCCAGCTCGCGGCTCCATCCTCAGCTCTGAGAAGCCAGATCCACGGAAGTATCGCCATTTGCTCCCACACCAAAAGACATGATCATCACAGTCATACCAGCACAATAACAACAAGACATCCAACAACAACAGAACAAGGCAAAGGTAAGCTTACAAAACAATAACATAGTATATGAATTATGAAATCATCAACAATCCTCAACATTCATACTTATACATATATACACATATAACATTCTTTCACATAGTAGTGAGTTCTTAGTCCAAAACTCCATACCATAACCAATCTACCACAACTATGTCAATGTATAATGACACAATTCTCGAGAAATTCACAACACCTTGGGCGATCAGCTAGGTCTCACCCCTTACCATGGCATATCTAAGCACCATTCAGGGATTGCCGAAACTTTAATCTGCGGATAAGCTTAGTGGTGTGTCGGGATAAGTGTATATAGGTGGTGGCTCACCGCAACACAAGGCCTGCACCGCCTTGGCCCTCTACGGAATCACCCATCCACTCATCCCCATAGGTCCATCTTTAAGACCCCACATCTTATCCAAGCACTAGGTTGGAGGCCCGTCTGAGCCGTAACTCCTGTCAACCATCCAACTTACATGCCTGCCAGCACAACAACATATGCACGAAATGCATGTATCACGACACCACAACCACTCAATAATAGCCAAACAACATATATATTTATTCGTGTAGAAACACAACACTAGCAACACAACACCACATGTGGTCCATGACCACTACCAACACCACACAGGCCCAAATCCAGCCTCAAGCATAGTCAACAAGTAAGGCCTTATCCAAGCAACACATACCTAGTGAGAAGTCTTATATCACAACTCATACACAACCGGTGGAGGTCCTATCCAAGCAACCTGCCACTCAGGGGCCTATCCAAGCAACCCACATCCAATAGGTGAAACCCAAACAACAACACTTCTAATAAATGGAGGTCCTATCCAAGCAACCTACCACTCCTCTCACATTCTCAACCTTAGAGTCACACTAGGAGTCCTTTTTAACCATGTCTCACACAACTACACTTTCATCATTGATCAACAACAAAACCCTGTATTCGCTTAGCGACCCCCCTGCTCACTCGGCAAAGACTTTCTTTACAGAGGACTTATTTCCCCTGCGAAGGCTTTTCGCTCAGTAACCATGGGTCTTGCTCAACTAATCAGGGTCACTCGCTTAGCGACAACTAGAGTTGCTCAACGAATCCGTTCCAAGGACTTTCTCCAAATTTTTTTCTCTACCACATTTCGCTTAATGAGTCACCTACTCGCTCAACGAATAGCCATTCAAAAGAACGGCCAGAAACTGCACACACTCCTCGCCCAACGAACATGTTGTTTGCTCAACAAATCAATTGCAACAAAGGGCACCACTCTCCAAGACTCCCAATTTGCTTAGCAAATCCAGCATTCGCTTAGCAAATCGCTCCCAGGGATTCTAAAACAATCACACTTGCTCAGCAAGCCATACACTCACTCAACGAGCTCTCATTTGAAAAATATCCAAATTTCTATGAACACTCGCTCAGCGAACTAAATTTTGCTTAGTGAATCCCTTTTACACTACAGCCATTCCTACCACTCAAGAATACTCACTCAGCGACACGGTGGATTGTTCAGCGAATCCTCAACCAAACATTCTCACTTCAACCTCAGGGGCACTCTCACTCAGCGAGGCCTTTAGTCGTTCAACGACTATCAGAAGATAGAACCAGAAACTCTTTTCAAAAAACCCCAAGAATCTAAACTTTTCACTCATCTATACCTTAAATCGAGCCCACAAAGGTCTGATATGACCACACAACCGCACACAACCACATACTAAACACATACAACAATCCATACAACATTCCAATAGAATCAACCACAGGAATCAAGGAAAACCCATTTTCAACATATTGCCATAACACTCATCTGGATCATGTGTTCCAACATAAACCACAACATACATACACTATCAAGTTCATACAATGTATTTTCAACAAAAGTAAGCTTCCCTTACCTCTAGGAGTTCCAAATCCGAAATTATAGAGAAAGAGGAGAATGGGAGAAAATGAACTCTTGAGCCAAATATCTGAGAAATCTACTCTTCTCCGCACACTGACAAGGAATCAAGGCTTGAATCTCTTTTACACTTTTGGTGGGTCTTAGTGAGATGGAGAGAATGAGAGAGTTTTGAGAGTAAGAGAGATGAAGGAAATGAAAGAATAAAGGAAAAAAGTCCTCTAAGCCTTAAAATCCTCCCTGGCCTCACATAGGCTTCGGGTCCACTATGCCCCATGGTCCATCTAATCACTCTCCATTACTCACAACTATCCCAACTCAACTGTATAGCTCTCAACAACCCATATAACTACCGACAACATACTCACTTTGGCTCAAGAACAACATATTCCTCAGTTCCCTAAATTTAGATAGGAATTCCAAAACAACCATTACAAAACAACACTCACACAACAACAACTTATTTATCCGTTCTAATTACCAACATCATATATTATATTTCCACTTTCAATTATTAAACCACTAAATCATACATTAAGAAAACCACAGTGTTACATTATGAGTCTATTAAAAGACTTTTACATGGTGCAATATATGATTGTTTGAGTAATGGCGATTTCATGGAGAGGTCGAAAAAAATGATTGAAGATTACAGGTTGTAAGACAATGAATAGTTGAAAGGAATATTTAATGAGCACCATTGTTGGATTCTTGTATATGTGAGAGACACATATTAGGTTGGAATGTCAATAACACAATGAAGTGAAAGTATGAACTCATTTTTTCATGGGTATGCAAACTCAAAAACCACATTGAAGCAATTTGTTGAACAATATGACAATGCATTGAAAGATAAAATTGAAAAAAAAAAAAGTATGGTTGATTTTGGTTCATTCAATACAGTAATTGCTTGTGTGAGTCATTTTGGTTTCAAGTTACAATTCCAAAAAGCATTTACCAATGCCAAATTCAAAGAATTTTAACTAGAAGTTGCTTCTATGATGTATTAATGCTTCTTTCGAGAGATTAGATGGTTTGAGATCAATATTTTTTGTCACAAAAAGCAAGAAAGTATTGACAAAATTAAAGATATTGTGTTCAATGTGTCCTTCAATGAAAAAGACTTTGAGTTGCAATGCGTATGTAGCTTATTTGAATTTAGAGATATTTTATGCAGACACATCTTTTGTGTACTTAAGCTCATAGGTAAATAGAGTCTGTGCCATCTTATTATGTTTATTACATTGGAGGAAGGATATAAAGTAGACACACACACTTATCAAATGTGGTTTTAATCACTTAGCTAGAAATGTTGAGCTAGAACGAGTTATAAAAGCTTATGATGCCTTTTATGAAGTTGCTTCTATGGTGATAAATACTGATGATGATTTCTTGAAAGTGATGAATTGGATTAAGGACATGAAGAATAAATTAACTTATAAAGAAGCATCTCCGAAGATGATTAAACCACTATTTATATAGGAAGATGGTTTAATTCAATAAAAGGTGACTAAAATTCTTGGCCTTATAGTGGCTCAAAGTAAAGGGCATCCTCCTTCAAAAGGAAGGCTTCCAAAGTTGATCAAATTGTGAAGAAGAAGCTTGCAAGAAAGCAAACCCAAAAGAACAACCAAAAGAGTAAAACTTATCAACATCAAGAAAAGGTGATTTTAAAATTTTCAAATTTATTACCTTAAGTCAAACATACCACATATTTCTAATTTTAAATTTTTGATAATAGGGTCTATGTACATCTAGAATCCCAAAAAACGAAAGTGAATTGTATTTTGGATCTCAAGTTATTGATAGGATTGGCACACAGGAGAGCATCCAAGTAAATGAAATATATATTACTTCGATTCTCAATTCTCATTTAGCTTTAAATGATTTATTGGTTTGATTTAAAATTATTAATATGACATTGCATACTAATTAATTATCTATGTCTTGTATGTATATGTTGCTAGTGTAGGCAAAGTTATTTTTTAAAGAATGGACATGGTATTATAGATAATTCAGCTCCCTTCTTTTCAAATCAAGAAAACATCACTGAATTAAATCAGGTGAAAATATAGACCTTAGTTCTCTTTATTTTCATTTAGACATTTTTATTATGAAAATAGCTTATTGAGTATATTTGTTTTGTAGGTTCCATATTATTCTTAAAGCATAAACCATAATCTTACTTTTTCTAAACTTTTACATGTATTTGATCTTATTTTGTGATAAAGTAATATATTTCATTTTCTGAACTTTTATAGGTATTGATTCTTATTTTGGGATAATCATATTTTTATCTATTTGTACTTTTTGTAGGCCAAATACCAAATAAATGACCAACCATCATCAAAAGAGACATGAGTCAAATACTGCTTCCACATATAAGAGTCAAAGTAGTGCTTTCGCAACTATTTGTGTTGCTACAGTTGTTTCCATTTAATTTTAGAAGATATTAATCTAATTGACAATTGAAATACATAAAGGATATACTTTTATTGCATAACATTGAAATACTACAATAGCATTAAGTAGTTATTCCAAAAGTTTTAGCATTTTGCAACTATTACAAAACACTTTAAGCTCTTTTGCTTATTCCTAGAAAACAAAAAAAATTGATTTTACTATTAGTGCCTTCCATTGATGCATATTTGTTATCGCAACCTTCACTTCTTTTCTTTGCATAGTAAATATCCTTTTGTAGTAATGGAAATGGTGTAACACCCATTCTTATTAGTCATAGTTCATATTAATTTAGTTATTTAATTATTACGAGTAAAATTTTTTCAATTCTTGTAATAGAAAAGTTCTAAAATTAAATAGAATTTGAAAATAATAGTAAAAGATGAAAGAAAAAGACTGTATATACATATATATTGTAAAATAGTACATCATGATTTGATAATATATGACAAACATAAAATATAGAAAGACTAAAAATACATTAAAAGATAGACACTACCTAATCCAATATATACATAAAAAAGATCTATACAGAGCAGTATTCATCTACCCTATCTCTTATACCAAAAGAAAATACTACAAACAAAGTCTATAGATCTTTGTCCATAAGATGTCTTCTAACTCTTCTTTAGCATCACTGGGCGTTTTTGTCTTCTTCAATAATCGCAATTAGACATACATGGAAGAAAAAGTTATATTAGACTACCCTTGACTTTGTATGGATCCATACTTCCCATTAATGGACAATAGTTCTCAACAGAACCTGCAAAGTACAGTCCTCATCATCATTGAGGAAAATAATAGTCAAGATATCCATTTATAAGGGTATACTCTCAAACCAATCTTGGAATGTTGAGCAATTGTCGGGGTTATCGAGCTTGGTTAGGCGAATATCCAAGCTTGAGGGTGCTACCGTGGCCATTAGGACCTTCACCACTCGATGCCTACCCCCAAGACTTCCGTAAGTGGGTCCCTGCCTTTCATTCCTCAGCGTACTAAATTGTAGCTTCCCTAACAAGGTGTCATGCCACTACATGTCACTTGCTTTACATTACTCACTAACCTATCACATTTCCACTTCTTAAACAGAGGTTTTTTGGTCTCATTTAATTTGAACACTAGTACAATTAACATTTCCACCTTATATTGGAGAAATTACATGATAATATCAAAATTTTGGCAGTATAACTGGTTACCAAAATTTTAGCAAAATAACAATTTGGTAATCACAATTTAATTACTAAAATTTTAGCTAAATAATTACATAATAATTATAATTTAATTATTTAAATTTGGGCAGAGTAACAACTTAGCAATTATAATTTAGTAATCAAAATTTGAGCAGAATAACAACTTAGTAATTATAATTTAGCAATCCAAATTTGAACAGAGTAATAACTTAATAAAAATTAAAGTTTAGCATCAAACATAATAATGTAATGATAATAGTAAATAAACTTATGCCTAAACGGGTTTAGGCAAAAACCCTTCCTACCAACATACAAAGTGACAATAATTTAGAACCAACCCCAGTCCCCCCATTACCCCTAAGGTGGTTGATGAAGAGGATGAAATTGTTGGTGCAAAGCTTCTAGGAAGAGAAATTTTACTAGTTGAAAACTAACAAAATTTTAACATAAAAACTAAATAAGAAAATTTTCTTGAGAGAGAAACTCGCAATGTGGGTTTTGGCCAACTTCAAAGAGTGGAGGATGTGTGAAAAATGTCTAAGAAGCATGGGTATTTATAGAGAAGAATGGTGGATTAGGTGTCCCTAAAATGACATAAGCGATGATGTAATAAAATCTATTTTAATTGTTTTTAATTAATTTTAGGGACACGTAACCCAAATAGGTGGTGAATCACCTATTTTAGGGTTAGGACATGCTCCACCAGCTGTCCCAAGCTTTCATGTGTCAATTTTTATCTGTGGTAAATTAACTAGTACCGATAAAACTGCCTAAACTTGAAAAATTAGCTTTTAATATCAAAATAATGCGAAATTGGAAAAATACATTATTTTTCATCAAAAATAAATTTCTAATAATAAATTTTAATTTTATTAATTTATTTCAAATTATATATATTTATTTTGTATTTTTAAGCTAGAAAATTCATCAAAAATCCATTTTATATCAATAAATACCAAAATTTTAATAAAAAATTTAAAATTAAATATTTTTACCCATAAATAAACTAAAATTACCATTTTCACCATTTTTAGATGTCAAACCAATATTGACTAAGTTTAATAGACACCTAGGGGCATTTTGACTATTTTACACAAGAATTCTTGGAAATTTTTAGAAAATTTCCAAAGTTATATTTTAATATATATGACATGATTTCTAACCCAAATTGATATTTTAATGTTAATTGAATATTTTTCTCATGTCAATCCTTAATGTTGAGAAATATGGACAAAATCATCATTTTCTAATTTCTCTGGGCTCCAGCTCAAAAAAATTATTAAAAATCACGATTAAATAGCTCTTGAAATTTTGAGCGTAATGGTAGAGATCAAAATTTTGAAATTTCTTCCCATTTTTCAGAATACATTGTCAAATATTAGAAAAATAGTTGAAAAATTGAAATAGAATAATTATATTTTTTACTATTTTTCTTTCAAAATAAATTTTTTATAATGAAAGATACTTAGTATAAAATTTTCAAAATATTTTGAGGTTAAAAAGTCTCTAGTTGGTTCCCGTAGTCAACTAGAGGTATTTTTGTCATTTTACAAAAATTATCTTAATAAATTCCTAAAAAATTTCTCAAATTATTATGTATTATTCTAAGTACTTTGATGACTTAAAAACAATTTGTAAACACTTCTAATTATTTTTGTTTATTAATTCTGTTATATGGGTTTTTAGGGACGAAATGGTCATTTTACAAATTTTTGAACTCCGTTTCCCAAAAATTATTAAAAAAATCTAAACTCAATACTGTTTATTAATACGAACGTAATCGTAGGGATCAAATTTTTGAGATTCTCATCCGATTTTTCAAAAATAAATACAAAATAATTTAATACACAAAAGTAAGGGTATTGCAAGTGGTTTTAAAATTTTGAATGTGTGATGTGATTGAATTGAGAGGATTTTGAATCTTTGCTTTGTACTTGAATATGAGCAAATTGGCATATATTATCCATGTAAGTGAATACGAGTTCATCCAGCATCCTCTCTCCTATAGGAACCCACCTTTGCTCACACTACAATATCTTGTAGAACTTCTCAAATTGCAATTCAGCATTTGACTTTTGTTTCTTTTCATTTATTGGTTTACCAATGGGAGTTTTTAGATACTCTACAACAATAAAATGTCTACCAAGGCCAAAACAATGAAATACCATTGTGTAACAACAGGACCTAACACTACTATAGAAACCACTCTTTAAATCAGTTCTTGAACCGATTTAGATACAGACAATATAGAAAAATGGGTGATTTTATAACAGATTTTGACTCGGCTCATTGAGGAACCGATTTAAAAAGTCTTCTTTTTTAACTCGGTTATGATCATAATTGAGGTAAAAAGTATACTTTTTAAATTTTCAAACCCACTCTTTGTTTTTCAAACCCCTTCCCTGATCAAATCAGTTGCAAAACTATTCCAACAACATAAACGAGAGTACCTAGCCTTTATCCCATTCTCTTTATACCACTTAGGAGCCTACCTCTTTCCTCTGGATCCAGCACAAGTGTGAAAACCCTAAACAAGGCTTATAAGAACTATCACTAATAATAAACCATAATGTGAAGCCAATGAACAAAAATACAAAATAGCAATGATAGAATAATAAGTTAACAATATAATTAATTGTAGAACATTTGAGTAACTGAGGAAAAAATTTCTTATAGGAAGGCGCGTTGGTTTCTTATCCAGCAGGAACAAATACGCTTTTGTCAGTGTCGGACGCTCATACGGTGCATATGGCCGATTCATCAAATTGAATTGAAAATCATAAATAGCAAGAGAAATAGATCACGTTTAATCTGTGTGTAATTTCAAGCTAAAGAAACAGAAATTGCCACTGTGAAGCTAGAAAAGTAGAGCACTTCTTAGGTCACAATACAGAGGCGACCGTCGTCTATGCTGTGGTTGATGAAAGTGCATGCGGCATATCCCACGACATTTTTGTGCCAACAATCACGTACCTACAAAAATAAAAAGCTAAAATTCAAAGTGGTGTAATGTTAATCTCTTGGCAAGTATACCAAGTTGAACAAATAGAAAGATGAGTAAGAGTATTGTTCCCTCAGAGACTTAGGTCAGTTCCTAGCAATTTCTAATTTTACCATTATTTAGACAACTAAATGGAATTTTTAATCTACCTCTAAGCATGCAAATTTGAGCTTCTGACAATAAAATCATAGAACAAGCAATTTTCTCTTTTTATTTTGAGATTTTGGAAGACAATAGAATTAAAAAGGGTTCTTATAAATGTAGAAACTGTTAGGGGTTCAGTTAGCCTAAATATCCATTTCATGCTCAAAAAGATTATCTATTTAAATTCCAAGTTTCAATGTTAAAAAGAGTCTACACAACTACTTATGATTCAATCCCTCAAACCATAAGCCTAATTTCCATGATCAATCCCAAATTCCTTAGGCAGTTCAGTTCATAGAATTGCATTAAGAACAAGAGCCCAATTTTTCTCTAATGAAACAAATCCCATTCCTGAAATATGTCTCATTAGGTACTTGGTTTTAGTTCAAAGTTTAACTAGAATTTTCCAATCACCAATCACACTCTTAAATCATTCAAAGGTTGATCAATTCAAATAAAACATTAAGAATAGAAATCAAATACTAACATAAAACTTTGGAATTTAAATAGAAACAAAGTATGACATTTACATTGAGATATTAATTTAGCTAACCTACACCCCAACAATTAAGGAACTAGCCACTCATACACATCCTACAATCCCCAATTGCAATTCCTTGTATTCTTGATCTTGAAAGTATTTTGAAAAGACCATATAGCCCCCTAGTTCTTCTTCTCTTTGCAGAGTATCTCAAAAAATGATCAGTCCCCCCCCTATAATTCTACTGAAGAGTCACTTTAAATAGTGAAGACTTTCATTAACTCACACTTAGCACTCCGTTTTGTGCTCTAGGAGCCCTTTTAACAAATAACTCGAAGAGTCTTTGGTAAATAGGGGCTAAGCCCTCTAAATGAGCGTTGAGTGCCCTTGACTTTTATCCTTTCCGGCCATTGCATGCTAAGCCCTTGATTTGGGGGCTAAGCTCTCACACTTTACTTTGATTTTCCTTGACATACTTGGGCTTGGCCTTCAATTTATCGGGTTCTCATCCTGAGCTATCTACAAAGTTGTTGTTGGGCTTCCAATCTACACATAATAACATAAAATAAGTAAAAACCATTTATATTCACAAAATAAAGAAACTTAGTTTTATTGACTTAATTGACCTAAAACATAGCTCAAACTAAGCATTTTATGAAAACTTAACCACAAAAACTTAAGAATTATAAACAACTTTTATCCTCTGAAACGTAATAACTAAAATTGAAACCGAAAATAGAAAAAACAATGTTGGATGAGTAGAAGTGGTACTCGCAATTCTCATTGGCAAACGTGGCATAACACATTGTGAATTTGAAGGAAGCGAAAGAAGGAGGAGCTCAACTCAGAAAGGGAGTTTAGGAACGCAGAAGAGAAAGATCCTGCTTTAGTGATAAGGAGTTGGATATTGTGGCCGTTGAGTTTTTAAAACACATTTTAAATCGGTTGGGGTTGTAACCAATTTAAAAACTACTTTTTAAATCAGTTAAACTAATAACTGATTTAAAAAGTGAGTTGTTAAATCGGTTTAGTTAAACCTGAGTTAAAAAGTTGTCAAATATTACAAAGCAGCCATTGCGTCCATCTTTTAAATCATTTTAATAGAAACTGAATTAAAACCCTATTCTAGAAAACGAATTTTGTAGTAGTGTAACATAACCAATTGAAATTGTATAAAACCATAAAGCTTACCGTGTAACAGCATGACATACTCTTTCGTTTTTATGAATTGTAGCCTACAAAGTGAACCTGTCAAGCGGGCTCCTTAAAGTTACAACTTGTTAATCATAAAAGAAGAGAACCATATGTTGATGGCCTAATCAAAGAAGTCAGCCAACTTTAATATAAAATGTTGCAAACAATACTATGTAGCAGTGGGACCCAACAATAAAATGTTGCCAACTTGAATCTGGTACATATCAACCAACTTTAACAAAAATACTGCAAACAGTACCACTCTTTAATCCATTTGAGTCCTTTAAGTCAACCTAACTACACTGCACGATATATAAAATCTGAAGCAATAGATGTCTTTCATGTACCTGGGAAGTATTCTCATATGATGCACTTAAACCACCCACAACAGAGGCAAGACCAGGCAATATATATCCTTCAAAGATTATTCTAAATGTTAGTTGATTTTCCATGAAAAGGCATGTATGACTATATACAAAGCAAAACGAATTGTTAATTGATGTTCCAACTATCTCATAGATAGCATGTAATTAAAATAGAAAGCCTTCTTTAGTTAAGAAGTTAAAAATAACACACATAGATACGAAATTGAGCCCATACTGGATGCTCTGCATAATCTGCCGATTCAATAAGTATCCTAATTTGTCTATAATGTATTTATTTTAGAAGTCTAATCAATTATAAAAGCAAATTGTCATTGATCAATTCTTTAATGAGTTACATAGTTAATTGAATTTGAGAATGAATTTGGTTACACTTTAAAAAAATCATCACACAAACAATTAACAATTAATTGAATCACTTGACATAAGTGCTACTCTATATATAAATATTTGGCCAAACTATATCTAAATCCTATATGCTCCTTGCTAGAATAGAGCTTCATTGTCTTCGGGCCTAAAATACAACAATGCATTCCAACATGGCTGACGGCCTGAACATACACAAAGAGATGGTGATATCTTATCTATAACTCATACAATTGATGGTTTGCTTCGGTTGCCTTTTTCACTATTCACCCTCCATTTTTTGATTATTTTTTCAACTGCCATGAGTTCATTCAACATGTTAGTTTTATCTGATACTATGAATAGTACATTTATACATTGCTATACTTTTCACGTGGAATGAACGAATTGAATCAACACGGTAGATTCATATTACATGCTACATTTCTGGTTGTCAACATATACTATGTTATTCTTGTCTCCTGAAATTCACATTCTACTGAGTCAAAGGTAGTGGTTGAATGAAAAGGTGTATTGAAAAAATGAATGAATCTGAATTTAATGGTACAAAAAAACTACCCCCCATTTATGTATAACATTCTTTTTTATCCCCGCCACCGACTAATTTCCAATGTGTCTGAATGAAATCTGATATGAAGAATATTTTCAGTGTACTGATTTGGTTTTCAATTTTTTATTTTTATTTTCTACAATCTAAAATAAAATCTTAATTGTTTTATATTCAACTACTCCTCCAACTACTCAATGAGCTCCATAAAATCGAACTTCCATTAGTTATTTTCCACATGACCAAGAGTGTTAGCTACCTGTATTGTGTCTTTTGTTTCTGATAGAATGGCTGGTCAGTATGGTAATATCAAGGATGTTAATGCATCCAAACAAATATGGAGGTTGAAGGTTATGGTCATTAGAATTTGGGATATGTGTCCTCTTGATGATCCTACCAAGCCTTTTTCTGTTGAGATGGTTTTGATTGATGATGAGGTACTTTTAATTTTTTATTGTCTCTGTTTGTGTAAATAAATATAATGATATCTATTCAGTCTTGTTTCTTTATTAACATGACTTTTTGTTCTTTTATGCACTCAATGGGTCACGATTGCACTGTTGTGTGATTTGGAATCCATTGAAAGACTAATAACACAGATATTAGTGGCATCTATCTACTACTGTTTACCCTCATGATTTATTTTGTATGCAATTAATATTTGCATTAATTACTTTTGTCCTAGCCTTTTCAATATACGAACCAATGCTTTGTTAAATTTTGTTGGGAATATTTATTTTCACTATGATGAACCTAATACTCTTGTGTGATTCATATTATTCTGTGGTTGAATTGACTTTATATTTTTTAAGTTTCAATTATTTCCAAATTTAAATGAATCTTGCTACATGTTGCAATCCTCAGGTTACTTCTTCTACTTCAATCCCCTTCCCAGATTTTAATTTCACTTTTTCGATCTGAATCCTTGTACACCAAGTATGAACATATTTCATTTTATGTGATTTAACAGAGAAGTTTTTTGAAGTGATCTAAATTTGCTGTTTGCTTCGACGAGTGGTTTGTTTTGTGTTTAGATAGATCGCTCATGTATTTTTTGTAAAGCATTTTTGGCTGAGCTATTGTGATACTGAAGATGTCGCAGGAGTAGACTTAGGTAGCATTTGGTTTGCAGACAAAATAAAATGGAATGTTGTATTTTTTTCTATTTTATTTGGTTTAATCTTTTCTAACATACACATGTATCAATTTTTAAGGCAATGTCATGTTTTGAATTCTGATCTATTTTTAAAATGTATGAAAGCAAAATGAAAAAATCATTATATTATATCTCATTTTAATACATTTACCAAAGTATATCTTACTCCAACTGTTGCCCGAAATGTGCATACCTTTCAAAGGAGAAAAACATGTTATTTCTTCAGTCCTCCAAGCAGCTCGGAACACGTGTCTCAGTTTTCAAATCCTAGAGTTTCATCACATAGCACTTTTTGCTGAATCTAGAGCATGTTTTATGTTTCTGGCAGAGTTTCCCTAATGATCATGTTCTGAATTTTTAATTGGAAGGCTTTTTATATAATAGAATGTGAAGAATGAAAAGGTATACCAAGCCAACTACATAGGATGATCTCAACTTATCTCTTATTATTGATTTCTAAGGCATGCTTCCTAGATATATGCCAACAGATAATTGAAAAATGTTGTGCATACCCTTTAACTACAACTACTAGACATTTCAAATTCTATGCTAGAACATATATGAGGTGTTTCTTTTTCCATTGTTACTGTGTTGTAAGAAATTGTAATATATTGCTCTTTGGGCATTAGGCTAGTTGTGACTTCTGTTTAAGGGCCTCTGAAGCTGTTGGCCTCTTGTAGGGATCTAGGAGCAAAGTCACTGCATTAATAGCGAAGAAAAAAAATGCATTACACTATTTGTTCATCACTAGCATTCATAGGGATAAGCAACTAGCAATATTCAAAAAACTACTTACTGCGTGCAATAAGGTTGATTGTATCATCACGTGCAGATGGGATCAATGCAGAAAGATGCATAACAACAAGATCGTTTCTCTCAAGATGTGGCGTGTGAAAGGAAATGTCAGATGATGCGTGACTGCAGTAGCATGCTTGCAAGCGTCCCTGCTGTAATATTAATATCACATAAAATATAGACTTGGATAATTTTAATATGTATACAATTGTGTTTTCTTTCTCTCCTTTATTTATATTTTGATTGTTTCTTTCTTTTGTTTTTATTTGCAACTTTTCATTTTTATTTTTTTTTGGTAGCTCTTTTGAATTTAAAATGATCACAATAAAAAAGTCAAAATGGAAGTAAAAGCATACATGCAGTTCATACATGGGGTTCATTTGTTTGAATATATGACATAATTAATGTAGAAACAGGACCAGTTTAGAAATTGCACCATCCCAAAGATGTTCCTTAGGTGATTCAGGGAACAAAAGCATACCTAATGTCAATATAGTGATTTTATAGTTAAAGTATATGTTGGAATAACTTTATAATAGACCTTATTATTGTAGAAAGTAGTAAGAAAGCATGGCGATAACGAATGGTCATCCACATCAAACAAAAGTAATGAAAGGCGTAACGTAACTATTTAATAAATCAATGTAAAAAAGATTAAAAAAATTATTACCAGTGAAAAATGGATTCCAAAATAAACAAGTTGTATGCAAATGAAATGTTATTTTGATTATCATCTATTGGTCTAATTTATTTGATGATTCACGTATCTATTTTTGCAAGTATAACACAAATGAAATTTTAAATGCGTTTTTGGAGGGTTTGCTTACCTCTGACAAATTAATATCTAGCATAGAATGGATATAAAAATGATACTAATTTGATAATTTCAAATGTGGTTAGAATTTTAAAAAATAGATGAAAATTTGACTTAGTGTAAAATTATTAAAAATAAATAAGTATTAATTTGTATCAAGAGAAAATGTTTAAACAAATAAATTATGTGTATATGACACCTAAACTAGGATTAGCCATATCGGAAAGGAAGTTATATAAGTTGCTAATATATGCATTACATATCTAAGTAACATGCATTACATAACACCCCCAAATTTGGGTAATACAAATAAGAATATATTTATGGTTGAGATTGTTCATAAGTAATAATAATAATAATTACCCTTATATTAAAATATTACAGGAACAAGATAACAGGACCTAGATGGGGAGCTAAGGCACACCCAGCCCTTACACACACATGGCTTATATGTGAGAGGAAAAGGAAAGTTAGAGAAAGAAATAGAAAAGAGAATAGAAAAGAAGAGAGAAGGAAAAGAAGAAAAAAGGAGAAGGAGAAGAAAAAGAAGAGAAAAGAAGCAAAGATCCTCAAGCCTAGAGCTCATCTTTGTGTATTCTTGAGGCAAGTGCTTCCTCCTTATCCTTCCCTACCCTTTGGATTGGTGATTGTCCTCCTTTTTCTCCATTTTTCCTCTTGAACCCTTAGTTTGGGTTTTTATGGGTCTTTGATGATTATGCATGATTGAGGAGTTTATGTGGTAGATTAATTGGTTAAAAATGTAATCGAAGTGTTTTGGGATTGTTTATGGTGATTTGCTAGGTGGCCATTGATAGCCCTAAACGTTGCAGATTTCGCAAAATCGCGATCTACTAAATTGCCGCTTTAGCTAAGCGAGAGGGAGTTGTGGCTGAGCAAAAATCAGACTTTAGCTAAGCGAGAGAAAGTTTAGTTGAGCAAAAGAATGTCCAAAAACAAGTCTAGAAGTGTCATGCAAGCTCGCTTAGCAAGAGTAGGTTTTGCTGAGCGAAAATTTGAGTCTAAAAAGATGTTTTTCCTTCGTTTAGTGAGATAACTTCTAGCTAAGTAGAAAGGGCTCTAGGAACCAAGTTTGGAAACACCATGCCCCATCACTGAGTGAAATCCTTATTCGCTAAGCGAAGGTAATCCCCTAGAATGTGAGTTTTGGTGCAGAGTGAGGAGTCACCGAGCAAGATCCTTGCCTCGCCATGTGAATGTAACTCTAAATAGGAGGTCTCAAAGTAGAGGGGAGGCATTGTTGAGCGATGAGAGTAGCTCACTAAGCGATACCCTTTAAAAATAACAATATGTTGTTCCAACCTCAAGGAAAGGTCAAGTGTGGTTGCACCCTTGTCTTCTATGCTTGTTTTTTGTATGTTTACTATTGGTTATTCTATTGTGTTGCACTGTTTGATGATGACTATTTGAGTAATTGTAGTATATTGCATTCATGTGATTATTGCATTTGTTTGGGATAGTTTGTATGTAACGATAAACCCTATGTAATAAGACATCATGAAGATGCTTAAGACACTATCAGATGCCTCTTTAGCAAGAGATGGAGAATTTTTCCTAAGTTTATGAAAGGTTTTTATGAAAGGAATGGTTTTAAGAAAATGTATTTTAAAAGGAAAGGTACACTTTCAGAGAAAAGTGCCTCTTTAGTAACGTTGGGACCTCCTTGGTATCGACAATGTCCGAGTCGCACGCTCAGTATACTATGGTATGCAAATTACAATGAGGATTCTGAGGTTACCAAGAAGAGATAAGAGTATATACAACTCTAGATGAGTTGTAAGAAGAAAAGTCTAGGAGGTCCCCTGAGCTAAATGGGTAGGTACTATCATCCTTTCGACGTAGGGGAAAAACAACATTCTTCCATAATGAACGAATGAGAGGAAACTCCTTCGATAACGGAAGGTAATTCAGCTATTTTTGACTGGTGGTAGTAAGAGATCATAGCAAGAAGGACATCTCTTGATGACTAGAGCTTGGCCAAAGAAAAGAGGGAGTTAAGTGAAACCTAATAATAAAGATAAAGAGAACCACACAAAATAGAAACAAAACTAAAATATGAATGATGTGAATGCCCATGTGAGGCATGTATGTTGCGCTATGGGGTAGAAGAAGATGTGTATGCCAAGTTTATAGGTGGATTAAGTTAAGCCTAGTTGAGGGAACTATTGTGCCTAAAGAGGACGTAGTCTATGAGAGTAGCTACCTTATGGGCATATAAGGGGTTTACCCCGAAGAGAGATTATGTACAAGTCCAGAATGGGCAAGTGAAGGTAAGGAAGAGGAAACGCTAGTCCTCATTTAAGGTTAGAACAAAGTGAGATATTCATAAAAGGCAATAGAAAAGGTTAAGTATATTTGTGAGAATGTGTACCAAGGGATCAAAATTGGGGTACAGTGAGAGGTAAAACCATAAGAGCATAAGGAAAGGATCTTTAGAATAAAGAGTCGGTCTAGAGTATTTAAAGCACTCAACTGAGACATTATGTCTCATTCCTTTAAGTTTCCATGTTTTTACAGGTTGAGCAACTAAAGTCCTCTTGGGAGTAGCTTGGGGCATAGACCATGGAGTCGTATTAGAGGAAGAGTTTATAGTTTTAAACCTCCTAATGTGGGGAAGTTAGTTTATGTTTTATGCTTATTTGTTCATGTGTTGTATGGCACATAAATGCCAAGAGATATGCATTAGTTGCTTTAAGTATGTTTACATAATTAATGTTTAAAATTTAGTTTCTGCATAGTTTTCTCTAATATTTTTATATTCTAAATTTCATGTAATAGAAATATAAGCAGGCAAAAGGTAATACTCTCAAGGGTGTTACACATTACGATCTCGTGCTACACACAGTTAATTCAGAGTTTTAAGTTTAATTTTGAAATAAAGTTTAATTATATTTAAGATAAAAATTTAATCATATCAAAATTAAATTTATCTTATTTTAAAACAAATGTTATATAAGACTAAAAATAAAAAAGAACTGATAAAATAAATACGAAGTAAAATTTTATAAAATAACAATTAATATATAATATGGATTTTATTAACCTGTGTCTTTAGAGCATTTATTAAGAAAATAATGAATAATTTTTTTATTTAAAATCATGTTGAGATATGTTGAAAGTTATAGTGAGACTATATCTTGAATAATTTTTTAAATTTAATTTCTTAACTAATATTGTTAAAATACTAGTTTGTATTTTTTACAAATATTTAATATATTTTTCTACCATTTTTTGGGTATAGATAATAGGTATCCTTCAGTGAAAGTAATTATGCTCGAGCCAAGTAGGACCACTTTAGGCTGCAAAGCTCTCCCCTTGAATATTTAACACAATTGCATCCTTGGACTAAAACTCGAGACCATTAATTAAACTGAAACAACCCTATGCTAGTTGATCCACGTGTTTGGTGGCTTCTCTCATTTTTTTAATTTCTCATTATTAAAATATATATTGATATTATAACAATAGAAGTATTTATTGTGAAGCTATAAATTAAAATTTATTTTTTACTCTTATTTGTTTTAAAATAAAATCTGATATTTTAAAGTGAAATATATGTAATTAACATGTAACATATCAGAAATTAAAACATTCAAACATTATTATTTTGGTAGAAAAAATATTAATTTTATTAGTTTTTTTTTTTTGTTTCTTTAGTTAAAATTTTATGTAATTGACAATGGTTAAACAATAATTTAAAATTTTGAAAATTTTAGTTAAACAATAGTTTCTTTAGTTAAAATTTTGAAAATAATCAATAATTTAAAAAATTAAAAAATTAAGTGTTGAACAATGATGAGGTGTCACAAATAAAAGGATGATATAATAAGATATGTTTTCTTATTCAGGAATGAGAACTAATATTTATAAATTTGTCAACATTACATTAAAGAGATGCAATTTCTTTTAATAAAAAATAATCTAAGGTTGAGAGAACTTTTAATTTTAATTATTCTGGTGCAATGCATAGAATAGGAACAAATATGTTAACTTTTGTGTTGTTCCATTTATAAAAATACAATGTGTAATATAAGAATAAATTTTGAACTTTATCAATCTAAATATAAAATAAAATAAATATTTTACCGCATGAAAATTAATTTTAACTTTAAATGACAATGATAATAGTAATAATTGAACTATGATTAAGAAAAAAAAATAGTTAACCATCACTTATAATATGTGGATAATTTTTTTGTGTACATGCAAAAATTAAATAATAAATTACTTTGAGATGCAAATAATCCCACGCATTTAATTTATTAATTTAATGTTATTAAATTTTTTTACATTTAAGTAGGATACCCATGTTCACACCACTACTCCTTTCATTAAGATTTTGGTTTAATATTTTTATTAGTTATTTGAATAAGTTAATTTGTTTAATGAAAGTAGAAGTGGTTGTTAATTTTCTCTTTTAAAGTTATTATTGTTTGATAATATATGAGAAAATAGGTCATGTACTGAGTGCAAAGAAGTTTTACACTATTATCTAATGACAAACCACCATGTATGATAAGTTTGTTGACTTTTATAATAATTACCATAAAAGTCATATTAACGGTGATTGTTGATTGAATAACAATATAAAACTTTTTACATTGACAAGCATACCCATTAAACTCATAATATATACCTACCTATGAAATTATTTTAAAATTTAAAAAATAACAAGCTACGAAATTAGATACTACATATACATAATATTTTCTTTGTATACATATAAATTAACATCTATAATATTACAATAGTTACTTTTAGAATCAAATCTTAATATAAGAGTCAAAACACATTACATTTAAATATTAAATTTAACTACATTTGTTTTTTTGTTAGTTTAATATTGAATTAACTTATCTACTAATAACTTTATTTATGTTCTAACTTTATAAAAGCCAATTATTACTTTATAAGGTTAAAGGAAAAGTAATGGATAATATTTCTGCATAAAGTTAGTACCGCAATTTCAAACGCACAAAATAGAAACACTCTCTATTTTGGCTAGTGTAGTTTAAATAAAAGGAATCCATTGGTTCGATTTGAATCTCACTATTTCCAACAATATGTCTGTTCAGTTCTGTCGAGTATCTACTCACTTTAAAAATTTGAAATCGGTGTCTCTTTAGATTCTATCCGAAATTGAGTTTAATAGGTATGAGAAATGAATAAAAATAAGAAAAAAAATAATGTCTATAAAAGGAACAATAATTGAAAGACTGATCGAATTAAAAGAAACGAAGGAACAAAGAAAGGAATTCACATTCATAGAATCATATATAAAGTGTCCCGTCTGATCACACGAGGCCCAACAGCTAGATACACCCCATTACTGTGAAAAGAAACAGAAATAGAGAGTCCAAACATATACAGCTAATCCTCCCTATATATTAAATGAGAATAGCTATCTTAAACCAAAGTGTTTTTAGTTGTTATTCTTCAATGAGAGTGTTTTTAGCTGTCATTCTTCAATGAGAGTATTTTTAGAAATTTTTTAACCTCTTATCTCTTTCAATCTATCATTTTCAGTATCTTTAGTTTTAAATGAATTTCAATATTATTTTTAAAAAAATTATCAATAATTAAAAACTAACATTGTATATTGTATTACAATAATTATTTATTATAAATTTAAAATATAATCTATATGTTCAAAAACATTTATTTATTACCAATTTTAATTATAATATAATTTATATATTTAAAAGTATTTATTCATTATAAATTTAAGTTATATAAAGTAAATATTTATTTTGTGCAATGCACAGGTGTCGCAACTAGGGTCACGACTGGATGGTGAAAAAGAAATAAAATTCAAAGGAGTCGCCACCTAAGTTTATTAAGGAAAACTTTGGAAAAACCCTTTAAAAGAACATGGTCAAACCAAATATAGGTTTGGGAGTCAGTTACGTGTAGGGAAAGTATTAGCACCCTATGACGTTCGTCATAAAGACGGTTACCCCTAATTAAATGTGCAAAATTAACATAGCTCCAAAAATATTTATTTTACCCCTAAAGAAAGAAAATATCTTTATTTACTAAAAGAATTTTAGAAAATGTTTATTTTGAAAAGAATTAAATTTTTTATTTTTTGAGATCGACAGAAGTGAGCCCCTGCTCCTACGTATCCTCAGGTGCAATGAGGAATCAAACTCATGTAGTTCTTTGTAAAAAATCATTTTTGTTGGTTGACGTTTTTTATTTTATTTTTAATATTTAAAAGGGTTAATTGATAACCAAATAGGAGGTGCATTCAAAATGGTTATCAATACCTTTTGCAATGTTTGCAATACCCAAATAGGAAGTGCATTTAAAATTGATATTACTAAAACCTTTATTAAAGAAAAGCTTGTTTTAAAATCTTTTTTAGGATTTTTATTTAAAAGGATTTTACAATAACCAACTAGGAAGTGCATCCAACATAGTTATTGTTTCACTTTTTAAGATTTTTATAATAGTTAAATAGGAAGTGCATCCAAAATAACTATCATTAAAACCTTTATTATTTTTTTATTAAAATATTTGTATTATACATATTATATATTTGTTTTTAAAAATGATAACCAAATAAGAAGTGTATCTAAAATGGTTACCATTAATGTTTTAAAACTTTAATAATGTCCAAATAGGAAGTGCATTCAAAATGGCCATTATCAAGTTTGATTAGATTTATTTTTGGGAAAAGATGTTTAATTTTAATTTTAATGAAAATAAAAGGAAATGTTATTATTTAAAAAAAAACAAAACGAAAGGCTAAAAGTAAAGAAAAGGAATAAACCCCAGTACGGGGTTAACCATTTGGTTCAGAGACTAATTTTAACTTATTATTATTATTATTATGCTATGAAACTACAATTTATTATCAAAAACTTTGGGTTAGACTTTTATCTTTATGTGTGGGAAATAGTTTAAGGCCTAGTTAACGTCGACCAAAAGAAAAAAAGAAAAAGCAATTAATTTGGGTTTGAACTCCACGGAAAGCCAAACGTGCATCAGCTAATTTTATTTGAGATTTTATTATTTTATTCAACCAAACCAACATTTTATTATTAAAGATTAACTTTGAGTGCATGTCTAATTTTTTAACACAGACCTAATACAAAACTGTGAACAAAAGATAATAGAAAATTGTATCAGGAAATTAGATCCATAAGCCACAAATTCGGTCACGTGAAATCCATCAAACAATGAACGAACATTAATTAACTCAAGCAACAGAGTAACCAGACTCACGAGTAAGCAGAACATTAAAGGAGCCGAAGCATAAAAAGATTAAACACAGTATTCGTGATTTTTGGAACAATTGAATCAAGCTCAATCAAAATGAACCAATAATAAGAGCACAAGAAAAATGCAACGTATCACACACATGGTATAAGAAAGGAGAATGTTCTTGCAAAATTTGGTTCTTCTCCTTCATTTTCTTCTTTTTGCCTGGATTCTTCTTCTTTAGCCTTCTTGTCCTAATGGCATGCCGAGAGTGGGGGGTACTTGCAAACACACTCCGGCGCTCAAGTCAGATATGGAGGTCTTGTTAAGGAATGCAAGGTTTTGGATAGAGATTAGGGTTAAAAAGAGTGCACCTGCATCACATATATGGATGTGTGGATCTTATTAAGTAGTCAGATATTCTTGCCTTTAGTACAGGAACATGGTGCATAGTTTCCCTTATTAAGTAAGTTACCCAATTACCTTATTTATGTTGGGCCAATCTGTATTCAGTGTCCCACATTGGTCGGTCCTTAAGGTGTCCCTACCATAGGGTGCCAAATCTAGGTGGTACACTAACCCCCTAAGCTCTAAGCTGGAGAAAGCGAAAGAGCTTACAAGATATGGTTAAGCCTAATCGTGCTTCGGCATCATGCCTTTTTAAGTTGTCCATTTAGACTTTGCAAATCATTAGTTTAATCAAACTCTAATCATGTAGTGATATATTTGAAGTTCGGGTCCTATCTTGGCATCATTGCACTGAGCTCAAAATTGGCTTTAGTAATCTAACTACAGCTGAAGTGGAAGTACTTTTGGCTAGGACTGAATCAAGCATACTCTGGGAGGCGTAGGTCGGGCTAATGATGCTCAAGGAGCGATCAAGGCTTGAGGCCGAGCTAATGATGCTCAAGGTGTGAGGCCGAGCTAATGATGCCCAAGGCACGAGGCCGAGCTAATGATGCTCGAGGCGCGAGGCCGAGCTAATGAGGCTCAAGGCCCGAGGTCGAGCTGATAACATTCAAAGTGCAAGGCCGAGCTAGTGAGGCTCAAGGCGCGAGGCTGAGCTAATGATGCTCAAGATGCGAGGTCGAGCTAATGAGGCTCAAGGCTTGATGTCAGGCTAATGACATTCAAAGTGCAAGGCCAAGCTAATGAGGCTCAAGACACGAGGCTGAGCTAATGATGCTCATGGCGCGAGGACGCTCAAGGCGCAAGGTCGAGCTAATAACGCTCAAGGCTTTATACTGAGCTAATGACGCTCAAGGCTTAAGGCCGAGCAAATGATGCTCAAGGCTTTATGCTAAGTTAATGACGCTCAAGGCTCAAGGCTAAGCTAATAACACTTAAGGCTTTATCCTGAGCTAATGACGCTCAATGCTCAAGGCCGAGTAGATGATGCTCAAGGCTCTATGCCGAGTCAATGACGCTCAAGGCTTAAGGCTGAGCTAATGATGCTCAAGGCGTGAGGCCGAGCTAATAATGCTCAAGGCGCGAAGCAGAGCTAATGACGCTCAAGGCTTAAGGATGCTCAAGGCACAATGCCGAGCTAATGCTCCTCAAGACTTGAGGCCGAGTATGCTTACTGTTGGAATTTAGTGTGAAATTTCGCAGTGGCATGCTAAAGACATTTTTCAGGTATAGAGAATATGTTGCTTGGTTTGTCCACTTAGAGCAAGGTTTGTTTAGACTTGTTGCCTCATTTTGGATGACTGAGTGTGTCACTTTTTGTCTACATGGAGAGAGGTTTATTTTTAATTACTTCCTTGAGGACAACTCAGCTCGGTCCTCAAGTGCTTGCTTTAGCTAAGCTTGTTGGTTACTAGTAATGCAAGGCTTTTGTTTAGTAAACCTAGTGAGGCTTAAGCCATGAGAGATAAGTGATGAAGGTTGTCTGAGTAGAAGAGTATGACCTAGCCGTGCGTGCCATAGAGAGTACACATGGAAGCCAAGACTAGGTCGTTGTGCTGGACATTTTTGTCCATTGGGAGTTTATTGTGGATTAGTCGCCAAAATGGGAAGGATCTGGAGGGGGGATTGAAGATCTCTAAATAAGCTTACACCAACCCATAATTAGGTTTGTTGGAGCAAGGAATGCAAAAGCATCTTCGAAAGTTAAGTCACTAGAATTTTTCCACTTCCAAATTGTATAATCCTCACAAAGGATTACGGGGAGCACTAGACTTTGGATTTCAGACACAAGCTCTTGGGAGATGGTAGCTAGAGATGATGGAATTTCCTAGCACTGGTTGCGGATGAAATCACAAACTTTGGCTTGAAGGGAGATATAAAGCGAGGAGGGGATATTGAGGGAGTCCACCATGAGTTTAGAGAGCCAAGTATCAGTCAAAAAATGTATGTGTTTGCCATCTCCAACTTGCCACACCATATTATCCAAGACAGATGGAATGTAATATTTAATCCCAAGCCATATAAAGGGCTTTACATAGGAAGATTTTGGAGTGTTATTATGGAAGAAATGCACCTTGAAAAAGTTGGCCTATTGATCATTAAAGGAAAGAATATTCCATGTGAGTTTGAGAGTAGTAGCTTTGTTGATGGCGCGTAGGCATGTAAGTCTCAGGGCTCCTTCTGCGAAAGGAGTGTAGACTTTGTGCCATGTGATTGTGACTAATTTATGTTGGCAAATGTCACCGAACCAAATGAAATTACAAATCTAGCAATCAATGTCTTTAAGGAGCAAAACTGGCCATGCATAGGAGTGGAAGCTATAAATAAGGGCGCCATGAATAATAGACTTCATTAGCTGTACTCGTCCCATGATGGAAAGAAGAGAGCCTTTCCAAGCGGCAAGTTTGGTTTTAATTTTATCTACTAGAGGTTGGAGATGAGCTTTTCTAGGTTTCCCTTGGAAGATCGGGACTCCCAAATAAGTGAAAGGAATTCTGCCTTCAGGAAAGTCGAGCAAGCTCGTGAAGTTTGCAATTCTACGGGTAGAAATACAACCAGCATAGAATTTGCACTAGGGTAAGCTAAGCATCTGACCAGAAGTTTCCCCATATAGTCAAAAGAGGTTCAAAATCTTAACAAGGTTGCTCTTTGTTCCCCTGCAAAAACCATAATATCATCGACATAAATAGCATGAGATGGAGTGTGAGAGCCTCGAGGACCCGACATGGGCAGTATGGATCCATTTTGGACACACAGAAATTTCCCTGCTTAAAACATCTTCTACAAGACAGAAAAGAAGGGGCGATAGAGTATCGCCTTGCCTCATGCCCTTCTTAGAGGAGAAAAACCCCACATATTTGCCATTGATAGAGAAAGAAAGTTTTGCCGAGCTGAGAATTATTGAAATCTAAGAGCAAAATTTCTAATTAAAGCCAAAGGAGGGTAAGACTTTTAAAAGGAATCCCCAATCAAGAGTGTCAAAGGCTTTGAGAATATCAAATTTTAGTGCAATGTTTCCACCAAAGGACTTTTGCTGGAGAAGGTTGATTGCCTCAGAGGTTATGCAGATGCAGTACGTGATCTGTCTACCACGAATGAAACTGTGCTGCTGGCACGAAATGATTTTGGGGGAAATATTAGCGAATTTGTCCGCTAAGACTTTGGTGATGATTTTAAATTGAAAGTTGGCGAGAGCAATAGGTCTAAAATTGGCAATACTATCTACTCCTTGGACTTTCGGAATAAGGACCACAAGATTCGAATTCAAGTTAGGGAGAATCCAACCAGAGGTGAAGAACTGGTGAACGAAATTGAAGACATCTGCGGCAACAATATCCCAAAACCTTTGGAATAAATAGCCCCCAAAACCATCAGGCCCAGGTGCACCATCTCCACTCATCGAAAACACTGCATTTTTGACTTCCTCCAAAGAAGGAATATTGGATAGCATGCAATTGTTTTCAGCAGAAACCAAGGAGGGAACTATCATATCAATGAGACCGTTATTAATACAAGAATTTTCTGAGGCATATAAGTCAATGAAGTGCGGGATCACAATACGTTCAATATCAGCAAGAGCATCATAAAGAACATCATCCTCCCTGAAATGAGTAAGGCTTTTGGCAGCTTGTTTAATCCTTGCATATTTGTGGAAAAAGGTTGTGTTTCGATCCCCTGCGCAGTGCCAATTAAGCCTAGATTTTTCCTTCCAAAAGGTTTCTTCAAAGTTAAGAGCTTGTTGAAGTTCAAGTTGCGCTTTTAATTCTTGATTGTAAAGAGATTCATTGGATTCGTTAGTAGAGATTTGGAGCTGAATGGCCTTCACAGTAGCCAAGGTATTCTCAACTTTTTGGTGGACATTTCCAAATACTGTGTGATTCTGCTCCTTGAGCTCATGCTTCAGATTCTTGAGTTTTTGAGTCAGGATATACATTAGACAACCATACACTTATTGACTCCACATATATTAACAACTTTTTTGCAATCTAGATGATCAAGCCACATTTTCATAAACCTGAAAGGGGAGGCAAAAGACTTGGTGCCCTTATGCATGGACATCAAAAGGGGTGATGATTAGAATGTAGTTTGGGCAAAGTACAGCAAGAAACAAAGGTCCATTGGTTGAGGAATTCATCATTATAGAGAGCTTGATCCAGTCTCATTTTTATGAGCGATCCATTCTTTCTCCCATTTGACCAAGTGAATTGAGATCCTTTGGTAGGAAAATGAGTCAGCGCGCAATTGTTTGACCACACGCGAAATCCATCACAAGAGAGCTTTAAGGAGGAATTCCCCCTCTCTTTTCATGAGCACCGAGAACAGCATTGAAATCGTTGATGTAGGACCAGGGTCCCTGGTTGTGCTGTTGGTCCATAGATAGGAAATTCCAAAGCTGTCACAGGACTAATAAGAGGTACTTGCATAAATAGCACCAAAAAACAAGTTTTTACCTTCAAGATGAAGGTAGCAAGAAATATGTTGATTGGAGGAGGAGACCAAAGTAGGGTGAAGATGATCTGCACTCAAAACCCAAAGATTAGGCTTAAGTAAACCCCTTTGATTAACTGCAAAGAGGTGAAGTTGAAGATGTCTCCAAAAAGTAGGAGGAATAGAGCTATATGCTGTCCAAGGTTCAGCAAAAATAAGAAAATCTGGCTTGTGCAAGAGGCAAAGCTTTTTGAGGAAGGTTCGGGTGTCTTGGTTAAGGACGCCCCAGGCATTCCAAAAATTATCTTCATCAGGCAGGAGTCTTCGGCCCAACCCTTGAACGAGTTTGTGAGGGTTGAAACTTGTTTAAGTTTCTAGACTTTCTAAGCCTTTTCTGCTGAGACTAACTTTAACTTCGAAACCACACTAAAACAACTTTTTTGTTTTTTTTTTTTTTAAATCTTACATTATTATAATATGTCAAGCATATCTTTAAATTAGAAAAGTACTTTTCTTTCGTATAAAAAAGTATACAAACAAACAAGTCCTAAATTTTGAATGAAATAAAAATAAAATAAAATAAATCATATGATTAATAAATTTTACATATAAGTCTCTTTAACAACTTTATAAGAGTAAAAACATGTTTTTAATTAATTAATTTTTATTCAAAAAAAATTTAAGCCACTCCAACATTAAATGATAAGTAAAACAAATCAAACTGCAAGTAAAAATAAGTTATTACCAAAGTTAATAACTAATTAAATGATATTTTATGAGACTAATTTTTTTATTTAAAATAAAAATTAGATAAAATCTTTCTCAAGGTGATGGTCTTAAACTCTTAATAATACAAGTAAAATTTATCAAAAATCTCATTTTACTTGAGTAATTCAATGATGAGATATGAAAAAAAAAAAAAGCGAATTCAATGTTTATAACATTTTTCAAATAAATAAAAATATAAAATTTAATAAACTTGTCAAACATGATAAATTATGATTTGATAATAGTGTAAAAATTCTTTACACTATGGGTGCATATATTCCCTCCAAATCCGATCTCGAATATAAACAAAAAAGAAAAATCATTATGTTGGTTTAAAATATAAACAAATCTCAACTAATTTCATCCAATTTATTGATACCATAATAGATGTTTTATTTTCAATAACATTTTTTTATTTCTGATATCAAATTCCGATCCAATGAAGAGTAGCTAAAAATATTGGATCCAATAAAGAGTAGTTAAAAAAAATACTTTTTAAATAAAATTAATTAATGTTAACTAATCTTTTAAATTTGAGTAAATTAGTTTTTTTTTTTTTTTATATATTCAAGACTGGAGCGACAACAATTTATTCCAAAAATATTTTTTTAATTAATATTTTTTGCCTAACGTGTGCATTTTGACTTTGTATTTACATAATGTCACTTTTGGCAATAAGTGACATCAACATCAATTATATCCATTAAATGCACAAATGTAATGTTTCCACTGTAACACTTCTTTAATTTCTTTCATAAAATCAAGAAAACTGTAATGATAAACGGAGATATACTCGTTATTAAAAAAATAAAAAATTATAGTTTAATTTATATACTCCCTCCGATTTTGTGTATAAGTAAAAAAAAAAAAAATGTTGGTATCAAATATAAGCAAATCTTAATTAATTTCACCTTATTTAATGAAACTATCCCTAAAATACCCATTATTTAATTGAGATTTTATTTCTAATAACTTTTTTGTTATTGATATCAAGTTCCAATGAAGGACTATTTAGAAAAAAAAAAGATTATTTTCTTAATGAAATTAGTAAAACTAATGATATTAACTAACTTTCTTAATTCGTCTAAGTTAGTTTGTTTTGCTTATATTCAAGATTGAAGGGAGTACAAGATTAATATAAAATATTTTTAAACAGCTGTTTAATAAGAAAATATTGTATCATTATATTATAAAATATTTATGTATTATCACTGCAAATAATTTTACACTGTCAATTAATAAAAAATTATCAGTTGTATGACTTTTAAGGTAGTTATTGTAAAAGTTAATAAACTTGCCACACATGACAGTTTATGATTTGATAATAGTGTAAAAATTATTTATACTGTGAGAGCATATATTCCCTCCAATCTTGAGTATAAGGAAAAAAGAAAATTATTATACTGGTCCAAAAATATAAAAAAATCTCAACTAATTTCACCTTATTTATTGGTACCATCTCTGAAATATCCTTTATTTAATAAAGATTTTATTTCTAATGACTATTTTTTTTTTATATCAAGAGTTTACAAAAATTACTTTTTAAATAAAATTAGTAAAATTAAATGATGTTAACTAATTTTTTTAATTTGAGTAAATTATTTTTTTTGTTTATATTTAAGAACGGAGTAACAACAATTTATTCCAAAAATATTTCTTTAATTAATATTTTTTTTGCCCAGCATGTGCATTTGACTTTGTATTTGCATATTATTGAGGTGAAACTCCAATTCTAATTGGAGAACACCACAAACAACACCTGTAGAATTGTATTTAAGTTTTGTCCAATGATAAATGGAGATATGATCGTTAAAACATAGATTTTATAAAAAAATAAAAAATTATAGTTTAATCTATATATACATGATTAATATAAATATTTAAAATAGGTGTTTAATAAGAATTTATCTTATCATTATGTATATTTATGTATTGTCGATGTAAAGAATTTTACACTGTCAACCAGTTAAAAAATATTGGTTTATGACTTTTAAGGTAATTATTGTAAAAGTTAATAACTTGTCACACATGAAAGTTTATGATTTGATAATAGTGTAAAAATCCTTTACACTATGAGTGCATATGTTTCCTCCAATACATAAACAAAAAAATTATTATGTTGGTCAAAAATATAAACAAATCTCAACTAATTTCATCCCATTTAATGATGTCATCTCTAAAATACCCTTTATTTAGTAGAAGATTTATTTCCAATGACCTGTTTTTTATTCTTGATATCAAGTTCCGATGAAAAGAAGTTTTAAAAAAATTACTTTTTAAGTAGAATTAATAAAATTAAATAATGTTAACTAATTTTTTAATTTGATTAAATTAGTTTTTTTTTGTTTATATTCAAGACCATAGTGAGAACAATTTATTCCAAAATTATTTCTTTAATTAATATTTTTTGCCCAACATATGCACATGTTAGACTTTGTATTTGCCTAATATCACTTTTGGCAATAACTGAGATCAACATCATTTATATCTATTAAATGCATGCATTTAATGTTTCCATTAACACTTCTTTTAATTTCTTTCATAAAATCAAGAAAACCATAATGATAAATGGAGATAGGAGGAATGCTAGCAACATTATCTTTAATACTCTCTTTTAAACATTCTCTTTATTATTGACTGAAATTTATTAGAAATCACAAATTTTGGTGGGTCTCATTTCTCATTTATTGAGTCTGTCTTCTAATTTAGAAGTAGGACTTACCAAAATTTGTAATTTTCAATAAATTTTAGTTAATAGGAAAGAGAATGTTACCAAGAGTGTTGCTAGCACTTCTCATGGAAATATACTTGTTAAAAACGTGGATTTTATACAAAATTAAAAATAAAATTTTTTATTGTTTAATTTATATACATGATGTAGTATAAAATATTTTTTAAACAGGTGTTTAATAAGAATTTATCTTATCATTGTGTAATACTACCTCTAGGTGTTTTTAAACAGGAGTATTATAAAAAGAAGACAGAAAAAAATAATTAAATCTTATCAAGTATGTATAAAAAATATTTTACATTAACAACGTATATAAATTAAATTTTTTAAAAATATTAGTAAAACATTTTTACTATGATTTTATATAATCCTATTATAATTTTTAATAATAACTTATAATTTATTTCCTTTTAATTAATTATTTCAAGACTCTTGTTTGTTTGTTTTTTTTGTTGAGCAAACTGAATAATATTTATTTCAAGACTCTTGTTTCAATTAAGTATTTATGAATTTATTGAATTAAGTATTTAATTAATTATTTCTAGACTCTTGTTGACAAAACCTAACATAATAATTCAAATATAATTCTTCAATTAATATTTTTTGCCCAACCTTTGCATGTTGACTTTATAGTTATATGACATCACTAATTCGACCACTAGTGACATTAATAATAATTAACATTTATGTCAATAAAAAACATAAATTTTCATGTTTGACATTTTTTGATTTCTTTTATAAAATCGAGCAAATCATAATAATGGAGAACGGAGATAGTCATTAAAAAGCATGGATTTTTATATGTATTACTATATTTTTATGGGTTTCACTTCTTATTTAATGACCCTCTTTTCTGATTTTGAAGTTTTTAACATATTTTAACCAATAGTAGAATATATGCTAGAAATAATATGTTAGAAAGTGTGTTGTTACTCACTAGCCTCCTCATGCCTTTGTCTAAAGAATAGTAATAATTTAAATTTTCTTACATTTTTTTTCTATTATTTGTTTTTTTCTAGCTAAAAAGTAATGTTATATTTTCTTATAATTTTTTATTACTTTATAAAGAAAATATTAATTAAAAAAATAAATATATTTAATATCTTGAAAATATAAAACACATTCAGTACTTAATTATTATATAAAAAAATAAAAGAATTAGTAGGAGATGTTATAACAAGATTTAGAATTATTTATAAGGATATGTATAATCATTATGTAAATGGTAAATTTATTATTTATATTTTATTATTATAATTTTATTGAAATATACTAATAGTTTAAATATTTTTTACACTGTTATTTAATTATATATTTTTGTATAATTAAAAGTATTAACTATTTTATAATAATTACTTTAAAATTATATTTATTATAACTTTAATTAACTAACAGTATATATTGTTCAAATTAATAGTATATCAAAATTAAACTCATATATATATATATATATATATATATATATTAATAGTTGATAAATATTTTAATTAAAGACATATTTACAAGAATCTTAAAATATGTTTGATTTGAAAAAATATTATATAATTTTGTTTTGTTTTTATAAGTAATTAAAAAATATAATGTATTTTTATTTTCATTTTTAAATACTTTATAGAAAATGATAAAAAGTATGCAAATTTTATATGTGTGGTGATTTAATTAAATATTTTTTAATGAGATATAAGTGCTAGAGGGTCTTTTGTGTTGAACTTGTCCCGTTTTTGAAGGTGAACTTCATGGAAGTAACACACCAAAGGTAAGAGTCTTCATATCATGAGCTTCTTGGATAACTATGCTCTTAGGGTCCGAAACCTTTGGTAGCAGCATGTGCAACAAGAATATATCTCCTTTAAATAAGACTTATCAAGACAATCAGAATCTCACTTATTAATGAAACTCATAGGTCCCTACAATAGTAAATCACGTACTCAAATTAAGGTATCTAATATATATATATATATATATATATCTTAATTTATACCTTTAATTATTATTTTACATAAAATTTTATGAATTATGCTTAAATTAATCATATATTAAAAAATTGTTAATTTTAATTATTATTTTATAAAATATATTTTGAAGTAATCAAATTAAAAAGTAATATATATATATATATATATATATATATTTATATTTATATTTATTTATATATTATAGTAACATAATTTTAAAATTTATTTTTTGTTATTGTCTAAAAACTGGTTGATAAAATTCATTTTAAAATAAATATAATTGATATATTCAATTGTATATGTTTTAAACAAATTGATAAAAGAATATACATACATGTTTATATATTCAGAAAAATGTGTGTGTGAGTGTGTGTGCATGTAATGAAAAATATATAAAACTTTATCTTTTAATTTATACTTTTAATTATTATTTTAAATAATATTTAATTGATTATGCTTAAATTAATCATATATTTTAAAAAAATCTTTATTTTTAATTATTATTTTTGTAAAACATATTTTAAAGTAATCAAATTAAAAAATTACACACACCACACACACACAAAAGTATTATATAAATAGCCTGATATTTTTAATATAGTATTAATTATTATATATATTAAATATGATATATAATTTTATTAAATATAATATATTTTTTGAATTTAATAAATTTAATAATAATATATGTATATTAAACTTATAACTTTTTTGAATGAATCTATATATTTTAAAGCTCTATTATTAAATAAAATGTAATTATTAAAAAAATTAATATTTATATATTTTAGTGTATATTTTAATTAAAATATATTTTAGAGTCTTTTAAAGAATATATTTTAATGGTGTTAAACTAAATAAAGTAAACTATATATTTTAATATAAGAGGCGAGAAGTGGGGTAAAAGTTTCATCTTTTAGGGGGAGTATGTGTAATTTATTTTATATTTAATATAAAAGGAGAGGATACGGTAATACTCATATCTTTCAAGGAAGGGGAGAGTAATTTACTGTGACTACATTAAGTTAAATAGACTAAATTATATATTTCAATGTAAGAGGAGATAAAAATGTAATATTTGTATCTATGAAGAGATGGGAGTATAATTTACTCTAGATAACATCACATAATGAAATAGGTGAGGTCAAAGAAGGTACAATTCGTCTTGTAATGACACGTGAGTAAAAAGGCTGACATGACAAATAATATAATATTGAAGTGACAAAGCATTGTTTTATAATTCAGAATTTATATATTATGATGGATAAATAGATATTGCTATATTATTTATTATTTATTTATGTGTCATTAGTTTTATATGTTAGATTGCATTTTTAATTTATTGTTTTATTAGATTATTATTACATTTATTGTGTGGAGAAAATGTTTTATACTTTTAATTGTTCTATAAATTATAATATTTATTAGATATTTATTGTTAAAAATATTTATTACCAAAATTATAAGGAATTAAAAGCTTTTATGTCAAAGCAATGATAAGTCAAAGAAGCAAAACTGAAAGAGAAAAAAGTTATTATTGAAGTTAATAACTAATTAAATGTTATTCTTTTGATCATCAAATATTCGGACAGATATAAATATGAGACTATTTTTATTTAATTTTTGAGTTTAATGGTTATGCATTGTCAGTGTAAAAGTTTTTACACTGTTAACAAATCACAAATCACCGTTGCTATGACATTTAAGATAGTTATTATAAAAGTCAACAAACGTATTATACATGATGGTTTGTAATTGGATGACAGATTAAAATTATTTTACATTGTCAGTGCATAGCCTATGTTTTTGTTTTGTTTTTGGAATTAAAAATTAGACAAAATCATTCCAAGGGTGATAGTTCAATATTTTATATTTTTTTTATTTTGCAAGTAAATTTATCAAGAATATTTTTTTTTTCATGTAAACAATTCAATGATTTTATACATAAAAAAGCTCATTCAGTGTTTATAACATTTTTTTAATATAATTAAAGCCAAAAAAATTGTAACTCAATTATATTTATAACTAAATAACGAAATATGTTAATGAGTATCTTTGAAAACATTAATTAAAAAAAATAAAAAACAATTGTTTAATAAAATATCAATACATTTTATTGTAATTTTTAATATAATTTTAGGATATTTTTTAAAAATAACTTACTATTTATTCATTTTTAATTAATACTTTTAAAACGCTTATGAACAAGAATTTAAACAAGAATTAAAAAGTATTTTTTTATTTATTATTCTTTTGCCAAACTTTAAGATGCTGAATTTCTGTTTATTATTTTTTATTTAATATTTTGAAGGTGTTTTTTAATAAGATCTTATATTATACTACCTTTTTTCCTTCTGTAGTTTAAAGTTTTTGTACACAAATCAAGAAATGTAATAAAATTTTTGATTTTTCATAAAATAGTTTTAAAGTTACTTTTTCTCATTTCTACTCCACAATAAATATATACTAGCTGTAAATGTGTAAATTAATTAAAAGTTAGGTGAAAAGTAAATGTATAATTGACAAAAAAGTAATTAATTTTATCTTAAACTTTGAAAATAAAAGATAAATATAAACAAAATTTCTAAAAAACTGACAATGGAAAATGATTCTTTAAAATGTTTTCTTGACGTCTGCATGTTGACTCTTTAGTCGCGTGATGTCACCTTGGTACCCAGTGATATCAACAACATTTATATCCAATAAATGCATAAATTTTTAAGTTTCCATTGTAACAATCCCATGACTGTTTTTACAAAAAAGGGAATGTGTTAAGGTAAAAGGAAATATAGTCATTAAAAGCATGGATTTTTACAATTGCATACGCCTTTCCGTAAATGGGGAACGCATTTTACACACAAAAATAGGTAAACGCATTATGCATATTTTATTGTTATGATTTAGTTGAACTATTCTAATAGTTTAAATATTTTTTACATTTTCATCTAATTATGTGTTGTTGTATAACTAAAAACTATTTATATTTTGCAATGATTACTTTAAAAATTATATTTATAATCATTTTTAATTAATTAGTTAATAATATAAAACTTTATATATTAACATCATATTAAAATTAAACTCATATATATATATATATATATATATATATATATTATTTATTGGTAAATATCTTAATTAGCTATATCTTTACAAGAATCTTAGAATATGTTTGATTTGAAAAATATTATATAATTTTATTTTGTTTTTATAAGTAATTAAAAAATATAATATTTTTTTATTTTTAAATAATTCATTGAGATAATATGCAAATTTTTATGTGTGGCAATTCAATTAGTTAATTTTTTTTATGACGTCGGTCCACCTCCAACCACCGTGGCTGAGAGACAATGCTATTCATGAAAAGGGCGCAGGACTAATTCCATCTCCCATTAGAAAAAATAAAAATAAAAAAGTGAGTCGACTAGCTACTCGAACCTTTATATTTCTCTCTTTAATGAAATTTCCCTTCTTCCTTGATATCACGAAATACTCAATTTTATATTGAAATCAAGAGCAATTCACTAACATAAAGAAAGTTTAAACTCAACCTTCAAAGCCATGAATAATGTTAACCCAAAGAGTGATCATTCTTTATTTAGATGATAAAGGAGGGGAATATCTGACTACAACTTTGAGATCTCAACCCCAATATGTAGAATTAATAATATGTATTAAGATAAATATGTTTTAATTCCATTTAGAGCAACGATAAGAGCGCGTGGTACCGTAATACCACCTACATGGTCCACTTTGTTTTATATACCAATGGCACTCTTCGCAATCAAAATCCCATATTGGAACGTACATATTAAACGAGTGAGAGGCACCTTGCCATTGAAAGGAACAAAAGAATGGTGGCTTGCTTGATGAAATATCACCAGAATAAATCCATTCATGGTATGTACCAGGGCGGAGAAGGTGGTGTGCAGGATCAATATTGTTGCAAGAAACGGTTAAATCCAAATTTCCATCCAAAGAATTTGTGACCTCAATAAGGAGCTGGTTCACCGTCACTGCCGTAACATTGTTCGCCGAGGACAAAAAAAGCATAAGCACCCATAGTATGAAAACACTTCTAGCAAATAAAGACATTGTTACAGCCTTTTGTCAATCCTTTTTCTTTGATTAAGAATCTTTTCATATACCGAAGTATATATTTGTGTGAGGTTTTTATAGTTAAAATAATATATAAATATGATGTGACATGAAAAAAAAAAAAAACTCACTCAAAGTTTACATACATTTGTTAAAATAAAGAAAAAATTAATGTCATTCAATGATATTCATAACTAAATAAGGAAGGATGTTAATAAATTAATAACTTTGAAAACACTGATTAAAAAAACTAAAAATAATATTTTTATAAAAAAATAACATATTTAATTGTAATTTTTAATATGATTTTTTCATATTTTTGATAATAACTTACTATTTATTCATTTTTAATTAATACTTTTAAAACCCTTATTGATTAACACGACTTTAAACAATAATTTTAAAATATTTTCTAATTAATACTTTTTGCCCAACGTTAAGATGTTGACTTTTTGTTTAGTAATTTTTAATTATTATTTTCAAGATTGTTTTTAATAAGACCTTAAATGATTCAAAAATGTTTCTTTAATAGTTTATGCTCAACGTCTGCATATTAACTTGTAATTAAATGCATCAATATTTGATCATCTTCTTATTATTCCGTAATATTTGCTTTTTTTTTATATGATCGAGAAATCTGTTAAGATGAACAGAGACATATATCCAGTTTTGATAAGTTTTTCCATAAGCACTTATAAAAAAAAAAAAAGTTTTTTCCATAAACTAAAATTTATTCATGCATAAGTTAAAGTCAACTTTTTGGAGAAGCTAAAATCATTTGTCTTCCCTATGAAGTTAATTTTAACTTGAGCATAAACAAATTTTAGCATATGGGAGAAACTTTTATTTTATTTTATTTTATTTTTCTATAAGTACTTATAGAGAAATTTTTCCAAATATGGTCATAGTCATTAAAAGCATGAGTTTACAACTAATACATACTCCCTCATGTCTCAATATAAGGGGGGAAAAAAACTAGTATACTACTACAGAAAAGGTTTTTTAAATTGGTTAAAAATGGCTTTTTAAATTAGTTTTACAACCGATTTAGATACAGTCAATATAAAAGAAATTGACATTTTAAACCGTAAAACGAACTGATGTAAAAACACTTTTTAAATCGGTTCTAGAGAGAACCGATTTAAAAAGTAAGACTTTTTAAATCGGTTCTCTCTAGAACTGATTTAAAAAGTCCTTTTACATCGGTTCTACCAGAACCGATTTAAAAAGTCTTACTTTTTACATCGGTTAATGCACAACCGATTTAAAAAGTTTTGTTTTTTTTTTTAAATAGCTTCATTGTTTTCACAGATACAACCAAAACTTGATATAGAAAGATACCACAGAAACAACCAGGGAATTCATTTATCAAAATTCAGAATTCATTTATTAACCAACAAAACTTCATAACATATTTGGAACATATGAAATAAAAACTACTATTCTTTTCTCTCTATTGTCATTCTAAACAAACTATCTATTACTTATTTCAACAAAAAAATTGCCCAACGTTGACGAATGTCTAGCAAGTCCTCATGCGGGAATGGTTCCTTATCAATGAATATATGTAACATAAAAAAATAAGATAAATCATTAGTCAACCACAATAATAAGTATTATTGTAACTTAAAAAAAATTATATTACCTCGTCCCATGATCCACAATATTTGTTGAAACTATGGTCAACATATGTTTCATAACATAATATTCGCACTCATAGCTTCCTACTTGTTTGTTAGCCTACCATATGAGAATATTTTTAGAAATGGTTGTAAAACCAATTACAAATAGAATATGTAGTTGTAAATTACTTACATAAGGAAAAAACCAACTAGGCTTCTTCTGTAGTGACACGTGCCTACCTGCCAATGTTTGATATCCAATTATGACTCTGATTAAAAAATAGATATACAAGACATTTTATAGGTTTCATAATTACAATATAAAGCATGAATGAAATATATTATAAATAAAGAATTACCTTTCTATTAGTTGTTTCCAATCTTTGTTAGGCTTCTTATGCAACGAACACAATAAGCCACAGTATTGTCCTAGGACAAATAATTAGCAATTGTCAATGCGAGCTGCATTACAAAAAGAATATGTGATGAGATTCAAAAATCATTTAAAATCATTTGGGTAAGAAATAACTTATACTTACCAATGCAAGTATGGTGCTAGGTAACACCGTTTTTGTCCATTATACATCCAATTTTGAATGTAGGCTTGAGAATCTTCATCCTTATTTCCTATCTTCTGAATAGGCAATGGGTTTATAAATCCATTTACATTCTCCCGACCCTTTGAGAGACAGAGACGATGCATGTATCTAAAATATACAAATGAATGTTAAATATAATATTGAGATGCGTATTTAAAAGATTAACAAAAAAATTAAACTTACAATAACCATAATTGAAGAACTAAGATATTTAACATGTTATTGCTAGTACAAATTTCCAATACATCCTTCTGGGTGATCCATAGGTCTACACCACTAGATTTGCCAAGGAATGTTAGTTCCCAATCTATTTGAATAACATTTGTCCCCATACTAGATGTCACTTGCCACAATCATGTTATTGGATCAACTTCAAGTTCCGATTTTTTGGGTGAAACATCTTTCTTAGACAGTTGAACGTCTTATAAAAAAAAGTAAATACAAAATAAGGTTATAAAATACATTCAAGTTATTTTAATTTGTAATAGAAAAAAAGATATTTAAGATGACTTATGAATATACCTTGACTGATGTGACCTTCATAAGTCGTTTCGGCCATTGAATGAACTGTTTAGGTGCCTGTCCAACAGTCTAAACCTCCTTAATGGGTACAAGAACTTGAGCATATGCATCCTATATTTGTTCAACTACCATCCTCGCCATATCATCCTCAACAGTCATGTGGTGTATGGTAGGCCCCAAGTTATATACTCTCCTAAAGGCCACTAAACGAACAGGCTCTCAATCAACATATAACTGACACTGCTCATGGATATTAGTGTCAGTCTCCTCCCTAGAAGGATCAGTAATAGCACAACTTCCCTTTGTGTTGACACGTACAGGAGTATGAGCTTGTTCTGTTTGGACACTTGTATTTTGTTGTGAAAGACCCAAAGATGCTAGCTTCTCTTTAATCTCTCGTCTCAACTGTTCCTTAAGCTCATTTCTAATCTCATGCCTGATTCGCTCCACCTCTTCTCTGGTGACAATTCCAGAGTTGGGCCTACTACGTGAGGGTGGTCCATAGTAATCACGAATACCAACACCTCATCCAGCTACACAAACCTTACCAGGATGCTCTGGTCTCCTAATAGCCGTTGTTAATATATCCTCACGTCCATAAGGAACAAATGTTCCCTGTGAGGTCTGCTCAACCAATGAGTCCTACAACATTTAATTCAAGAAATGTGTAAAAAATATGGTGTATGACGTTACAATTATAATTTGAAATAAAAAATGACTTACAATCTTTTCAACAACGTGTGTCTTGTTTGATATATATCCACCTGATTGTAGCGTGCGGGCCACCTTCCATTTATCCCATCATTGCAGTGGTGACGGAGGAGCAATATCTACAGTAGAACCAGATGTTGAGGCTTCCAGTTGACGTTGCCTCGCCTTCTTCGTCATCATCTTCTCCTCAAGCAACTTATATCCCCCACGAGACAATCTATAGGGGTGGACATTCTTGGATGCAATTGCTTGTCCTTTTTTTCTCTTCTCCTGTGTATAATAAGACACTATTAAATTGAATAAAAATTAATCAAATATTTTTGTATGATTAGAAAAATATGATTGCAACTAAACCTGGAAGATAGAATCCTCTCGGCTTTCAACAAGCTTTGTCCATGTATTCTCATCCAAAAATGCATACTTCTCACAAGGAGAAGTGTCTTTCAACTTTCCATATATGTATCTTATGGTGAGCTGTGTCTTAAATCCCCTTCAACGCTCAGTCATAAGTGAAAGCAACTTCTTTCTCAACATGGCATTATGTGGAACATCATAAGTCAACTATAAAAAAAATTAAATAGTTAATGTCTGATAATAATATGGTTAAATATAATTTATATATTTAAGATTGTAGAAATAAAATACCGTGATAGTTTGCCATATTTGGTTCTTTACGCCCTCTTCCACACGGTCCCAATCCTCAAAAAGGATAGATACCTTACTCTGAGCAAGAATGCCTATAAAACTAATGAATTTTGTGGCGTTTTCCCCTTCAAGTGCCCTACTAAGCATGTCAAATTGAATTGGTATTAGATGGTCACTAGCTCGATTGAGAGTCAGTTCTTTTAGACGTGTACCTTGTCTACCCTTTTTCTGGTAGACTCATAAGATGGATTACCAGAAGAATCAGCCATGACCTGATTGGAAAAGAAAAAAATTGTCAGTACCGTCATTGGAGAAGTTTTAAATTTTCAAAGATAAATATAACGATAAAAAGAATTAAACAATATAATAAAAATTATATAATGTCAACAAGAATATACAACATAAACATAAATAAGTTACTAACATTGTCAAGTATGAGTGTTTTCCCATATTCCTTCATGATGATCATCACATGTGGCATGTACATCATCCACTTCATTTTCATCAATAAAACTCGGGATTCGTGTTGAGAAAGAAGGAATCTCAATAAAATCAGAATTTGAGTCTTCTTTTTCATGACTAGCATGCACACTTCTTCCTTGGAGAACCACTGACCATCTTTTGTTGGAAGGATTGCTAGCATGAAAAATTTGTTTTGCTTGGTATGCCATAATAAAAGGCTCCTCCTTATAACCTACCTTGCTAAGATCGACCAATGTGAACCCTAACTCATCGGTTTGCACCCCGTTGTTATTGTCAACCCACTTACATTTAAATACAGGTACTCTGAATTTTGTGTAGTCAACTTCCCATATGTCTTCGATAACTCCAAAGTAACACATGGATGCTATAACAGGGTTTTTATCTTTTGAACTAGAGAAGCGCATGAACTCAGCCACAAACATAACCCTGCTGTTTTGCATAGTACTTTTCTCATCCAATGACTTTGCATAGAAGGAGAAGTTGTTGATATTGTATCTAGGTCCAACATATGACATCAAAGTTAGGTCATGTGCTAGCCATTTTAATGCCTCAGAAGCACTATCATCATTCACAACTTGTTTTGTAAACCTAGTTTAAGAATGTTTTGTTATGCTCAGTCAATTGCCATTTCTCCGGCATTCTAGGATTATTTTTGTTGACAATGTTTTTGTGAGCAGAAAAATAAGGTTCAACTTCATCAGTGTTATTCAATATGTAGAAATGTGCTTGCAAAACTTCCTCTCGACTCATTTGTTTAACGTTTACACCTCAAGTACCCTTACCAGAAAATCCTCCCTCATGACGAGATGTTGGAAGCCCTACAGGTTCAGCTTATGACAAGTATTCTATACAAAACTCAATGGCTTTTTCAACAATGTACTTCTCAACAATAGATGCTTTTGGACGGTATGGATTCTTACTATACCCTTTCAGGATCTTTATATATCGTTCAATAGGATACATCCACCTTAAATAAACCGGACCACAAACTCTAATCTCTCTCACTAAATGCACGATTAAGTGAACCATGATGTCAAAAAATGAAGGAGGAAAATATATCTCTAACTGGCACAATATAATAGCAGCTTCATTTTCCAACTCATCCAACTTCATAGGATCAATGACTTTGCTACATATGGCATTAAAGAATAGGCACAGTCGCGTAATGGTCTCTCTAACTTTTTTAGGCAATATATCACGAATAGCCATTGGCAGGAGTTGCTGCATCAAAACATGGCAATCATGCGACTTTAACCCAACTAATTTGAGATCTTTTAGTGACACAAGGCTCTTGATATTTGCAAAGTATCCTTGTGGTACCTTGATTCCCTGTAGACACTTACAGAAACTTGTTTTCTCTTCTCTTGACAAGGTATGACATGCTGGAGGCAAATATGTCCATTTACCCACTAATTGTGGACCTAACTAGAGGCGTATACCCATGTCAACTAGATCTTGACAAGCATTCAAACCATCCTTCGTCTTGCCTTTAATGTTCAAAAGAGTGCCAATTACACTGTAACAGACATTTTTCTCAACATGCATAACATCTACACAATGTCTAACGTCTAGATCGCACCAGTATGGAAGATCAAAGAATATCGACCTTTTTTTCCACAAGGTTTTTCAGGAACTCTCTTATCGATCTTTCCAAATTGGACGTTGATGTCCTTCACCCGTTCATAAACTTGCTCACTAGTTAAAATAGGTGGTGCAATACCATCCTCTTGACATCCATTGAAGGCTTTTTTAAGTCTACAATATGGGTGATTAGGCCTGAGAAATATTCGATGCCCAGTGTAAATTGTTTTCTTTCCATGTTTTAGTTGTACGTAACATGTGTCTTCTTCACAGATAGGACAAGCATTATGCCCCTTAACACTATATCCACTCAAGTTCCCATATGCTGGAAAGTCATTGATGGTACAGAACAACATTGTACGCAACATGAAATTTTCACGACGATAACCGTCATACACATAAACACCTTCATCCCACAGCATTCTCAAATCTTCAATCAAGGGACGTAAGTAGACATCTATGTCATTTCCTAGCTATCTTGGGCCTGCAATCATTATAGATAGCATAACATATTTTCGTTTCATGCATAACCAAGGAGGCAAATTATAAATAATTATAAGAACAAGCCATGAACTGTGTTTACTAGATAAGTTCCCATAAGGATTCATTCCATTTGTAGCAAGTCCTAGCTTAATGTTTCTTGCCTCAGTCCAAAAAACTAAAAACAAACGATCACTTTTCTTCCATTGCGGAGAATCTGCAGGATGATGAAGCTGTCCATCACATTTTCTCCCATCTATATGCCACGTAAGGTTCTTCATGTCATCTGCATTGGCAAATAATCACTTAAACCTTGGAATTATTGGAAGATACCATAATACCTTAGCAAAGGGACCCTCCTTTGTGCTCTCATCAATATCATCACCCTTCACTTTATACCATGATACCCTACACCTGGGACACTTGTGCAACTCTTCAAACTCTTCTCTGTACAATATGCAATCATTAGGACACGCATGTATTTTCTTGTATTCCAATTCCATCAGACACAACACCTTCTTTGCCTTATAGTTACGTCTTGGTAATGTGTTACTTTCTGGAAGCATTTCATTCAACAAATCAAGCAATTCAGTGAAACTCTTATCACTCAACCCATTTCTTGCCTTGACATTCACTAATCTTAACACCACTGACAACCGTGTGAATTTAGTGCACCCTGGATATAGAGGCTTATCCGCATCACTGCACAAAGTGTCGTACACTTGAGCTCGCTAAAAAGACTCTGGGCCAATATCACGGATCATGTCCTCTAGTCGATCATCCATAGGTACATCAAATTGATTCGTTTGAGACATACTTGGCATGTCTAACAATTCACCATGCCATGTCCATGTTGTATAACTCTTGCAAAAGCCATCACAAAGGAGATGCTCCCATATTTGCTTAAGTTGCAATTGTCTCTCATTCAGACAATTAACACAAGGACAATAAAAGAACCCACCACTATCAAGAAGATTTCTTTCAGCAAATTGGATAAACTCTTCCACTCCATTTTAATACTTATCAGTTGTGCGTCTAGAATTAATCCAACTACAATCCATAACTTCCTTTTGTGATCCACAAACCATATCTTAATGCATGTAAATCTCACTTTTTTAATACAAGGTGTGGTCCTATTCCATTCAGAAAGTCATTTTTTTTAACTTGATTAATACGTATTGCTTTAGTCTCATCTTAAATTTGACAAAATTTTGACAGCATTTCGCATTGGTCTCCAAGTACACGAAATGAAAGTGGTGACATCAAGTTCACCGCAATCAAGTATGCACCCGAAGACACAACACGAAATGAGTAAACCGAAATTTAATCAAATTTACGATAAGATTTAACCATTACATATTAATAAAGTATAAAAAAATGGATCTTTCTAAATTGTCCAACCGGACAATTCAAGATTCAATACAACCATTACCACTTTAATCACTGTATTGAATCTCAAACGGGAAACTAAGGTTCGCTCATAATACATAAATTCAATAGAAAAACAACACACAATTAATTATAGAACTGTGGATTTAAAACAAAATATAATTACATTAATTATACTAGTATTTTAGCCTGTGCATTGCACAGGATAAATGTTTATTTTATATAATTAAAATTTATAATAAATAAATACTCATAAATATACAAACTATATTATAATTAAAATTTATAATAAATAAATATTTTAAAACATATAACTTGTTAAATCATATTTAGTGACAGTTAATTAATTGCTAACATATAATTAAATTAACTTCTTACTTTTATTCTTTTTCATTACTTATTACTAACTTACCTAAAATAATCAACTTCACTTAATTCTATCTTTTGTAATATAATCCTCAATACTTAAAATTCTGACCACATATTTATATAAGTTAATAATTAACTTAAACAATTTATCTAGTTCTTTAAATATTTATAAATTTATAAAGATATAAAGAATTACACTTTTCTTATATATATTAATAAACATTTTCAACTATATAGAACGTTTATTAATTAATTTCATGTAACAATATAATTAACATAAAAGATTAATTTCAAATTAATATTAAAAATGAAACAATAATATTCACATAATTAATGAACCAAATGAACCAATCTAAACTAATGTAAATCATAATGAACCAAATTAACCAATATAAACTTTATAAACCAAATGAAATTAAAATGACTAACCAGTTTGCGAACCTCCAAACTCAGCAATGGAGCACGTTCAACAGCAGTAGACCTCCACCAACAGCAATGGCACGAGCTACCTCTAACCAAAGCAAGCTTGGCCGCAAGCTCGCACTCCAACGACGGCGACGGAGCACGCGGCAGGCGCGACGGACGGCGACGGCGACGAGTAGGCGATAGGCGTGACGGCGACAGAGCATGCGGCAGGCGCAATGGCGATGGTGACAGAGCGGATGGGGAAGAAGAAAGCTTCAATGGAGCAAATGAGGGGTGGATGGAGGAGAAGAAAGCTAGAAAGGAGGAACTAGGGAAGAAGAAGGCTGCGGGAAATGAAAAATAGAGCCGCGCAAAGGTAGAAAAACTGACTTTTTAAACCGGTTACAGAGGAATCGGTTTAAAAAGTCCAACTTTTTAAATCAGATCCTTTGTAACCGGTTTTCAAAGTCCCACTTTTTAAACCGGTTCCAGTGGAACCGGTTTAAAAAGTTGGCGCGAGTATTATTTTATTTTTAAAATTGACTTTTTAAATCGGTTGGATTTGAACCAATTTAAAAAAGTTTGTTATAATTTCAAAAATGCCACCGTGTTTCTTTTTTAAACCGGTTTGATATTAACCGATTTAAATTCCTGCTTTAAAATCCATTTCGTGTAATAGTAATGCATGCTAATTAAGAAAGTTAGTTAACATCATTTAATTTTATTAACCCCATTTAAAAAATAGACCTTTTTCTTAAATTGTCCTTCGTTAGAACTTAATTGATATCAACAATAAAAAAAGGGTCATTGAAAAAATAATCTGAATTAATTGAAGAATATATTGGGGATGATTTCATTAAATAGAGTGAAATTAGTTAAGATTTGTTTATATTTTGGACCAATATACATATATATATTTTTACTTATATTCGAGACCGAAGGAAGTATGCCTTTATGTAAATGGTAAACGCATTATGTATATTTTATAGTTATAATTTAGCTGGAATATACTAATAGTTTAAATATCAATTTTTTTTACAATTTCATCTAATTATATGTTATTGTATAATTAAATATTATTGACCTTCTGAAATCATTAAATTAAAATTTATATTTATAACAATTTTTTTAGTTAAAAGTATAAAACTTTAAACATTAACAACATTATATTAAAGTTAAACTAATATATATTAATAACTGATAAATATCTTAGCTACATGTTTACCAGAATTTCAGAATATGTTTGTTTGAAAAAAATAAACTTTTTATAAAAAAATATCAACATATATTATTGTAATTTTTAATATAACTGTGTCACGATTTTTTAATAATAACTTACTATTTATTCTTTTTAATTAATACTTAAAACCCTTATTAACAAGAATTTAACTAATAATTTAAAAATAATTTTTAATTAATACTTTTTTCTCAACGTTAAGATGTTGACTTTCTATTTATTAATTTTTAATTATTATGTACAAGATTGTTTTTAATAATACCTTATATAATAATGCAAAAATGATTCTTGAATTGTAATTGCTTGATGTCACCTCTACAACAAGTTATATCAACAACATTTATATCCATTGAGGTCAAGGTTATTGCGAAGAAAGAGCAGGGTAGCTATTGATGGACCTTGAGGATTGGTGGACAGGCGAATCCCGCATTAAGGTCCAAGTTATCGCGAACCTTGTGCAATGGTAAGCCACTATTCATGTACATCTATCTTGAAGGAACCACTACCGACTTCCGCAAAATCATTTCATGGGCTCCTCCAATATAGTTGTGCCTTGAAGGAATCTATGCGATCCTTGTGGCTTAAATGCTATGTTAAGGGACGTTTCCATGATGATCACTTGAGTTGTTGAAAAAGTCTTCATCAAGTAGTGTTTGCATGGATTGTATCAATTTTGTTGTACTATGTTGTTTATATATGTTTATTTAATAATATTAATGTTCTCTTTTGCATGAAATAATTGTTGTATTAGTTAGAACTTTGTATGTGCCTTTATTATAAGCTTACCCTTGTGCTGTTTGCATGTGTGATTCATGCCTGTGATGATCTCAATCGTCATGTTCGTGGGAGTAGATGCCAAGATGACCTAAAGCATCGAGATTATTGCCGATGATCAAGAACCACATTCATGTGGGCCCTATTGCATTGATTTTCGTGAGATTGCCATAGGAGACAATGAAGCTTGGAGTATTGACCACGAGCTTTAGTGTGTCTACTGTAGGGGAGAGCTTATGCTTTCCTATGCTCTTTCAAGGATTGTTGTGTTTTTTTGTGACCATGTATACATCGCTAAAGTTTTGGTTACCTATCTGGGAGATGTGGAGGGAGCCTATTCCTACCATCCGACCTCATATGAGAGTTGAGGAGCATCGTCGCTTGTTCGCTTAGGGACCTCATCCCTATCGAGGAGCTGCTAGAGCTGAGGAGTCACCTACTAATGCTCCACATGTCGTTATGTAGCGTTTAGTGGTACGACCAGCCTAGGGTGTGCGTGATGTAACCTCCCTCCCTTTTTGTGATGTACTTCTTTTGTTGATGGGTACACTAATATATGTGCACACACAATCTTTTCAGACGCCTTGATGATGATGTTGGTCTATAAGTGCCATAAGGCACAAATATTTACCTTTGGTGCTTTGTGATCTATGCATGAGTTATTTTAGTATGCTGGATGATCGTTTTATGCTTTATATATCAGTAGAATTTTTAACATTTGAGGCTTCGTGATTTATGCACAAGGCACAAATGTTGTATGTCTCACAAAAAAAAATCACACTTTTTCACAAATAAACCAATTAAGAGTTTTTGTCTAGAATTAAATCTTTCGCATTGCATTAGTTGTTAGTTGACCATGTAGTGATAGTAGGTCATTAAATTTGTGGTATTAGAGCTGGTTATGCCTTTTATGGGAACGAAGCTATAGGAAATAGGCTGTTGTGTCTCTGTTGTGTGTTGTGGAGATATTTCTGTGAAGAGATGGTTATTAATTATTCCAAGTTGGTGAACTTTTGTTATTTTCAAGGGAAAATAATTATGTGATGGCATGTTGCCAATGTTTGCTCTAAATGATGTTGGTCTTGTAGAATCACAATGAGAGGATCTGGCCAACCTCTTGCAATGTATATCGATCTTTCTCAGATAGTATACGCGATGGAAGCTATGGTAGCTATGATGACTCAACAAAATGCTGCGATGGCTCAGCAATAGACTATCACTACTCAATAACAAGCTGTTATGGCTCAATAGCATCAAGCTACTATGGCATAGTTAGAAGCCGCATGAGTTGTTGTGGAAGCTACACGCATTGTTACCCCTCCCGAGTTTCAAGGACTTGATGAGTTTCAAGGGAGAATCTGACCTTGATGTAGCTAATCATTGGATATGAAAGATGGAGAAGATCTTCCAAGCTATAAACTATCCTGATGAACAGAAGGTGACATACACTATGTAATGTTGATAGGTGAGGCCGAGCATTGGTGGTAAGGAGCACAATAGTTGATGGAAGCATAAAGAGAAGTTGTCACTTAAACCAGTTTTAGGAACCGTTTTATGGGAAAGTACTTTCTAAATAGTGCAAGGCATCTAAAGGATACATAATTTTTGAAGTTATACTAGGGAGGTATAATTGTCCATGAGTATGCAACTAAGTTTGAGTATTTGTCTCATTTTTATTCTCAGCCAATAGTCGAAGAGTGAAGATGTTGCAAGTTTAAAGAAGGATTGATACATGAGCTAAAGAGGATGGTGATCTCAATGGCGATCAAAGAGTTTTCTGAGTTGGTAGAGAAGTCCAAGGTTATGGAATGCCTAGAGTGTGGTAGCAGAGTGATGAAGACTCAAGGAGTTGGATCTTTAGATCCAAAAGAGGACAACATCGGAGGAAGCCATACAATAGGCCACAAGATTAACAAAGGCATTTTAGACCTCAACAACAAATAGAAGGCTTGCTTGCTTCAAGTCACCTTATAGCCACTCAGACTGAAAGTTAGGCAGTCAAGTGCTATAATTATGGTGTATCTCACTATGCTAGTTACTATTCTTACAAGAGCAGTGTATGCTTCAAGTGCCAAAAACACGGCCACATAGTGAAGGATTATAGAGGACAAACCATGTACAAACCTACAGAGTATGCAGTGAAAGTAGTGAAGTCGACTACAATTGGAATAGTCTTTGTTATAAGTGAAGCTAAGGCTTCTAGATCCAAAGACCTGATTTTGGGAGAGTTCAACATAGCTGATAATCTTCTATCTGTACTATTTTATTCAAGTGCTACTCATTCTTTTATTTTATATAAATGTATGGATAGATTAGGTTTACCTACATGTCCTTATCTTTTGACTTGTTAGTTTCTACCGCTATTGCTACTCCTGTAGCAACTTATGTTGTTTATGCGAATTGTTTCATTGTTGTCAGTGGATGCAGTTATAGAGTAAACTTGATTTGCTTTCCCTTATTTGACCTAGATGTCATCTTAGGCATGGACTAGTTATCTTCCAACCATATCCTTATAGATTGTGCTAGAAAAACCCTTATCTTGCCTAATCTTGAGGATAATGGATTTATCACTACCAACCAAGCATAGGCTATTTTGGAAGAAAAACCCCAAGGATACATGATCTTATCTTTCCTTGAAATCAAGAGTGATCTAGACCTCGACTTTGTGGCAATTGTCAAAGACTTTCCCAAAGTCTTCCTTGAAGATGTACCTAGTTTACCGCCTTAACGAGAGATAAAGTTCGCCATAGACTTAGTTCCTAGAGTGGGACCAGTGTTAATAGCACCGTGTAGGATGGCACCTACTGAGTTAGCTGAGCTGATGAAGCAAGTTGAGTAGTTGCTTGAGAAACAAATGATTAGGCCAAGTGTTTCTCCTTAGGGAGTGCTAGTGTTGTTGGTGGAGAAGAAAGATGGTGGATCAAGGTTGTGTATAAACTATCACTAGTTGAACAAGTTAACGATTAAGAACAAGTATCGTTGCCAAGGATTGATGACCTAATGGATCAGTTGAGAGGAGCTACAGTTTTCTCCAAGATAGATCTATGATCTAGTTATCATTTAATACGAGTTAAGAATAAGGATATACCGAAGACGGCTTTTCAAACTTGGAATGAGCATTATGAGTATGTGGTTATGCCCTTTGGAGTGATGAATTCTCTTACTATATTCATGGATTACATGAATAGGATCTTTTGTCCCTTCTTAGACAAGTTTGTCAGTTGTATTTGTTGATGACATTCTAGTCTATTCTTGTACCTGTGAAGAACATGGAGAACATGTAAAAGTAGTGCTAGGGATCTTGAAGGAAAAATAGTTGTATATCAAGCTTTTGAAGTGTGAGTTTTGGCTAGATGAAGTAAAGTTCTTGGGTCATTTGATCTCAACAAGAGGAATCGATGTGGACCCATCAAAAGTAGAGATTATGTTATAATGGGAACGCCCGTAGATAGCTACGAAGATCAAAAGCTTTGTTGGATTGACTAGTTATTACTGAAGATTCATCGAAGAGTTTTCGAAGATAGTTTCTCCATTAACTCAACTCACTCATTAACAGTTTGCATGGACCGAGGCATATAAGAAAAGTTTTAAGAGTTGAAGCAGAGGTTGACTACCTCACTCGTTTTGGTTCTTTCTGATCCCAGTAAATCTTTTGAGGTTTACTATGATGCATCACATCAAGGGCTGGGATGTGCGTTGATGCAACAAAGAAAGGTGGTAGCTTATACTTCAAGGTGGTTAAAGATGCACGAGAGGAACTACCCTACATATGATCTAGAGTTAGCTAAGGCTGGTATTTGCCTTGAAGATATAGAGGCATTAACTTTATGGAGCAAAGTTCGATGTGTTTAGTGATCACAAGAGTTTGAAGTACCTATTTGACTTGAAAGAGCTCAACATGAGACAGAGGCGTTGGATGGAGTTCTTGAAAGATTATGACTTTCAGTTGATGTATTATCCCGACAAGGCAAACATAAAATCAAACGCTCTTAGCACAAAGACGGTGCATATGTCAGCTTTAATGGTTAAGGAGTTGGAGCTTATGGAGAAGTTCAGGAATCTAAAATTGTATGTTGAAGTGGCCCATGATCACATCAGTTGTAGGATGATCACTTGTGACGAGTAGTTTCCTTGAGACTGTCAAAAGTAAGCAGTTGTTGGACCCTACTTTATGCAAGACCAAGGAGTTGTTGGGTATTTCAGTTTGGGAGACAATGACATCTTGAGGTTTAAAGGTAAAGTTTATGTACCTCAAGATCTTGAGTTGAAGAGACTTATTTTGGACAAAGGTCATAAAAATAAGCTCAATTTGCATACTAGTACAATAAAGATGTATCAAGATCTGAAAAAAGATGTTTTGGTGGTCTGGTATGAAAAAAGATGTAGCAGAGTATGTTGTAGCTTGTTTGACCTGTCAAAAAGCTAAAGTAGAACACTAAAGACCCAAAGGTTTGTTATAGATGATGGAGGTGCCCAAATGGAAATGGGATAGCATCACTATGGACTTTGTTGTAAGTTTGCCTAGGACAGAAAGAGGATTCGATGCTATTTGGGTCATTGTTGATAGGTTGACAAAGTGTGCTCACTTTTTGCCTATTAACATAAGGTATTCCCTAGAGAAGTTGACTTAGTTGTACATCAAGGAAGTTGTCTGTTTACATGGAGTACCTTCGAGCTAGCATTATACCATATAGAAATTTAAGGTTTACATCAAGCATTAGGAACAAAGTTGAGACACAATTCAGCATACCATCCACAAACAAATGACCAACCAGAAAGGACAATTCAATCACTAAAAGATATGTTTGGATCATCTGGGAAGAAGTTCTACCCTTAGTAGAGTTCACCTACAACAACAGTTTACACTTAAGTATCAACATGACACCATTTGAAGCTCTATATGGAAGAAAATGTAGGACACCTTTATGTTGGTATCAAGACGGTGAACATCTAATTGTTGGACCAAAGTTGGTGCAACAGGTAACAGAGAAGATAAAGAGAATTCAAGAAAATATGAAGACTGCCCAAAGTTGTCAAAAATCATATGTTGACAAGTAAAGGAGGCTTCTTAAGTTTAAGAAAAGTGATTATGTCTTCTTGTGAGTCACACCTACAACTAGGGTTGGTAAGACGATAGAATCCACAAACTTACTCCTAAATTCATTGGACCTTATCAGATTCTACATTGAATAGGTCATGTAGCCTACGAAATAGCCTTACCTCCTTTCAAGTCAATATACACAATGTCTTTCATATATCCTAGTTAAGAAAATACACCTAAGATCCTACACATGTCATAGAACCTGATTCAATACAAATATGAGAGGACTTGACCTATAAGGCTAGACTAGTGAGGATTGAGGATAGAAGGATAAAGCAACTCAAAGGCAAAGGTATTAGTCTCGTCAAGGTCATTGGAGTGATGCAACCGAAGGTGTAACATCCCGAGCGCTGACGAGGGCGGGGAGTAATCACTGGTGTAAAAGAGATAAGGTACGAACAAGGAACAACTCTTACCTGGCTTCTAGCGGGAGGGGCACATGAATGAATCGAATACACACCGGAATGAGAGGGATCCAAGGGCTGTGCAAGTATGGGACTATACAGTTGAGTATAGCTTAAAAGAATTAGTAAGTACTACTTATACCAACAAGATGCATCTACTTTTCGGTAGCCTATCACTTAAGAACTCTACAGTTAAGTGTGCTTAGCTCGGAGCAATTCTGGAATTGGTGACCTCTTGGGAAGTTTTCCAAAAAGTGTGTGAGTGAGGATAAGGCATGTTGAAAAGTCTTGTATTGGTTTGTGGGGATAATCTTTGATCTTGAAACTAGCCAGACATTACAGAAGATGCTACATAGGAACTTGAAAGCAAGATGCGGGAACAATATCTAGATCTCTTTCTAGGTAAGTGAAATTTGAGGACAAAATTTTTCTTGTTGAGGAGAATTGTAACATCGCATTTTCTTAACCTGTGATTTAAAAAAATGATTGAAATTAATTGTAAGAGAAAATTTAAATTTAGTTTAATTGAGAAAATTTAATTAAAATAATTTGTATGATTTTATGTGATAATTTTCAATGAGGTTCTAATTTAACTAAAATTTTAAGTGCACATTGTCAATGTAAAATTACACTGTGTAAATAAACAAGCAGTCAGAGATTTATCATGAACTAATCTTAGTAACACATTTTCCTATAAAATTAGCATCTATTTCAAGGTAAATTACTTTTTAATTTACTAATTTTGGTTAAACCTTATCTCCCATTTTTAGTAAATCACTTCAACCAATTTTAATAACATATTTTGAAAGCAAATCACCCAGTTTTGGGCATTGCGTATTCGGCCACAACTAACACCCCATTACCCATTGTTTAAATTTAGTAAATGTACCTACTAATACACTAGATAAAGAAACCTTTTTACCTATTAGATTTAAGACCCCCTGACTTGTCTTTAAATTACGTAACATAGGGAAAAGAGAGAGAAAGAGAGCGAACCTTACCTTCCAGTAGCCGAAAACGTGAGTGTAGGAGAGAAGAAAATCAAGTCTTCATCCTTGCTAGCTGGGTAGAAACCGTGAAGCCCTTCTTCCTTCATCTTTGAGTTTCTTCCTTCCCTTGAAGCCTTGTAGCTCTTCTAAGTTGAAAGGGAGCTTATAACTTTTCTCTATTTTCTTCTAATATCTTACATATTAACATAAATATGATGAGATAGAATGGTTTTATAAGTATATGAGCTGTTTATTAGATGAGAAATATTTGCTATGTTGAGATGTTGTTAAGAGATTGTCTAGCCTTTATTAAGTTATTGTTATCTTGGTTTGTTTTCTTGTTTTTGACTATAAAAATGAGATATATGGAAATGCGATAGTTGCAGTATAGTGTGAAATAAATATGATTTTGTGTAATTCTAGTCATGATATATGATTACTTGAGTTAATGAAGTGGTTATATACTTGTGAAAAAAATGTTTGGTCTCATTGTGATCCCTCTATTCTACGAAAATTTTGAGTTGCTTATGCAAATTTGCTTTTACAGGTTCTTAGGTGTTATTTATTGCACTTAAAAAAAAATGCCTAGAGATGAACTCGGTGTTATTGGGTTTTATTGAAATCACAAAATACTTATAATACCTATGTTTTAAGTCTTAATACTCTTAATGTAATTCTTGAGAAAAATGTCATGGAAGGGGTACAGGACCTTAACACATAGCCACTAGTTTAAGTATTGCATAACTAAAATTTTAGTTACCTAGTTAAAAAGGTTGGGGATTTAAGTTTAAGCATTAAAGTAGTAAGTTTAATGGTCAAAAAGAAAATTCCTAACACAATTATTATTATTATTATTATTATTACATCGCTGTAACCTCACATCATGATCGGGAATGACATGAAGATTTACATGAAAATGAAATGGTTTGAGATAAAAATTTAAATAAATGGATTTGATGGGTAAATTTTGTTTTTATAATTAATAATATAATGCTTTTAATTAAAATTAGCAGAGAAATAATTTTAGGTATTTATTTATAATTTTAATAATTTTTAAGAAAAATATACATATATGACGTTAATTTTATAAGAAAAATAAAATCAAGGATAAAAAAAATGACTTTTAACTTCAATAAAATTATTTTCTCAATAGAGAATAATCTTTTGATGAATTAAAATATTAAATTTCAGATTTTAATATGTTAGGAGATTTTTGTGAATTTTTCCTCTATCCTAATAAGTATAAGTCCCTATGTATAAAAATGTAATTTGCTTCAAATGAAATTCTTTTTAGTTTCCTATTATTGACAATAATAATCATTAAATTATTAGAAAGGATTAATAAAACATAAAAAAAAGTTGAAAAGTGAAACTCCAAAGCTTAAGTTCATAAAATTTAATAAAATGTGTGATCTGTCAATTAACACATGATGAGAATTGGTTGTGGAAAATAAGATGTGCCTCTTGGGCCTATGTTGAGTTGATGTTTTGCGTTGTTGTTGATGATATGTATGCATATGTATGGGTCCTATTTGGATGGTGTCGCATGTAGGTACATAAGTTGGGAGTCAACGTATAACTCTCAACCTAGTATTGGAAGAAAAGAGTAGGGTAGCTATCGATGGACCTTGAGGATGGGTGTGTTGTAACCATGGTCGTGGCGGAATAACAAAAAGAATTGATAAAAACAGAGGAGTCACACCATAGTTTCTTAAGGAAACACATGGAAAAACCTTAAAAACGGTCTTGAACCAAAGATTGGATTTAAGAGTTGATTACGTGTAGGAAGGTGCTAGCACCCTACGATGTCTGTCATAAGAACGGTTACCCTTAACTTAATGTGTGAAAATATTAATTGTCTTACTTTCTTGCTTGTAAAATTACTAATCCTACCTTTTTTTATTTTTTATTATACAAAAAAAAGTATTGAATTTTACTATATAAAAACTTATTTTATTTATTACTTAGCCTTATTTATTATTTTTAAAAATGATTATTATTACTATTATATTTTTAAGGTTTTGATATCAATAGGAGTGGACTCTTACTTCTACGTATTCTCTGGTACAATGAGAATTTAGACTCATGTAGCTCTTTTGGTAGAAAATTGTTTTGTGGGTTGATGTTTTTTAGTTTTAAATTTAGATAGAATAAGGATTGCCATGACATTAAATCTTAGACATTTCTTGATATGTAGAGCTAGAATTTAGTACAGAATATCAGCTACAACGATAGGCGTTCTAATGGATGTAAGATACTCATGCAGAAACATATTCTAAATAAGATTTTTGTGATATCCAAGCAGGCCTTAGACCCAAAATCAAAATCACTAAATTTACATTTTTTTTTTAGAATTTAGAAGAATTTTATTATTTTAAAGGTGTTTAATTTTAATATGAAAATGACCCTCGTAATTAATTTTTATATTGGCAATAAAATAAAACAAATGCTACGTTTCATTGTTTATGTTTTTGATTTTGCTATTAATCCTAAAGAGATGAAAAAGAATAAAAAAATACAATAAAAAAAAAACCTCATTTGTTCATTTCGCAAATACGTTTTGAATTTATTTTTTTCTCTTTTTTTTTTGTGTGTGTTTTAAAAGAAAGAAACGTATCATGATAAAGAAAAAGGTGCAAGTATTGATAAAAACGAAAACAAGAAAACAAGAATGATATCACTCATTTATTTATTAGTCTTTATTGCCCGAAACTTAAACAATCAACGAGTATTTATTATTACTTTCAAAACCAATTGAAAACCCCCACACTCCATACACATTTGATAATTATTTTAGCTAACAAAATTAAAAGCATCCAAACCAGATTCTGACGTAGCCAAAACTTTAAGGATGATAATGGAAAATGGATTTATTCATTATTATTTTATTTGTGTGAATGAACTTTGGAGAAATGATTTCATTACAAAATTCTAAAAAAAAAAAAAAGAAACTATTCTTTAAAACCACTAACCCAAATGATATCCAATAGCTAGCAACTTAGCACACATGCATAGGATATATTATTAATAAAAAAGCTCATTCGGATTGATTTTATTTGGCCATTTTAATTAAGTTTGATTGAACGTGTAGTTATTATGAAAGCAATTAAATGTAGGCTACTTTATTTTGTGCAAAAGAGTAAAAAAATAAGAAATATACCTAAGCCCAATTACACATGCATCAGACTTCTCCAAACAAAGCTGGTAAATAAACAACCACAATGGTCTCAAGCAAATAAGTCCAACGCGAACGATAACAAATAAAATGGAAAAAAAAAAAAAAAAGACAAAATGCAACCCCACACGTTACAACAACCTAAGCACATTGACAACAAAACACCGGTACACATCATGCAGCTTATCAAATAATAACATAATTGCTCCACCCATTGCGCACAGAAGGACCCAGTTAACCAATAAATAAATAAATAAATAAAATCTCAACTCACGCAATACAATTAGTGCCTATCAACCTCAAAAGCAAATGAACACACAAGTCAGTCTATCATGACAAATCAAGATCTAAATGAAAGGTGAGTTTTAGCATGGAGACAGGGTAAATTTCCTCATGGATGGAGATGGCATGATTACCTACTCAAGTTACAACAGGTTTTATATATGTATATATTTTTACCCCAAATGAATTTAAAATATTAATATTACTCTCACAAATAAATATAATATCTCGCGAGTTAGACATTCTGCATTCGTAGAACTTTGTCAATATACCTCATCAGACAAAGTTATATTAATAATACTTTATTGAAATTATACGTGAAAATATCAACAATTTAAATATTAATTAGAGTATATATAATTATTAAGAAGTTTTTAAAAATCTGTCTAGTAAATAAGCATTAAATATATATCATTATTAATATTACAAATTTTAAACTTAATATTGTTTTAATACATACAAACATCAAAGGTAATTTTTGAAATGAAATAAAAATATAGCAAAAACTAAAAAAGAAGAGTAAGAGGAAAATGAATTTATATAAGGAAAAAGAGTTTTAAATCCCATAAACTTTATATCTTTCGCAAATAGACACCTTAACATCAGTTTCATCTTCATTGATCCTTAAACTTTACTTCTTTTGCAAATAAATATCTTAAATTATAATTTTGTCTCAATTAATCATTAAACCTTACCTCTTTTTGCATATAGACTCTTAAATTTCAATTTCATCTCAATTAATCCTTAAAATTTACTCCTTTTATAAATAGTCACTTATATTAAATTGAGATTAAATTACTAATAAAAAAGAAATCTCAACCATTTCATTTATTTTAATCTCAATTATTTATTATTTTTATTTTTATAAATCAGTTTTTCCAAATATTAAAGCATAATAAAATCTAGAATTAAATAATAACTTTTTAATTTTTTTATTGTTTTCTCTTTTTATTTCTTGTAAAGTTGTATTTTTATTATATTTTAATATGTGAAAAATTGAATTGTAACAAAAATAATAATAATGAATTATTAACATTTAAGGTAAACAAATGATTGGATTTTCTTTCCAATTTGATAGAGGCTATTTTGACAAAAATAGCTAAAAAGTTACCTAAAAGTTGGTACACTAAAAGTTGAAAGCCATTAACCTAGCTTATTAAATTATAAATATTTGGTAAAATTGTCTATTAAAGTAACTAATAAATGTAAAATGATAGAAATGAACATATTTATATGATATTTTTATATAAATTTTAATTTTATTTTATTGATAAAATATATTTTGAGGTATTTATAATTTTAATTTTTTTAATTAAATTTAAACTCTTGTATTTTTTTTAAGATCAATTATTTTAATTATATTCTTTTAGTTTTAGTTAGCTAATAAAATAAATATTGTAAATAGTACAATATTTATAATAAACCATGTAATATAAAAAATATCCAAAAAGTAATAAGCCCTCGTTTTATATGATTTTTTTGTGTTAGTCCCTCTTAGTCTCTTTTGTTTGTTTTAATCCCTTATTATTTTAGAGTCATTGTTTTTATTTCTTATTGTTAACCTAACACTGTTCATTGATGACATGTCTAGCGGTAAACCACATCAATACTGCCAACTTGATCTTAAAGCATCTTACATGGATTATATATGCAAAGGTGGATTTTAGACCTATTTTTAAATTAAAATTGTTACTTGAAATTAAAAATTAAAAAACAAAAATTAAAAATTTATAATCAGTGAAACAGTAAATATAAAGCCCAAAGCCTCAATTAAAAATAGTAAATACTAATGTGAAGAACCTCAATTAGTATGACTTATTTTTTGTTGAAATGCAAACAATGAAGGTATATAGCAGCATGAAACACAAACATCAATAACAAAGGCATACAGTAGTGTATATGTATCATTTCAATAGCTCGAACCATCACTGAAAGGCACTTGGACCACACCTTGTGTGCAATGAAATTTATAGGATTAAAGGTTTATTGTGGTTGCGACCCACCAAATGACAATATGAATTTAAAGTAATTGACTAATTTCTTAGAATTTTAGTTACTATAGATTTAGCAGAATAAAATATGAAACATGGTTTACATTATTGAAAAAAATGCAGAGTTTAATTATAATCGGGAAAAGTAAAATGAAAGGAAGTCACCGACAACAAGCTTTTATGTGAGTATTCATAAGATAAGGTGCAATTTGCAAGAGTAGAATTAAATTGAAATTGGCTTTAACAACAACTTCTAAATAATTTACTATATAATTCATTTGACTGTATTGTCATATTGTCTTTGTTGTTCCTATTAATGTTTCAGTGGCAAATAAAATTAGGGTTCTTCAAGTTAGTATTAGGTTGTATGCATTCATTCTGATTTTGTTTCTAATTAGGGTGTTTAATTGGGTTTTATATTCACCATTTCACTATTTAAAATTTTTATTTTTTTAATTTCACATGACAGATCTTAATTTAAAAATGTGTAAAATCTACCTTTGCATATATAATCCATGTAGGATGCTTTAAGGCCAAGTGGTAGTGTTGACGTGGCTTGCCGTTAGTTATGTCATCAATTAATGGTATTAGATTAACGGCAAGGACTTAAAATGGTAACTCTAAAATAATAAGGGATTAAAACAAACAAACAAAATTAAGAAGGACTAAAACCAAAAACTCATGTAAAACGAGGGACTAAAAACTTATTTAAACTTAAAAATTTTTGTAGAAAAAGTGTTTGGCCTAACCACCCAAAAAATAATTTAAATAAATGCCTTTTTTAAAATGAAGAACACTTATAATTTTAAAAATTAAAATGAGAGTTTAATCACTAAAAAAAAGTACTTGTACAGTTGCAGTAACATCAGAATGCAAACTAACAGACTAATACTAAGAATTTGTTGTGAAATAATTAGCCACCTCAAGACATGCATGATCGCTAAAAACAAAATATCATGACACCAATTTGTTTTACTAATCTAGTACCATTGTATCAATAATTGTTACGACTTATGAAATGCTTTCGCCGGTGATTCACTATGGTCATTGAGGCATGATTATGATCTATGGTGTGGCTTTGTTCCCTTTCCTGGCCTTTTGACCCATTTATCCGAAAAAGAAAAATAATATATATATATATATATTGCTTTGGTTAAATTTATAAATTGCGTCAAAACTTGAGCCTACATAATAAATATAAAAACTTGAGTTAGCATACTACAAGTTGCCGGTATCCTTTATCCACCGTTGGATTTTTAAAAGTGGATATCTATGGCTGTAACATGATTTCTCCATTGATGAAGACAGTTCCACGGTCTCCATGCTAAAGCTCACCCTAAATGAAAATGGCTCAAAACACACAATAGAGTACTGTTAGGCCCAAAGCACACATTTGGGCACCAAAGTGAAATAATAAAAAGAACGTAATACAATAAAAGTTACCCGCGCAAAACAGATGCGAAACGTTAATGAATGAGGCACATGAGGAAGAAGACAAAATAAGGCAAAAAGCTGAGAGGATCAAACTCAAAACGGAGGCCCAAACAAAGTAGTGTGGTCATGGCAGGCGCGTAAGTGCTTGCGGGTCTGATGCTGCAATAATGGTATGGTTCATGAGTTGCAGGCTATTGCATCGTTGGTACCTTGGGCGTAAGTGCTTGTTCTCCTTTAGAATGTATGAGAGCAACTCAGTATGAATGCCCATGGTAGCTCACGGTGGCTCAAAGATGGCCATCGCCATTGATTGCTCTTTCCGGTAAAGGGGGTGATGCAGGTTCAGTGACTTGAATGCTAATTGAAGGCCTCTGTATAGTGTGGTTTCTATGTGAGAAAATGAATCAGAGAAGTCTGAGAGAGGGAGACTGAGGTTTTTTTTGGGTGGGGGGGGGGGAAGGGAATTAAAAATTAAAGAAAATCATTTCAAGGCTGATGGTTCAATATTTTTTATTTTTTAATTTTACAAATAAATTTTATCACAAATATTTTTTATGTAAATAATTCAATGATTTTATATAAAAAAAACTCATTCAGTGTTTATAATATTTTTAATATAATTAAAACAAAAAAATAAATGTAACTCAATTATATTTATAACTAAATAACGGAAAATGTTAACGAGTATCTTTGAAAACATTGATTAAAAAAATTAAAAATAATTGTTTTATAAATATATTAATATATTTAGAGTTTAATGGTCATGTATTGACAGTGTAAAGTAGCTTTACACTGTTATCCGATCACAAACCACCATTTATTATAAGTTTGTTGATTTTTATAATAAATACTTTAAAAATCATATTAATGGTTATTTCTGATTAGATGACAGTGTAAAACTTTTTACACTGACAGTGCATGACCATTCAACTCTATATTTTATTGTAATTTTTAAAATAATTTTATGATTATTTTTTAATTAAAACTTTTAAAACGCTCATGAACAAGAATTTAAACAAGAATTGAAAATTCTTTTTTATTTATTATTCTTACCAAGTTTTAAGATGTTGAGTTTCTGATTATTAATTTTTCTTTAATATTTTGAATATTGTTTTTAATAAGATCTTATATAATAATTCAAAAATGATTCTTTAAAATATTTTCTTGACGTCTGCATGTTGACTCTTTAGTTGCTTGATGTCACCTTGGTAATCAGTGACATCAACAACATTTATATCCAATAAATGCATAAATTTTCAAGTTTCCATGTAACATTTCCATGACTATTTTTATAAAGGAAAACAAGTAGAAACTTTTTATTAAAAATACAATAGTTTCACTTCTCCATGTAACTTTAATATAATTTTCAATAAAAACTTTCTATATATTTATTCCTTAATCAGTCTTCTTAGGGCACTGATTAACAAGACCTTTTTACAAAAAGAAGAATGTAAATGGTGAACTCATTTTACACACACACAAAAAAAAAAGGGTAAACACATTATGCATATTTTATTGTTCTAATTTAGTTGTATTATACTAATAGTTTAAATAGTTTCTACATTTTCATATAATTATGTGTTGTTGTACAACTAATCATTGTTTTTTTGTAGTAATTACTTTAATATTATATTTATAATTGCTTTTAATTAGTTAATAATATAAAAATTTATATATTAACATCATATTAAAATTAAACTCATATATATATATATATATATATATATATATATTATTATATATTATTGATAAATATCTAAACTAACTACATGTTTACAAGAATCTTAAATATGTTTGATCTGAAAGATATTATATAATTTTATTTTGTTTTCATAAGTAATTAAAAAATGTAATTTTTTTATTTTTAAATAATTTATAGAGATAATAAGCAAATTTTTATGCGTGACAATTCAATTAGTTAATTTTTTTTAGGACGTCATTCCACCTCCAACTACCATGGCTGAAAGACAATGTTACCTGATGAAAAAGGCGCAGGACTAATTCCATGTCTCGTTAGAAAAAAAATAAAAATAAAAAAAATAGAAAGAAAGAAAGTGAGTCGACTAGCTACTGGAACCTTTATTTCTCTCTCATGAAATTTTCCTTCTTCCCTGTTATCACGAAACATGCTCAATTTTATTGTGAAATCAAGAGCAATTAACTAACATAAAGAAAGCTTAAATCAAACTTTCAAAGCCATGAACAATGTTAACCCAAACAATGATCACTCTTTATTTAGATGATAAAAGAGGGGAATATCTGGCTACAACTTTGAGTTCTCAACCCCGATAAATTGAATTAATAATATATATTAAGACAAAATATATTTTAGTTCCATTTAGCGCAACGATAAGTGCTCACGAAATACCACCTACATGGTCCATCTTGTTTTATATACCAATGGCACTTTTTGCAATCTAACTCCGATATTGGATCATACATATTAAACGAGTGAGAGGCACCTTGCCATTGAAAGGAACAAAGGAATTGTGGCTTGCTTCGTGAAATATCACCAGAATAAATCCATTCATGGTAAGTAACAGGACGGAGAAAGTGGTGTGCAGGATCAATATTGTTGCAAGAAACGGTTAAGTTCAAATTTCCATACAAAGAATTTGTGACTAAAATATGGAGCTGGTTCACCGTCGTTGCTGCCACAGCATTGTTCCTCGACAACCAAAAAAGCATAAGCGCCCATAGTATGGAAACACTTCTAGCAAATAAAGACATTGTTGCACCTTTTGTCAATCCTTTTTCTTTGATGAAGAATCCTTTCAGATACAGAAATATATATTTGTGAGAGCTATTTATAGTTAAAATATATAAATATGATGTGATATGAAAAAAAAAAAAAAACTCATTCAATGTTTACATTTGTTGAAATAAAGAAAAAATTATATCATTGATTAAAACTAGATATAAGGCAGAATGTTAATAAATATCTTTGAAAACACTGTTTAAAAAGATTTTAAATGATATTTTTATAAAAAATTATCAATATATTTTATTGTAATCTTTAATATAATTTATCATATTTTTAATAATAACTTAACATTTACTCATTTTTAATTAATACTTTTAAAACCCTTGTTAACAAGAATTTAAACAATAATTTAAAAATTATTTTTTAATTAATATTTTTGGCTTAACGTTAAGATGTTAACTTTTTGTTAATGATTCGTCTTATTACAATATCTTTTTAATAATCTTCCTAATACTCTATAAAGAAATTATTAAATTCAATAGTAAATTCACTTGATATCTTGGAAATATAACATACATTCAATACATACTTCATTTAATATGTAGAAAAATTAATAGGAAGACATGTAAATCGTCCTACTAATCCTCTTGCTTATCTTACATGATAAGTATTGAATATTTTTTGTGTTTTTAAGACATTATATATAATTATTTTTATTTAACACCTTTTTTTATTAAGTATTAAAAATATTTGTAAAATCATAAAAAAAAGAAATATTTATTAAAAGATATAACATTACTTTCCAAAAATATTTCTTTAATTAATATTTGTTGCCCAACGTTTTTCTTATCAGTTTTTTTGCCCAACGTTTACATATTGACTTTGTAGTTGCATAATGTCACTATTGGCAATAAGTGACACCAACATCATTTATCATTAAATGTTTAAATTTAATGTTTCCATTATAACACTTATTTGATTTCTTACTATAAAATCAAGAAAACCGTAAAGATAAATTGAGATATACTCAATAAAAGCTTGAAGTTTACAAATAAATAAATAAAAATTTAATTTATATACATGGTTAATATAAAGTATTTTTAAGTAGACGTTCAATAACAATTTATTTTATCTCCATATTATATTAAGAAATAAGATAATGTAGAAATTTTTTAAAATCTTATCAAGTATCTGTATAAAAATATTTTACATTGATAATGTATATAAAGTACATTAATTTTTTTAAAAATATTGTTAACATAATTTTACTATGATTTTTAATATAATTCTATTATAATTGTTTTTATAGTAACTTACTATTTATTAATTTTAATAAATTATCTCAAGACTCTTATTGACAACAAACCTTTCATAATAATTCAAAAATATTTTTTTAATAGTTAAGAATATCTATTAGTATTTCGTTGACTAATATATTTTTTACTACAAAAGATTAGTGATTGTCCGCATTCCTCAGTAAATCGTGACTATTGACGATTCACCTTTATGTATTAAATCATATGCGACTTTTGAGTTGCAACTTTGTACCTACAAAAGGATATTACATTTGTGGAAATTGAACAAGAACTCTATATTTTCTTATTTCTCTTTTCTCTTTCTCCTTTACTTTTAAATCTTATAGTTTTATGTTATTTTTATAATATGTTATGAGCACGAGAAACTCATATTTTTTAATTCATATTTCAAGGTCAGTTTTTTTCTCTCTTTAATCATATTCTTCATACTATATGTTTGGTTTATAAATTTGTATCGCTATATTGTTTGTGTGATTGGAGATGTGAGTTTGAGTCCGAAAGTCTTTGACCTTTAATTGTTACTAAATATTGACCTGCTCGTTGTGTGGGTAAAAAAATGTATACGATGCATTTTGAAGAGATTAGAATTATGTTAAGAAAAATATTACGTTGAATTATTACATTTAATAATTTTGAAATATTTGTTAAAATAGGAAACGTGTAAGGATTATATGTAGAATACATTTGTTTGTCACACAAATTAGGAGATGGGCATTGTTAGGACATTTTGAATGAGGCAGTTGCAAATATTTTAAGAGTAATATAGTAATAAGAATACAAATAAAAATTTAAATTTTGTGTCTGAAAATTGGAAAAAAAAAATCATATGCAAAAAGTAAAAACATATGTTAAAAATTACAAAAGAAGTTATTATATACTAAGGTAGAGCAAAATGTAATTAATAGAAATTAAGGTTAATGAAGGTATACAATGTGTGTCACCTCAAGGATAATAGTTTGAAAGTAATAAAAATGTAATGAGATTTGGCATGCATTTGCGCATATTTTCCTAGACTTTTTGCCTTTTTTTTTTTTTGTAGGAGATTGGTTTGATAGTTTTTTTTTTTTTTCTTGGGTGTGGTTCTCTTTAGCTTTGAAGAAATAGGCTATTCAGCAGATATTGTCTTAGTTGTTGATTTTGGTGACTTCTAAATCTTGTGTTGCAAGGTTGGCTCTTCATTTGATGATGTGTCTACAGTTTGTATAGATGTCTTTCTTTTTAAAAGACTTTTTAGATTGAATATGCTTCTTCATATGATGATCATGTGTCTTTTGTGATCTTTTTGGATGTTTGTATATTTGACCATTGTATTATGATCGATTCTTCATCTAATGAAATTTGTTGGGGGGTGAAATAGACTCCTTGTTTCAATGGAAAATGTTAGAAGGTGAAATAATATAAATTTTACGAAAAAATTAATTGATTTTTTTTGTAAGGTAATATATATAGTGAAAATTTTAATTGAATTGAAATTAAAAATATAAGATATGCTTACGTGTTTAATTTCTTTGTGGAGAGGTTGACCTTGAACGATGTTGATTGGTAGAAAAGTCTGTGTGATGGTGTAGCTTTAGAATTCTTCTTTTAGGTTGTGATTTGTGAGTTTGATTTCAAAAATAAATGTGTGGTTGCAAAGGTTATGTAAACTATTTTCATTTTGGATGGTAAGGAGTTCAAAAGTTGTTATATTTAGAATTTGTTGTTCATCTTAATCAAACATCGTCAACCTTACTACACCAATATTGTCGGAGAATTTCAATTGTATCTTGAACCTAAAAATGTTTAAAAAATTTATGAATATGTAATTCATATTATTGAGATGAAAATAAATAGCTTCAGTAAGGGACAAAGTTATTAAGTTATGCTTTTTGCTAGCCCATGATATAAGACATGGTCCTATAAGATGACATTCTTCATTTGTACTTTTTTTATCAGTCCTATCACCAGCATAGTTTGCATCACGTATCCTCCTAACATGAAATCTTGATTTTTCTTATAAAACAAACTTAGGTCAGAGGTACCAACTAGATAACAAAAGATCCTTTCAATTACTTCTAAATGTGATTCTCTAGGATTTGATTGAAATTTAGCACAGATATAGATGCTATACATTTTGTCTAGTCTACTTGCAGTCAAATAAAGTAAAGCCCTAATCATACCTGTGTAGATCGTCTAATCTACTTGTTTACCTAATTCATCCTTTGTCAGTGCAACAGATGGATGCATAGGTGTACTCATAGGTTTTGATCCTTCCATCTTAATCTTCTTTAGAAGTTCCTTTGTGTACTTTTGTTGATGGATGTAGATCCCTTTATCTTCTTGTTCAATTGCAGACTAAAAAAGAATTTGAATTTTTCCATCATACTTATCTCAAATTCACGTTGCATCAACTTCAAAAAGTCCTTGCAAAGGATTAATTTCATTAGTAGTTTCAAATACAATATCTTTTTGCTAGATAATTTCATTATGTTAACATAAATTTGAACTATAATAAAATCTTTTTGCCAGATTCTTTCCTTAAATGACTTGTGTCTATTTTTCCTCTTGTAAAACTGATTTTCTATTAGAAAATTGTTTAGTTTGTCATATCAAGCATGGGGTGCTTGTTTAAGACCATATATAGCCCTTTTAAGTTTAAAAACATGGTATGTGAGAGTTGTATCTTTAAAACTAGGAGGTTGTCTAGCATAGACTTCTTCTTTTATAAAATAATTAAAATATTGTGTGCAGCAAATGCAAACATGATTCTAACAACTTCTAATCTAACTACTAGTGCAAAGGTTTCAGTAAAGTCTTTATCTTCTTGTTGATTATAGCCTTGAGCTACTAATCTTGCTTTATTTCTTACCATTTTGCCATTTTCATCAAGCTAGTTGTAAAAGACCCATCGAGTTCCAGTGATGCTTTATATGTTCTAGCTTGGTACTAAGGTCCATATATCATTTCTCATGAACTAATGAAGTTCTTATTCCATCACAATGATCCAATCATTGTCTTTTAGAGTTTCTTCTATCATTTTAAGTTTGATTTTTTGAGACAAATGCATAAGATGCATGATTTTTAAAAGACAATATGATCTTCACACCTTTTGTCCTTTTTCCAAGGATAAGGCCATTGGATGATATGTCACAAACTTCTAGTTTCTTTGAGTGTGAGCTTCAGGTTGATTCGTCTGTTAAGGAATTTTGCCTTTAGGTATTACCACATTGGTTATTGTATAACACCCCAATGTTTTCCTTTTAATTAATATGTATTATTATTAGTATTGGTATTATTATTATTTTTTGTTTCTCTTTATTTTTAATAAAATGATATTTTGGAAAAAAGAGATATTGGGTCTTTAAAATAGGGTTTTGTAATTGAAGTATCTTTAAAAGTTTTAAGACCCTTGTATTAGGCTTAGTTTTCATATACCCAAAGTTAGCTTTAAGAGTCCCTTAGGTTTCTTGAAAACCTAACGCTTTTCCTCATTCTCTCTTGTGCCTCTTAAGAGATATCGTGCCGTCGTAGCTGCTGTATTCATGGAGTGAGGAGTCGTAGGAAGACGCCGCCACACCATTCATATCCTTTTGTTGGAGGCTGTCTTTTTCAAGGTAAGGAGGAGTGAGTTATCTTGCTCATAGGTATGGCTTTGGTCATGGGTAAAGGAGTTGGCCTTAGACCCCAATTGTTTGTGAATTATATGATTGTGTGTAAAGGGAAATGCGATTTTGCCCAGTCATTTATGCATTTCATAGCAATTTCATGTTAATTATGTACGTGGATTATCATAATTATTCTTCCTTTCCCCTTTGTGCCTTGATTAGGATTTTAATGGATTTTGAAGGAATTGTGAGTGAGTGAGGAGTTTATAGGATAGATTGACCAATAAGAAAGGTAATAGGAGTGATTAGGAATTAATTAATCTATTTTGGAGAGCTTGAAAGCCAATGAAAATCGTGGGTTGTACGTTATACGAATCCTCGTGATTCAATTTATAGAATTCGCAGTTGGCGCTAAGCCCTAGAAATTTGGCACTAAGCGTGGGAGAGACAGAGAGTCCCTTAAGGTTTGGCGCTGAGCATGGCTGTGCTAAGTGCCAGAGTTGGCACTGAGTGTGGAAAAGGCAGGTCCTCTAGATGTTTAGTGCTAAGCACTAGAAAGTTGGCGCTAAGCGTGAGTATGGCAGTGAATTCCTTGTAATGAATGGTGCTAAGCGCCAGTCTTTTGGTGCTAAGCATGGACTTATTAGAGAGTGGGTCTGGAAGTAAAGTGAAGTGGCGCTAAGTGCCAAGGGTTTGGCGCTAAGCATGACCTACCGAGTTGATGTTATTGACCTTCTATGCCTATTCATTGTATAATTATCATTATTTGGATGCCTTGTTGAATTTACATCTTGTGATTGTTATTTACCTTGAAAAAACTAAGTATGATATGAAATTGTGTTAATGATCTATGATAAAAACCTGTGAAATGTTGTGAGCATTGTATGTGACCATGCATCAAGATATTAAGTCACGTGGAGAAAGAAAGTACGTAGGAATTTGACTGGTGGAGGCCGGGATGGGTTGTCTAATCTTAGCCTTGCGGGTGGTGTGCCACCACATAAAACCAAAGTTTGTATCAAAGCACCGCCCTTGAGAGTTGACATCTTAGTGGCTCACACTCTATGACACTTCACTCGGTGACACTTCACTCAATTTCCACGTTGGTCAGAACACTTGTAAAGCACAAAGATCAACAAGATTTTCAAAAACATTTTAAAAGACAAATGAAAGCTGAAAGACAAATCAGGAAAGCACACAGGATTTATATTGGTTTGTCTTACTCTAGAGACTACGTCCAGTTCTTGGTAACAACCAAGTTCCACTAACTTTTTCAAGTTACAAGTATTCTTTCCACAAGCCTCTTCAGGCTTAACCCAAGTAGTCTTTCACTTGCCTCTCCAAGCAAACACCCAAGTATTCTTTGAATCAAAGCCTTTTCAAGCTTCCACCAATCTCGTTAAGAAAAAGGTTTACGTGTAAGTTACCTCACTGGGTTTAACATCTTAACAGACAAATATACAATGAAGTATGAAAGGAATTTTACAATCAAAAAATATACAAGAGCTTTTTCTTTTCTTAAAGAGTTATGATTTTTCAGAAACAACAGCAATCTACGACTACAACAACAACAACTGTTTCGAAAGAGATCTCTTCTTGTATTTATAGCTTCTCCAAAAGTATCTATTGAGCGCTTTGCAAGAGATGGCCTTCGTTTGATGAGAGAGTTGTTGGAGCATTAAATGCAGCATTTAATGCCTTTTCACCAACTTGTCATATGATAAGATAAAGCAGTTTGCTTATCTTTTCTATACTTGTACTCAAACTTGTAGTAGTTGTCATATCTACTTTCCTGTTCTGACATTCGCACACAACATTCCTTCTTTTTCGCTGACTTTCCTCGAGAGTAGGTGCATAGGCTTTATACATTTTAAGGTAGCTTACGCTCTAAGATTGATGTGTAGATCATTTTAGAATGGTATCATCGTCTGTAAGATACTGTTAGTTATTGATTTACTTTAATCAAAGGATAAAGACGATATTTATTTAAAGAGATAAGATGATTGCTTATTGCAGATGGCTAGATGATTGAGTAAAAGCATATATTTTAACTGTTTGTTATTATCAAAATATTTGAAGGTTATGAATTCGTCCTTTGTCTTAACAATCTCCCCCTTTTTGATGATGACAAACAATTATAGTTCTTGTAAAACATTTTTCTACGAAAATACTTTTTGGTAAGAGAGTTTTAATTTTGAAAGCATTTTTCATATAGGTGTACTTTAGTTAGGTAGAAGAAATAAAAACGACGAATGTAACTAAAGGAAACTAGATGATATCTTTCAAAAAGATAATTCATCATTGTATATAAAAAAAACTTATATTCATAGTCCCTCTTAGATTGATATCTTCCGTCTGCTTTTCTCTTCAGATTTTCCTCAGACTTTTCTCCCTCTGTCTTCTATTTTTCTCTTCTATTTCTCCCCCTTTTGGCATCATCAATCAGAAGATTCAGAATCTGAAGGTGTAGATGATGTGCTGAGGTCACTTTTGAAGTGCTTTGCCAGCTTGGCTAACAAAACTTCTGCTCGTTTGCATTTCCTGCATTCTTTCCTAAGATCAGCTTTAAGACGCTGCACAGTCTGCATCAATTCATTGAAAGCTTGTCTGTCGTCTAAAGGTTGTGGTGCAGGTGTAAAGTTGGTAGCTACTTCATCACTTGGTTCCTCTACAAAATATAAATTGAAAACATAGGGTACAAGAGGACCACAGAGCCAAAAATGGTTGCAGGGTAGAAGGATTTCAAAGGTTTCGGAGGAGAAGAAGATGTAGGTTTGGGGTATGTTTATGGATAGTTGATTGTTGAAAGTGGATGTACAGGTGGAAGGAGACGGAAAGACTTATGTTTAGTGACCTGTCGAACGGAGTGCAGCTTCATGGCTTAGCAGACTCTTCTCATTAGCAAACAAACTAGAAAAGTGTTTTAGTGCTTCAACATAGTCTTGCAACCTTTTGCGATCTGTGCTTCGGAGAGTTGCTTTGCCTTTTAGTTTAGCTAGCTGTACAGACAATAGTGCTCTCTGTCTGATCATCAAGTGCCTTCGGGGGTTACGTCTAAATTATGGTTCTTTCCTTTCCCCATAGATAGATTTTGGCATGGATAGTTCTTCTAACAGCAGATGCGAAATGTGGTCCATGGCTTCATGAGGAGCCACATTCGAGTAGCCCTAAATCTAGGCAAGCCTAGTTCAAGGTCTGGACACCTTTGCTCACAGATAACATGTTGTAGAGATATCTGCATCTTTTCTCATAGGAAGTTATTCATCACCCTTCCTAACTCCCAGTCATCATCACCGATCCGCCATTTTTCAAAATTTGGACTGTCTTTTGGACGGATGGCGAGTGGGCAAGTCTTGATCATCTTATGACAAACGGATAATAACGTAATACTCTGAGTAGTTGCATTTTAGCATGAAAGGAGAGGTGTGACAGAGAATCCCATGTTGTCTCCAAACTTCATATCCAGTTAGAAATTTTGTTCTGGTTGAGGGTGGATAGACAAAGATTGGAGCGTCTGACAAAGTGTTGTATCCTTCCTCCCAAACATATGGGGTGATGTGCGGCTTATAAGACATGGCTGGGGTAGCTTCTTCTTCAATATCAGGAAATTTCTCAGCGTACCCATGGCGTACCAGAAGTGGTCATTCTTCATTGATGAGAGTCGTTCACATCCTCAAATTATTAACTTCGCCTAGTTCATAGTTTATGAGAGCTTGAAGAACTTCTAGGTCGAAGGGCTATGATAATTGATATTCTTTTGTTGTTCCAGTCTGATGCGACTCAGGCTGCTCAAAGTAGATCATTGTGCGCCTTTGGAGACGTTCAGTCGGAGGCGTTTCAGAGTGATAAGCTTCTAGTGATGTTTTGTCTATCATAGGTGTAGCTCTTCCAGACGAAGTTCCTTCTATTTTAGGTCTCGCGAAGGAAACAAAGGGTGAAACAGCCCTTGCAGGCTAATCAAGGTTAGGTGCAGTTGTTAAGTCTACAAAAAGATGGTTGAAGACTTAAGAGATAGAAATAGATTGTCGAACTTCCCAGAAAAGAGATTTAGGCAATCTACCTCTTGAGGTAGCAGCCATGTCCTCTTGAGTCAACAGCTTTTATGCTTTAGGCTCTACAGGGGCTGTTTGTAGCGAGTGCTTAATCACAGATTGAAGCATTGCTTCCTCAATCTATTCTTGCTTTGCCTTAGCTAGTTTCTCTTCTTCTTCTTTCTTCTTTTTTTCATCCCATTTAGATTCAGCTCTGGCTCTCCTGAGTTGCTTTTCCTCTTGAGCTTTAGCTTTTTGGTACTGGAATCTTTTTGGATTTTAAGGGCTTTTTAGAAGGTTGAGCAGATAGAGGAGGTTCAATAGAGGTAAGTGGTGGAGGTGGTTGTTCTGATGGAGGGGTAGGAATGGTTGTGCTTAGAGTAGGAAGAAAGGTGTTAATGGGAAGGTCATTGTCTGAGTCAGGTTGGGGAATTGGTTTGGATCTCAAACGAATAGTTATGAGTTATTGTTTCTTGTGAGGTGGAGACGATAGGGTTTGAGGTTTGGTCTGTTTAGGTTAAGGGTCTGGTTGTGAAGGTCTTTTGATGAGTAGTTTTGGTTCTTGTGGTTTAGTTTGTTTGGATTGTGGTTGGGATGGTTGAGGTTTCGTTTGTGGTGGAGGTTGAGTAAACGCAATACCAACAGAGGGGTCAGCAGATGATCCCACTCTGAATGCAATTTCAACAACTTCTTTTGGTGGTTCGTCCTTGATCAATGCCAACTCTGGATGTCTGGCAACGTATCCAGAGAAGAGATGTGTAATCCTCATCTTGCTGATGATGGATACATCGATCTCAGAACCTTGTTTCATCTTCTCCAACCCAGATTCTTTTATTCCCGCCAGACAGATGATTTCGGTGAAGAGCATTGCGTAGGGAATAAGATGCTTCTGCTTGCTTTGGGCACCTTCCTTTGACTTGGAGAAACAAGATCTCCAGTTGTCTATGATTAACGTAGGCAGATTGACCTTCTAACTAGTCAGCATCTTGTATATACAGAATCTGTCCTTGGAAGTTACATTATCCTTTGAGCCTTTTCTTGGAAGAATAATGTGCAGCAAGACATGAATCAATTTGCATATAGGCTTTATGTTTGAAGAGTATATAGAAACCTCTTCAGAACATCCTTATTCTCGGTTTGGGGCCTGGGCTTTCCATACAATGCCCTGTCGACAGTTTCTGGGGTTATGACCTTCTCCCAGTCTTTAATAAAGAGGTCACCTTCCTCTTTACAACTAGACGTTGTTGCAATGATGTTTGTAAAGACGATGATGGCTTGATTGTCGACTGTTCTAGTGATAGTTCCATTAACCTCAGACGTAGAGGCCTAGAAGTAGGCGTATGGTGCATGGTACTAGGAGGTTCTCTTCTGCACAAAAGCTTCCCATCCGACATTTTTGATATACATTTGCAAAGGGAATCCTTTTTCTTCAAGCTTTTGTAAGTCGATCCATTTTCTAGCGACGAAGTCACTTTTTGCAAATCTCTCCATGGGCACAAGCTGTTTCTGGGTGGCCATGAGTTTTAGCTTGAGAGATTGAGGTTTGAGAGAAAAGGTAAGGGATAAGGTTTGGGTTCAGAGAGTTTGAGAAGTTTTCAGAGTGCACAAGTGATGAAAAGAGCGGTTATTTTGAATAAAAAAGAAGGTCGAAAGTACTGAAGAGACGTGCATTTATGACGACTTGATGTGGCAGGGGAGACGGTGTACGTTTCTTAGGTGGTTATCGAGAGTAATCATGAGGGAAATATCAGACTAATGAATTTAAAAAACTTTTCATATTCAGAGACGGTTGTGTTAGTAAGACGAAATAAGATTAATAGCAAGACAATATAGAGTAAGACAAAACTTTATTTAAACAAGACAATGCATGTAAGACATTTTACTCTTACAAAACTTTCATGTGCAAATTTTCTAAGATGAAGTTAAAACGTTCTACAGGTAAAGCTTTTGTAAAGATATCAGCCCATTGATGGTCTATATCAATGAACTTAATATCAAAAACACCTTTTTGAACATAATCACGAATAAAATGATGTCTTATCTCTATATGCTTAGCTTTAGAATGCTGAATGGGGTTTTTTGATAAATTGATTGCACTAGTACTATCCCATAACACAGGAATGTTATGCTCAAAGCTAGAGTAAACTTCAAGTAGATACTTTACCCATAGGAGTTGTGAGCAGCAGTTTGCAGCAGATACATATTCTGTTTCAGCAGTTGATAAGTTCTAATTCTTACTGGTCCAGGATATAAGACATGGTCCGATGAAGTGACATCCACCACTTATGCTTTTTCGTTCAAGTCTATCACCAACATAGTCTGCATCAAAGTATCCTACTAACCTGAAATCATTGTTTTTCTCATAGAATAAACTAAAGTTAGGTGTACCAACAAGATATCTGCAAATCCTTTTAATAGCTTTTAGGTGAGACTCTCTAGGGTCAAATTGAAATTTGGCACATAAACAGACGTTATGCATGATGTCTGGTCTACTAGTAGTTAAATAGAGAAGTGAGCCAATCATACCTCTATAGACAGTTTGGTCTACAGGTTTACCTTATTTGTCCTTTGTCATACCGACAGACGGATGCATTGGTGTGCTCATAGGTTTTGACTCATTCATCTTATATTTTTTAAGCAATTCCTTTGTGTATTTTTGCTGATGAATGTATATACCCTTCTCTTCTTGTTTAACTTGTAGGCCAAGGAAGAGTTTTAATTCTCCCATCATGCTCATCTCAAATTCACTCTGTATTAAATTTAAGAAATCCTTACATAAAGTTTCATTAGTAGCTCCAAAGATTATATCGTCTACATAAATTTGAACTATAATGAAATCTTTGTTGGATTCCTTTCTAAAGAGAGTTGTATCTACTTTGCCTCTCATAAACCCATTTTCAATAAGAAAACTACTCAGTCTGTCATACCAAGCACGAGGTGCTTGTTTAAGACCATAGAGAGCCTTTTTAAGTTTAAAGACATGATCTGTGAGGTTTGGATCCTCAAAACTAGGAGGTTGTCTAACATAGACTTCTTCCTCAATAAAACCATTTAAAAAGGAACTTTTCACATCCATTTGAAAAAGCTTAATGTTTTTGTGAGCGGCAAAAGTAAGCATAATTCTAATAGCTTCTAATCTAGCAACAGGAGCAAAGGTTTCAGTGAAATAAATACCTTTTTGTTGATTGTAACCTTGAGCCATTAACCTTGCTTTATTTCTAATTACTTTACCATTTTCGTCGAGCTTGTTACGGAATACCCATCTTGTTCCAATGATGCTCTTATGTTTTGGTTTGGAAACAAGATTCCAAACATCATTTCTTGTGAAATGATGTAACTCTTCTTGCATTGCTATTACCCAGTCATCGTCTGTTAGTGCTTCTTCTATCATCTTAGGTTCAATTTTTGAGATTGAGGCACAAGACGCTTGATTCTTTAATGATGATCTTGTTTTAACTCCTTCAGTTCGTTCTCCAATAATCTGATCTTGAGGATGATAGGTAACGAACTTCCAGTCCTTGTGATATCCTTTCATCTGATTATCTGTCTGTTGTTGATGAGGAGTATCTTCTGATTCTTTACTTCGTCTATTCTTATTTGATCAGACGGTTCTATCTGTAAATCTGCAAAATCTTCTTCTAAATCTGATAGTCTCCTATCAAGGATTAGTGTATCATTAAATTTAACATGGATAGATTCTTCTACAACAGAAGTTCTAGAGTTGAATACTTTGAATGCTTTTGATGTGTCAAAATATCCAAGAAAAACGCCTTTATCCACCTTAGAGTCAAATTTTCCTAGTTGATCTCTGGTGTTGAGAATATAACATTCACATCCAAAAGGATGAAAGTATGAAACATTGGGTCTTCTACCTCTCCACAGTTCATAGGGAGTCTTTTTAATTAATGTTCTGATCAATATTCTGTTTTGAACATAACATGTTGTATTTACAGCTTCTGCTTAGAAGTACTTAGGGACTAAATTTTCACAGAGCATGGTTCTTGCCATCTCTTGTAGAGTTCTATTTTTCCTTTCAACTACCCCGTTTTGTTAAGGTGTTCTCAGTGAGGAGAAGTTGTGGAAAATTCCATTCTATACACAGAAGGATTTGAACTCAGCATTTTCAAATCCAGTTCCATGGTCACTTCTAATTACAGTAATACAAAAACCTTTTTCATTTTGAACTCTCTTAAAGAATATTTCAAACACATTAAAAGACGTGTGTTTGTGGGCTAGGAAATAAACCCATGTATATCTAGAATAGTCATCAATAATGACAAAGCCATACTTTTTTCCACCAAGACTAAGAGTTTTTGTAGGTCCAAACAAATCTATATGCAGTAATTCTAATGGTCTGGAAGTGGAAACAACATTTTTTGATTTAAAAGAGGTTTTGATTTGTTTCCTTTTCTGACATGCTTCACAAAGAAGATGAGTTTTCCACGAAATGTCAGGCAATACTTTTACTTAACTGTTTTTATATAGTTTCAAAATATGTTTCAAATTGATATGCTCGAGCTTTTTATGCCAAATCCATTTTTTATCCTCTTTGGTCATTAGGCAAGTAACATTTTGTTTGTTCAGATCTTCAAACTCAATCTTATACAGATTATTATGTTTGTTGGCAGTAAAAAGAATGGATTCATCATTTCTTTTAACTGTGCATGATTCTTTGTTAAAGGATACAATAAATCCACTGTCACAAAATTGACTAATGCTAAGTAGATTGTATTTTAATCCTTCAACACATAGGACATTATCTATAGATGGAAGAGGAGGCTTCCCAATTTACCTATACCAATGGTTTCCTTTTCCACTTCCACCAAATGAGACTGTTCCTTCATGTGATTGGAGGTTTAGGAACATAGACCTTTCTCCCGTCATGTGACGTGAGCATCCACTGTCCAAGTACCAGAATGAATCCCTCTTTTTCCTATTAAGGATATCTACAATAGGAATTATTTGAGATTTTGGTACCCAAATACTTTTGGGTCCTTTCATGTTAGTCCCAAAGGTCTTATTTGACCTCTGTTTCTTTTGTGTTGACATCTCTGGAGTGAGTGTCCAGACTTACCACAAAAGTTACAGAAGGTTGAATAAGATTTAGAAGACAATAGTTTAGCATTTTTGTCCTCTACAAATCCTATCCTAGATCTGTCAGACGGAGATCTTCTATGTTTAAAATCATTTGAAGTTTTGAAGATCTGTCTACAAATTTGGTCAAATCATGTTTCAAACTAATGACCTCTTTCTTTAGTCTATCAACTTCAGAAAGAAGCATTGCTTTTTCAGGATCTTAGGCTAGGCTCTTTCGCATTCTCGTCAGATCTCTCTTAAGTATCTTATTTTCTAAAATAGCTTCTTTATATTTTTTATACTTAAGAGCAATCTTGTGTGAGTTAGCAAGAAAAGTGTCATATGACATATCTTCGTCATCAGACTCAAATTCACTGCCATCAGACTTATGCAAAAAGTTATTATAATCAGAGTTTACTTCAGACGTTACTTCCTCTGCTTCTGCCATGAGACATATATTAGCCTTTTCATCGTCTAAACTGCTATTGCTACTGTCCAGATCTTCCCAAGTGGCTAGAAGGTTTTCTTCTTGTATCTTTTCTTTGAACTCCATCCTTTCTTTAGTTTGGGGCATTCAGCCTTAATATGTCCAGGCTTTTTGCACTCAAAGCAGATGATCTCATTGTTCTCTTCTTGAGGATGCTTTCTGTATCTAGTGTCTTTCTTTCTGGAAGATTGCTTGAATCTGTCTTTCTTCTTGAGCATCTTCTTGAATTTTCTGGTAATGAGGGAGATCTCATTGTTTATTGAGCAGCTGGAGCTTTCGTCTAAGCTCTTGGATCCTTTAGACTGAACTTTCAATGCTTTGTTTCTTCCTTTCATCTTAGTCTTTTTGTTTGTTTTTCAACTTGATTCTCCAATCTTTAAAGCAATTGAGTCATTATTTTTTACTCTGTCTCTTTTGAAAAGATGTACTTCATGTACCCTTAGAGCTCCCACTAACTCATCCAAAGTTAGAGTCTTCGTGTCCCTTGCTTCAGTTATGGCTGTAGCTTTGGGTTCCCATACTTTTGGAAGACTGTCCAGGATCTTGAGATTGTTCTGAGTCTTAGAGAACTCAACACTAAGACTTTGAAGTCCATTTAGAATTGTTTGAAATCTTCCAAACATTTCATCAATGGTCTCTGTCTCTTTTGTGGTGAACATCTCATAATGTCTTTGAAGAGTTGCTGCTTTCTTGAGACGAACATCTTTCATGCCTTCATATGTTATGTGTATAGCATCCCACATTTCCTTAGCAATTCTACAGCTGTAAAATTTATTATATTCATTTTTTGATAAGGCACAGGTTATAATGTACTTAGCTTTTGCATTTTGTTGTAACATGTTGTAGTCATCTTGATTGAATTTGTTTTCTGGCTTGGTACAACATGATCTCCATGTGTTATAATTCTCCAGATGCTATAATGAGTGGACTTAATGTACATTTCCATTCTGTCCTTCCAGTACGCATAATCCTCTCCATTAAAGGCTAGAGGCCTTGATAGTGAGGCTCCTTCAGGAATGAACTGTCCTTCAAGGTTTGCCATGCGGATCTTTTTCTCTAACACTTGTTAAGGTGCTCAACCCTTGGAGGTTGAGCTTTGATACCAAATTATAAAGCACAAAGATAACACAAGAAGGGGGGTTGAATTGTGTTATAACAAATTTTCGCAATCCAAAAAAAAATGTATCGTCTAAAATAAGATCAATAAGATTTTCGAAAACGTTTTAAAAGACAGATGAACGCTAAAAGACAAACCGGAAAGCACACAGGATTTATACTAGTTCATCTCACCCCAGAGACTACATCCAGTTCTTGGCAACAACCAAGTTCCACTAACTTTTTTAAGTTACAAGTATTCTTTTCACAAGCCTCTTCAGGCTCTACCTAAGTAGTCTTTCACTTGCCTCTCCAAGCAAACACCCAAGTATTCTTTGAATCAAAGCCTCTTCAGGCTTCCACCAATCTCATTAAGAAAAAGGTTTACGTGTGAATTACCTCACTGGGTTTAACATCTTAACAGACAAATATACAATGAAGTACAAAAGGAATTTTACAATCAGAAAATATACAAGAGCTTTTTCTTTTCTCAAAGAGTTATGATTTTTTAGAAACAGCAGCAATCTGAGACTACAGCAATAACAACTGTTTCGAAAGAGATCTCTTCTTGTATTTATAGGCTTCTCCAAAAGTATCTGTTGAGCGCTTTGCAAGAGATGGCCTTCGTCTAATGAAGAGAGTCGTTGGAGCATTAAATGCAGCATTTAATGCCTTTCACTAACTTGTCATATGATAAGATAAAGTAGTCTGCTTATCTTTTCTATGCTTGTACTCAAACTTGTAGTAGTTGTCATATCTACTTTCCCGTTCTGACATTCGTACACAACATTTCTTCTTTTTTGCTGACTTTCCTCGAGAGTAGGTATATAGGCTTTATACATTTCGAGGTAGCTTATGCTCCTAAGATTGATGTGCAGATCATTTTAGAATGGTGTCATCGTCTATAAGATACATTAGTTACTAATTTACTTTAATCAAAGGATAAAGACGATATTTATTTAAAGAGATCAGACGATTGCTTATTACAGATGACCAGACAATTGAGTAAAAACATATATTTTAACTGTTTGTTATTATCAAAATATTTGAGGGTTATAAATTTGTCCTTTGTCTTAACAACACTTCAATGGTCAAAACCCTCCATCGGTAGCCCTTTTCGAGACACCAACAACCAGCTTTGATACCATTTTGTAAGGCCTGGCCGCTTTCAGGATCAATGACTATCCCCACAAACCATCACAAGACTTTTTTAGTGTGCTTTGTTCTCCCTCACATGCTTCCTAGAAATTTTCTAGGAGTTCACCCATCCCATAATTGCTCCAATTCAAGCATATCTGTGGAATTCTTAAGTGATAGGCTATCGAAAAGTAGATGCATCTTGTTGGTAAAGGTAACACTTATTAATTCCTTTAAGCTATCCTCAACTGTACAGTCCCATACATGCACAACCTCTCGATCCCTCTCATTTTGGTGTGTATTCAATTCATTCATGTGCCATTCTCACTGAAAGCTTGCTAGGAGCCGCTTATTGTCTATGCCTTATCTCTTCTGCACCGGGGATCACTCCCCGCCCTCGTCAACGCCCGAGATGTTACAGGTGATACCCGATTGGGATACTCTAATGGTCCATGCTGATCCCATTGAGCTAGAACATACTAGCAAGACTGGGTAACCTTAACTAGTCATCGGAGAATATCATACTAGTTGAGGTTGTAAAAGCCGAAGACATTAATACCTATGACGCTTCCTATGGCCGTGCACTTACTCTTAGTTTACTTTCGAAATGAACTTAGATTGGTACCTCATGAGCATAAGAAGTAGAAGTTAAGTGATATTTCATTACACATGTTTGTGTGTTTTCAATCCTTGAAAATTAACGTTATTTTGATTATGTATGTGTTGTGTATTCTACCTGTCTCCATTGTCATATTTTAAGCATGATGTGGGATGTATCTCATTTCCTTGTTTTCTGGTGTTTTTTTTTTTTGTGTTTATGATACACAGGTGATATCCAGCAAGACCTTAAGGAGGAGTCTTAAAATAGAGGCATTGGCCTCATTACAGTTTATTTTACTGTTGCTTGGGTTTGGTTTGCTCTAATAGAATTGTGGCATCAGGGCTTGGTTAATTACTATTTTATGTCCTTAGCTTTTGAACTTAGTATTAATAGTCGTACATTTTAATTTGGTTTATTTTCAAAGACTTGTAAGGACAATTATGGACCAATATCTTTTTATTAATTAGCAATGTATTTTATGGAGTTTAAGTTGATGTGAGTTATACATGTGATGTCCTTTACCGTGTGAAGGGACAGATTTTAAATTTACTGTTTTATTCCACAAACGAAAGGTATATTATATTTTCATAATATATATTTGATAATTAACTTTGGGGTAAAGGGTGTCACATATTACCTTGTCAAACAATCCATCTATAAAAATGTAAAGTCATGCTTAAGGTCTGATAGCCTTTTGTGATATTAGTCCATTATTAATTTTAACATGCATAGATTTTTCTACTACTAAGATTCTAGAATTGAAAATTCTATAGGCCTTTAAAGTATCAACATATCCAAGAAATATTCCCTTGTTAACCTTGGACTATGCCTTAGCTTTTATTAGGCCCTTAGGGTTTTGGAGGAGTCTCGCAGGAAAGGTGAGAACTCGAAAACACAAAGATTAATCTAATACTAAGGAAAAGAAAAAATCTAAAAGATGATATATCTCATTCATACTTTACTACTAGCCTCGCTAGGCTAAATAAAGGTAAGAATATAATGGTCATATCATCCTAATCGTCCAAGTGTAGGACAAATAAATCAGTATTATTCAAAGAAAAGAAATGTTGCCTCTAGTAGTAATCTTTGAGCCAACTTAGTTTTTGGGCCTTGCACTTGGGCTTGTAAGTGTCCCTGAGGTTTGTAGTATCATGGGCTAAAGTATTTGGGCTGCTATCACTTTCAAAAGACAAGTGGATATAAAAGAATAATTTATTTATGTTCATCAAATCAAATTAGGGCCAATCCTAACCAATATAACTAATTGAGAAGCAAGCAACACATTACTGGAGATTGCTTAACTTGCCTACAAGTATTTTCTATAAATTCTTGATAATACAAACATTGGAATATGGATTGTACATAAATACAATAATTATTATCATTATGAAATTGTTTAGGATACTAGCATAATGTGGCATGGTTGGCAAATAACCTTGTCCATTAAGCATATGGTTAGGGGTTCGATCCCCGGGTCCATGTGTATGGAAAAACATCTGGTAAGAGAGGTTAGTCACTTAAATGGATCTTAGTACCTTGAGGGATTAGTCCTTGGCTTCTGGTTGGGGATACCCTAGGTTCACCCACAAAATGAAATTGTTTAGGGTTTAAGCAATCAAATTTGTATAAAGAAAACACTACAAATTTGCTTTATTCTTCTCCCATTAATCACATGCTACATCTCTCCTTAATTACTCAATTACTAGTCAATATTCAAAATATTATAACCATTATTAGTTTCTCACTGTGGCCATGGGCGTATATAAAAAGCTCCTTTGACGATAGTGTCAATGGTATGGTCAGACTGTCATGGAGGACAACTTAACATCTAGTCCGTGATTTACAATGCACAATACAGAATTGATGAATTGGAGAATAGATGGGTTTTTGTTTCAGAGGAAAATAAAGGTTTCAAGTCACATGAGGCATTTATATTACCACTATTAAATCATAACAAGATCAATGGATGAAAATGAGTAGTATTTTTACAATTACATGCACACCACACACACACACACACACATACAGGGTGCAGGTATGTGGAAGGTGGGTACTATAGTACTCATATTTACACCCATTCCCTTTAAATTTTACATGTAAATATCCTGCCCTAGCTCCGTTTCTACTGAGTAAGTATTTACTCTACTTATTGTGACTATTTTTTGCAGATACTCATTAAGTCTAAATAGAATTGTCACCTTATTCTCAAACTGAGGACAAGACTTTTTGACTCTCCATAGTAAGGGAATAACACGGATGGGAATAAGAGCACCCTCCATTAATCAGTTGCATCGCCACCTTGGGATCAAATTCAATATGAATCCTATTGAAACCATATTGATGAGCTAGATGAATACTATGCAACACACCCCACAACTTTGCATGTGCAATACTGCAAGACCCCAATTGATGGGCATAACTCCAAAGTGATTGCAAAACACACCCCCACAAGAGCCGAGGGAATTGTATGGAATGATCACCCCATCACAATTTAATTTGATCATTCCCATATTTGGCCGCACCCATTTAGTAACACGTGTTAAACTGTCCACCCAAGTAGAGACCATATACTTCACCTGTTGGACCACTTTATTAATCGCAGGTTGACTGTTGTAAAAATCAAATCATTATAGGCTCGTTGTATACTGTCAATAGAATGTGCATAAGTTATACTCCAATTCCCACACTCACACAGTCTTATGCGAAATTCATTGCCACCCATTGGTCAATTTGATCAAACCAAAAATTAGCAGGCAACGCGTTCATACTAATTTGAATCTAGACTTGCAAAGCAAATTCATAATCACGTAGCACATGGAGTGTGGTTTCAACCTGACTGCAACAAGTAGGACAAATATATATATCAGTATTAGATAAATTTCTATGTGTGTGCAACACATTGGTTGGCAGCACGTCCCTAAAAACTTTCAATAGCAAATATCGCAATCTTTCTTGACCCCTTCACGACCATATGCACTTGAAATTGCTTCTATTCATTGTAGTATTTGGGCCTAGTAAAAAATTATAAGCCTGTGCCATTGAAAAACAACCATCAATTGTTCCCATCCATACTAAAGAGTCTTCTTCATTGCTTCCACATGGAGGACAAATGCCTTTATATAATACTGCTAACTACATGAAAAAGGCAAGTAACGATGCAAGCTTTTCAATGTCCCAAACCTAATCTCCTTGCACATTAACAAAGAAAGTTGGACTATTGGTTACATAGGATCATTGAGTAATAGGCACATGACTCTTCAATACCCCTTATGTAACACCTACTATAATAAGACAAACGTTTATTATTTCTTAATCATTTCTTAAAAACTATCAGCTTAATTTAAAACTTTTGCATACTTATTTTTCATAAACATTGAATAAATCAAAAAGACATTATATAAAGAACTATGATCATGAAATAAACATTAAGTCTTTTGTACAAGTCAGATGTCAAAGTACATACATCAGTAATACATCAAAAGTGCATCAAAAGAAATCCTAGATACCTACCCATAACTATACAACAAAAATACCTATGTCAGAGCAGTATAAATCTATACTAGACCATCTCATCCCACATGATCTACAAAAGTCGCACACAAAGTCACCATCACTGTGAATCCTCAAAGTCCATCACCTCAATATCATTGGAATCCATCATATCCTCGTCCTCGTCATTTGTAGGGACATAGCCATTGGGCAAGTGCCCAAGGCCATTGGAAGCTGTCAACTCTACTAACCTCAGATGAGGAAGCGATCCATCCATAGTTCTCACCCAGGTGGTAAAAGGGGCCAGATGAAGACTCAATAGTATTAAGATAAGGTGGGATCATAGGTGGTGGCTCGTAGTACCTAAGGTATGATGCAGGAATCGTTATGATGCAGATATTTGGAATGTCATCCATATGGGGGAATTGATCGTCATCCACGTCTATATCTGCTAGGCAAGGTGGAGGTGGGTGTGGTCCTCTGAGAATCCGTTGGGGGCGGTTGTAAAGAGTGTCATGGGTATGGTCAGCTGCTCCATCAGAAGGAACACGTTAGGGACAGGGGACAAGAATGTAAAGGTAACATGTCCCTAAAAGGTGGAGTAGTGGGTAGTCGGGTCATAGACCAGTGACCCTGAGGGTTGTAAGAAAGATGGATGTTCGCCATTGCGGAATAGATCCATCTGCTCGTACTGCGGTCTGTATATGAAAAGAAACACAAAAGAAAAGAGTGAGGTTTTTATGAAAGTCTCATTTGTTTTCTTAATAGGCTACAAATAATAACTAAACATTTAATTGGGAAAATCCTAAGGTCTGACCTACGTTATTGTCACTCACTTACAAACCTTTACTCGACATATGGATCCATTGCTATCTCTAATGATTCACTTTAACCATCAGGAATCACTTGGAAGCAATTGGGAGTTCATATAATCCCTTACAAGGTACAGACATCCATGTCGTAATTATTATCTTCGAGGAAAGGGCTACACGTCCATTAGGGATATACATTCCACTACTTATGATGATGTTGAGTAGGCGTGCACACACCTAGCCATTGGGATGTTCACAACTTGGTACCTTTTCCTTCAAGACCCCATCAATGGTCCTTGCTTTTCATCCTACAGTGTATCAAACTATTACTTCCTAGACACGAGCACTCATGCTTTTTAGCGTGGTCCTAACTCAACTAGGGGTTTTCTTATGAATCTGTTTCTAAGTTTCAAGACATATTCTTTGGGTAATCCAGTAGAGTTCCAGAATCATTCTTCATAGAGATTCACATTCATCCATCATATTTATACTTAACAACAATTCAAGTATGAAATATAGCAAGAAAATGTCAATAAGTAAAGTTGCATATAAAAATTCATTTCCATTCATACATATTTTTAAATGTAGTCTCTCAATTTAATTTCTTCAATTTATTGTTCTCCTTTTTTAATTTTTCAAATTAAACTATTGTAAAGGTAAAGTTCTCAATCCATAAATATGAAGAAAATTTAGAAATTAAAGCCTGAGAGAATTTCTTTTCTGATGTGGACGGTCAGGCTAGGCTACAACCACAGAGCAAATTTAGAATTTTTCTTTAGTTATTTCCTTTTTCTAAAATCAAGATGTATCTTTTTCCCATTTTGCTAATAAAAACATGTAATTTATCTACAAGTGTAGGCATTTTATTTTATTGGCAAAGCAATTACTAAAAGGCTTATTTGAACAAAATTTCATTCCTTAACCATATGTTTTCTAAAAATTAGATGCCAAGACAATTCAAATTTATACAATAAAATTTCATTTCTAAGGACTTTTACTAGTTGGGCCAACAAGTCCATTTAATTCAATAAACTCAAAACTTTATTTATTCAATTAGTTTCACAATAGTTAAAAGAAATTGTTCTTTCAAGAAAACTTTCTTGCAACTGTCCTACTAATCCTAAGGTTTATTTTTACCCAATTGAACCAAATTAAGTTATTGTCAAAATGCTTAAATTAATAAAAGAATCCATTTTTCCTAATGTATTTAAAAAGAGCCGTGAACCTTTTATGTAAAATAACCAAAAACTTTTTCATTTTCTCACTTTGAAATTTTGGACACTTCATAAAAATCAAATTTTCAACTTTTGTAGAAATTTAATCCAAGATCCTTGTTAATGTTCTAAGGACTGAAATGTTCTACTAACTTAAACTTTCTACTATTTTCATTTCAAGTTAATTTTGTATAAAAAAAATTATTTTCTTTTCCAATTTATTTCAAATGGGCCAAATGCCCTCTAGAATAAAAAGCCCAATTTTGTTTGTTTTTCTTTCTAAATTCATTGGAATACACAAATTTGAAATATTGCTAAGTGATCTTAAATTTCATTTATGTACAAAAAATTTAGAAATATTTACTAGGTAGTCTAGAAAATTTCCATTTTATAATTTATTTTATTCTTAACCAACTTTGTTCATTTTAGTTGTTTAGTTGTCAAAAAAAATAAAAAGTTGTAGCTTCACTTTAGTAAAAAGGGCCGAGAGCCTATTAATGAAAATAGGTTCAAAAAATTATTGTTTCAAGTGATCCAAGACCATAAATTTGATTTAAAATAAGTAATTTATATAGGAGTAAACTCAATAATAATTAATCATGGTATAATAATAAATCTTAAAGCATAATAAATTATTAGCAATAATAAAATGTAAGGTAAAAATATATAAAGGCAATATAAAAAAGTAATGCCAATAAAATTAAATGGAATATAAATAAATAATAGAAACATAAAGAAATAAATAATAAGAAGCTTAAGTGGCAATAAAGAGAGCTTAAATAGTATAAATGGCAATGGAAAGTAAAAATGACAATAATAACAATTTTAAGACAATATAAAGATAAATGGCAACAAAATAAACAATAAAGTAAATGGTAATAAATAAATGGACAAAAATATAAATGGAGCAATAATTAAAAATAAATAACAACATAAATGAAAATAATAATAAGAGCAAGTACATAAATAAAGATCAAAGTAAATGACATTAAAGTAAAGCAAGAAATTAAAATGAATAAGAAATTAAATAATTACTTATATATATAGATAATAGTAGGATTATTATAATAATATGGGTTTAAGAGATAATCCAACACACACACCCATTAAGAAAACATAATTAGAGGCTTAGATCTCACTCTCCCTTTACCTCTAAAATTTGGTTGCTAATAGTGTTTAAGAGGAGAAGAGGTGTTTTAGGTATAGGAAACAAACCTAAGCTTGAAGGTACTTTAATGGTAGACAAAATATATTTTTTTTAAGACTTGGAGAGGGAGAGGAAGAGGACATCTAGCACAACGGAGAAGGGGTTTGATACTTTTTGACAAAAAGTGTGAGAATAGTAATGTGATTGGAGGGGTATTTATAGGAGAAAAATAATAAAATTGTTTTGGTTCAATTTTTTCACTAAATCCATTCAAAAATAATTTAAAATGTACTTCCCCAACCACCAGCTCTGAACAGACGTGAAAATGAAGCAGAAAGGAGAAAATAAGAGCTAAAATTGTTGACTTTCAATTACACATGTATGTAATGGTAAAAAATAATAATAGTTTATGGTAACAAATTGAATTGGGTTTTTGGATCAATTTTAAATAAATTTCATCACACCATGTCCTCATGCATGTTTTTGTGAGTCTTAAGAAAAATTCGAAATTTTCTCATATATATATTATTTATAATAAATTTTCACTAAAAAGAGCATTTATTAAGCTAATAAATCAAATTTTTGTCAAATAATTAAAATTTTCAGTTTTTCATTATTTTTCTCTCAAAATAAATTTTTTAATTAAAATATACTCATATAAATTTTTGAAAATATTTTGAGGTCAAAAAGTCTCTAGTTGGCTCCCTTAATCGACTAAAGGTATATTGGTTATTTCACAAAAATAGTCTTAATAAATTTCTAAAAAAAAATTGAAATTATTATTAATTATTTTAAGCGCATAAATGAATTAAAAATGGGTTTTATACACTTTTTGCTATTTTTATCTATTTTCTCAATTATACAGTTCTTTTAGGGATAAAATGATCATTTTACCCTTTTTAGGGTTCTGGTCTGAAAAAATTATTAAAAATCTAAACTAACTACTATTTACTAATACAAATGTAATTGTGGAGATCAGACTCCTGAGATTCCCTTCTGGTTCTCCACAAATAATTATAGAATAATTAGAAAAACAAATTAGTACGTATAAGTGAAGGTGTTACACCTTGATTTAGTACCCAAGCATTAGATTGAAATCTCACAGATCAATCATTACCCACTCGTCAAATAATATTAGGCTTCATGTGATTCCAACTATGATATACACCCTACCAAAGATTTGTTCCAAGCTTGTTAAGTTGAATTTTAGGCATCACATCCTTTTCACACCTATATTTAGACCGTAGGGACTAAAAAGAATTAAAAATGGTATGTGTAAGGACTAAAAGAGGATGTTTAAAGTATAGGGACTAAAAGGAAAAGTTCTATAATTGTAAAGACCAAATGAGTAATTAACCCAAAACAGAAAATCAACTAGCTATCACAAAGCATACTCACACTAGTGCAAAAATGTGAATTTAGAGTAGGATTTTAAACTGGTTCATGTTGAACCGGTTTAAAATGTGGAACCAGTGGCAATTTTGAAATTTGTGATTAAACTTTTTAAATCGGGTTCATTGGAACTAATTTCAAAACATGTTTTTAAATTTGTTCATGTGGGAACCGATTTAAAAAGCATAGTTTTTAAATCGGTTACACTGGGAACCAATTTAAAAACTATGCTTTTTAAATTGGTTCCTACATGAACAAATTAAAAAATCTTCCCTCCCAATTTTTATTTCGCGAAAGTGTGAAATGAACTACGGCTTCATTCCCTCCAACATTCTCAAGCTCCCTAAGGCTCTCTCCCACCTCCTATTTACGAGTTTGACCCCATCTCCTACCCCCTCCCTCCCTCCCCAACTCCCATCTCTAAGCTCCCTCTACTCCCATTGCGTGTCTTGTTTGAGGTCTAGTACACCTCGCATTTTGTTGAGTGAGAGCATCGTCTTCGAGTTGTGCTACACCTCCTAACCCCAAGGTCACGTTGTCTTCGAGCTCCAACCCCCATTTTGTGTTCTCTTCGAGCTCAACAACTCATTTGAGGTAAATGTGCATTACATTTTGGTGGTTTGGAGGTTTGGACAAATTGGACTGATTTTGGTGGTCCTTTTTTTGTTTTTGGATAATGCATGTTTTGTATATGCTCTAATATATATTATTTAGTATTTATGCTATAATAGGAGGATGCTTGAAATGATAGATGGTAGTGTTATGCTTGTGGGTTCAATTATGGTTCCAATCTTTAGCTAGTAAGTTTTAAAGCTTGTTGCTCATTGAATGTTTGGTCTCCTCTAATTATTTGCTTAGTGTCTCACTTGCATGTGCTATTGTAAATTTGTAATAGAAATTAGTTAGCAACTTAAATTAATTTCTTATAAAGCCTTTTAGTCAAGAGTTCAAAAAGAAAAAATATTAGTGGAGACTAATTTATAGTTAACACCTACAGAAGGAAAGAGAGAAATATAAGTATAATAATAGATCATATTATGTAGATAGAAAGAGGTAGATAAAGAAAAATGATGTGATGATGGAATTGAAAAATAAAGTTGTCACATGTAATTACACTTTTAAAAAAAAATGGTTGATTAACTAGTCTCTTGATGAAAATGTAATATAAGGCTCTCATCTTGTGTGGTGGTGATATATTTTTTCAAGTTATGATTAGAATAATATTGAATATTGATTGATATATTGTATCTCTATCTGTTGTTAGCCATACCCTTGGTGATGTATGATGGATAATGCCAAAACTAAAGGAAACTTTGTCGAATTTTTATGAAAATTGTGAACCACTTGAGTATGAGCGTCTAGGTTAAGATAGCGACAATGTCAGTTAACTACATAACTATGCCATTCTAATTTGAATATTTCTCTGTGGGCAAATTGTCTTTTATTTGTGCATTGGGTGTTACGATTGCTATAAAGCTAGAAAGGTTCACACTAAGGTAAGTTTTGTTTTGCTCATTTCTAGTATTGTTTGTGAATATGTATTCTTTTGGAAAATGGTATGTAAATGTGCTTGAACAGGTTGATGTGGATTGAATTGTGCTCATTGAATTATTTATGTTAATGTGCTAAACGAATGAATTGGATTGTTTAGGAAAATGTTAATGTTAATGTGCTGACTCAATGAAAATTTGAAAATTGTTGTGGATTGGATTGTCTGATAGGTTATCCTTTGGTATTTTGATTGAATACTTGTAAACGCATCTCTAGGAAAGTACCAGAATACAGAGGAAACTTTGCCAAAATTTCTATATAAATTGTATGCATTAGCTTGTGTGTTTAAATGTGTTGTTTTTTATTCAATTTATGCATTACGAGCGAACCTTAGTTCTATTTGAGATTCAATACAATGATTAAAGTACTAATTGTTGTATTGAATATTGAATTGTTCGATTGGACAATTTGGAAAGATTCATTTTTTCATACTTGATTAGTACGTAGTGGTTAAGTCTCATTTTAAATTTGATGAAATTTCGGTTTAGTACATTTCGTGTTGTGTTTCCGGGTGCATACTTGATTGTGGTGAATTTGATGTCACCACTCTCATTTCAGGTACTTGGAGATCAATGCAAAATGCTGCCGAAATTTTGTCAAATTTAAGATATGAGACTAAACCTGTACGTATTAATCAAGTTTAAAAAAATGTCTTTTTAAATGGGATAGGGTCACACCTTGTATAAAAAAGTGAGATTTACATGCATTAAAATATGTTTTGTGGATCACAAAAGAAAGTTATGGATTGTAATTGGATTAATTTTAGACGCACAACTGATGAGTATAAGAATGGAGTGGAAGAATTTATCCAATTTGCTGAAAGAAATCTTCTTGATAGTGGTGTGCTCTTCCATTGTCCTTGTGTTAATTGTTTGAATTAGAGACGACTACAACTTAAGGAAATACGGGAGCATCTTCTTTGTGATGGGTTTGTAAGAGTTATACAACATGGACATGGCATGATGAATTGTTAGACATGTTGAATGTGTCCCAAACAAAGTAAGTTGATGTACCTATGGATGATTGATTAGAGGATATGATTTGTGATATTGGACTAGAGTCTTTTCAACGAACACATGTGTACGACACTTTGTGTAGTGATGCGAATAAGCCTCTATATCCAGGGTGTACTAAATTCACACGATTGTCAGCAATGTTAAGATTGGTGAATGTCAAGGCGAAGAAATGGGTGGAATGATAAAAGTTTCACCGAATTGCTTGAGTTGTTGAACGAAATGCTTCCAAAAGGTAACACATTGTCGAGACGTAACTATGAGGCAAAGAAGGTGTTATGTTTGATGTGATTGGAATACAAGAAAATACATGTGTGCCTTAATAACTGCATATTGTACAGAGAAGAGTTTGAAGAGTTGCACAAGTGTCCCAGGTGTGGGGTATCATGGTATAAAGTGAAGGATGATGATTGTAAAAGTGATGAGAGCATAAATGAGGGTCTCCCTACGAAGGTGTTATGGTATCTTCCAATAATTCTAAGGTTTAAGTGATTATTTGCTAATGTAGATGACGTGAAGAACCTTATGTGACATGCAAATATACGAAATGTAGATAGCTTTGCCATCCTGTTGATTCTTCGCAATGGAAAAAAATTGATCGTTTGTTTCTAGCCTTTGGGACTAAGGCAAGAACCATAGACTCAGGACATGCTACGGATTGAATGAATCCTTATGGTAACTTATCCAGTAAGCACAATTCATGGCCTGTTCTCCTAGTTATTTACAATTTGTCTCCTTTGTTATGCATGAAGCAAAAATATGTTATGTTATCTATGATGATTGTAGGCCCAAGACAGCCAGGAAATGATATAAATGTTTACTTACGTCCCTTGATTGAAGATTTGAAAATGCTGTGGATGGTGTTAATGTGTATGACAAGTATTGTCGTGAAAATTTCATGCTACGTGCAATGTTATTCTGTACCATTAATGACTTTCTAGCATATGGAAACTTGAGCGGGTATAGTGTTAAGGGGCATAACGCTTGCCCTATCTGTAAAGAAGACACATGCTGCGTACAACTAAAACATGGAAAGAAGATAGTTTATAATAGGCATTGGAAATTTCTCAGGCTTAATCACCCATATTGTAGACCTAAAAAAGCTTTTAATAGATGTCAAGAGGATGGTATTGCGCCACTTACCTTAACTAGTGAGTAGGTTTATCAATGGGTGAAGGACATCAATGTTGAATTTGGAAAGACCCAAGAGAAAGCTATTGAGAAAAACATGTGGAAGAAAAGGTCGATATTCTTTGATCTTCCATATTGGTGCGATCTAGATGTTAGACATTGTCTAGATGTCATGCATGTTGAGAAAAATGTATGTGATAGTGTAATCAACACTCTTTTGAATGTTCAAGGCAAGATAAATGATCGTTAAATGCTTGTCAAGATCTAGTTGAGATGGGTATACACCTCTAGTTAGGTACGCAATCAATGGGTAAGCGGACATATTTGCCCCTAGCATGTCATACCTTGCTAAGAGAAGAGAAAACAAGTTTCTGCAAGTGTCTACAGGGGGTGAAAGTACCACAAGGATACTCTTCAAATATCAAGATTCTTGTGTCAACAAAAGATCTCAAATTAGTCGAGTTAAAGTTTCATGATTGCCACGTCTTGATTCAATAACTTCTACTAATGGCTACTCGTGACATATTGCCTAAAAATGTTAGACATGACATTACGCGACTGTGTTTATTCTTCAATGCTATATGCAGCAAAATCATTGACCTTTTGAAGTTGGATGAGTTGGAAAATGAAGCTTGCTATTATGTTGTGTCAATTGGAGATGTATTTTCCTCTTTCATTTTTTGACATCATGGTTCACTTAATAGTGCATCTAGTGAAGGAGATTAGAATGTGTGGTCTCATTTGTTTAAGGTGGATGTACCCTATGGAACGATACATGAAGATCTTGAAAGGTTACGTTAAGAATCCATATCGTCCAGAAGCATCTATTGTTGAGAAGTACATTGCTAGAAGAAGTCATTGAATTTTGTACAGAATAATTGTCACAAGTGGAACCTGTAGGGTTCTTAAATCTCGTCATGAGTAAAGATGTTCAGGTAAGGGTAATTGAGGTGTAAACGTTAAACCAATGCATTGGGAAGAAATATTGTAAGTACACTTGTATATATTGAATAACACTCATGAAGTTGAACCTTACTTTCTGCTCACAAAAACATTGTCAAGAAAAAGAACCCTCGAATGCTCGAGAAATAGTAATTGAATGAGCATAGCAAAACATTCTTAAACTAGTTTAAAGAACAAGTTTTGAATGATAATAATGCTTCTGACACATTAAAATGGCTAGTACATAGGCCTAACGTTGATGTCATACGTTGGACTGGATATGATATCAACAAGTTTTCCTTCTATACAAAATAGTGGGGTTATAGTTGTGGCTAAGTCCATGCATTTCTCTAGTTCAAAAGATAAAAATCTCGTTATGGCATCCATGTGTTACTTTGGAGTTATTGAAGACATTTGGCAAGTTGACTACACTAAATTTAGAGTGCCTATTTTTAAATGTAAGTGGGTTGACAGTAGCACTAGTGTGCAAACCGATGAATTAGCATTTACATTGGTGGATCTTAGCAAGGTAGGTTACAAGGAAGAGCCTTTCACTATGGCATACCAAGCAAAACAAGTTTTTTATGTCAGTGATCCTTCTAACAAGAGATGGTCAGTGGTTCTCTAAGAAGAAGTATGCATGGTAGTGAGGAAAAACAAGATTCAAATAATGATCTTGTTGAGATTCCTTTTTCTCAACACGAATGCCTACTTTTATTGACGAAAATGAAGTGGATGATGTACATGCCACACGTGATGATCATCACGAAGGAATATAGGAAAACATTCGTACTTGACAACATTAGTAACTTATGTTTATCTTCTTATTTATTCTTGTTTTGCGTTATGTTTTTTATTTTATTGTTTATTTTTGTTATTATTATGTTCATTTTGGAAATTACAAGTTTTATGAATATTGGTACTGATGTGTTTTTTTTTTTTCTTTTCAAACAGGCACATGGCTGATCCAGTAACCTATCTTCTAAGTCTATAAAAAAGGATAGACGAGGTTCACACTTAAAAGAATTGACTCTCAGTCAGGCTGGTGACCATCTAATACCCATTCAATTTGACATGATAAGTGGAGCACCTAAGGGGGAAAATGCAACAAAATTTATTAGTTTTGTAGGCGTCCTTGCTTGAAGCAAGGTTTTTATCCTTTATGAGGATTAGGATCATGTAGAGGGGAGAGCGTGATGAATCAGATTTGGCAAATTATCACAGTATTTTACTTTTACTTTCTTATATATATATATTGTATTTAACCATATTATTATTGTACATTGACTATTTAATTTTATTTTGTAGCTCACCTAAGATGTTCCACATAATGTCATCTTGAAGAAGAAATTACTTACACTTGAGCTGAGTGTTGGAAGGCTTTTAAGACACAGCTCACCACCATATATATATATATATGGAAAATTAAAAGACACTTCTTGTAACACCCTAAGGGGTATTACCGTAACTAAGTCTAGATTTCTAAGAACAAAAAAAGAAAGACTTAAAAACATAGAAACATGTTAAAACGACTCATAAATACAATTATATTCATATAAGAATAATACTAAAAGATACCATACATGCATAATACACTTCATATATCACCCGAAGGTGTTGTACAAAACATGAAGAGAAATACAAGAAAACAATACAAACTAGATTACGTCTTCTTGCACGTGACTCTAAGCTCCATTTATACATGTCTTTACTTGTATCTTGAAAAAGGAAAAACTTAAAGGAGTGAAACATAATGTCTCAGTGAGTGCTCTAAGGGTTCTACGGCTAGGTTAGACTCTTTTACTCGAACAACTTTCATCACTTATTTCTTATGGTTTTAAACTCACTAGGTCTCTCATAATTCTTCTAACTGTTATATTAGTTTACTATCTCATTCTCAACCTAAGAACTCTTTCTTACCCAAAACCCTCTCTAGTATTTAAACCCTTCATGTTTAGATTTTACTCTTCTTCCTTTTGATATTTAAGGTTGTTCTCTATGAGTCAAGTCTAAGGTCACAAACATTCTAAAATTCTTTTGACACTCCCTTAGCACTCACCTTAATACCCTCATTTTATTCTCTCTTACTTGTCTTATACCTTTCTATTACGTTGTGTGGGGATTCACTCTTTCTCTATCTCATTCACAACTATTATTATCTAACTACAACCCTCACAACATTATCCTAGGGCCTAGCCTCTCACTTATCCTTGAGGTAGCAAACATAATTCTAATTGCAAGTATACATTTATTTCACATCTTTTTGCCTAGCAACTAGACATATGCATCATTTTGTTTCATCAAGCAAGCATAACATACATGCATAACATGAGCACATATACATAATCTTGACAATTTATCACAATACACAATCATATTTTCACACATGTACACATTACGTCATTCACTCATGAACAAGGTCACACAGATTTCACATAGTTATAACGTAGCACACTTCAAAATATCACAATGCAATAAGATACATATGCATGCTATGTTCCTAAACCATTACTCATGTACATGTGGTACCAACCTAAACTTTTCGAAAAGTAGACTAGGAGTAAATGCAGGCCATAAGAAGTGTCATTGGTACCAATGCCTTCGGCTTTCGCACCCTCAACTAGCATGATATCCCCCGGTGACTAGTCAGGATTACCCAATTTTGCCAGTACGCCCCGGCTCCATGGGATCAGCATAAACCATTGGAGTTTTCCCAACCAGATAACCCCCAAGGCTATGGTTAGACAACCCATCACGGCCTCCACCAGCCAAATTCCTACATACTTTCCTCATCACATAACTCAAATGTTATGATGCATGGTCATATACAATGCTCACAAGCTTTTCATAGGCTTTTATCATGAAACATTGACATAAGTTCATATCACACTTAGTTTTCTCAAGGTAAATAACAATCATAAGTATAAACTTAACAAGCCATAAGAAAAGGAGCAATAATGAATTAACAATTGCAAAAAGGAGTTCATAAGCACAAAAGACGGAATAACAAAGATCATATCCACCTAGCGGGACAAGAGGTCCGCCCGGTGGTCACGCCAACAACGAACCCCCCAACGGGTATTGAATCCTGCCCAATAGGTTCGCGTCAGGACCCAACCCGCCCAGTTGATCCACACGTCCAGTGCCAATGTAAAATATAGCTTTCGAAAATAAGTCGCCCAGCGGCTATCTAACCCTGCCGGGCAGATCCGAGGTATAAATTTTGATTTCTTTATCCTATTTTCTTTAGCTTTTAAATACTCCAAAACAAATAACTAAATTCTCACTCACTTCTTCTACCTTGATAATTGGTCAATCTAATCTACAAATTCTTTACTCATTCACAATCCCCTCAAAACCCATCAAAACCCTAACTTAGGCATAAAGAGAGGAAAAAGATAAATTGACAAACAAGGCATAACATAAAGGGCAAGGAATGACACGAAGGAAAGCACTCACCTTTAGGGACATGCAAAGCTGAGTTCTAGGGTTTGGGTTCTTCGGTTTCTATTCCTCTTCTTTCTCTTCCTCCTCTTCTTCTTTTTCTCCTCATTCTCTTTACCTTCTTTCATCTTTTATTTTTTGACGGCTAAACCTAATCCTCCTCTATTCCCTTCTTATAACATGTGGGTGGGTATGTAACTTAGTGGGCTTTAGTCTCCTATTGGACCCTAGATGCTCTTTTAGGTTTTATGATAACATTCCTACTAATTTCTAATACTAAGGTGTTGATAACAATAACACTAATAATAACAATAATAAGAAGAATAATAATAATAACACCATAACAAAGAATTAATAATAATAATAATAACAACAACAACAACAACAACAACAATGAATATAATAACAATGATAGAAACAATAATAATAATAATAATAAAATAAGTGATCAAATAACAATAACTCTTAAGGCATCTTTTGTCTAATAACACATAGGAAGGGTCCTACTAAGAGCTACCTCGTGGTTTATTTCTAGTACTTGAAATTTGGGGTGTTACACTTCTCCTTGTGAGAAGTATGCATTTTAAATAACGAGACATGGACAAAGTTTATTGAAAGCCGAGAAGATCTTGCCTTTCAGGTTTAGTTGGAAGCATTTTTTTTAAACGTGCAACAACATTTGATTATTTTTTATTGAATTTAACAGTGTGTTATTTTTTACAAGAGAAGAGAAAAAAAAGGGCAATAATTGCATCAAAGAATGTCCACCCCTATAGATTGTCTTGTTGGGGGTATAAGTTGCTTGAGCAGAAGATGATGACGGAGAAGGCAAGACAACTTCAACAGGAAGCATTGACATCTAGTTTTGTTGGAGATATTGCTCCTCCATCACCACCGCAACGCTGGGATAAATGGAAGGTGGCCCGCATACTAAAATCGGAGAGATATACATTTGAGAAGACATGCCTTGTTGCTGAAAAGATTGTAAGTAATTTTTGATTTCTAATTGTAATTGTAACTTGTTAGGTAATATTTCTTACACATTTCTTGAATTATATGTTGTATGATTCTCTGGTTAAGCAGAAGTCACAGGGAACATTTGTTCTTAATGGACGTGAAGATATATTAACTGTTGCTATTGGGAGACCAGAGCACCGTGGTCAGGTTCGTGCTGCTGGATGAGGTGTTGGCATTTGTGATTACTACAGACCACCTTCACGTTGTGGGTCCACCTCAGGAATTGTCACTAGGGAAGAGATGGAGCACATCAAACAAGAGATTAGAAAGAGCTTAAGGAGCAATTGAGACAGGATATTAGAGAGAAGCTGACATCTTTGGGTCTTTCACAGCAAAATAATGTCTAGCCAGAACAAGCTTATACTCTTGTATGTCTGACCATGAAAGGAAGTTGTGTTGCTATTGATCCTTCTAAGGAGGAGATTGACACTGATATCTCAGAGCAATGTGAGTTGTATATTGATGAGGATCCTATTCGTTTAGTAGCTTATGGGAGGGTATATAATTTGGGGTCAACCATACACCATAAGACCATTAAGGATGATATGGCGAGGGTGGTAGTTGAACAAATTTAGGATGCATATGCTCAAGTCCTTGCGCCGACTAAGGAGGTTCAGACTATGGGGCAAGCCCTAAACAGTTCATTCAATGGTCGAGACGACTTATAAAGGTTACATCAGCCAATGTATATTCAAATCTCATCTTTAGTTTTTTTTTCTCTAATTACAAATTGAAATAACCTGATTGTTTTATAACACTGTTTTATATTTATTTTTTTTAGGATGTTCAACCACTTAAGAAAGATGTTCCACCTAAAAATGAGAACCTCAAGTTGATCTAATGACGAGCTTGTGGCAAGTGGCATCTAGTATGGGGACGAATGCTATGTAAATAGATTGAGAACCCATATTCCTTGGCAGGCCCAATGATGTTGACTTATGAATCACCCAAAAGGATGTTTTGGAAATATGTACTAGCAATGACGTGCTAAACATCTTAGTTCTACAATTATAGTTGTTGTAAGTTTAATTTATTTGTAAATCTCTTAAATAAGCATCTCATTATTATAATTAACATTCATTGAATATTTTAAGTATATGCCTTACCTTTATCTCTTAAAGGGGAGGGAGAATGTATATAGATTTATTAACCCGTTCCTTATTTAGAAGATAAGGAATAAAGATGAAGATTCTCAGGCCTACATTCAGAACTGGATGTATAATGGACGAAAATGGTGTTACCTAACACCGTACTTGCATTGGTAAGCACAAGTTATTTGTCACCTTATTGATTTTAAATGATATTTGAATCTCGTCACTAATTGTTTTCCAATGCAACTCGCATTGACAATTGTTAATTATTTGTCTTAGGGACAATGTTATGGCCTTCTTGTGTTCATTGAGCAAGAAGCACAACAAAGAATTGAAACAACTAGTAGATAGGTAAGCTTTTATTTATAATACATTTCCTTTGTGCTTTGTAATATAATTTTGAAACCTATAACATACTTTACATATCCATTTTTTAATCAGAGTTATGATTAAATATCAAACATTGGAGGGTAGGCACGTGTCACTACAAATGAAGCCTAGTTGGTTTTTTCCTATGTAAGTAATTTACAACTGTATGTTCAATTACAATTTGTAATAGTTTCTACAACTCATATTTAAAAACAATTCTCATTGGTAGGCTAACAAACAAGTAGAGAGCTATGAGCGTGGATATTATGTAATGAAACATATGTTGACCATAGTTTCAGCATATATTGTGGGTTTATGAGACAAAGTAATATAATTTTCAACAAGTTACAATACTTATAGTTTTTATAGTTGATCGGCTAATGAATTTATCTTATATTTTTTTTATCTTGTAGTTATTCATCGATAGGTAACTATTCTCACATGAGGACATGATAGACATCCGTCAATGTTGGGCAACATTCTTCCTTCAAATTAGTAATAAATAGTTTGTTTAGAATGTTTTTAGCTAGCCAAAACAATAGTAGTTTTTTATTTTATCTATTTGAAAGCATATGATGAAGTTTTGTTAGTTAAAGTAGGTTATAATTGAATATGTTGATGTAATGACTGTTTCTGTGGTATCTATTTGATGATACAGGGTTGGTTGTATGACAAAACAATCAAATTATTTAAAAAAGAAAACATCACTTTTTAACTCGGTTGTGCACTAACCAAGTTAAAAAGTATCACTTTTTAACTCAGTTTTAAGAAGTAAACCGAGTTAAAAAGTTTTTAACTCAGTTAGGATTAAAACTGAGTTAAAAAGCCTTTTAACTCGGTTTTAAGCCTAACTGAGTTAAAAAGTTCACTATTCAACTCGGTTTTAATTAGAACCGATTTAAAAAATATAACTTTTTAACTCGGTTCCCCAGAGAATCGAGTTAAAAAGTCTTTTTTAAATCGGTTCAAATTACAATTTAAAATGATAATACTTTCTATATTTTCTATATCTAAATCGGTTGTAAAACTGATTTGAAAAGCTTTTTTTAACTAATTTAAAAAATGTTTTCTGCAATAGTGTCAATTTTATATTGAAATCAAGAGCAATTCACTAACATAAAGAAAGCTTAAACTCAACTTTCAAAGCCATGAATAATGTTAACCCAAACGATGATCACTCTTTATTTAAATGATAAAAAAAGGGGAATATCCGGATACAACTTGGAGTTTTCAAACACAATATGTAGAATTAATCATATATATTAAGATAAAATATATTTTAATTCCATTTAGAGCAACGATAAGTGCGCGTGGTACCGGAATACCACCTACATGGTCCACTTTGTTTTATATACCAATGGCACTCTTCGCAATCAAAATCCTGCCTTGGATCGTACATATTAAACAAGTGAGAGGCACCTTGCCATTGAAAGGAACAAAGGAATGGTGGCTTGCTTGATGGAATATCACCAGAATAAATCCATTCATGGTAAGTACCAGGGCGGAGAAGGTGGTGTGCAGGATCAATATTGTTGCAAGAAATGGTTAAGTCCAAATTTCCATCCAAAGAATTTGTGGCCTCAATAAGGAGCTGGTCCACTGTTGTCACTGCCATAACATTATTTGCCGACGACAAAAAAAGCATAAGCACCCACAGTATGGACACATTTCTAGCAAATAAAGACATTGTTGCACCTTTTGTCTACGATGAATCTTTTCATATACGTATTGGAGAAACATATACTTGTGAGAGGTTTTTATAGTTAAAAAATATAAATTATGATGTGATATGAAAGAAAAAACTCATTCAACGTTTACATTAGTTAAAATAAAGAAAAAACGAATGTCATTCAATGATATTTATGAAAAACAATTCATTCAACATTTACAACATTTTTAAAAAATGAAGAAAAAAAAAACTTAATGACATGATATTTATAACTGAATAAGGAAGAATGTTAATAAATATCTTTGAAAACATTGATTGAAAAAATTAAAAATATTATTTTCAAAAAAATTATCAATATATTTTATTGTAATTTTTAATATAATGTTATCATATTTTTAATAATAACTTACTATTTATTCATTTTTAATTAATACTTTTAAAACCCTTATTGACAAGACTTTAAACAATAATTTAAAAATATTCTTCTAATTAATATTTTTTGCCCAATGTTATGATGACTTTTTGTTTAGTAATTTTTAATTATTATTTTCTAGATTTTTTTTAATGACACCTTATAAATTAATTCAAAAATGTTTCTTCAATATTTTTCTGCTCAACGTCTGCATGTTAACTTTGAAATTAAATGCATAAATATTTATTACTTCATCATACTACTTTCGGTCCTTTATATAACCAATAGGAGTATTTTTTTGGTCTTAATTATAAGAAACATAGGATATATTAATTGCTATCTTCCTTTTATACCCTTAATTTATTATAAAGTTTATTAATGAGATACTCATTTTCTATTTTATGGGTATTAACAATATAAATTACACGACAAATTTATTTATTGAATTATGAGTAATATCATTAAATATAACAACCACTTAAACTATTTAATTTTATGGGTATTGCTAGAATAAATTTAAATTTATGACATTATTAATTAAAATTAACTAACTTAGCTATTTTTATTAGTTTTGATGAATTAATTATTTAGGACCAAAGGTAATATTTCCTTAACTTTTTTTATATAATCGAGAAATATGTTAAGATGAATTGAAACATGTATCCTTCTTAGATAAATTTCTCCATAAATACTTATAGAAGAAAGAAATAAGAAGTAAAAATGAAATAAGCTTCTCCCATATGCTAAAATTAGCTTATGCATAAGTTAAAATCAACTTTTTGGCCAAAAATCTAATTTTAACTTATGCATAAGCTAATTTTAGTTTATGAGAAAAGCTTATGTTATTTTTCCTTCTTCTATAAATACTTATGGAGAAACTTATCTTAATTTATGCCATAGTCATTAAAAGCATGAGTTTACAAGTAATACATAGTCCTGCCGGTATCAATATGAGAAAATAAAAACTAATTCATACTAATTAAGGAAGTTAGTTAACATCATTTAATTTTACTAACCCCATTTAAAAAATAGAAATGTTTTTCTTAAATTGTTCTTTATTAGAACTTGATATCAACAATAAAAAAGGATCATTAAAAATACAATCTCAATTAATTATAGGGTATTTTGGGGATGATTTCATTAAATAAAATGAAATTAGTTAAGATTTGTTTATATTTTAGACCAACATACATGATATTTTTATTTATATCTGAAACTGGAGGAAGTATACCTGTATGTAGATGGTAAACGCATTATGCATATTTTATAGTTATAATTTAGTTGAAATATACTATTAGTTTAAATATTTTTAACAATTTCATCTAATTACATATTATTGTATAATTAACTATTATTAATCTTTTGTAATAATTAAATTAGAATTTATATTTTTAAGAAATTTTTAAGTAAAAGTATTAAACTTTAAACATTAACAACATATATTAAAATTAAACTAATATATATTAATAATTGTTAAATGGCGGCTAGGGCCTGTGTCGCTACTCATCTCTACCGCAGGGGCAGAGCCCTTTTTTCTCCCCCGTGCCTCACTACTTCATAAAGCTTTTGATCTATAAGCTTTTTACATTTAGGGTTTGATTTGAGGGAGGAGGAGAAGGCATGAAATGGAGTTGAGGGAGTCTGAGAGGTCCTGGTGCCCTAGATCTAGTGGCCTAGGATGCACTAAGATTGTGGACCATTGGATTAAAGTAGAATTTTCAAAAATTAGAGTGTTAACATTCTATTTTTGGTTAGATATAAAGTGTTGCATGATATATGTATAAGTGTTGTTTGTTTATCTTGCTAGTAGACTATGTGTGTGTGTGTGTGTGCGTGTGTGTGTATATATATGTGTGCATGTGTGTGTATTTATGTGTGACTCGTATGTAAGATTGCGTGGTAATTAGTGATTTAATATTGCTAATTGTTTGTGAGAAGGTGAAGCTTGTTTAGAGTCAAAGTGGCCAAACAAGAAGATGAGTATTGCTCTTTGAGGAGTCCAAAAATATTAAAATGGCAGTTATGAGATTATTGTTTAGTCCCATTGATCCTTGAATTTGAGATTTGTTATTAAATTCTCTTTTATAAATTCCAAATTAACTAATTTTGCTATATCTTTACTTTAAAATAATTATTTGATGATCCTAAATTATTAAGTCGTTGTCTTTGATAAATTCAATGCCTATAAATGAGTTATTTATATTTTAAAGTTGTGTCTATGTGTTTTAAATCCAATTCCCTTCATTGTTACAAAACAAATAACACATTACAATGCCTAAACTAATTCGTGTTGCACCCTATATGTTATACATGTGCAAAACTTCATTAAGAAGCTAAACCCCATCTTACTTATTATACAAACCAAACATCACCACCTAGCTTCAAAATCACAATACCAACCCCCTTCCTTGCTCTCTAAGTCGTGGCGTACCCCCACCCTCCCACAACTCTCATTTCCTTTATTCTCTAAGCCCCACGAAAGTTTCCATTTCTCTCTCTCGCCCAACACTCACTCTCGGCTTGCTTTCATTCGTGACAACCCTATACGAGAGCCACTAGCACGACGTGAACTCATTCCTTCTCTCCTTCACTTATTCATGTCACTACCACCATGAGCAACACAAGCTCAAGCTTGCACATCCCCCCCCCCCCCACTTCATTTGGCATGCCTCAATGTGGTGCTCTCAAAGCCCAAACTCAAGTTCTAATCGGTAGGTTTTCATCTATTCGAAGCCATGATCGAGCCTATGATTTCATATTGTCTTGGTATGTTCTTAATCTCTCATTTTCTCTTCATCTCTGCTTTCTCTTTTTTGAAAAAGGAGGCTTCGTATGATGTTGTTTGACTGAAACAAGCCAATAAGTTTACTCCTCGCAGTCTCCTGATCACAATGATCAGAGCACTTTTTCAAATCGACACTGTATTTCCATTTTCTCTCTCTTATGGGCATATGTTCAAGGTTTTGCATGTGGGGTCCACAATTGTCTAATCCCACATGCAACCCAGCCATTATGTAGTACTCATCACACTCTTCGATTTGGTAGGTCCTGATTGTCATTCCAAGCATTGGTGAAGAAATTGCACCAATTAGAAGTTCAAAGTTCATGTAGAGCGAGGAACAAGAATGAAGCACAATGCACTCCTAGAGTCCCTTACATGTTTGAGATAAGGGGGGAGTGAGGGGTAGTGTATGAAGTTGGCACAAAGAGAAAGTTAGGAGTTCTTCACTTCTAACATCTTTTGGGGTTTGGAGCCAAATAATCATACTACCACTTGCAATTTGGGTTATGTGGGAGTTGCTTTATATTCTAAGTTGTTGAGTTTGTGGATTTCTATATGATTATATTTATGGTTAGTGATGTGGGGAGATTAATGACAATCTCTCATGGATGGACAAACCCTAGCTCAAAGCAATTAGTGAAATTGCTTAAGAGTACTCTAAAAATCTTGTCGTGTCTTGGTGATTATGGAATATGATATTGTGGATATATTAATCTCATATGTTGAAATCTAAATCCTTTATATTTACAATGATTGAAATGCTTGTCTAAGTGCGGAGTTTTTAAACTAAAGTTGGATGTGGGTTTGATGCAAAAGTGCAATTATGTGATAGATGTGATGCTTTGAATATGCTTGTGTGCTTATGTATTTTTATGGAGTAGTTATCAAGCTGTAATGGAAGGATAATTATGCCGATACCGTATTCTAAACTTATATTAAATGGATTTCCATGTATCGATGAATCAAATTTGGACTATATGCTTGATTTAGATATGTAGTGGTGTGTTCTATATGGAAAGTTGTTGTATTTTGCATTATAAATGCCAGTTTGTAAAAGTTGCTATACAAATTAGGTGAATTGAATTTGGCTTTGTTCTTTTACCCCTTAAAGCCTTGTGTCTTAACTATCAAACCCAGTTGACCTTACTCAAATAGCTATTTTCTACAAATTATATCAATATTTTCTTTATGGCACATTATAAGTGGTCTTTGGATTTGATCAACTCAAGTACCAATGGATTATAAGAGATTAAATGAAGTCAAGATATGCAAATCTAAGTGTGAGGGACCATATCCTTGTTTTGGTATGTTTGAGCAACACCTAAATCTAAGTGGTTTAAGTCTTGAGTGTCATACCTTTATGAATTATGATGGATGGAGTGAATGTAGTATATGTGCATTGCTATTTCATGTTGCCCTGTTTTGTTGTATAATACAAAATTCACTGTGTTAGCTACAAATATTTTTTTCATATTTTATTTTGTGGGATTGTAGGTATATGTGTCCTCTTTGTAATGCAATTGGTCACATCTGGTTTTGAATTTTCTAGGATTTATGATTATTTTTCTAGTGTAACCTGTTCTATTGAATTATGAATCTGACTTGTGAGTGAAAATGAGCTATTTTATACTTGTTTGTGTAGGATGTGGTTGCACTATATTTTCCATGAAAGTAGACATTGTGATGGTCTAGAAGAATTGGGATCACTCCAATTGCATAAATAGAGAATTAATGACGAATTTTTAAAGATGAGGATGAAAATGGAAACTAATAATGGGACTTTGTTTCAGCGATGTAAGATGGAATTGTATCTTTGGACCTATTCTAGTTGTAAAATTTTGGGAAAAATCCTAGTGGTTTGTTAACACCTTGAGGAGATGTTTATGGAATCTTGTCCCTAAATATTTAGTTTTCTATTTTTAGGATTTTTCTCACCCAAGTGGGTTTGACATTAGGATTTGAATGTTTTAACCTTGAAAAGTGATTTTCATGGGTTTGGCCTTTAAACATCATTGGGCTGAGCCTCCAAGATATTATGGCTATGGCTATAGAGTAAATGATGTTGACTTATCTCGCTAAGGAAAAACTTTGTAACTTTTTTCTTTGAATTTCTAAAACTATTTTCCATGATACTCTATATCTTGGTATTCATGTCATTATATTTACTAAGATTGGTTTTGAGGATTTTGTACGTTTTCCTACTAAACTTTTAAGGATGAGAAAACCCATTTGAAGTTAAGGACGAGGAAAAAGTTTTGTGGAGTCCATCTCCCCCCCCCCCCCCCCCCCCCCCCATCTTATCTCTATAATGCCAAAGATAAAAGATGTGGAAACTACTCATGCATAATGACATTGCAAGAAGGAAAGTCCTTTTTGGACATTTAAGCCATAGCAATAAAATGCCTCGTATGCAGGTGGTCCATCTCTTAGAGACATATATTGTGTGCACTTTGACTAGAATTGGAAGAAAAAGTGGGGTGAAAATGGTTTGTACAGAGAGGTAAAAATGCTTGATACAAGGTGAACAATGCCATATGAGGAATTTAGGTACCTCATGCATGTTCATGCATAACTAGAAAGAATATAACTAACTTATGCAGGTTTCATGCACAACATGCATATAGGAAACTAACCTTGCATGATATATGTTGTGATTGATAGGTTTGATGATGTGGAGTGAATTGATTGTATGCTACCTATATGCATATGCTTTCATTTGTGATATAATGTGAGTGCAAGGTGACTTATATACCTGTTCTGACACGCACATGTGTATATGCTCTCACTTGTGACTTAGTATGATGGAAGGTAGTCTATATGCATGTCTATGTCTATATGTATGTGTATGTGTTATCTCTCTTACCTTCTTTCATGCTTTACCACAACCTCACTCCTCATTTTCTATGTTTGTCTCTATTTTTTCCTCTCAGAAAAAAAGGGCACTGGATGTCAAGGAGCAGATTGGAAAGGCTCATGCATGTGCTGGTGAGCTAAAACAAATTAGTTAGATCTTAATAGGCTTGCTCACTTTCTTGGCTACACTGTTTCTAACAGGTTTGCTCTCTAATTTTCTAAACAAAAGGGACTAGCAAGTCCATGTTGTAAGCACAAAATACATGGGAGGACAGAGTGAGATTCAAATTATGATTTTCTTATTCTCATGCCCTTGTGAACTGAATCTAGGAGAAAGCATCTATTTGCTCTCTTGTTGCTTCATCAAGACACCATAGCTTGAAAAACTCAATGCAGAATTTCATAGTTCCACTGCTTAGAGAGATGTATCTTCAGTCTAATACCCTCTATAATTGCTTCTTTTTCCACCTTTACTAGACATGAATAATGATTGTGAATTTGTGATTTTATCTATGGCCATAAAACTTGAGTACAAATATAAAACTCTTTCAAATGCAATACAATTTTGCTGCATTATACATTCTTTATTCTTCTAGTTTTGAATGTTCTCTCTTATATTTTAACTTTTTCATTTTTCCTATCTTATATTTCAATTTTGGTTGCGCATGCAAACATATTGGAGCATTACTCATTCATCTCTTGCTTAGCTATAATGACATTGATCCCACCATGAAGTACTATTGCAGGTACTCTCAACTTGTAAAAGCAATAACATCACTTGAATTTGAAATTTAAGTATTCTACAAAGAGCTTTAATTCAATTGATATTATTCTCTTTGATGCTAGACATCATCTTATGACCAAATATGTCTAAATTTATATCAATTAGTAAGAATTTTGTGGTCCTAATCCCTATAATTTGATGTTTATTGCAACTCTTACCTTCTTTCAGGTGTCTTTTGTTTTCTTAATTTTATGTCCTGTCATTCTAATGCCCCTGTTGGTGTTGAGGTAGATGGCCCTGTTATGATTCTATTGCTTTTGTTTGAGTAACAGTTTGTGCGTCTTAATGGCAACATTATATAATATTGGACTAAATTATGTTGCTGCCAGGGAAATTAAATTCCATTGGGTGTATCTCAGGGTGAGTATATTTTTGTCTTTGCTTACAGGCAATTTCACCCCTCTTGTTTGCACCTATTGTAATGTGAGCCCACTATGTTAGAGGTTCTTTGGCAATTTTATTTTTCATTTCTCTATTATTGGTATTCTCTGGATTATAATGTGAGCCAACTATGTTAGAGTTTCTTGTTAAACATGCTACTTATGGTTTGTTTTTCTTGGATTAGTTTAGTTTTGAGGACGTGATACCATGATAGAAAAATAGTATATTTTTTTAATTTTTTATAAATGACATTTGCGTAATTTAGATTCTAATATGGTATTCCATAACTAATAGCTTTATACATATATATGATATATAAATAAATTAAATACAATAAACAAAAAGAAGATATCAAATACTATTTAATTTTTTAAAATTATTCATTATTTTATACTTTTATTTAATTCTTACTTTATTACGTACTTATTAGAAGGATTATATGAAACCATAGTAATTATGTGTTGTTGGATCATGTTAGAAACTGAAAAGCTGTTAGGATGACTTTCTTATATTAGATACAATATATAATTAAATATACTCTTAAAATTTAAATTATTCTTTTGTACATATACACAACTATCAAATATACTGAAATTTGTGAAAATATTTCATAATAATTTTTTTTTCAAAATTAAGGGCCACACGACCTATTGGCCCTATTATGTAAAAACGAAAGTAAAGATCATAGATTCAAATAGTCATGATTTTAAAAAATAATTTTTAAATATAATTGTTATTTGTTTTAAAATAATTATAGTTCATCAATAAATGCACTGACCATGAACATTTTATTTTGTTAAAAAGATTTTAACAAAATGGGGAATTCTAGGATAGAATTCAAGGATAAAATGGAAATTTCGATAAATTTCCATTTTTTATTTTCTGCAAAACAGATTTTTTTGACTTTTTTTCTTCTTTGAATAAGGACTGAGTAATGGGTTTTTGAGTTGAACTTGGAGGATATTGACGAGCCTCCACAATGGAAAAGATAAAGTTTAGAACTTTTTATCACCAATGTGTTGGGGTAATTATTGTCTGGAAACAATGAATTGGAATTAGAGCTTAGAATTGATTATCTCATGCTGTCATAATATTGATCCTGGACTATAGCTAAAAATTTGTGTGCATTTTGTAACACACACTATAATAAGACATACATTCATTTTATTTTATTTTATTATTTCTTAATTCGTTTGTTAGAACGCCAACTTGATTTAAAACTAATACGTACTTATTTTTCGCAAACGTTTAGTAATTCCAAGAGACATTATATAAAAAACCATGATCGTAAAATAGACGTCAAGTTTTACGTACAAAATCAGAGTACATATATAAGGAATACATCAGCAAATACAACAAAAGTACATCTTAAAAACTGCCCATAACTATACAACAAAATGACCTATGTCAAAGCAGTATGGATCTATACTAGGCTAGCCCATCCTATAAAATCCACAAAAGTCATACGTACAGTAGTTGTCACTGCTAGTCCTCAAAGTCCATTTGCTTGTACCACGATCGTATATGAAAAGGAACAAACAAGAAAGGAGTGAGGTTTTTATAAAAGTCTCAGTCGTTTCTTAATAGGCTACAACAACAAATTAAACAAGCAATCGGGGAAAATCCTAAGGTCTGACCTACGTTATTACGACTCAATCTCAATCTTTACCAAACGTATGGATCCATACCTATCTCTGATGATTTACTTTAACCATCAGGAATCACTGGGAAGCGATTGGGAGTTCGTATAATCCCTCACAAGGTACAAACATCTATGTCGTAATCATCATCCTCGAGGAAAGGGCCACACGCCCACCAAGGATATACACTACACCAATCATGGTGATGCTGAACAGGCGTCAGGGTTACCAAGTCGGTTTACATGATTTACCCCGGCTCAAGGTGCTAACCTGACCATTGGGATGTTCACAACTCAGCACCTTTACCCTCAAGACCTGAAACTATTACTTCCCAGACACCAGAACTCATGCTTCTCAACATGGTACTATCTCAACCGTGGGTTTCCTATGACTTTGTTTCTAAGTTTCCAGGCATACTCTCTGGGTAATCCAGCAGAGTTTCAGAATCACTCTTCACGAAGATATTCATCCATCATTCATAATAACTTAGAAACAATTCAACTAGGAAATATAGCAAAAATGTCATCACTTAAAGTTGTATACAAAAATTTATTTTCACACATACATACTTTTAAAATAAGTTTTCAATTTAATTTCTTTGATTTGTCCTTATCCTTTTCTAATTTTTTAAATTAGACTATTTTAAAGAAAAAAACTTCAATCTACCATTATAACTAGGATGTGGTAAATAAATTTGAGAGAAGTTCTTTTCTGATGTGGAAGGTTAGAATGTATTGCAACCACAAAGCATACTTAGAGTTTCTCTCTAGTTGTTTCCTTTTACTAAAATTTGGGGTGTTCATCTTACAAAATTAAGACTTCTAATTTCTTGAAGAAAATCATGTAATTGCATGCATTTTACCAAAACATTTGTTAACTTTATTTGAACAAGATTATTTATTTATTTCCATACTAGTCATAATTTGTTCAAAATAACAGTTGAATGGTAACAATTTAAAATTTGTCCAATGAGGTCTTTATTTCAAAAAAACTTTTCTTAGTTTGGGCCTAAAGTCCATTTAGTTAATTTTGACAAAATTTTATTCCTTAAATTAATCCACAAAGATTTAGTAGAACTTGCTTTTTCAAGAAAACCTTTTCTTCAACTTTTCCTAAGATTTATTTTTACCAATTTGAACCAATTCAAGTAATTATCAAAAATGCTTAATTTTAATAAAAGAAATTCATTTTCTTCTTTACTTTTTTTCTTAAAAACAAAAGAGAATTTTTACCTTGTCACTTAGATTTCTAGTACATTATAAAAATCAAACTTTGTATAGATAATTTTAAAAGAATTTTCCTCTTACTTCATTTTTAATGGGCTGAATGCCCTTTTTAGAAAAAACACAAAATTATTTGTTTTTCTTTCTAGAAATTGAATCCATTCTCTATGTGGTCCAAAATTTATTTTATAATTTATTATTATTTCCCCACCATCTTACTCATTCTAATATGTTAATTGTCATAAAATTTTTTCTTATTTTTCTGTCATGAAGTGGGCCGAGAGCCCCTATGAGAAAATGGGTTCCAAAATCTGTTATTCCAAGTGATCTTAAGGCTTTAAATTGGTTTTTAAGAAAATAGCTAGCTTGCATAAAAATAGGCTCATTGATGGTTATTCATAATAGGATATTAAGTTATAATATGATACCAACAATAAGAATAAAATTAACATAAAAATAAATGACAATAATCAAGATAACAATAAAATAAAACTTAACAATAGTTTAGAAATAACAATTTTAAGACAACTATAAAATAAATGGCAATAATTTAAATGGGCAAAATATAAATGGCAATAAGTAAAGCAAGAAATTAAAGGGCAAGAATTTAAATAGCAAATATTAAACAATAAAGTAAATGGAATAAGGTAAATGGGAAAAAAAAATATAAATAAAGCACAAATAAAAATAAATGGCAACATAATGGAAATAATAACAAGGCAAAAAAATAAATAGACATTAAAGTAAATGACTTAGTAAAGCAAGAATTTAAATAAACAAGAATATAAATTATTACATAGTAGTAGTAGTAGGATTAGTAAGCTAATTGGGTTTAAGGGATAACCCACACACACACACCCATTAAGAAACAAATTTAGAGCCTAAACCTCACTCCCCCTTATCTCTAAATATGGTTTGTTGGTGGAAGAATAGAAGAGGAGAAGTGGCTTGAAGGTTTAGGAGCCTAAACTTGGTGGAAATCTTTTAAATAGTTGGAAAAAAATTCAAGAGCTTGGGGAGGGGAAGGGATTCATGTTTCCAGCAGCTGGGAGGCAGAGAGAGAGCTCTGATTTCTGAAGGAAGAGAGTAATAGTGTAGTGGTTGAAGGGGTTCTATTTATAGGATAAAATTAGGTACTTTTAGATTTAATTTTTGAACTAAAAATAATAGAATATCATTTTTGTGTGTACTTTCCCCATGTTGGCTGAGGGGTGATGCCCCAGACCAGTCAAAGGTCTGAAAAATCAAAAAAAAATTATTTTATATAATTATTAGATATTAAAAATAATTAAATACTAGTTTATTGCAACAAAATTAGAGAGAAATTTTGGGTAGGATTTTGGAAAATCTGGCCACACCAAATTTTTAAGTATATTTTTGTGAGCCTTAAAAAATCTTTCATATTTTTCTCATGTATATATTATTTATAATAATTTTTTCACTAAAAAGACCTTTATTAAGCCAGTAAATCCAATATTTGCCAAATAAATATATTTTTCAGACTTTTAAATATTTTTCCCTTAAAATAATATTGGTATAATTAAATTATATTCAACATAAATTTTTCATAATTTTTTGAGGTTAAAAAGTTTCTTGCTGGCTTTCACAGTCAGCTAAGGGTATACCGGTCATTTCACAAAAACTATCTCAAAAAATTCCCGAAAAATTTCTAAAATTATTATTAATTATTTTTAATATAAATATGGTTTTAAAAAAAATTATACCTCTCTAGCTAATTTTTATTATTTTATCCTATTAAGCAAGTTTTTCGGGGCGAACTAGTTGTTTTATCGCTTCCGGACCTTAATCCAAATAAAATGTTAAAAATCTAAATTAGATAGATCTTACTAATATGAATATAATCATGAGACTTATACCCTTATGATTCCCATTTGATTTTCCACAGTTAATTATAGAATAATTAGAAAAACAAATAAGCAGGTTAAAGGGGGGGTGTTACACATTTCACCTTTAATGTGGTTTTAACTTTGCAGCATAAAGATGTGATTTGCCCAGATTGATAAGATATCAATTTTAGTAATGAAGTTGGACATGAAGTTTTCTTATGCCATTTGATACCTAGATTTCTATGATTGTTACTTGTAGTGGAACCTCATTGCCAATTTTATGTTATGTAATTTTTATTTTCAATGATTAGGCATTTGATGCATATGTCATTGGCAAAATCGACACTAGCTCTCTTGGAATTGTTGTGCTTCAGGAATAGTGGGCTGTGGATTTAGAGATTAAAAATCATGCTGTGAAGATTTCTCAGCTTGGTCGTGGATTCAAAGCTCTTATTCCAGAGTAGGATAACTTTTGCCACCTAAATTTCTTAGTCTTTGGTCTTTGTAATTGGGCTATATCATATGTTGTATTTGGATTTGTGTATTGTGTGAGAGGTTTACTATGTTTCCATTACAACGTAATTTACCACAGTTGTATACATCAGGGATCTATCTTGCTTAAGGAACTAATGGGATGTCGTGTTTCAGTAGGAGCTCTATTAAAAAAAAAAAAAAACTTAGAGTCGGTTAAGCTGACTCTAAATGAAAAATTATTAAAAAATTAACGATAGAATCAATTATGCCAACACTAAGTGAAACAACTTTTTTTAAAAAAAAATAATGTAGAGTCAGCTAAGCTAACTCTATATAAAACAAATTTAATTTAAAATAAATAAACTGTAAATGATGGCTTTCCATAAGCTGCGGTTTAAGAGTCAGTTTAGCCAACTCTAAATAGTGTCGGCCTCTGTTAACCAATGCAACCATATTAGTGTCGAGTTTTTCAGCATTTACGTTGTCTCCGACATATGTTCAACACTAAAACACTAAATTGCGTCAGCTTTTTTAAGGTAGAGTCGGCTTTTGGCTGACTCTAATTACCCATTTTGTTGTATTGTATGTACTTAATATTTTTTCTTTTTGGTTGGCCAGCCAGCCAACCCACCTATAAACAAGGCAGGCTATAATTTCTAAACCCTTTACCCAAAGCAGGCCAGCCCGTCTTGGCCCGTTTTCAGCGGGCTGTTGGCGGGGTAGGCTAAAATAGGCGAGGTTGACCTCTTTTGCCATTCCTACACACACATATATATAATAAAAATTAGCTTATATATATCATATCCTGACAAATTAGCAAGATTGATTGATAATAGCTAGCTTGCTATTTTTCAGTTATATACCGATAATTGATTGATAATTTCTTTCTTGTATTAAACTCCGATCTTTATTATTATGGATACTTTTCTATACCATGATCTCCTCATAAGAAAGAGATTATTTTGTAAAATATCTACAATTTATAATTTATCTATAATATATATAAAAGATAACTTTTTGAAAGTTAAAAAATAGATTATAGATTATAGATTATAGATCATTTAATAATTTATTATTATTTCTTATTTCCCTTATGTTAGTTCAAGACCTCATGTAAGAGTTAGGTAAAAACTTAAACTGCAAATTCTAATACAGTGAAAAAAAATAGTCCTTCACCACGTTACTTATGCCGAGCTTATCAATTATCAACCAAACAATATTAATGCTCTAATAAGTTCTACATCAAAATGTTGTAATTATTTAAAAATATTGGGAAATAAAAACAAAAAAAAAATATCAAAAGAAGAGTACCTTCATGATAAAGGTATTTAAGTAATTTTATAATAACAAGTAATAGCGAATACTCATGGGCACTGCCTTGTTAATAAACGGATAACGAAAATATTCACTTAAATTGTCGGCATGTACCCATTTAACTATTTAGCTTCTATTTGTTATGAATTTTATTTGCAGATATCCGTAGGTACGAATACTTTTATCATCCCTATACATATTCCTTTATGTATATGGTAAACACATTATACATATTTTATTGCTATAATTTAGTTGAAAAATACTAATAGTTTAAATACTTTCTATATTTTTAACTAATTATATGTTACCGTATAATTAAATATTATTGATTTTTTGTAATAAGTAATTTAAAAATTATATTTATAACAATTTTATGAGTTAATAGTATAAAACTTTAAACATTAACAACATATATTAAAATTGAACTCATATATTAATAATTGATAAATATCTTTATTAGCTACATGTTTACCAAAATCTTAGAATATGTTTTATTTGAATATATATATATATATATATATATATATATATATATATATAATTTTATTTGTTTTATAAGTAATTAAAAAATGTAATATTTTTTAATTCTAATTATTTTATTAAAAATGGTAAAATTTTGCAAATTTTTATGTGGTAATTTAATAAGTAAATTTTTTTGATGGCATCGTTCCACCTCAAATTATCCTGGCTAAGAGACAATGTCACTCATGAAAAAGCACGATCAATTCCATGTTGCGTTAGAAGAAAAAAGTCAATCGGCTAGCAATTTGAACCGTTATTCCTCTCTCTCTCTCTCTCGTGAATTTTTCCTTCTTCATGAAACATACTTAATTTTATATAGAAATTCAGAGCAATTCAATCACATACACAAAGCTTGAACTCAACTTTCAAAGCCATGAATATTGTTAACCCAAACAGCAATCACTCTTTACTTAGATAATGGAAGAGGGGAACATATCCATCTACAACTTTGAGTTCTCAACCCCAACATGTAGAATTAATGATATATATTAAGGTAAAATATATTTTATTTCCAGCTAGCGCAAATATAATGGGTACCCTCATACCTACATGGTCCAGCTTGTTTTATAAGCCAATTGCACTGTTGGCAACCGCCTCCCTGACGTGGCACGCACATATCAAATGAGTGAAAGGCACCTTGCCATTGAAAGAAACAAAAGAATGGTGGCTTTCCAGGTTGGCTACCACCAGAATAGTTCAATTCATAGGAAGTACCAGGGCGGATACGGTGAGGTAAAGGATCAATATTGTTGCAATAAATGGTTAAGTCCAGATTCCCATCCAGAGAATTTGTGACCCTAACAACTGCCATAGCATTGTTTGCCGACGATAATAACAACATCAGCACCCAAAGTGTGGAAACACTTCTAGCAAATAGAGACATTGTTGCACCTTTTGTCAATCCTTTTTCTTTAACAAGAATCTTTTCATATACATATTTGGCAAATATATTTTTGGGAGAGGTTTTTATAGTTAAAAATGTATAAATATGATGTAATATGAAATATAACTCATTCAAATAAAGAAAAAAATTAATTTCATTGAATAATATTTATGACAAAAAAAATTCATAAATTAATGTCATTCAATAATATTTATGAAAAAATTCATTCAATGTTTGCAACGTTTTTAAAATAAAGAAAAAATTAATGTCATTCAATGATATTTATAATTAATATTGAAGAATGTTAAAAATAATTAAAAAAAACATTGATATTTTTGAAAACATTGATTAAAATAATTACAACAGTTCAGATTTGCTCTCATGAAAACATTAATTTTTCTATCATCTTTGAAAACATTGATTAAAATAATTAAAAATAATTTTTTATTAAAAATTATCAACATATTTTATTGTTATTCTTAATATAGGAATGCTAGCAACACTCTCTTAAACACTCTTGTTCTAATATTTTTCTTATTATTAGCTGAAATGTATTGAAAATTACAAATTTTAGTGGGTTCTATTTCTAAATCAGGAGAGACTCATTAAATAAGAGGTGAGACCCACCAAAATTTGTGATTTTCAATAAATTTCAGCCAATAATAAGAAGAGTGTTGAAAAAAAGTGTTTGATAGAGTGTTCCTAGCATTCCTAAAAAAGGTCCATGATGTTTTAATAATAACTTACTATTTATTCATTTTTAGTTGATACTTTTAAAAACCTTATTAACAAGACTTTAAAAATATGTTTTTAATTAATACTATTGCCCAACGTTAAGATGTTGACATTCTATTTATTAATTTTTAATTATCCTTTTCAAGAGTATTTTTAATAAGACCTTTTAAAATAATTCAAAAATGATTCTTTAATATTTCTTTTTCAATGTGTGCATGTTGATTTTGTAGTTGCTGGATGTTATCTCCGCAACCAGTGATATCAACAACATTTATATCCATTAAATACATAAATTTTCATGCTCCTCTTATAATACTTACTTGACCTTTTTTACAAAATCGAGTAATTTGTTATATTAAAGCAGAAATATAGTCATTACAAACATTAATTTTTACAAGTAATTCATAAATGCCTTTATGTAAATGGTAAACGCATTAAGGATATTCTATAGCTATAATTTAGTTGAAATACACTAATAGATATTTTTACATTTTCATCTAATTATACGTTATCGTATAATTAAATATTAATAATTTTTTGTAATAATTAATTTAAAATTATATTTTGAAAAAAAAATTATTAGTCAGTAGTATAAAACTTTAAACATTAATAACATATATTAAAATTAAACTCATATATATTAATAATTCAAAAATAGCTTAATTAGCTACATGTTTACAAAAATCTTGGTGGACATCTAGTACAAGAATTTTTTTAGTTTTTTCAGGAATTTGAAGTTGAAAATGATTGTTTTTCATGTTTAGTTTATTATTTAAAAAATAACATTTTCAGGAAACATTGTTTCCTTGTATGTTTTTTGCCTATATTTTTCATAAAATTGTTTTCGTGGGGAGGTGGAAATTTAACTTTCCTGAGTTGTGAGAAAAATTTTAATGCTGTAAAAATATCACTTTACCCTTATTAACTCATTTAATATAAAAAATAATTAAAGTTTTTAGAAAAATTCTATTAATACTAAACATGAAAATCTTTGATTCCTAAGAAATATGTTAAATATTCCCAAAAATATTTATGACCAACCAAACAGATTTTAGTTTTTCTTAAGAATCATGATTCTCAAGATTCATAATTCTTAGGAATCATAATTCTCGAGCATGAAAAATTTTCCTTCTACAAAATGCACCCTTAGCATATCTTAATTAATTAGCTCCATTGTTTTCAATTTTTAAGATTGGTTTTAGTTGTGGATATAAAATCAGATGGTATAGAAAGTGGGTATTTTTTAAATCGATCATTTCTGTGAACAATCTAGAAAGGCTGCTTATAATAACTTATCAAAAAAGCCTATTTTAATTAAAAAAAAAAACACTGAAACAGACAATTTTCTTGATATATGAAACAGTGCAACACGAGTAGAAATATTCAAGCAACCGATACATATTTGCTCCAAGTAACTAAAATTGTCTTACATTTCTTGTTATTTTATGAAGTATAAAATATACAATACTAGATTTAATCTCATGCATTGCCATGTTTGTTTAAATTATATATTTTTTATAAGCTTAAATATGTTTTAAGTCTCTGCAAATATGTCTCTATTTGGTTTTAGTCTTTGCAAATTTTTTCGTTATTTTTTATCCTGACATTTTTTAGTGTTCTTTTTTAGTTCTTACCATTAATTCTAGTTAATTTAGTACTAACATGGTTAACAAAATAAAGAATATTAATTAAGATAATTAAAGTAATAAAGAATATTTTAAATTAAGATAATTAAATTATTTTTAAGTGCATGATTCAATTAATTAATATATTTTTCATTTTTCATAAATAAGTTAATTACATATTACTTTTATAATTTATTTTTAATATATTATAAACAATGAATTTTATTGTTTTATATTAATATTGTTCTTACTTAGTGTTTTAAAACTCGAACTCAACTGACCGATCCAACTGGTTCAATCGAAAATCGAACCTGTGACCGGTCCGATCATACTTTCAGATCGAAAATGCTATCAACCCGTGTCCACATCATCAACTCGGTTCAAAACTAGTAACTCGCTCATCCAGGTAGGCCTTCAATCCAGTTTGAAAATTATCCAAGGCATGCTCACGGGGCACCTAACCCAGACCCCTTCAGTTGCCAAAATAATATTTACCACTAAACCAATGCATTCACTTTGTGTTTATATAGCAAATTTTATTTATATATGATATCTTGCATTTAAATTTTACATATTTAATATATAGACCGGTTCATACAATTCAACCATTAACCCCTTGGTTCAACAAGTGACTCGTTAACCTGATACATAGATCCTGTCAACAATCAGTTTGGTTTTGATAACACAATCTTACTTTCAATTCACTAATTTACTTTTAACATTGTACTATTTTCTAAAAAAAAAATATTTTATTTAGACGCTTATAAATTAATTTAATTAATATATTACTTTTGTCTTTGGAGACAAAATCTCTACTTGTGAGATATTAAAAAAATAAATTATATTACAATTAGTCGAAATTTATGAATTGAAATGCAAAAATAACATCAAAAGTAATATATTAAAAATAAATTATAAGGGTCTAACTAAATTATATATATATTTTTAAAAAAGTACAATGTTAGAAGTAAATTAGTGAATTGAAAAGTAAGAACAATTGTGAATACCCAATTTTGTCCACCCTTTTATCTTTTATTTTATTTTATCTTGCTCTTTTTTAAATCATATTTCACAATATAATTCTTTTTTTTGTTATTCATATTGGGCTAGTACAAGCCCAAACAGAATAATAATAACAACAAAACCAAAAAAATTAATAAAAAATTAATAAAAAGGAAGAAAAACACAAAAACAGAACGTAAAACAAAATAGAAGCATGCTTTGCTATTTTGGGTTGGCAACAATGGCTCTTTTGCAATGTTTTCTGCTTTTTCCATACTCAGCCCAAGCACTTCAGCTTTACAGATACTATCTTTGCAGCCACCTAACACCCTGAATTGGTCTCTTGCAAGTTTTGTCTCTTCTCCCTACAAGAAAACAATGGAATAACGTTTAAGAGAGGAGGGGGGAGGATAAATGGGGGAGGATATAGTGAAAGAGAGGGGCTGATTTTTTTTGGGAAAAGAAAGAACAAACCGTGAGTGAAAGGTTGGGGGGGGGGGGTAAAAGAAAATACCATCAACCAATCTCTTGCTCTGTTTTCCCTTATTCTCACACGTACAAGGGGAGTCTTGGAGTGAGACCAAAACTTGCAGACAAGTTGAAAGGGGAGCACTAATAGGTAACCTTCTCACCCATTGCTTTGCTTCAGCTGTGATGTGTACACTGTAACTCTGCTTGTCTTTTATCTTGTTTCTATTTCTCCTTATGACATGCCCCTGTGATAAAATCAATAAGAAAAGGAATAGCAAAAAATCAATTTGAATCAAAGATAAATAATAAACAGACAATCACCATCTCAAAACCCAAACACCTAATCCACCAAGCCAATAGGCAAACCTAACTGGATACCCCTTTGAGACCACACATCGAACACTTAAGCTACCAAATCAAGTCACGACAATACCAGAAACGCAAGAACCGCAAGCATCCCAACTCCGAACCACCACCACCTAACCTGGCCCCTGTACCGCGTCGCTGTCACACGAAGCCACCGGAACCCAAGTCGGAATCCATCACCGAGCCAAACGAACCGTTAAACCCCTCCCTCAGATCGCGCAACCCGATCCTCCGCTGTGTTGTCGTCGCGACGCCAGAAACGTGCCGCTTCGCCGCTGCTAACCCTTACCACAAAAACCCCAAATCTTCAAAGCCCACCGCGAACCACCTTCTCCCTGAGCCCGCCTCTGCAACGCGTCGAACCCAGCCACAAAACCTCCGCATCGCGAAAACCCTCGCGCCTTCAACAAGCCCCATCGCGAACCTCTACGTTGCGCGTGCCCATGCCTTCAACGAACCTCTGTGAACCCCCAACCATAGTGCCGCTACCTCTAGTCGGAGATCCGTGTCGACCTTGTTGACGCCGCAGGTTCGCGATCGTGCGAATGCCCCTGCCTCTCCATTCGCTCCGTGGTGTTTTCCAAGTTCCCTTTTGTTTCTCGCATTATTTTGCTCGTGGTCGTTTGTGTTCGCCACTTTGCGGCTTTCGTTTTCTACCCTGTGGTATGTTGTATTTTATTTTGGTTAATTGGTGTTTTCCTTACTCTCCGTCGGGCTCAGCGAACGTGGCCTATAACTAAAGCTTTACATCCATTTGAATTAATATGTTAGATTAGTCCCCTTTTTTTTAACGTGCAGCTTTTTTCTCTTTTTATGACTCATTAGTTTAATGTTTGAATGGTTTATTTTTTTATAAAACATGCATTAGTTTAATATTTAAGTTAAAAAAAAAAAAAGAATTAGTCCTCTTTTTTCAATTTGATTCAAAACAGCGGCTCCTTTTGGTGACACATTAGTTTAGTATTTATATGATTGATGCTTTTAGGTTTAAATTTTGAATAAAAAGAAACCGAGAATTTTTTGTTAAAATAAAATACTTATTTGGATTCAACCTTTTTATTTTACTTTATCTATTTATTTACTTACCTATTTAATTCATCTCTATAACTACAACCGGTATTTTATTTATTTAGATAAAATCAAACCCTTTTATTTTATACCACTATTTCTAATCTCTCAAATTATTTATGTAATTAACATAACTTATTACTACATTTAATTATAAAGGCTTAGTAATAACCATTTTAGATGTACTTTCTATTTGGGTATTACAAAAGCCTTTAAATGTAACGATAACCATTTTGGATGCACTTCCTATTTGGTTATTGTAAAAGTCTTTTAAAATAAAATCTTAAAAATTAAAACAAACGTTTAAATAAATTTTTTATCTAATAATAAAGACTTAGTAATAACCATTTGGATGCACTTCCTGTTTGGATATTACAAAAGCCTTAAAAGGTATATCGATAATTATTTTGGATGCACTTCCTGTTTGATTATCGTGAAAGCCTTTTTTTAAAAAAACAAAAAAATCAAGAATAATAAAAATATCAACACAAACTTTTTCTACCCAAAGAACTACGTGAGTCTGATTCTCCATTGCACCTGGAGATACGTAGGAGCAGGATACCTCCCCTGTCGATCTCAAAAATAATAAAAATTTAATCATTTCAAGATAAAAATAAAAAATAAAAATAACAAAGTTTCCTTGATAAATAAATAAGCAAATAAACACCAAAAAATGTTTTAATTTCTTAGGGGTAAAATAAATAATTTTAAAGTTATATTAATCGTGCACATTTAATTAGGGGTAATCGTCTTTATGACGAACGTTGTAGGGTGCTAACACCTTCCCTATACATAATTGACTCCCGAACGCAAAATTTGGTTTCGAAGATCATTTTCTTTTTAAAAGGTTTTTTTCAATGTTTTCCTAAATAAATATTGGTGGCGACTCCATTGTTTTAAACATACTTTTCGCCGTCACGCCGTGACCCCGGTTGCGACAACAATATTAAAAGCAATAAAAATCATTGTTCATGATATATTAAAAATTAAAAATAAATTATAAAAGTAAATTATATGTGATTACCTTATTTATAAAAAATAATAAACACATTACTTAATTAAATCACACACCTAAAAATAATCTAATTTTCTTAATTTATAATATTCTTCATTACCTAAATTATCTTAATTAATATTCTATATTTTGTTAGCTATGTTAGCACTAACTTAATATCTAAAAATAATAAAAAAATTTATAAGGACTAAAATAAGACAGAACCATATTTATAGGGACTTAAAATATATTAAGCCTATAAATATTATTGAATTTTGTAGTAATTAATTTAAATATTTTATTTATAAGAATTTTTAATTAGTTAATAGTATAAAATTTTATACATTAACAACATATATTAAAAATACACTTATATATATTAATAATTGATAAATATTTTTATTAGCTATACGTTTACAAGAATATTAAAATTGTTTAATTTGAAAATAAATTACATAATTTTATTTTTCTTTTTATAGGTAATTAAAAAATGCAATACTTTTAGTTTTAAATGTTTTATTGAAAATGATAATGTGCAATTTTTATGCTGGCGATTTAATTAGTTAATTTTTTAATGACGCCGTTCCACCTCAAATCATTGTGGCTGATAGACAATGTCACTCACGAAAGAGGTCTTTAGTTATATGATAGAAGAGGGGAAATCTAGCTATAACTTTGAGTTCTCAACCTTGACATGTAGAATTAATAATATATATATTAAAATAAAATATATTTTAATTCCATTTAAAGCAATTATAATTCCCAGCTCCGTGACCAAAGTACCTACATGGTCCACTTTGTTTTATATACCAAGTGACCTGTTGGCAACCGGTGTCCTTATTTGGCGTGCACATATCAAACGAGTGAGAGGCACCTTGCCATCGAAATAAACAAAAGAATGGTGACTTTCTAGATGGAACACCACCAGAATAAATCCATTCATAAGAAGTAGCAGGGGCAAGAGTGTGCTGTTCAGGATCAAAATTGGGACATTGGACGTTTAATTCCAAATTTCCATCCAAAGAATTTGTGGCTGTAATAACAACATTTGAATTTGCTGCCATAGCATTGTTTGCCAACGACAAAACAGCCATAAGCACCCATAGTATGAAAATACTTCTAGCAAATAGAGACATTGTTGCACCTATTGTCAATCCTTTTTCTTTAATGAAGAATCTTTTCATATACATATCGGAGAAGCATATACTTGTCAGAGGTTTTTGTAGTTAAAATGTATAAATATTGTGATATGAAAAATAACTCTTTCAACGTACATTACGTTGGTTTAAATAAAGAAAAAAATTAATGTCATTCAATAATATTTATGAAAAAAAACTCATTCAACGTTTACAAAGTTTTTTAAAATAAAGAAAAAAATTGAAAAAAAAATTAATGTCATTCAATGATATTTATAAAAAAAATTAATGCCATTCAATGATATTTATTACTAACATCAAAGAATGTTAATAAGTATCTTTGAAAACATTGATTAAAATAAGAGAAAACAGACCATGTACTGATAGTGTAAAATAATTATATACTGTCATCCAATCACAAACCACCATTTATTGTAAATATGTTGACTTTTATAATAAATACTTTAAAAGTCATACCAACCGTAAACTCCAATTGGTTGACAGTGTAAAACTTTTTACACTAACAGTGCATGACCATTAAACTCTTAAAATAATTAAAAACATTTTTTTATTAAAAAATTATCAATATAATTTATTCTTATTTTAATATAACTTTATCATGATTTTTTAATAATAACTTACTATTTATTCATTTTTATTAATACTTTTAAAACCCTTATTAACAAGACTTTAAACAATAATTTAAATTTTTTTTTAATTAATATTTTTTGACCAACGTTAAGATGTTGACTTTCTATTTATTAATTTTTAATTATCATTTTCAAGAATATTTTTAATAAGACCTTATATAATAATTCAAAAATGATTCTGTAATATTTTTTTCTCAACTTGTGCATGTTGATTTTGTAGTTGCGTAATGTCACCTCGGCAACCAGTGATATCAGCAACATTTATATCCATTAAATGCATAAACTTTCATGTTCCTATTATAATACTTGCTTGACTTTTTTTCTTACAAAATAGAGAAATTTGTTATAATAAAGCAGAAATATAGTCATTAAAAACGTGAATTTTTACCAGTAAACATATATGCCTATATGTAAGTGGTAAACACATTATGGATATTTTATTGTTATAATTTAGTTGAAATATACTAATAGTTTAATATTTTTACATTTTCATCTAATTATCCGTTATTGTATAATTAAATATTAATAATTTTTTTAATAATTAATTTAAAAATTATATTTATAACAATTTTTTATTGATTAATAGTATAAAAATTTTAACATTAATAACATATATTAAAACTAAACTCACATATATTAATAAATAGCTTAATTAGCTACATGTTTAGAAGAATCTTAGGGGATGTTTAGTACAAGGTAAGTTTTCAGTTTTTGAGGAATCTAAAGCTGAAAATATTTGTTTCTAATGTTTGATTTATTATTTAAAAATAATATTTTTAGGAAACATTGTTTCCTAGTAATGTTTTTTATCTATATTTCTCACAAAATTGTTCCTATAGGACAAGTGAGAATCTAACTTTCCTGAGTTGGAAAAAAGTTTTAATGCTGTAAATATATTACTTTATCTTATTAACTCATTTACTGTGATAAATAATTAAAGTTTCTAGAAAGTTCTATTAATACTAAGCATGAAAATCTTTGATTCCTAATAAACATATATAAATATTTCCAAAAATATGTATGACTAATCAAACATATTTTAGTTATTCCTAAGAATCATGATTCTCAAGATTCATGATTCCCAGGCATGAAAAATCTCCCTTCTATGAAACGCAGTCCTTAGAATATCTTAATTAACTCCATTGTTTTCAATTTTTAGGATTGGTTTCAGTTGTAAAAATAGAGTCAAATGGTATAGAAAGTGAGAATTTTCTAAATCGATCGTTTCTGTGAACAATCTAGAAAGGCTTCTTATAACCTATCTAGAAAAAAATAAAAAATAACGACACTGAAACAGACAATTTTCATGATATATGATACAATCCAATATGAGTATACGACTAGAAATATACAATCAGCTGATACATATTTTCTCGTAGTAACTATAATTGTCTTGAATAACAATTAGCGTTGCTATTAAATAGTAAATTTCTTGTTATTTTATGAAATATAAAATATACGATATTAGTTGATAATTTTTTTAGATGAATAGTAATGTTTAACAACAATTAATGATCTAAATTCATTATTAATAATACTAATATGCGGACCCGTTCAATGCCTGGGGAATTAGCCATTGATTATTTTTCTAAATAATATGTAATATTAAAAGAGTTTAATGGTTATGCATTGTCAGTATAAAAAGTTTTACACTGTCAACCAATTAGAATTCATCGTTGATATGACTTTTAAGACTATTATTATAAAAGGCAACAAATTTACCATACATAATTTGTGATTGGATGATAGTGTAAAACAGCTTTACACCGTCAGTATATGACATTTTTTCTCATATTAAAAATTTGTAAGGTAAATATATCTTTGTTAATATATAAATTTTTAAATATATTTATTTTAATACTTATTATAAAAAAAGGACTATAAGTTTTAATATTATTAATGAAATTAAGTACGATGATGGTTATTTTTTTTGTTAAAGAATGATAATGTTTATTTTCATGTTAATATTGTAGTGATATTTATATGTTTAATATATTTGTATATATAAATAGATAATTTAGATGATAATTCTTAAATGCAAATATTGTATAAAATATTAATGGTTTTTATAAATATGATTTGATATTGTGTGGACTAATCTAGTTAAGATAACAATGTGGTAGATAAAGTCAAGCCTCAAATGAGTAAGTGATTGTCACTGATTTTTATTAGCCGTCATTGCAAAACATAGAGTTGATAGAAATTATCTACTAAATTTAAACAATAGTCATGGACCAGCTTATGCAATTCAAGTAATTACCTTAAATAACATAATAATGCAATTTCAATATATACATAACAGTTACAATTAATTGCCTTAATTATATAAAATTGATAATGATAATTGTATTAATTATCTTAATTAATTTAAATTAGAATATATAGCTATCATAATTACTTTAATATAATTATGGAATTTTATGAATTAAAAAGATAAAAAATCAGCTACATTTTGGCTGGAAAAAAAAATGAATGTAATGATGTGATGTGATAAAAGAAAATTGAATGTGATGTTGTTGACTTGAGCTTTATATTTCTCATTGACATATTGAAAGATAACATCTCATACATGTAATATGGATGATATGTTTATTATTTTAATTACACTTATGAAAGAAATAATTGCTACCAAATTAAATTATATATAATAATTGCTATATATATATATATATATATACATTTGGAATAATCTTTAATATCTTAATAAAATATATATTTGTAATAATTACCTTAATTAATTTAATTTAGAATATATATTGATTGTAATTACCTTAACTAATATATTAAGCAATTAAAATATATTTAATAATTACATTGGTTACTTTAACTATATGTAGATGATAATTATATTAAGAATAAATTACACTAACACCCCTTGAAATTTTTTTTTAGATTGTACATAATCCTCCTGTTTTTTAATATTTACAACAACCTCTCTTATAGCGATACATAATGTAATATTTTTCAAACAATTAAGGGGGTTAGTGTAATGTATAAGGAATGTTAGTGAAATGTTTTTAAATAATTAAAGGAATTAGTGTAGGGATGAAAAAAAGAGGAGTATCATGTGCAATCTAAAAAAATCTCAAAAGGTGTCAGTGCAATTTACTTTTATATTAATTATCTATATTAATTCCAATTAAAATATATACAAGTTGTAATTATCTTAATTAAAATAGTTATGAATTAAAAAAAATGCAACAACATTTAGTTAGAAAAAATGAATGAATGTGATATTGTGACTTGAGAAAAAAATGGTTATGTTGTTAACTTAAGCTTTATATTTTTTATTGACATATTGAAATATAACATTTGACACATGCAATATGTATAATATATTTATTATTTTAATTACAGTTATCAAAGAAATAGCTACTAACAAAGTATAATATATATATACGGAGGGATCAAATGACACTAGTTCTAAAAGAATTACATCAAATCAAAAATGTTAAAATAGAATGATCTTACAATTTATAATATCTTAATATATATAATAACTTAAACAATATTTGTTACAATCAATTAGTTAAATTTAACCAATCAATTAAATTACTTGATTTGATTTAATTGATTATTTGATTGATCAAACATTTTACTTTGAATTTGATTTGATTTAATTGATTGTTTGGTTGATTTAACTTTTTATTTTAATTATTCATGAAAATTATAAATAAAATATTTTATTTTTACAATTTTTACAGTAATAAATAGTAAAAAATATTTAATAACATTAAATTTAAAATATTTCATTTATTTAAATATCTTTTTTATTCATTCAAATAATATATCTATTTTTTTATCATATATGTGGTATTTATGATGGATATTATTTACTGAACGTATGAATGTTAAAATATTTTTTCCAATTCAATATTTAAATTTATGTATATGTTTAATTATATAAATTATTAAAATATCTATAATAGCGTTAATTTTAAAGTATTTTAATTATTTAAATTAAAAAATTAGTTTTTAATAATTTATATAATAGTATAATTAAAATATAAGAAAGACATTTATATATAAGATAGGAGAAAATATAAAATTCCATATAATATATATAGTTTGAATGAATAAAAAAGACATTTAAATAATTAAAATTTTTTAGTGTTAATGTTTTTATATATTTTTTACTATTTATTACTTAAAAATTAAAAAAAAAGAGGTCAATTTGTTAATAATTTTCATGAATAATAAAAAAACAAAGGTTAAATAAGTCAAATAATCAATTAAATCAAATCAAATAATTTAATTGATTGAAAAAATTTAACTAATTGTTTGTCACAAATATTGTTAAAATTATTATATATATATATACATATATATTAACTTATATATACTAATAATAATTACTTTAATTAATTTAATTAAGAATATGTACTGGTCATAATTACCTTAAATAGTATAATTATGTAATTTTATTAGTAAAAATTTAAAAAAATCATGTTGAGAAAAATAAATTACATATAATTAAAGTATTTATCTTAATTATGTATAATTGATAACTATATGAATTACTTTATTTATGTAATTCAAATATATATAATAATTACAAGTAATTATCTTAATTGTATATAATTGGTAATTTCATTAATTACTTTAATTATACACTTTTAAAAATATAATTACTTCTATTTAAAATAATTTTTATTATCCTAATTAAAATATATATTCTTCATAATTAAGAATGACAAAAAAATACCTATGAATAAAACCCGCTATGGATATTAAATGGATACCCGTTTATTAACATGGCAAGAACGGGTAGTAAGGTACCTGTATTCATGGGTGCTACACTTTAGAATTATTTAATTACTCTTAATTATATATAAAGTAAATTGCTCTAATTTATTTTTAATATAAATATATATTTCAAATTTATTTATTTTTAGTATCAATCTATGTTATAAAATTATTTTTTTAGTATAAACATATGATTCAAAAATATTTATTTTTAGTTTTATTTTAGTTTTTACTTTTTGTTTAAATTTTTTTATGTTACCAAATATCCATGGACCAGCAGATATATATAAAATTTGTGAATACTTGCTTAATGGGTGCTCATTTAAATACATGTGGCTATGGGAGAAGTATTATCTACCTTGTCTTGCTCCATTGACATCCCTATTCATAATTATCTTATTTGATTCAAATCACAATATATATTAGTTGTAGTTACCATAATTAATATAATTATTTATTTTTATCAATAAAAACAGAATTTTTTAGCAACATTTAATAAAAATTATATATAATAATTACATGTTATTACCTTAATCTTTTATTTTTAAATTGTTTTAACTAATACTCAAATTTTTTAATTCCAATATATATAATAATTACAATTAATTACCTTAATTGTATATAATTGATAATTATATTAATTACTTTAATTATAATTTTTAAAAAAATATATAATTACCTTTATTTAAAATAAGTTTTATTACCTTAATTAAAATATATATATGGGCATAATTATCTTAATTAATTCAAATCACTAGATCCGTTGTACTTACCAAAATTAATATAATTATTTGTTTTTATCAATAAAAATAGAAATTTTTAGCAACATTTAATAATTAAATTTAATAACAAATAAATTATATGTAATAATTACATGTACTTAATACTAAATGCGCTTATTTTTCAATAGAGCTATAAAGTGTAATTTTCCAATGTTTGCTTTCTTGAAGTCAAGAAAAGAAGAACTAATTTTAACTAAATGAGCTCACATATTATTCAATTAAAATCATTTTTATGGAATTCATTAGTTTATCATCGTGTAAAAATATTGGAAACAAAATTAATTAAATGAATGAAACAATATAAATTTAAGAATACACATTTAAATGATTAGATGTTGGTACAATTTATATTGTATATCACATTCATTAGCGTTAAATTTGATAAGATGTGATGTGTGAATAAATTATGTGTGTAAGAAATATTTTCTATTATATTGAAAGACAATTTATAAGTAAAATAAAAATTAAAAAAATCAGCAAATTAATATTTTTCTTATAATTAAATTAAAAGTTATTTAACTAAAGTCTTTTCATATATTAAATAATATAAATAAATCATCAAATAATTACCTACTTTATTTTTATAAGATACATGTACATAAAAAAATTAAGAATCTAACCCATCAATTGCCACAAATTCATATCAAGCCCATAAATTAGTCATCTATTTTATTTTTTATTCATAAAAATATTAATAATAAAAAGAGAAATAATAATAATAATATCACCATGCAATGCACGAGAATTTTATCATTGTAATAAAAGTCTTTAATAAATTAGTTAGATGAGAAAATAAAAAATAAGTAGTGAATTATTTAAAAATTATTAACATTTTAAATATTAAATTTGTACGAAAACACAATTAATAGGCCTACAAAGAATAGTCCCCACCCCCAATGCCAAATTCTATTTTAATTTTTAATTTAGTGTATTTACTAAAGAAAATATTGTGGATCAATTAGACATTAAATTTCAAAAAAATCAATGTCATTGATTAGCATCTAATTAGGGGGGTTCATCGTTCAGATCAACCCAATTAACCCGACAATCCAAACCGAACCAATTAAATTGGTTTGGATTTTTTAAGTCAATCGGGTCCAACCCAAAGTGTACCATTGGACCCCAACCATGATCGGTTCAGGGCATTGGGTTTAGATTTGCAAACCCGATAAAACCCAAACTGAACCGAACTAATGGTTTTTTTTTAGTATTTTACGTTTTTGTCCTTCTAGACTTCATTTGTTTTTACTCTTTTAATCATTTTTTTTGTATTTTTTTACCATTACTTAGTTGCTGTAAGCCAATTACAACAAAATATGTTGTTTAGATTCTTAATGATAGGATTATTTGTCAATTTTTTGACAAAATCATGTATTTTTTATTTTTTTTAAATAAATTTTTGCACATTTTTTATAGGATGGACTTGTAACACCTCAAATTTCAAGTACTAGAAATAAACCACGAGGTAGCTCTTAGTAGGACCCTTCCCATGTGTTATTAGACAAAAGACGTTTTAAAAGTTATTGTTATTAGATCACTTATTATTCTTATTATTGTTCCTACCATTATTATATTTATTGTTGTTGTTATTGCTATTATTATTATTATTATTATTATTATTATTGTGTTGTGTTGTTGTTATTATATTTATTGTTGTTGTTGTTGTTATTATTATTATTAATTCTTTGTTATGGTGTTGTTATTATATTATTATTATTGTTATTAACACTTTAGCATTAGAAATTAATAGAAATATTATTATAGAACTCAAAAGAGCATCTAGGATCTAATAGGAGACTAAAACCCACTAAGTCACATATCCACCCACATGTTATAAGAAGAGAATAGAGAATGGGGGTTAGGTTTAGCCGTCACAAAATACAAAAAGAAAGAAGTTAGAGAGAATGAGGAGAAAAGGGAAGGAAAAGAGGAAGAGAAAGAGAAGGAATGAAAGCCTGGAGAACCTAAGCCCTAGAACTCAGCTTTGCGTGCTCCCAAAGGTGAGTGCTCTCCCTTGTATTCTTCCTTGTCCTTTATGTTGTTCTTATTCATCTATTTACCTTTCCCCCCTCTTTATGCCTAAGATTAGGGATTTGAAGGGATTGTGAGGGAGTAAGAAAATTATAGATTAGATTGACCAATTATCAATGTAGAAGAGTGATTAAGAATCTAATTATTTATCTTGAAGCATTTAGAACCCAAAGACAATAGGAAAAATAAATTAAAATTAGTACCTCGGATTCGCCCGACGGGATTAAATAGCTGCTGGGCGACTTTTCTTTAAAAACTGAATTCTACATTAACGCTAGGTGTGCGGACCTGTTGGGCGGGGTGAAACACCCACTGGGCGGGTTGAGTTCGAACGCGAACCTGCTGGGCGAGTTTGCTGGACCAACGGACGGGACTTTTGTCCTGCTAGGCAGATACGACCTTTGCTATTCTGTTTTTGGTGTTTATGAACTCTATTTTGCAGTTTTTACCTTATTGTTATTTGTTTCTTTTATGCCTTCTTGAATTTATAATGTATGATTGTTATTTACCTTTAAAAAAATAAGTGCGATATGAAATTATGCCAATATTTCATGATAAAAGTCTATGAAAAGTTGTAAGCATTATATGTGACCATGCATCATAACATTTGAGTTATGTGATGAGGAAAGTATGTAGGAATCTGGTTGGTGGAGGTCGTGATGGGTTGGTTAACCTTAGCCTTGGGGGTTATCCGAGTGGGAAAACTCCAATGGTCCATGCTGATCCCATGGAGTCGGGGCGTACTGGCAAAACTGGGTAACCCTGACTAGTCACCGAAGGACAGCATGCTAGTTGAGGGTGCGAAAGCTGAAGGCATCAGTACCGATGACGCTTCTTATAGCTTGCATTTACTCTTAGTCTACTTTTCGAAAAGTTTAGGTTGGTACCACATGTGCATGAATAATGGTTTAGGAACATAGCACGCATATATATCTTGTTGTAGTGTGATATGTTCAAGTGTGCTAGGTTGTAATTATGTGAATTCTATGTGACCTTATTTATGAGTGATTGATGTAATGTGTACACATGTAAAAATGTAATTGTGCCTTGTGATGAAATGTTAAAGTTGTGGACATGTGATCATATCTTGCACGTGTGTCGTTCTTGTTTGATAAAACAAAAATAGGTATATGTCTAGTTACTAACAAAGAATGTGAAATAATTATATGCTTGTGATTGGAATTGTGTTTGCTACCTTAAGGATAAGTGAGAGGCTAGGCCTTAAGATAGTGTTATGAGGGTTCTAGTTGGATAATAATAATTGTGAATAAGATAGAGAAAGGCTGAATTCCCTCATGGCATAATAGAAAGATATAAGACAAGTAAGAAAGAATAAAATAAGAGTATTTTAGAATGTCTGTAACCTTAGACTTGACCCTAAAGGACAGCTTTGAATATTAAAAGGAAGAAGAGTAAATTCTAAATAGGGTTTTAGGTAAGAAAGTATAAGTAATGAGGATGAGTTCTTAGGTTAAGAATGAAATAGTAAACCAATATAATAGTTGTGAGAATGAAAGAGCAATTAACAAGAAGTATTGACTATTGAAAAGTGTAGACTCGACCATAAGTATAGAGAATTATGAGAGACCTAGTGAGGCTAAAGCCATGAGAGATAAGTGATAAAGGTTGTCTGAGTAAAATAGTCTGACCTAGCTGTAGAACCCTCACTGAGACATTATGTCTCACTCCTTTAAGTTTCCCCTTTTTTTTAGGATACAAGTGAAGATATATATAGGTGGAGCTTGGAGTCACGTGTAAGAAGATGTAGTCTAGTTTATATTGTTTTCTTGTATTCCTCTTTATGTTTTATTTGACACCTTCAGGTGATAGATGAGTTGTATTAGGCGTGTATTTTTCTCATTGTATTGTTTGGATATAATATTTAATTATATTTATGAGTCGCTTTAACATGTTTCTATGTTTTTAAATCTTTCTTTTTGGTTCTTAGAAAGCTAGGCTTAGTTACGATAATACCCCTTAGGGTGTTACAAGACCCAAATCGAACCAATCCGTTCTTGATTGGGTTGGTTTGGTTCAGTTTGTACAAAAAAAGAAAAGAAAATCTAAATCAAACTGAACCAATGAAAAATGATTGGTTTGAATTTTATTTTTTGCCAAATCTGAACCAACATGACACATGAACAACCCTATATCTAATTGCCTTTTGTTGATAGAAATGCTTAATAATAGAAGTAACACTTGACTATTTAAAATTCAATATTCACACTTCCCAAAAATTTTATTAAAAAATTAGGAATTACATATCAAATGAGTAAACCTTTTTTATATGCGAGTTAGATGTGCGAACTTTAACCATTAAATCTAAACTTGAGCAAAAAAAGATCCCTATATAATTTTTTTTAATATTAACCGTTTAGATACGATTTTATAGCTTATCTAAGGATGTCAATAGGGCAAGGCAAGCACGGGTAGTAGATATTCACTACCCGCCCTGCCAAATAAACTCCCCTCCCCCATGCCCACTTAGGTACCCGTTAAGCGGATACCTATGAACATTTAGATACTTAAAAATAAAAATTAATTAATTAATTAATAAATTATTTTGTGTATTGTAAACAACTATTAGATACTGCAAATATCACTTTGAATTTATAAATTAAGAAGTTGTTGTTTAAAATAATCACTTTGAACATAGATTTTGATTATTCTATTTTTCAAAAAATATAGTTTAAAGGCCCACAAATTTTTGTTCCTTTTCTCCTATAATATAATTGTATAAGATTTCTTCCATAATGAACAATCGTTTTGAAGATTTAGGACAAATTTTATGTACGTAATTTTATCTATATTAATATATAAGGGTATTTAAGTAAATATACAATGGAGGGTAGCGAGTATCCACAAGTACGGGTACCATGATACTCGTACACGACCTCGTCAATAAACAGATAACTGATGTGTGCATTTTATAACATGTTTAGTATAGTTTTTTTTACTAAATTACATGCATTTCATTATGGTTTAGGACTAGTTATGCGTTTAATTGCATGATTTTCCCTTTTTGTATCATGTTACACCTTTTTCTTTGCTTGTTTTTGGTTTTAGGAAAATCTTGTAGGTTGCTTGGGCCTGGAAAGCAAAAGATTGACAATTGGGAAGCCTTCTAGATGATTTCAAGACCTTGGAGTGCTTAAAAGTCCTCTTAGAAAGCATGACAGTCATCCTAAAGCATTTGAAAAGGAAAACTTGAAGAAAAATTGTTGGAGACCTTGCCACCATCTAGTGACAATCATCACCATGTGGTGGCGCACTCCCTGATGCTAAAAATTACACCTGCGTGTCTACCATCATGTGGTGGCGCATCTCCTGGAGACCAAATTCACCCTTGCGCACCTACCACCAGGTGGTGATACCTATCACAAAGCGGTGGGCAGAAAAACCTAATGGATTTTGCAAGCTTTTCATTTTCTTTTGAGGGTTAACCTAAGACCTATTGTAATATAAATATAAATAGAAATTCTTAAGGATTTTATCTTTTGTCTTTCAACCTTGTATTAGAACATGAAGAATTGGAGGATTGTTCTTTTCTTCTTCAATTGTCTTTGGTTTGTCTTTATGTTCTTTCTCTTTTCTTTTTGATGTTCTCTCATGACTATGTGTGAGTAGAACCCTATTTTTCTAGGATTGGGCTGTAGCCCTATGATTGTCTTAATAAATTAATTTTCATTTGTCTGTGTGTGATTTTGTTTCTCTTTTGATTTCTCTTCTATTGCTTTATTTATGCGAAACAAATTGGCCAGTGTTTTTCATAACTTAAGGGATTTGGGGAAGTACTGAAAGGTGAACCCTTTGAGGGTTAATTGAATTAACAAAGAACTTAGTGGGTCTAATTAAACATAAACATCACGATAGTAGGTGGTAAATTTGATTAGATACCCCTTCGTATGTTGAAAGGGAATGAAGGGTACCTTAGGTTAATTCACTTTCAATAAGAACAAGTGAAGCACATAGGTAGTCAGATTAAGGCATTAAGCGTTGTAGTGTGAAACCCCAATCTTGGAAATATTCTTTTATTGAATTACATCCAATTTTAATTGTTTGCTTAAGTCAATTTTTAATTGCATTCTTTTCCAATTGCTCAAACCCTAAATTTTCCAAATAAAAATTCTTTTGTTTAATTTTTATTTATTTAGCAATAATCACTAAACACGTAGTCCCTGTGGATACGATCTTTGAATTATTACTTGACGACAATCGTACACTTGCGGTTTTTGCACATCAATAGAGAATATACCTGTTTAAACTATCTTTGGGTACTTATTTGAATTACTCATTTTATCCGCGGATATTCACAAGCGTGAATTTTTTTTGCCATCCCTAGGTTCATCCAATATGAATAAATGAATAATTATAACTATTTGATGTTAAAATTATTAAATATAATATATTAATCTTTAATAGATAATTTATATTTCATTCTATTAATTCTTGAAGATATTTTACTTTAATTTAATAATATGTAATATTATAACTTGTATGTTTATTATCATTTATCTTTAATTGACTTTTATTGTATTCAAGTACTACATGGATAAAACTATCTGTTGTTTTTAAAAATAATTACAATACAACTAATATCTAAATCAAATTATTAATAGATTTAAATTGAAAATGTAAAGATAAAAATTTATATTTAATAATTATAACAATGAATTAAAAAACTATTAAAACAATTTGGAGCCTAAATTTAATTTACATAGAAAAGATAGAAACAAACACTTAAATTAATTTTAATATGTTATCATGTAATGATTCTAAATTAATTAGGTAAAAAAAATTTGCTTAGATAAAAGAAATCTTCAATGAATTTTGCTGAGAAGACATTATATAGGAAAAATATATTCATATTGAAATTAATACAATAATAAATTAGAGAAAGGTATAAAAATTATAATTTTTATAATAGATCCTTTTTATATACTATATCCATATGTAATAGCTATTGAAGAGGAACTTATAGAAGACATATATCCCTTATTTTTTTCATTACAGATGCATCCATAAAATTCATCTATTTGCTTCCATTGCATGAAGCTCTTGGTTGAGACTCTAACTTCATCTTGTAGCCTCGTAATATTTTGAGGTATAACCTTGTCGACATGATTGCTTTGTTCAAATAGGATTCATAAGCAAAGTCCATTCAATGGGCAATTTACCTGAAATTTGCAATAATAGGTGTTAAAAAATAATTTCGTTAGTTATAATATAATAACATATGATATATGTACATAGTGGAATGTAAATTAGTAGAAAATCAGAAGGGTATAGACTCACCATTTTGCTCATCATAAAGTCATTGTTATCTAATAATAAAATGGTGCATTAAATAGTTAACCTATTGGAATTGTCAATTTGCATTAATTAGCACTTTGGAAACATACGTATTTGGTGTTTTTATTTTCTCACTCAAATTTTCCTTTATACTAATATAATAACATAAAAATTATTATTATTACCATTTGAAACTAAAATTTCATAAAAAGAAATTAAGGCAAAAGCAACCATTTTAGAATTATCTCTACAATAATAGTTATTACATTTTGAAATTCAAAATTCATAAAAAAAAGAAATTGTGCACATTACGTAACTTGTGCAAAAACAATTATGATATAGCAGTTTTAATTGTATACTCTATAAAATTATAATGACTTTTTGGTTAATGTTTATTACTTATTCCCCATGTAGAAACACTAATTATGATTTGAATTTTATTGAATTTCTAGTTAATGTTGATTGTTTATTTCCTCACGGGGTTAATGCTAATTGCTTATTTCATTTATTATACTATTAATGATGAAATTGTATAGAAAATAATTATGGTCAGTTTTTTGATTCACAAATGTATTTATAACTAGTATGCGGACCCGTGCAATGCACGGGAAATTAGTGTTGGAATATTTTTCTAATTAATATGTAATATTAAAAATTTGAATGGTAAATATATCTTTTATTAATATATAATTTTTTAAATATATTTATTTTAATAGTTATTATTAAAAAAGACTATAAGTTTTAATATTATTAGTGAAATTAAGTACAATGATTTTTTTTTTAAGAATGATGATGTTTATTTTCATGCTAATATTATAGTGATATTTGTATTTTTAATATATATTTGTATATATAAATAGATAATTCGGATGATAATTCTTAAATGTGAATATTATATAAAATATTAATGATTTTTATAGATATGATTTAATTAATATTATGTGGACTAAGTCACTATTAGGGATGACAATGTGGCAAGGTGAGTTTGGTAGTAGCCTCTCATCACTGTCTCGTTGGACGAAAATATATCTCGTGCTCGCCTTGTACCTGCACAAATATCCATTAAGCTAGTATCAATGAATTTTATAAATATCCACGAATATTCACGGGTATCGGTATATATTTGTTAAATATAAAATTCAAAACAAAAATAAAATAAAATAAAATAAAAAATAAATTATTTTGAAAATATTATTATACTAAAGACAATAATTTTAAAACATATATTTATAATAAAATTAAATAATTTTGAAATATATATTTATATTTATACTAAAAATAAATTAGAACAACTTAATTTATATTTAATTAAAGTTATTTTAGTAATTTCAAATTACAGGTACCCACAGGTTTGGGTACCTTAATACCTATGCATGCCCTATTCATAGGCAAGTAGAGAAAAAAATATTTATTTTAGTCGTAGGTACCCATTAAACTATCCATTTTCAATTCATAGCAAATTTTACTGGTGAGTATAAATTTTTTTGTCGTCCTTAATCACTATACGTACAACTCAAATTAAAAGATGGATCAAGCAAAAGAAAAGTCAAGGGTTCACAAAGACTAGTTTCACAGTTTTTATTGTATTCTTGTTTGAATGTGAGAGGATTCCACCACTTCTGTTGAGAAAGAAAAAAGTATTGTGTTTCAGTATAAAAGATTTGACAACTAAATGAATTAATTGAACACTTGTGACTATAATTGTGGCTATTGAGTTTTTGTTTCAAAGATAAGTGAAAATTGTAAAAATAGATGAAAAAAATCCAAGATATTAGAAAACAAACACAATACTCCAATTGAAAAATATAAGGTAAATTGGAATAAAAGTCATGTTGATGCTTTTGATCATCTTAAACAATATCAAATATTTGTTGATACATAATATTTTTGTTTGTTCATCAAATATTGAAATTTAACCCTAAATAATGCAATGCACAATATATAGATTGTGGGTGAAAACATGCTTAGAAAGATAACGTCAAATCCCACATGAGAAAGTGATTGTCACTAGTTTTTATTAATTGTCATTGCAAAATATAGAGTCAATACTAAATTTAAACATAGTCCTGGACCAGTTTATGCAATTTAGGTAATTACCTTAATTAATATAATAATGCAATTTAAATATATATATATATATATAACAGGTACAGATAATTACCTTAATTATGTATAATTGACAATGGAAATTGCATTAATTACCTTAATTAATTCAAATTAAGATATATAGCAATCAAAATTACTTTAATATAATTATGGATTTTATAAATTAAAAATGAAAAAAATTAGCTGCATTTTGGCAAGAAAAAAATGAATGTAACGTTGTGACGTGATAAAAAAAATATTGAATGTGATTTTTTTGACTTATCTTAATTAATGCCATAGTCATTAAAATCATGAGTTTACAAGTAACACAGTCCTGCTGCTATCAATATAAGAAAATAAAAACTAATACATACTAATTAAAGAAGTTAGTTAATATCATTTAATTTTACTAACCCCATTTAAAAATAGACTTTTTTTTCTTAAATTGTTCTTTATTAGAACTTGATATCAAGAATAAAAAATGGTCATTGAAAATAAAATCTCAATTAATTAAAGTGTATTTTGGGGATGATTTCATTAAATAAAGTAAAATTAGTTAAGATTTGTTTATATTTTAAACCAACATACATGATATTTTTTATTTATATTCGAAACTAGAGGAAGTATACTTGTATGTAAATGGTAAACACATTATGCATATTTTATAGCAATAATTTAGTTGAAATATACTATTGGTTTCAATATTTTTTACAATTTCATCTAATTACATATTATCGTATAATTAAATATTATTGATCGTTTGTAATAATTAAATTAGAATTTATATTTTTAAGAAATTTTAATTAAAAGTATTAAACTTTAAACATTAACAACATATATTAAAATTAAACTAATATATATTAATAATTGATAAATATCTTTATTGTCGCTTCGTCGCAACTAGGGCTTGTGTTGCCACTCGTCTCTACCGCAGGGGCAGAGCCCTTTTTTCTCCCCCGCACCTCACTACTTCATGAAGCTTTTGATCTACAAGCTTTTTACATTTTAGGGCTTGATTTGAGGGAGGAGGAGAACGCATGAAATGGAGTTGAGAGAGTCTGAGAGGTCCTAGTGCCCTAGATCTAATGGCCCAGGATGCACCAAGATTGTGAACCGTTGGATTAAAGTAGAATTTTCAAAAATTAGAGTGTGTAACATTCTATTTTTGGTTAGATATAAAGTGTTGCATGATATATGTATAAGTGTTGTTTGTTTATCTTGCTAGTAGACTATGTATATATATGTGCGTGTGTGTGCGCGCGTGCACACGCGCGCTCATGTGTGTGTGTGTGTTTATGTGTAACTTGTAACACCCTCACTTTTACTTAATTAATTGTTTTATTTATTTATTTATTCTATATTTAATTTTGAAAGTCGAAAAGGAATCTAAAAATTCTGATCCCTACAGTTAAACTCAGAATATCAAAAACTATCTAATTGTGATTTTTACTAATTTTCCTAACCGAAGTCTGGAGAAATTAGAAAATGATGATTTTGTCCTTATTTCTTAATATTAAGGGCTGACATGAGAAAAAGATTCAATTGATACTAAAATGTCAATTTGAGTTTAAAATCATGTTATATGTATTAAAATATAAATTAGGAAATTTTCTGGAAATTTTCAAAAATTTCGGTACAAAATGACCAAAATACCCTTAATTGTTAGATAAACCAACCCAATATTTGTTTGACATTTAGAAATGACAAAAATATTGTTTTTAGTACATTTCTAGGTAAAATATTTAATGTTATAATTTTCATAAAAATTTGAGCATTTATTGAATTAAAATAGATTTAATATGAATTTTCTAAACTAAAAATATACAAAATATACTTATATAATTCGAAAAAAATAATAAAAAATTAAAATTTATTTTTATAAACTTATTTTTGATGAAAAATAATAAATTTCTTCAGATTTATATTTAAATTAATTATTTTGATATTAAAAGTTAATTTTTTTCAAGTTTAGGCGATTTTATCAGTACTAGCTAATTAATTAACAATAAAAAATTATACTGAGAAGATTTGGGATAGTTGGTGCAGCATGTATGCAACCTAGAAGGGGGGTGATTCACCACCTAATAGGATATGTGTCCCTAATTTTCAATTAAAATAATTAGAAATTGGAATTTGACATAATGGCTTATGTCATTTTAAAGGACACCTGGCACCTCCATTCCTCTATAAATAGCAATCTTCTTGCACAATTTTTCAGTACCTCCTCTTCTTCTCCCAAGTTCTACGAAGCCTTCATAAGCCACCTTCCTCCATAATGTTTTTTTCTTACACCAAAATTCTACTAGTTTTCATTAACTAGTAAAAATCCTCTTCCTAGAAACTCTGTACCAACAACTTCACCAATTTTTTGAGGTAATGGGAGGAGTAGGGTTGGTTCTAATTTTCAATTACTTTGCATGTTGGTAAGAAGGGTTTTTCCCCTAAACCTATTTAGACTTAAGTTTTATTATTAATATTATTGTTATATTGTTTGATGTGAAACTTTAAATTTTGCTAAGTCATTATTTTGCTCAAATTTAAATTATTAAATTATATTTGCTAAGTTGTTACTCTACTAAATTTTAGAAAATTAAAATGCACTTGTTAAAGCTGTTACTTTGCTCAATTTTATAAAATTAAAATGTACTTACTAAGCTGTTACTTTGCTCAATTTTAGATAATTAAAATACATTTATTAAGTAGTTATGCTGTTTAATTTTAGACAACTATAGTATAATTATTAAGTTATTATACTGCTCAAATTCAAACAATTATAGTAGAATTACTAAGCTGTGATATTGCCCAAATTTAAATAATTTTTTTATTTGTTATATTAGATAATTAAATTGTTATACTGCCAAATTTTAGTAAAACTTAAATAATCTAGTAAAAATAGTAAAAGAAATAACTGAAATAGTTCATAACATAAAACTAAACAAAAATTTTATTTAATGAGCTATTTATGAATTTATTTTTAGAAAACTACTGTAGAAAATTCAGTTTAAGTTCTTATCTTTCAAGTAAGGTCTAGACACACTAATAGACCATCTGTAAAAATTTCATAAATTTTAACACTTATTTAGTACTTCTACTTGTGCTCTATAAGTGTTTGTGGACACATTTTTCTTAAAAATACTAAATTTCTAAAAATTCATGATAAAATTCTAATTGTTTTTCTTAGCTTAAAAATTATTTTTATGAAATTTTTTGACCATTCTATGATTTATTTCTTAATTATCTTTCTTTATTTTAATTTGTATGTCCTTAATTTTTATTGAATTGTTGGTTATGTGTTTTAATTTAAATTATGAATTTTGTGAATGATATGTATCGATCAAACCTTTGTAAATAAGGCAGAGATATTGGTAAAAATTATACTGGTGCTCAAATATTTGAGATCAGAGTGAACCTTTAGAAATTAATAGATTAGTGAGTAATGTAAAGCAAGGGACATGCAGTGGCATGACACCCTGTTAGGGAAGTTACAATTTGGTACGCTGAGGAATGAAAGGCAAGGACCTATTTGGGGAGGTCTTAAGGGTAGGCATTGAGTGGTGAAAGTCCTAATAATCAGGGTAGCGCCCGTGAGCTGGGATATTTACCTGACCAAGCTCGATAACCCTAACAACTACTCAGCATTCCAAGATTGGTTTGAGAGTATATTTCCATAAATGGACGTCTTGACTGATATTTGTTCCTCATTAATGATGAGGACTGTACCATGTGATGATGTTGATGAGGTATATGTACTCCTAGTCACTTTCTAGGTTCTGTTGAGAACTATTACTCACTAATGGGAAGTATGGATCCATACTAAGTCAAGGGTAGTGTAGTATAACTTAGAATAAACCTTAGGTTTCCTTCATTAATTGTATTTAAATTCCTACCATACATGTGAAAGTGATTTAGAACAAATCATCTCACTCCATTATTTTTGTTATGCATGTTCAATCGTGATTATTGAAGACGACAGCAATGCCTGATGATACTGAGGATGAGCCAAAAGATACTCCTCCAGATTGTAGACCTAGTTTATAATATTTTTCTTACGAGATAGGGTAGATAAATACTGCTCTGTATAGGATCTTTTTTATGTATATATTAGGTAAGGTAGTATATGTCTTTTAATGTACTTTTGTTTTCTTTTTGACTATTATGTATTACTTAAACCATGATGTATAGTTGGATATATATATACCTATATATATACATACATAAACAGTTTTTATCATTTCACTTCTATTTCTAAATTCTATTTTTATATTATAAAAAAAAAGAAATTTACTCACATTTTCATCAACTTAAATTAATAATTAAATTAATATGAATTATATTTAGAATTAAAGGAGTGTTACATAACTCGTATGCGAGGTTGTGTCATAATTAGTGATTTAATATTGCTAATTGTTTGTGATAAGGTGAAGCTTGTTTAGAGTCAAAGTGGCCAAACAAGAAGATGAGTATTGCTCTTTGAGGAGTCCAAAAATATTAAAATGGCAATTATGATATTATTGTTCAATCCTATTGATCCTTGAATTTGAGATTTGTTATTAAATTCTCTTTTATTAAATTCCAAAGTAACTAATGTTGCTATATCCTTACTTTAAAATAATTATTTGATGATCCTAAATTATTAAGTCATTGTCTTTGATAAATTCTATGCCTACAAATGAGTTATTTATATTTTAAAGTTGTGCCTATGTGTTTTAAATCCAATTCCCTTCATTGTTGAAAAACAAATAACACCTTACAATGCCTAAACTAATTCCTGTTGCACCCTATATGCTTATACATGTGCAAAACCTCATTGAGAAGTTAAACCCCATCTTATTATACAAACCCAACGTCACCCCCTGGCTTCAAAATCACAACGCCAACCCCCTCCCTTACTCTCTAAGTCGTGGCGTACCCCCACCCTCCCACAACTTTCATTTCCTTTATTCTCTAAGCCCCACGGAGGTTCCCATTTCTCTCTCTCGCCCAACACTCACTCTTGGCTTGCTTTCATTTGTGACACCCTTGCACGAGAGTCGCCGCCACATCATACTCATCCCTTCTCTCCTTCACTTATTCACGTCGCCACCATTGTGAGCAACACAAGCTCGAGCTTGCAATCCTTACTTCGTTTTGCGTGCCTCAATGTGGTGCTCCCAAAGCCCAAACTTCAGTTCTAATCGGTGGATTTTCATTTATTCGAAGCCATGATCGAGCCTACGATTTCGTATTGTCTTGGTATGTTCTTAATCTCACACTTTCTCTTCATCTCTACTTTCTCTTTTTTGAAAGAGGAGGCTTCGTATGATGTTGTTTGACTAAAACAAGCCCATAAGTTTATTCCTCGTAGTCTCTTGATCACAATGATCAAAGCACTTTTTCAAATTGACACTATTTTTCCATTTTCTCTCTCTTATGGGCATATGTTCAAGGTTTTTCATGTGGGGTCCACAACTATCTGATCCCACATGTAACCCAGCCATTGTGTAGTACTCATCACACTCTTCGATTTGGCAGTCCTGATCAATTGTCATTCCAAGCACCAGTGAAGAAATTGCACTGATCAGAAGTTCAAAATTCGTGAAGAGCGAGGAACAAGAACGAAGCGCAATGCACTCTTGGAGTCCCTTACATGTTTGAGGTAAGGGGAGAGTGAGGGGTAGTGTATGAAGTTGGCACAAGGAGAAAGTTAGGAGTTCCTCACTTTTAACATCTTTTGGGGTTTGGAGCCAAATAGTCATACTATCACTTGTAATTTGGGATATGTGGGAGTTGATTTATATTCTAAGTTGTTGAGTTTGTGGATTTCTATATGATTATATTTATAGTTAGTGATGTGGGGAGATTAGTGATAATCTCTCATGGATGGATGAACCCTAGCTCAAAGCAATTAGTGAAATTGCTCAAAAGTACTCTCTAAATCTTGTCATGTCTTGGTGATTATGGAATATGATATTGAGGATATATTAATCTCATATGTTGAAATCTAAATCCTTCATATTTGCGATGATCCAAATGCTTGTCTATGTGTGGTGTTTTTAAATTAAAGTTGGATGTGGGTTTGATGCAAAAGTGCAATTATGTGATAGGTGTGATGCTTTGAATCTGCTTGTATGCTTATGTATTTTTGTGGACTAGTTATCAAGCTGTAATGGATGGACAATTGTGCCGATACCCGATTCTAAACTTATATTAAATGGATTTCCATGTATCCATGAATCAAATCTAGACTATATGCTTGATTTAGATGTGTAATGGTGTGTTCTATATGGAAAGTTGCTATATTTTACATTATAAATGCTTATTCGTAAAAGTTGCTATACAATTGGGTGAATTGAATTTAGCTTTGTTCTTTTACCCCCTTAAAGCCTTGTGTCTTAGCTATCAAACCAAGTTGACCTTACTTAAATAGCTATTTTTTCTACAAATTATATCAATATTTTCTTTAAGGCATGTTATAAGTAGTTTTCGGATTTGGACAACTCAAGTATCAATGGACTATGAGAGATTAAATGAAGTTGAGATATGCAAATCTAAGTGTGAGGGACCATATCCTTGTTTTGGTATGTTTGAGAAGCACCTAAATCTAAGTGGTTTAAATCTTGAGTGTCATACTTTTATGAATTATGATGGATGGAGTGAATGTAGTATTTGTGCATTGTTGTTTCGTGTTGCCCGTTTTGTTGTGTAATACAAAATTCACTGTGATGGCTACAAATATTTTTTTCATATTTCATTGTATCCTCTTTGCAATGCAATTGGTCTCATCTGGTTTTGAATTTTTTGTGATTTATGGTGATTTTTCTAGTGTAACCTATTCTATTAAATTATGAATCTGACCTGTGAGTGAAAATGAGCTATTTTGTACTTATTTGTGTATGATGGTAGTTGCACTATATTTTCCATGAAAGTAGACATTGTGATGGTCTAGAATAGTTGGGATTACTCCAATTGCATAAGTAGAGAATTAATGATGAATTTTTAAAGATGAGGATGAAGATGGAAACTAATAGTGGGACTTTGTTTTGGTAGTGAAAGATGGAATTGTATCTTTGGCATCTATTGTTGTTGTAAAATTTTGGGAAAAATCCCAGTGATTTCTTAACACCTTGAGGAGGTATTTGTGGAATCTTGGCCCCAAATATTTAGTTTTCTATTTTTAGAATTTTTCTCACCCAAGTGGGTTTGACATCAGGATTTGAATGTTTTAACCTTGAAAAGTGATTTTCATGGGTTTTGGCCTTTGAACATCATTGGGCTGAGCCTCCAAGATGTTGTGGCTATGACTATAGAGTAAATGTATTTTCCTATATATGCTTTCTATAATTGCTTTAAAGTAGATTTTTAACAAATGTTGAGTTATCTTGCTAAGGAAAAACTTTGTAACTTTCTTCTTTGAATTTCTAAAACTACTTTCCATGATACTCTATATCTTGGTATTCATATTATTATATTTACTAAGATTGATTTTGAGGATTTTGTAAGTTTTCCTACTAAACTTTTAAGGATGAGAAAACCTATTTAAAGTTGAGGACGGGGCAAAAGTTTTATGGAGTCCATCCCACCCATCTCATCTCTATGATGCCAAAGATAAAAGATGTGAAAACTAGTCATGCATAATGACATTGCAGGAAGGAAAGTCCTTTTTGGACATTTAAGCCATAGCAACAAAATACCTCATATGCAGGTGGTCTATCTCATAGAGATATATATTGTGTGCACTTTGATTGGAATTGGAAGAAAAAGTGGGGTGAAAATGGTTTGTACGGAGTGGTAAAAATGCTTGGTACCGAGTGGACGACGCCATATGAGGAATTATGGGTACCCCATGCATGTTCATGCATAACTAGAAAGAATATAACTAACTTATGCAAGTTTCATGCACAACGTATGTGTTGTGATTGATGGGTCTAATGATGTGGAGTAAATTGATTGTATGTTTCCTATATGTGTATGCCTTCATTTGTGATATAGTGTGAGTGCATGGTGACTTGTATACTTGTTCTGACACACACATGTGTATATGCTCTCACCTGTGACTTAGTATGATGGAAGGTAGTCTATATGCATGTCTATGGCTATATGTATGTGTATGTGTTATCTCTATTTCCTTCTTTCATGCTTTACCACAACCTCACTCCTTCTTTTCTATGTCTGTCTCTGTTTTTTCCTCTAAAAAAAAAGGCCACTGGATGCCAAGGAGCAGATTGGAAAGGCTCATGCATGTGTTGGTGAGCTAAAACAAGTTAGTTGGACCTTAATAGGCTTGCTCACTTTCTTGGCTACACTGTTTCTAATAGGCTTGCTAAAGGGACTAGCAAGTCCATGTAGTAAGCACAAAATACATGGGAGGATAGAGTGAGATTCAAATTATGATTTTCTTATTCTCATTCCCTAGTGAACTGAATCTAGGAAGAAAGCATCTATTTGCTCTCTTGTTGCTTCATCAAGACACCACAGCTTGAAAAACTTAGTGCAGAATTTCATAGTTCCACTGCTTAGAGAGATGTATCTTCAGTCTAATACCTCGATAATTACTTGCTTCTTTTTCCACCTTTACTAGACATGAATAATGATTGACTATTTGTGATTTTATCTATGGCCATAAAACTTGAGTAAAAGTATAAAACTCTTTCGAATGCAATATAATTTTGCTGCATAATACATTCTTTATTCTCCTGGTTCTGAATGTTCTCTCTTATATTTTAACTTTTTCATTTTTCCTATCTTATATTTCAATATTGGTTGTGCATGCAAACATATTGGAGCATTACTCATTAATCTCTTGCTTAGCTATAATGACATTGATCCCACCATGAAGTACTATTGCTGGTACTCTCAGCTTGTAGAAACAATAACATCACTTGAATTTGAAATTTAAGTATTCTACAAAGAGCTTTGATTCAATTGATACTATTCTCTTTGATGCTAGACATCATCTTATGACTAAATATGTCTAAATTTAAATCAATTAGTAAGAATTTTGTGCTTCTAATTCCTATAATTTGATGTTTATTGCAACTCTTACCTTCTTTCAGGTGGCCCTGTTATGATTCTATTGCTTTTGTTTAAGTTGCAGATTGTGCATCTTAATGGCAACATTATATAATATTGGATTAAATTATGTTGCTGCCAGGAAAATAAAATTCCATTAGGTGTATCTCAGGGTGAGTATATTGTAATGTGAGTGAGCCCACTTGTTAGAGGTTCTTTGGCAATTTTATTTTTCATTTCTTTATTATTGGTATTCTCTAGATTATAATCTGAGCCAACTATGTTAGAGTTTCTTGTTAAACATGCTACTTATGGTTTGTTTGTCTTGGATTAGTTTAGTTTTGAGGAGGTGATACCATGATAGAAAAATAGTATATTTTTTAATTTTTTATAAATGACATTTGTGTGATTTAGATTCTAATATGGTATTCCATAACTAATGGCTTTATAATATATATGATATATAAATAAATTAAATACAACAAACAAAAAGAAGATATCAAATATTATTTAATTTTTTAAAATTATTCATTATTTTACACTTTTATTTAATTCTTACTTTATTACGTACTTATTAGAAGGATTATATGAAACCATAGTAATTATGTGTTGTTGGATCATGTTAGAAACTGAAAAACTGTTAGGATGACTTTCTTATATTAGATACAATATATAATTAAATATACTCTTAAAATTTAAATTATTCTTTTGTACATATACACAACTATCAAATATACTGAAATGTGTGAAAATATTTCATAATAAAAATATTTTTTTTCAAAATTAAGGGCCACACGTCCTGTTGGCTCCATTATGTAAAAACGAAAGTAAAGATCACAGATTCAAATAGTCATGATTTTAAAAAAGAATTTCTAAATATATTTAAATATAGTTGTAATTTGTTTTAAAATAATTATATTTCATCAATTAATGCACTGACCATGAATATTTTATTTAGTTGAAAGGATTTTAACAAAATGGGGAATTCTAGGATAGAATTGAAGGATAAAATGGAAATTTCGATAAATTTCCATTTTTTATTGTCTGCAAAATAGATTTTTTTGACTTTTTTTTTTATTTGAGTAAGGACTGAGTAATGGGTTTTTGAGTTGAACTTGGAGGGTATTGACGAGCCTCCACAATGGAAAAGATAAAGTTTAGAACTTTTTATTACCAATGTGTTGGGGTAATTATTGTCTGGAAACAATGAATTGGAGTTAGAGCTTATAACTGATTATTTCATGCTGTCCTAATATTGATCCTGGACTATAGCTGAAAATTTGTGTGCATTTCACCTTTAATGTGGTTTTAACTTTGCAGCATAAAGATGTGATTTGCCCAGATTGATAAGATATCAATTTTAGTAATGAAGTTGGACCCGAAGTTTTCTTATGCCATTTGATACCTAGATTTCTATGATTGCTACTAGTAGTGGAACCTCATTGCCAATTTTATGTTATGTAATTTTTGTTTTCAATGATTAGGCATTTGATGCATATGTCATTGCCAAAATCGACGCTCTCTTGGAATCGTTGTGCTTCAGGAATGGTGGGCTATCGATTTAGAGAATAAAAATCATGTTGTGATGATTTATCAGCTTGGTTGTGGATTCAAAGCTCTTATTCCAGAGTGGGATAACTTTTGCCACCTAAATTTCTTAGTCTTTGGTCTTTGTATATTGGGCTATATCATATGTAGTATTTGGATTTGTGTACTGTGTGAGAGGTTTACTATGTTTCCATTACAACGTAATTTACCACCGTTGTATACATCAGGGATCTATCTTGCTTGAGGAACTAATGGGATGTCATGTTCCAGTAGGAGCTCTATTCAAAAAAAAAAAAAAAACTTAGAGTTGGCTAAGCTGACTCTAAATGAAAAATGATTAAAAAATTAACGATAGAGTTGATTATGCCAACACTAAGTGAAACAACTTTTTTTTTAAAAAAAAAATAATGTAGACTCAGCTAAGGCACTCTATATAAAACAAATTTAATTTAAAATAAATAAACTGTAAGCGATGGCTTTCCATAAGCTGCGGTTTAAGAGACAATTTAGCCAACTCCAAATAGTGTCAGCCTCTGTTAACCAATGCAACCATATTAGTAAAACACTAATATGTCCGACACTAAAACATATTAGTAAATCATAATAGTGTTTTAGCATCTACGTTGACTCCGATGTATGTCTGACACTAAAACACTAAATTGCGTCAGCTTTTTAAGGTAGAGTCGGCTTGTGGCTGACTCTAATTACCTATTTTGTTGTAGTGTATGTACTTAATATATATATATATATATATTGGTTGACCAGCCAGCCAATCCACCTATAAACAAGGCGGGCTATAGCTTCTAAACCCTTTACCCAAAGCGGGTCAGCCCGCTTTGGCCTGTTTTCAGTAGGCTAATGGCGGGGCAGGCTAAAACAAGCGGGGTTGGCCAGTTTTGACCATTCCTACACACACATATATATAATAAAAATTAGCTTATATATAACATATCCTGAAAAATTAGGAAGATTGATTGGTATAATTGATAATTGATTGATATAATTAATTTCATTCATTGTATTTTCTTTCTTGTATTAAACTCTGATGTTTATTATTATGGATACTTTCCTATGCCGTGATCTCCTCATAGGAAAGAGATTATTTTGTAAAATATCTACAATTTATAATTTATCTATAATATATATAAAAGATAACTTTTTTAAAGTTAAAAAATAGATTATATATTATATATTATAGATCATTTAATAATTTATTATTATTTCTTATTTCCCTTATTTTAATTCAAGACCTCATGTAACAATTGGCTAAAAACTTAAACTGCAAATTCTAATACGGTGAAAAAAAAAAATAGTCCTTCACCACGTTACTTATGCCAAGCTTATCAATTATCAACCAAACAATATTGACGCTCTAATAAGTTCTACATCAAAATGTAGTAATTATTTAAAAATCTTGGGAAATAAAAACAAAAACAAAAATATCAAAGACCACCTTCACGATAAAGGTATTTAAGTAATTTTATAATAACAAGTAATAGCGGATATTCATGGACACTGCCTTGTTAACTGTGAATACCCAATTTTATCCAGGCAATCCATGCAATAAATAATAATAAAAATTTTAAAATAATAATAAATAAATAATAATAATAATAATAAAAAAGGAGTAAATATTTCTTTAAAGTTGATTTCTTTTTGAGCACAGTAAAATTGAAGGCCCATCTAGTAAATATAAAAAATATTGGGCCAAACCAGGCCCATAAAAGAGAGCTTGCAGAGCAAGCTACTCAGACTTGCAAAGCAAGCCTCATTGTAAATCTGGAAGGTATAAATAAAGCACTATGGAATTTGGAGAGGGGGGACTTTCATTTTAAAAAAATCAGAGAACAGAGAGAAAAAGATAAGGAGAACGATGAAAGAGAGCGAACGATTGTGAAACAGAGAAGGATCATTGTTCGAAACTTGGAAGTTGCAAAGGTGTTCTTCTCACTCTTTCTCCATTATATCTGTAACTGATTTTCTAATCTGGCATGTATGATTAATTATCATATTTGTGTTCTTGTGACTAGCAATTACTTCCCGAACCTCTATAATGGATTAATCACTATGATGTAGATAGTGTTTTTGGCCTCTGAAGTGTAACAGAGTTTTTATTAAGTCAAAGTTTCTTTGATCTTTGAACGGCACCTGTACACTGATCTCCACACTATTCTAAAATTGCAAATAATGGAGAATCACTTATTAATGCAGTGATTTTGTTCTGCTATCAAAACCAAATGTTATGCGTTCATACACGTTTCTTGCACTTTCACAGTAATGAACACATACACTACTTCAATTGCTACAAAGATTCAGGATTGTCGCACACACTTATCATAGATTAGGAGTGAATCCAAACAAATTATAACCAAATGATAAAAAATAAAAAATAAAAATAAAAAACAAAAATAAAAACTGAAGCAAAGCGGTCCTCGCGTTCTCACGGTGGGTATGTCGTCGTACGAAAATCTCACTATGGTGCTGCCACCTCCTTCGTTGCAGTACGGTTCAACTTTGTCTTCTCCACCGTCCGCCGTGTCGTCGACGCATAGCCACAAACCTGAACCTTCACGCCTTCACCGTATTCGTCACCACGGATCTCCAAGTTCGCACTACCTTCTTCCGCCTTCACGCGTGCGATCTCTGCATAGCCATTGTCACCTTCATTATTTCGATTTGAATCGACGCTTTTGCGAACCGTCGCTGCACCTATGCGCACCTCCGTGATGCGAATCGTCAACGGCGATCACGGTCCTCCCCTTTGTCTCGTCATACCCGCGCTATCCTCCGCCATAACAGGCTCGCGCCGCCCTTGCGAATGTTGTGCCACAAGAAGGTCGCGCAACGCCCTTCCCTTCCCTGGGTAAAGACATGCGCATTGAAGCTGGAGAGAGAAGAGATCCAAGGGGTATTTCCCCTCTCGGTGAAGATGGGCCAAGCCCGTTATTATTATTATTATTTTTTTGTTTTTTTCTTTTCTTTCTTTCTGCCTTGGTCAATTGGCTCATTCGTTTTCGAGGCCTTAGTAGTGCATTTCTCTGTTAGCTTAAGTTCACCCCCCTGCAACTTCCGTCATAGTAATAATATAATAATATAATAACGTAATAATATTAATAATAATGATATAATAATAATAATATAAGAGTAATAGTAGTCAATCTAAAAGATTAACGTCGAATCAAGTTCACGTTTATAATACTTTTTAAAAAAAAAAATTATGCTTAGCTTCCTTTAATAAATAAAATGAACAAATAAATAATAAATCTTTAAACTTAATAATAGCCACTTAGGATGCACTTCCTATTTGGACATTATTAAAGTTTTAATGATGATCATTTAAGATGCACTTCTTATTTGATTATCATTCTTTTTTTAAAAAAATATAAAAATAAAAATAAAAATAATCATAATCATAATCATAATCATAATCATAATCATAATATTAACTAAATATATAAAATATATTTTAATAAAGGTTTTAATGATAGTCACTTTGGATGCACTTCCTATTTGACTATTATAAAAACCTAAAGAGATATATTGATAACTATTTAGATGCACTTCTAATTTGGTTATTGGGTATATCTTTACAATAAAAAAATAAAATAATAATAATAATATAAAATAAAGTTAGTACATCTTTTTTTATAATATTAAATTTTCTCTTTTTAAAAGGATTTCAAGTAGTCACTTTGGATGCACTTCCTATTTGACTATTATGAAAATCCTAAAAGGTATATTGATAACCACTTTAGATGCACTTCCAATTTGGTTATTGAGTGTACCTTTACCATACTAAAAATAAAATAAATATAATAATAAAAAATCAATCAACAAAACGATTTTCTCCAAAGAACTACGTGAATTTGATTCTTTATTCCACCTGAGAATACATAGGAGCAACCCTGTCAATCTCAACAAAATAAAAAAATTAATGTCTTTCCAAAAATAAAAATGTTTTCTTCTAAAAATAAAATTCTTAAATAAAATAAAGACATTTTCTTTTAGGGGTAAAATAAATACTTTAGAAGCTATCCTTTTTGCACGTTTAATTAGGGGCAACCGTATTTATGACGGACGTTGTAGGGTGCTAACACCTTCCCTACGCGTAACCGACTCCCGAACCCATATTTGGTTTCAAAGACTATTTCTTCTTTTTAAAGGGTTTTTCCAAAGTTTTCCTTAATAAACTTTGGTGGTAGCTCCTCTGATTTCCATTTCTTTTTGACCATCCGGTCGTGACCCCGGTTGCAACATTAACAAACAGATAACGAAAATATTCGTTTAAATTGTCAGCACGTACCCATTTAATTCTTCATCTTCTATTCGTTATGAATTTTATTTGCAAATATCCGTAGGTATGAATACTTTTGTCATCCCTATACATATTCCTTTATGTATATGGTAAACACATTATACATATTTTATTGCTATAATTTAGTTGAAAAATACTAATAGTTTAAATACTTTCTACATTTTTAACTAATTATATGTTACCGTATAATTAAATATTATTATTTTTTGTAATAAGTAATTTAAAAATTATATTTATAACAATTTTATGAGTTAATAGTGTAAAACTTTAAACATTAACAACATATATTAAAATTGAACTAATATATTAATAACTGATAAATATCTTAATTAGCTACATGTTTGCCAAAATCTTAGAATATGTTTTATTTGAAAAAAATATATATAATTTTATTTTGTTTTTATAAGTAATTAAAAATTGTAATATTTTTTAATTTTAATTATTCTATAAAAAATGGTAAACTTGTGCAAAATTTTTATGTGTGGTAATTTAATAAGTAAATTTTTTAATGGCATCGATCATTCCACCTCAAATTATTCTGGCTGAGAGACAACGTCACTCATGAAAAAGCACGATCAATTCACGCTGCGTTAGAAGAAAAAAGTCAATCGGCTAGCTATTTGAACCTTTATTTCTCTCCCCCCCCCCCCCCCCTCTCGTGAATTTTTCCTTCTTCATGAAACATACTTAATTTTGTTGGAAATATTGTTAAAAAAAATAAAAAGAAGAAAAGAAATACTGTGTCATGGCAATAGCCACTGTCCTTAAAGCAAATTCCGGTAGACCTCTGGTGCAACTCAAAATCCGGTTTGCTCCCCAAGGTTTACACAGTAGCATGTTTGAATCCGTGCACTCGAGGCCAACACGTTGGAGCCTCACGAACAATGCCCAGAAAAATACAAAGGAAAAGAAAAAAAGAGAGAAAGATTGAGAAGTAGAGAATTGCTCTCTTCGTCTCAAAACTCTTGTTGCTACTCCTATATATAGTGCTTAAGAAATCAGACCGTTGGAAAAAAGTTAAATAGCTTTTAACACAAAAACAAAACCGATAGGTATAAACTAATGGCTAATCAAAGCAATTAATATGTCAACGGTAACGAAGCAATTAATATACCAACGGTAACGAAGAAATACATAGAACTTATATGTCATTATTTCCACAAATTTTATATAGAAATTCAGAGCAATTCAATCACATACAGAAAGCTTGAACTCAACTTTAAAAGCCATGAATATTGTTAACCCAAACAGTTATTACTCTTTACTTAGATAATGGAAGAGGGGAATATATCCATCTACAACTTTGAGTTCTCAACCCCAACATGTAGAATTAATAATATATATTAAGATAAAATATATTTCCAGCTAGCGCAAATATAATGGGTACCCTTATACCTACATGGTCCAGCTTGTTTTATAAGCCAATTGCACTGTTGGCAACCACCTCCCTGACTTGGCACGCACATATCAAATGGGTGGAAGGCACCTTGCCATTGAAAGAAACAAAAGAATGGTGGCTTTCCAGGATGGCTACCACCAGAATAGTTCAATTCATAGGAAGTAGCAGGGCGGATACTGTGAGGGCAATGATCAATATTGTTGCAATAAATGGTTAAATCCAAATTTCCATCCAGAGAATTTGTGACCCTAACAAGTGCCATAGCATTGTTTGCCGACGATAATAACAACATGATCAGCACCCAAAGTGTGGAAACACTTCTAGCAAATAAAGACATTGTTGCAGCTTTTGTCAATCCTTTTTCTGTAACAAACATCTTTTCATATACATATTAGACAAATATATATTTGGGAGAGGTTTTTATAGTTAAAATGTATAAATATGATGTAATATGAAAAATAACTCATTCTAATAAAGAAAAAATTAATGTCATTGAATAGTATTTATGAAAAAAAAAATCATAAATTAATGTCATTCAATAATATTTATGAAAAAACTCATTCAATGTTTTCAACGTTTTTAAAATAAAGAAAAAATTAATGTCATTCAATGATATTTATAATTAATATTGAAGAATGTTAAAAATAATTAAAAAATATTGATATTTTTGAAAACATTGATTAAAATAATTACAACAGTTCAGATTTGCTATCATGAAAACATTAATTTTTGTATTATCTTTGAAAACATTGATTAAAATAATTAAAAATAATTTTTTATTAAAAATTATCAATATATTTTATTGTTATTTTTAATATAGGAATGTTAGTAACACTCTCTCAAACACTCTTTTTCTAATACTTTTTTATTATTGGCTGAAATTTATTGAAAATTATAAATTTTAGTGGGTTCTATTTCTAAATCAAGAGAGACTCATTAAATGAGAGCTGACACTTCTCAAAATTTGTGATCTTCAATAAATTTCAGCTAATAATAAGAAGAATATTAAAAACAGAGTGTTTGATAGAGTGTTCCTAGCATTTCTCAAAAAGGTCCATGATTTTTTAATAATAACTTACTATTTATTCATTTTAAGTTGATACGTACTTTTAAAACCCTTATTAACAAGACTTTAAAAATATTTTTTTAATTAATAATATTGCCCAACGTTAAGATGTTGACATTCTATATATTAATTTTTAATTATCCTTTTCAAGAGTATTTTTAATATGACCTTTTAACATAATTCAAAAATGATTCTTTAACATTTCTGTTTCAATGTGTGCATGTTGATTTTGTAGTTGCTGGATGTCATCTCGGCAACCAGTGATATCAACAACATTTATATCCATTAAATACATAAATTTTCATGTTCCTATTATAATACTTACTTGACTTTTTTTACAAAATCGAGTAATTTGTTATATTAAAGCAGAAATATAGTCATTACAAACATTACTTTTTACAAGTAATGCATATATGCCTTTATGTAAATGGTCAAAGCATTAAGGATATTTTATAGCTATAATTTAGTTGAAATACACTAATAGTTTAATATTTTTTTACATTTTCATCTAACTATACATTATCGTATAATTAAATATTAATAATTTTTTGTAATAATTAATTTAAAAATTATATTTTGTAAAAAAAATTATTAGTTAGTAGTATAAAACTTTAAACATCAATAACATATATATTAAAATTAAACTCATATATATTAATAATTCAAAAATAGCTTAATTAGCTACATGTTTACAAGAATCTTGGTGGGCATCTAGTACAAGAAAAGTTTTTAGTTTTTCAGAAATCTAAAGTTATGAATGTTTGTTTTTAATGTTTAGTTTATTATTTAAAAAATAACATTTTTCAGGAAACATTGTTTTCCTGTATGTTTCTTGTCTATGTTTTTTACAAAATTGTTTTCATGGGAAGGTAGAAATCTAACTTTTTTGAGTTGTGACAAATTTTAATGCTGTAAAAATATCACTTTACCCTTATTAACTCATTTAATGTGATAAATAATTAAAGTTTTTAGAAAAATTCTATTAATATTAAACATGTAAATCTTTGATTCCTAAGAAATATGTATAAATATTCCCAAAAATATTTATGACCAACCAAACAGATTTTAGTTTTTCTTAAGAATCATGATTCTCAATATTCATGATTCCTAGGACTCATGATTCTCGAGCATGAAAATTTTTCCTTCTACAAAACGCACCCTTAGCATATCTTAATTAGCTCCATTTTTTTCAATTTTTAGGATTGGTTTTAGTTCTGGATGTAAAATCAGATGGTATAGCGAGTATTTTTTAAATCGATCATTTCTGTGAACAATGTAGAAAGGCTGCTTGTAACCTATCTAGAAAGCCTATTTTAATTTTTAAAAAAAATGCTGAAACAGATAATTTTCTTCATATATGAAACAATGCAATACGAATAGAAATATTCAAGCAACCGATACATATTTGCTCCAAGTAACTAAAATTGTCTTACATTTCTTGTTATTTTATGAAGTATAAAATATACAATACTAGATTTAATCTCATGCATTGCCTGGGCTTGTTTAAATTATATATTTTTTGTAAGCTTAAATATGTTTTAAGTCTCTGCAAATATGTCTCTATTTAGTTTTAGTCTTTGCAAATTTTTTTGTTATTTTTTATCCTAATATTTTTTAGTGCTCCTTTTTAGTTCTTACCATTAATTCTAGTTAATTTAGTACTAACATGGCTAACAAAATAAAGAATATTAATTAAGATCATTAAAGTAATAAAGAATACTTTAAATTAAGATAATTAAATTATTTTTAAGTGCATGATTCAATTAATTAATATATTTTTCATTTTTCATAAATAAGGTAATTACATATTACTTTTATAATTTATTTTTAATATATTATAAACAATGAATTTTATTGTTTTATATTAATATTGTTCTTACTTGGTGTTTTAAAACTCGGACTGAACTGATCGGTCTGATTGGTTCAACCGAAAACCAAACTTGTGACCGATCCAATCATACTTTCAGATCGAAAATGCTATCAACTCGTGTCCACATCATCAACTCGGTTCAAAACCGGTAACTCACTCGTTCGGTTAGGCCTTCAATCCAGTTTTAAAATTATCTAATGCATGCTTAGAGGGCACCTAACCTAGACCCCTTCAGTTGCCAAAATAATATTTACCACTAAACCAATGCATTCACTTTGTGTTTATATAGAAAATTTTATTTATATATGATATCTTGCATTTAAATTTTACATATTTAATATATAAACCGGTTCATGCAGTTCAACCATTAACTCCCTGGTTCAACAAGTGGCCTGTTAATCGGACACATAGATCGTGTCAACAATCAGTCTGGTTTTGATAACACAATCTTACTTTCAATTCACTAATTTACTTTTAACATTGTACTCTTTTCTAAAAAAAATATAATTTATTTAGACACTTATAAATTAATTTAATTAATATATTACTTTTGTCTTTGGAGACAAAATCTCTGCTTGTGAGATATTAAAAAAATAAATTATATTATAATTAGTCAAAATTTATGAATTGAAATACAAAAATAACATCAAAAGTAATATATTAAAAGTAAATTATAACGCTCTAACTAAATTATATATATATATATATTTTAAAAGTACAATGTTAGAAGTAAATTAATGAATTAAAAAATAAGAACAATATTAAAAGCAATAAAAATCATTGTTCATGATATATTAAAAATTAAAAATAAATTATAAAGTAAATTATATATGATTACCTTATTTATAAAAGTTAATAAATACATTACTTAATTAAATCACATACCTAAAAATAATTTAATTTTCTTAATTTATAATATTCTTCATTGTCTAAATTATCTTAATTAATATTCTTTATTTTGTTAACTATGTCAGCACTAACTTAATATCTAAAAATAATAAAAAATTTTATAAGGACTAAAATCAGACAGAACCATATTTGCAAGGACTTAAAATATATTTAAGCCTATAAATATTATTGAATTTTGTAGTAATTAATTTAAATATTTTATTTATAAGAATTTTTAATTAGTTAATAGTATAAAATTTTATACATTAACAACATATATTAAAAATACACTCATATATATTAATAATTGATAAATATTTTAATTAGCTACACGTTTACAAGAATATTAAAATATGTTTAATTTGAAAAAAAAATTACATAATTTTATTTTGCTTTTTATAGGTAATTAAAAAATGTAATACTTTTAGTTTTAAATGTTTTATTGAAAATGATAATGTGCAATTTTTATGCATGGCGATTTAATTAGTTAATTTTTTAATGACGCCGTTCCACCTCAAATCATTGTGGCTGATAGACAATGTCACTCACGAAAGAGGCACATGGCTATTTCCACGTCCCATTACAAGAAAAAAAAAAAAAAAGTTCATTCAATTAGCTACTCGAACCTTTATTTCCCTCATGAAATTTTCCTTCTTCCCTGATATCTCGAAACATACTCAATTTTATATAGAAATTAAGAGCAATACAATAACATACAAAAAACATGAACTCAACTTTTAAATGATAAATAATGTTAGCTCAAACAATAATCACTACTCTTTATTTAGATGATAGAAGAGGGGACTGCAACTTTGAGTTCTCAACCTTGACATGTAGAATTAATAATATATATTAAGATAAAATATATTTTAATTCCATTTAAAGCAATTATAATTCCCAGCTCCGTGACCAAAGTACCTACATGGTCCATTTTGTTTTATATACCAAGTGACCTGTTGGCAACCGGTGTCCTTATTTGGCGTGCACATATCAAACGAGTGAGAGGCACCTTGCCATCGAAAGAAACAAAAGAATGGTGACTTTCTAGATGGAACACCACCAGAATAAATCCATTCATAAGAAGTAGCAGGGGCAAGAGTGTGCTGTTCAGGATCAAAATTGGGACATTGGACGTTTAATTCCAAATTTCCATCCAAAGAATTTGTGGCTGTAATAACAACATTTGAATTTGCTGCCATAGCATTGTTTGCCAACGACAAAACAGCCATAAGCACCCATAGTATGAAAACACTTCTAGCAAATAGAGACATTGTTGCACCTATTGTCAATCCTTTTTCTTTAATGAAGAATCTTTTCATATACATATCGGAGAAGCATATACTTGTCAGAGGTTTTTGTAGTTAAAATGTATAAATATTGTGATATGAAAAATAACTCTTTCAACGTACATTACGTTTGTTTAAATAAAGAAAAAAATTAATGTCATTCAATAATATTTATGAAAAAAAACTCATTCAACGTTTGCAAAGTTTTTTAAAATAAGAAAAAAATTAAAAAAAAAATTAATGTCATTCAATGATATTTATAAAAAAAATTAGTGTTAATCAATGATATTTATAAAAAAAATTAATGCCATTCAATGATATTTATTACTAATATCAAAGAATGTTAATAAGTATCTTTGAAAACATTGATTAAAATAAGAGAAAACAGATCATGCACTGACAGTGTAAAATAGTTTTATACTGTTATCTAATTACAAACTACTATTTATTCTAAGTTTATTGACTTTTATAATAAATACTTTAAAAGTTATACCAACCGTGAATTCTAATTAGTTGACAGTGTAAAATTTTTTACACTGACAGTACATGACCATTAAACTCTTAAAATAATTAAAAATATTTTTTATTAAAAAATTATCAATATAATTTATTCTTATTTTAATATAACTTTATCATGATTTTTTAATAATAATTTACTATTCATTCATTTTTATTAATACTTTTAAAACCCTTATTAACAAGACTTTAAACAATAATTTAAAAATCTTTTTTTAATTAATATTTTTTGCCCAACTGTTAAGATGTTGACTTTCTATTTATTAATTTTTAATTATCATTTTCAATAATATTTTTAATAAGACCTTATATAATAATTCAAAAATGATTCTTTAATATTTTTTTCTCAACTGGTGCATGTTGATTTTGTAGTTGCTTAATGTCACCTCGGCAACCAGTGATATCAACAACATTTATATCCATTAAATGCATAAACTTTCATGTTCCTATTATTATACTTGCTTGACTTTTTTCCTTACAAAATAGATAAATTTGTTGTAATAAAGCAGAAATATAGTCATTAAAAACATGAATTTTTACCAGTAATACATATATGCCTATATGTAAGTGGTAAACGCATTATGGATATATTTTATTGGTATAATTTAGTTGAAATATACTAATAGTTTAATATTTTAACATTTTCATCTAATTATCCGTTATCGTATAATTAAATATTAATAATTTTTTCAATAATTAATGTAAAAATTATATTTATAGCAATTTTTTATTGGTTAATAGTATAAAAATTTTAACATTAATAACATATATTAAAACTAAACTCACATATATTAATAAATAGCTTAATTAGCTACATGTTTAGAAGAATCTTAGGGGATGTTTAGTACAAGGTAAGTTTTCAGTTTTTGAGGAATCTAAAGCTGAAAATATTTGTTTCTAATGTTTGATTTATTATTTAAAAATAATACTTTCAGGAAACATTGTTTCCCGGTAATGTTTTTTTATCTATACTAGTGCAATAACCCGTGCCTTGCACGGGACATATGTTATGTTACAATCTAGTCCATCATTCAATTTGTTAGCTATTCTTACCTCCTAAATTTACTATAAATTACAGGAACTACTGGTTTTGTAAGAGAGGATGGGTATGAAATTAAACCCTTAGAAAAAACTTAATCTTTACTTAAAACATTGCAAATCAATGAGTTGAAATTTAATTAGATTTATTTACTAGTTAGCCTATCCTCATCTATTTAAATTCAATATAAAATCTGTAAAATTAAATTTCAGCATAAAATCTGTAAATTTAAATTCAACATAAAATTTGTTTTTAACATGAATTATTGTCATAAATAAATTAGGTAAGAAAATTAATTAGCATGAAGTTTATTTTTAGAAATAAATTAATTTAAATGCTAATGAGTCATAATGAGATTAAACCTAGGATTTATATATATAAATAAATGAATAGCATTTTGACGGACAAACAAAAATCCTAAGAAATACAATCATAATATAATTCAAATTGGAATATATTTAGGACAATAATTTAATTGCAGTTTAATGGACCACAACTATTTACAAAAATCAGCCTAAGTTATCTTAATTACTTTGGTGCATGTAACTGCAATTAAATTATTGTTCTAAAGTAAAATTTGTTTTTAAAATGAATTAATGTCCTAATTTAATAATTTTAAAAAATTAATTAAAAGTATGTTGAATTTGGGCATTAAATGAAGTTACAAAATTATTATAACTTAATTTAAAATAGTACAGATAATCATTGTAGAATTCAAATTGGATTTTATTTAGGACAATATTTTAATTTTAATTTAATGAACCAAAATTTATTTATAAAAATAACTTTTGATCACACTTATTTTGGTCCTCTAAACTGTAATTAAAATATTGGCCTAAATAAAATCCAATGTGAATTCTATTATGATTTTATTTTTTGGAACTTTATTTTGTCCATCAAAATACTATTAATTTATTTATATAAATAAATTTCACATTTTATATCATTATAACTACTAAGCATTCAAATTAAATTATTTCTAAAAATAAATTTCATGTTAATTAATTTTTGTAAACAATTTATTTAATTTAATAATTCATGTAATTATTTGAAAATTTATTTTGTACATAATCTTATTGATCAACCTAGTATAATTATTGAATTATTGCACTAAATAAATTTCTAAAAAAATTAATTCATTGAAATTTATTTTTATAAATAATTCAAATAAAATGCTAATTAGTCGTAATAAGATAAAATATGGAATTTTTATATAAATAAATTAATATCACTTTGATGGAAAAATAAAACCCTAAAAAATCAAATCATAATAGAATTTAAATTGGATTTTGTTTAGGACAATAATTTAATTGCAATTTAATGGACCAAAGATTATTTACAAAAATAATTTCAAATTGCACTTATTTTGTTCCATGAAATTGAAATTAAAATATTTCCCTAAATAAAATCCACTTTTAACATGAATTATTGTCCTAAATTAATTATTTACAAAAATTAATTAAAAGTATGCTGAATTTTGGCATTAAATAAATTAACAAAATTAATATAATTTACTTTAAAAATAATAACTACTATTCGTATTTAATGTAATATAATAACGTAATAATAAAAAATTATACAAATTATAAAATCAAGATCCATAACAAAAATTATCAAAATTATAAAATCAAGATCTGTAAAATTATCCTAATTATAATATCTCATTTACTTATAAAATAACTATCGCAAAGATTTTTATTCATAAAATAAATTATTTATAGTACTTATAAATTTTTTTCAAAAAGGAAAGTTTGAATGTTCAAATTGCATGAAAATAATACAAAAAAATATCCATTAATAATCAATAACATCAGTGTTCATATTTGATGTAATATAATAATGTAATATAATAATTTATTATCATAATTATCATTATAATTAATTAATTATTGTAATAGATAAATACATAATTAAGGTAATTAAGATAATAGTATAGAATAAAAGAATGGTTTTAATTGAGTTAATCATTAACATATAATCAATTAATATTTAAGGTAATAACGATTGTTATTCGTTATAATAGTATTATGGTAAGTTATTAGGGATGACAATTCTACCCAGACCCTATGGGTACCCGCAAAAAATATCCGTAATGGGTAGGGTAAATACCCGCTCAATGGGGATGGAGGCAGGGGACAGGAATTTACCCACAAAATTTAATAGGGATAGGTGCGGGTATGGGTACTATAGTACCCAACCCGCCCCATACCCGCACACACACACACACACACACAAATATATATATATATATATATATATATATATATATATATATATATATATCATATAATATACTAAAAAAATAAGTTCTAGTGAGTATTAAAATATTAAAAATCTTGATTCATTAAATAGAAAGACATTGCAAGAAATATAAACAAAAATAAGAGTTTAATTTATATGCATTGTTATTGTAAATTTTTTTTACATATATGTAAGCTAGAAATTCACTATACTGCTGCATCATATTAATAAATGGGATAATATGATGAAATAATTAAATTTTATTAAATGTTTGTGTAAAAATGTTTTGCACTACAATTGTATATAAATTAAATATCAAAAATAATTTATACTCCTTTAAAAATAAATTATATGAAAAGATTATATTCTTTTTCAAATGTACACATGCTTCTAAATATTATTGAAATACTTGTAATTATTCTTATCAGTTAAATGTAGATTTTTTAAAAGTAAGATTATTCAAGTTTTATTAGCTAATAACTATGTGTAAATGATGGATTAAATGAATTTTCCTTTATATATTGAAAGTGAAAAATTAAAAAAACTTAATTATAAAAATTTGATCAATACTTTCATAATTGCTACAAAAATAAAATGAGATTTGTCAAACTGTATTAAATTAAATTTTGAATTTCGCCTAAGGCTACAATTTTTTTTCATGGCACTACACTTAAGTAAAGTGCGGGTAGCAGGTACGGGTATGGGTATATAGGTACTCAACGGGTACGGGATGGGGATTAAAGTTGCTACCCGCGCGGGTATGGGAGCGGGTACGGGGATTTTTTTCAAACGCGGGTATGGGGACGGGTACCATAGTACCCTACCAGACCTACCATTGCCATCCCTATAAGTTATTATAAAATTGTGATAATAAAAAAAATCCTAATTATACATTATTGTCCTAAATAAAATCCATTTTCAACATGAATTATTGCCCTAACTAAATTACTTAAAAAAATTAATTAACATGAAATTTATTTTTAGAAATAAATTAATTTAAATACTAATGAGTCATAGTGAGATTAAATCTGGGATTAATTTATAAAAAAAAATGAATAGCATTTTGACAATTAAGTTAAAATTTAGAGAAATAAAATCATAATATAATTCAAATTGGATTATATTTATGATGATAATTTTATTGCAGTTTAATGGACCAAAATTTATTTACAAAAATCAGCATATGTTATCCTAATTATTTTAGTGCATGAAATTGCAATTGAATTATTGCTCTAAAGAAAATATGTTTTTAACATGAATTAAAGCCCTAAATTAATTATTTATTAAAAATAACTAATAATATACTGAACTTGGGCATTATATAAAGTAACAAAATTAATATAACTTTGTTCATCAAAATTTTCAAAATTAAATTATTGCCCTAAATAAAATCCAATTCGAATTCTATTATGATTTGAATTTTCACAATTTTATTTTGTCCATCAAAATGCTATTAATTTATATAGATAAATAAATTCCACATTGAATATCATTACGCCTACTTAATATTCAAATAAATTATTTTTAAAAGTAAATTTCATGTCAATTAATTTTCATAAATAATTTATTTATTATAATAATTCATGGAATTATTTGGGAATTTTATTTTGTACGAAATATCATTGATAAGCATAGTATAATTATTGAATTATTGCACTAAATAAATTGTTTATGGAAATTAATTAACTTTGAAATTTTGTTTTAGAAATAATTTAAATTCAATGCTAATTAATTGTAATGAGATTAAATATAGAATTTTTTACACATAAATAAATTAATAATATTTTGATAGACAACAAAATTCTAAAAATCAAACAAAATTCTAAAACATCAAATGATAATAGAATTCAAATTAGACTTCATTTAGAACAATAATTTAACTACAGTTTAATAGACCAAAATTTATTTATAGAATAATTAATGCTCACACTTATTTTGTTCCATGAAATTGTAATTAAATTATTGCCCTAAATAAAATCTTTTTTAACCCAAATTACTGCCCTAAATTAATTGTTTACAAAAATTAATTAAAAGTATGTTGAATTTGGGCATTAAATAAATTAAAAAATTAATATAATTTACTTTAAAAATAATAACTTACTATTCACATTTAATGCAATATAATAATGTAATAATAAAAATTATACTAATTATAAAATCAAGATCCATAAAAATCTTATCAAAATTATAAAATCAAGATCCATGAAATTATCCTAATTATAATATCTCATTTACTTATAAAGAAAAAAAACTATCCCAAAGCTTTTTATTCACTAAAAAAATTATTTATACTACCTATAAATATTTTTTTAAAAAGAAAGTTTGAATTTTCAAAACATGTAAAAATAATAGGAAAAAAATATCCATTGATAATCATGACATTAGTATTTGTATTTAATATAATATAATAATGTGTAATATAATAATTTATTTTCATAATTATCATTATGATCATTATAATATATAAATACATAATTAAGTTAAATAAGGTAATAGTATAGAATAATAGAATGATTGTTTTTCAATTTGTCTTACGGTAAGTTATTATAAAATCGTAACAATAAAAAAATTATCCTTTATCAATCGTTTGATAAATCTGAAAAATGTAGTTGATTTTATATCAGGAAAATTGAAAATACTTAGTTGGACAATAGCATTAGGTAAAACCTTGAACAAATTGATTTGAAATTTAAACATAAAATGTAGAAACTTAGAATAAAAATGAAAATTCTGTAAGACAAAAACACCAACTATTCTAAAATAGTTTCTCTTTAGAAATTTCACAACCCTTTAGCTTGAATCATTCTAATTTTTCTCAATTTTGATATCTTTTTTAGGAATCTTTAGCCATGCTGAATCCCATCCTGTAGGACAAGTCCTTTTCAACAATAGAGCATTGGGGGAATCCAAACATAAGTCCACGACATCCGCTTCAATCTTTTTCTCTACAGAGTCAACCATTGATTTATCAAATTTCCTGATTAGGTCTTGTTTATATAATATGACACATGTGTCAGTTGTGTGTTGAGCATTTGTTTATACTTAAAAAAATAAATTATTTACAATTTGTTAATAATATAATTACCTATGCAACCTCCTCAACTGCTTTTGCATTTGATCCACCAGGTTGTGGATCCAAATCTAGGACACCTTGGTGTGAGGCATGAATACAAAACAAAATTTTGATATATTAAAATTTGAAGTCAAATTTATCTAATCTAATCAATTCTAATGTAATCTAAATGAATAATTACTATAAATTATTTTTGATTTATCCAGTCATTATAGTTTAAAATAAAAAATAACCTCAACAATCTCAGAATCTTTAAACTTTTGGATTAAATCAGAATTGATTCTAACCTTCTTAACCATATAGGAAGGATCAAATCTCGATCTAGACCCCCTATTATAGCCAACCTTGAAAAAAGGTTTGATCCTGCAGGTCAGACAATCCTTCGAGATACCAAGAGAATTATTTCTCTGTAAATTTGTTTGTTAGAATAAAAATGGAGTATGAGAATGGTTAATAGATTGCCAAAATTAATTTAGTATATTTATAGCACACAAAATAAATATTGTCCACCATGTTGACAAATTCAAGCAATTTCACGCAAGTTTGGTTTAGCAAAACAAATGCATCACAATCAAACATTACAAATATGGCAAAAGTAGTCTCGTCATTGATGCGTAATCCAAGGAAAAACCTACAATTAATATAATTAAGTATACCTCAATATTTTTTAGTGCTTAATAAATTGTCATTATTGTATGAATAAATAAAAATAAAGAACTATTGGTGTTGTTAAATAAATAAAAGCAGAAAACATTTAAAATATGTATTAATTACCTCGGGTGACATTTATGATGTGCTTGTTACATCTACCACAATAGTATGTTCCAGAGTCTGGAGATACCTTCTTGTGGCAATGACACGTAGTATAATACCAATTACCCTTATCAACAAAAGAATTGATAGTAGCTAGTATGACAATGTTGGAATAGAAAATATTAGGAATGGTGCCCGAAATATTATAAAAAAAGTATGTTTATCACAATATTGGAATGCCTTACCCTTCATTATCAAGCTCCACGACTATAAGCTTGGACTTGACCCCATTTTTTACATATTCCTGTTTATTGCCTACACCAGCAAGGACTCCTATTATATCTGAAAAATATGGAATTAAACGCATTAATTTTGTTGTAAGTCAAAAGATCAACCACAATTTGAATTTAAAAAAAACATGATATTGCTTAACCTAAAAATACTAACCAACCAAGTAATTGCAATCAAAATTATCACGAAACAAATCAGTAGGGGGTGAACTTAATTATGTTTTGTGGTACAGCCACTTGAGCTTTATTTGCAATGATTGTTTTCACAGTGAAACTCAATTTATATGCATGTCTTGTTGTACGATACTCTCCTCTATTTGAACACACACCAAACTTTGATAGCACATACACCTCCCCTTCTTTTAGCTTAGACTGGAAGATATAGATCAATTGCTTGCGAATTGTCGCGCCAATTCTATATCCCTATGTAAGCAAACAATTCTTGACTAATATTTGGTAACAAAACATGAATAAAATGTGAAATAAAAGTAAAACAAAATTAGTTTCAAAATACAAACCTTGTTGTCTATAAGGACTAATTCTAAAGAGAATGTATTTTTTTCATTGACAGGATCCAACACGAACTACATACAGATAACCCATATCAATATACACAAATTATCATGTTTGGGAGTTATCTGTAACACAAAGCCATATTTTGGGGCCATTTGTTCAGAGAAGATGAAGGAATTATACACTTTTTCTAATTAATTTTTGAAAAAGTTCATGGGTGTTTTATTTTAGTTTGGAATCATTATAAATAACATTTACAGTACTTGAAAATAATGGTCTTGCAAAAAGGAAACTAATTAATATAAAAAATACTAGTTATAAATTTTTGAAAATTAAAAAAAGTTTAATATCTTAAATTAATTTATAATAATTATACTTACAAATTAATTTAAAAATTAAACTTAAAAATAATATACAAATATCTTCCCAAATTATACTTAAAATATATAATATATAATATAATTATTTTGGCCCTTGAAACTTATATTAAATTATTTTCATAAAAAATTCGCTTTTAACATTAATTTTTGCCCTAAATAAATTATTTACAAAAATTAATTAACATTATTATAATTTAATTAGAAAAGGTATAGAATTAGTGACATATAGGATTTAGAAAGGAAAAATTTTTGTCCTAAATATATTTAACCCCAATTTCATGACATATAGGATTCAAATTAATGTTATACAATGTTGGGGTCTAGTACACTCTACCATAATTCACGAAAATTAATTGTCATGAAATTTATTTTTAGAAATAATTTAATTTGAATGCTAATTATAAATGCAAAGCAATATTTCATGGTAGTTTATATTAAAACAATGTTAATTAATATAATTTTATTGAAAAGCATATTGATAATCATAATAGAATTGAATATAGATAGTATTTATGACAATAATATAATTGCAGTTTTATGGACCTTTATATATTTACGAAAATTTGGAATCATTATAAATAATATAAGATTTCTTTCTTAAATTATAACATTTACACTATCTACAAATAATGGTTCTTTCTTAAATTATCACATTTACACTACCTACCAGTTATATATAATTACGATTAATTTTAAAAAAAATTAATATCTTAAATTAAGCTATAATAATTGTACTTACAAATTAATCTAAAAATTATACATAAATATCTTCTCACATTATACTTAAAATATATAATAATAATTAATTTGGTCCTTGACACTTATATTTTTAAATAAAATCCATTTTTAACATTAATTATTTCCATAAATAAATTATTTACAAAAGTTAGTTAATATTATTATAATTTAATTAGAAAAAATATAGATAATTATAATAGAATTCAAATTAGATTTTATTTAGGGCAGTAATTTAATAGCATTTTAGTGGACCTTTATTTAGGACAGTAATTTTTAAAAAATTAATATCTTAAATTAATTTATAATAATTATACTTACAAATTAATATAAAAGTTATACTTAAAAATTTTACTCAATATCAGATACTTGAAAATGTTAGTCAATATATTTAAAAATTATGTGATTTCTATTTAGGACAAAATTAGCGTAAATGTAAGTAAAAAATTATTGGTTATGTATATAATTTAAAAAAAATAAAAAATACTCGTAGTTATTAACCAATACTTAAGTTAATTGACCAATAGAATTTTTAATTATAATTAAGGTAGCTATTTAAAAGGTAAGTATTTAATAGAATTTTCAAATTCAAAATTCAAATACAGTTATTTAAAACTCATTAATGCAATAATTATAATGATTATAATTATGGTATGTAACCAAACCAAATATTTACGAAGCATCATATAACGACCCGTGTTATCCAAACCTCTCTGTAAATGACACGTGTCATCCAAACCTTGAAAGTTACTCTTGATTTTCCATGTGTAATCCAAACCTGTTATATATATTTAAAATATATAATATATAATAATAATTATTTTGGCTCTTGAAACTTATATTAAATTATTTTCATAAAAAAACTTGCTTTTAACATTAGTTTTTGCCCTAAATAAATTATTTAAAAAATTAATTAACATTATTTAAATTTAATTAGAAAAGGTATAAAAGTAGTGATATATAAGATTTAGAAAGGAAAACAATTTTGTCCTAAATATATTCAGTCCCAATTTCATGACATATAGGATTCAAATTAATGTTATACAATATTGGGGTCTAGTATGCTCTACCATAACTTACAAAAATTAATTGTCATGAAATGTATTTTTAGAAATAATTGAATTTGAATGCTAATTATAAATGCAGAGCAATATTTTATATATTGTTCATGGCAATTTATATTAAAACAATGTTAATTAATATAATTTTATTGAAAAACGTATTGATAATCATAATAGAATTGAATTTGGATAGTATTTATGACAAAAATTTAATTGCAGTTTTATGGACCTTTATATATTTACAGAAATTTGTAATCATTATAAATAATATAAGACTTCTTTCTTAAATCATAACATTTACACTATCTACAGATAATGCTCTGGCATAAAGGAAACAAACTAATATATGATTTCTTTCTTAAATTATCACGTTTACACTACCTACCAGTTACATGATTACGATTAATTTTAAAAAAATAATATCTTAAATTAATTTATAATATTATACTTACAAATTAATATAAAAATTATACACAAATATCTTCTCACGTTATACTTGAAATATATAATAATAATTAATTTGGTCCTTGAAACTTATATGAAATTATTGTTATAAATAAAATTCATTTTTAGCATTAATTATTGCCCTAAATAAATTATTTACAAAAGTTAATTAAAATTATTATAATTTAATTAGAAAAAATATAGATAATCATAACAAAATTCAAATTTGATTTTATTTAGGATAATAATTTAATAGCAGTTTAGTGGACCGTTATTTAGGACATTAATTTTAAAAAATTAATATCTTAAATTAATTTATAATAATTATACTTACAGATTAATATAAAAGTTATACTTAAAAATTTTACACAAATATTAGATACTTGGAAATGTTAATCAATATACTTAAAAATTATTGTAATTTCTATTTAGGACAAAATTGGGGTGAATGTAAGTAAAAATTATTGATTATGTATATAATTTTTACAAAAATAAAAAATACTCGCAGTTATTAACAAATAATTAAGTCAAATGACGAATAGAATTTTTAATTATAATTAAGGTAGCTATTTAAAAGGTAAGTATTTAATAGAATTTTCAAATTAAAAATTAAATATAGCTATTTAAAACTCTTTAATGCAATAATTATAATGAATATAATTATGGTCTATAACCGAACCAAATATTTACGAAGCATCATATAACGACACGTGTTATCTGAACCTCTTTGTAAATGACATGTGTCATTCAAACCTTGAAAGTTACTCTTGATTCACCACGTGTAATCCGAACCTATGAATGGATTCTCAAATTTATTTATAATGATTTCTTACAAAATTGTTCCCATAGGAGAAGTGAGAATCTAACTTTCCTGTGTTGGAAAAAAGTTTTAATGCTGTAAAAATATTACTTTTCCTTATTAACTCATTTAATATGATAAATAATTAAAGATTTTAAGAAAGTTTTATTAATACTAAGCATGAAAATCTTTGATTCCTAATAAACATATATAAATATTTTCAAAAATATTTATGACCAATCAAACATATTTTAGTTATTCTCCTAAGAATCATGATTCTCAAGATTCATGATTCCGAGGCATAAAAAATCTCCCTTCTATGAAACGCATCCTTAGAATATCTTAATTAACTCCATTGTTTTCAATTTTTAGGATTGGTTTCAGTTGTGGAAATAGAGTCAAATGGTATAGAAAGTGAGAATTTTCTAAAACGATCGTTTATGTGAACAATCTAGAAAGGCTTCTTATAACTTATCTAGAAAAAAAAAATAACGACACTGAAACAGACAATTTTCATGATACATGATACAATCCAATATGAGTATACGACTAGAAATATACAATCAGCTGATACATATTTTCTCGTAGTAACTATAATTGTCTTGAATAACAATTAGTGTTGCTATTAAATAGTAAATTTCTTGTTATTTTATGAAATATAAAATATACGATATTAGTTGATAATTTTTTTAGATGAATAGTAATGTTTAACAACAATTAATGATCTAAATTCATTATTAATAATACTAATATGCGGACCCGTTCAATGCCTGGGGAATTAGCCAATGATTATTTTTCTAAATAATATGTAATATTAAAAGAGTTTAATGGTCATGCATTGTTAGTATAAAAAGTTTTATATTGTCAATTAATTAGAATTCATCGTTGATATGACTTTTAAGACTATTATTGTAAAAGTCAACAAATTTATCATACATAATGATTTGTGATTGGATGACAGTGTAAAACTGCTTTACACCGTCAGTGTATGACCTTTTTTCTCATATTAAAAATTTGCAAGGTAAATATATCTTTGTTAATATATAAATTTTTAAATTTATTTATTTTAATACTTATTATAAAAAAAGGACTATAAGCTTTAATATTATTAATGAAATTAAGTACGATGATGTTATTTTTTTTGTTAAAGAATGATAATGTTTATTTTCATGTTAATATTGTAGTGATATTTATATTTTTAATATATTTGTATATATAAATAGATAATTTAGATGATAATTCTTAAATGCAAATATTGTATAAAATATTAATGGTTTTTATAAATATGATTTGATATTGTGTGGACTAAATCGCTATTTAAGATGACAATGTGGTAGATAAAGTCAAGCATCACATGAGTAAGTGATTGTCATTGGTTTTTATTAGTCGTCATTGCAAAACATAGGGTTGATAGAAATTATCTACTAAGTTTAAACAATAGTCCTGGACCAACTTATGCAATTCAGGTAATTACCTTAAAGAATATAATAATGCAATTTCAATATATACATAACAGTTACAAATAACTGCCTTAATTATATAAAATTGATAATGATAATTGTATTAATTATCTTAATTAATTTAAATTAGAATATATAGCGATCATAATTACTTTAATATAATTATGGAATTTTATGAATTAAAAAGATAAAAAATCAGCTACATTTTGGTTGAAAAAAAATGAATGTAATGATGTGATGTGATAAAAGAAAATTGAATGTGATGTTGTTGACTTGAGCTTTATATATTTCTCGTTGACATATTGAAAGATAACATCTCATACATGTAATATGTATAATATGTTTATTATTTTAATTACACTTATGAAAGAAATAATTGCTACCAAATTAAATTATATATAATAATTGCTATATATATATATTTGGAATAATCTTTAATATCTTAATTAAATATATATTTGTCATAATTATCTTAATTAATTTAATTTAGAATATATATTGATTGTAATTACCTTAACTAATATATTAAGCAATTAAAATATATTTAATAATTACATGTGATTACTTTAACTATATGTAGTTGATAATTATATTAAGAATAAATTACACTGACACCTCCCAAGATTTTTTTTTAGATTGTACATAATTCTTTTTTAATATTTAAATAGTATAATTATGTAACTTTATCAATCAAAATTTTAAAAAAATCATATTGAGAAAAATAAATTACATATAATTAAAGTATTTACCTTAATTATGTATAATTGATAACTATATGAATTACTTTATTTATGTAATTCAAATATATATAATAATTACAAGTAATTATCTTAATTGTATACAATTGGTAATTTCATAAATTACTTTAATTATACAATTTTAAAAAAATATAATTACTTCTGTTTAAAATAAGTTTTATTATCCTAATTAAAATATTTTTTTTTCATAATTAAGAATGACAAAAAAATACCTACAAATAAAACCCACTATGGATATTAATTGGATACTTGTTTATTAACAAGGCAGGAACGGGCAGTAAGGTACTCGTATTCATGGGTACCTACACTTTAGAATTATTTAATTACTCTTAATTATATATATTTTTTAATATAAATATATATTTCAAATTTATTTATTTTTAGTATCAGTGTATGTTATAAAAAAAAATTAGTATAAACATATGATTCAAAAATATTTATTTTTAGTTTTATTTTAGTTTTTACTTTTTGTTTAAATTTTTTTATGTTACCAAATATCCACAGACCAGCAGATATATATAAAATTTGTGAATACCTACTCAATGGGTACTCATTTAAATACATGTGGATATGGGAGGAGTATTATCTACCTTGTCTTGCTCCATTGACATCCCTATTCATAATTATCTTATTTGATTCAAATCACAATATATATCAGTTGTAGTTACCATAATTAATATAATTATTTGTTTTTATCAATAAAAACAAACATTTTTAGTAATATTTAATAAAAATTATATATAATAATTACATGTTATTACCTTAATCATTTATTTTTAAATTGTTTTAACTAATACTCAAATTTTTTAATTCAAATATATATAATAATTACAAGTAATTACCTTAATTGTATATAATTGATAATTATATTAATTACTTTAATTATACATTTTTTTAAAAAATCTAATTACCTTTATTTAAAATAAGTTTTATTACCTTAATTAAAATATATATGGGCATAATTATCTTAATTAATTCAAATCACTATATCCATTGTAGTTACCAAAATTAATATAATTATTTGTTTTTATCAATAAAAATAGAAATTTTTAGCAACATTTAATAATTACATTTACTAACAAATAAATTATATGTAATAATTACATGTAATTAATACTAAATGCGCTTATTTTTCAATAGAGCTATAAAGTTTAATTTTCTAATGTTTGCTTTCTTGAAGTCAAGAAAAGAAGAACTAATTTTAACTAAATGAGCTCACATATTATTCAATTAAAATCATTTTTATGGAATTCATTAGTTTATCATCGTGTAAAAATATTGTAAACAAAATTAATTAAATGAATGAAACAAAATAAATTTAAGAATACACATTTAAATGATTAGATGTTGGTACAATTTATATCGTATATCACATTCATTAGCGTTAAATTTGATATGATGTGATGTGTGAATAAATTATGTGTTTGAGAAATATTTTCTATTATATTGAAAGACAATTTATAAGTAAAATAAAAATTTAAAAAATCAGCAAATTAATATTTTTCATTATAATTAAATTTAAAGTTATTTAAACTAAAGTATTTTGCTATAGTTAAATAATATAAATAAATCATCAAATAATTACCTACTTTATTTTTATAAGATACATGTACATAAAAAAAATTAAGAATCTCACCCATCAATTGCCACAAATTCTTATCAAGCCCATAAATTAGTCATCTATTTCATTTTTTATTCATAAAAATATTAATAATAAAAAGAGCAATAATAATAATAATATCACCATGCAATGCACAGAAATTTTATCACTGTAATAAAAGTCTTTAATAAATTGGTTAGATGAGAAAATAAAAAATAAGTAATGAATTATTGAAAAATTATTAACATTTTAAATATTAAATTTGTACAGAAACACAATTAGTAGGCCTACAAAGAATAGCCCCCACCCCCAATGCCAAATTCTATTTTAATTTTTAATTTAGTGTAGTTACTAAAGAAAATATTGTGGATCAATTAAACATTAAATTTCAAAAAAATCAATGTCATTGATTAGCATCTAATTAGGGGGGGTTCATCGTTCGGATCAACCCGATTAACCCGACAATCCAAACCAAAACAATTAAATTGGTTTGGATTTTTTAAGTCAATCGGGTCCAATCCAAACCGTACCATTAGACCCCGACCATGTCAGTTCGGGCATTGGGTTTAGATTTGCAAACCCGATAAAACCCAAACTGAACCGAACTAATGTTTTTTTTAAAGTATTTTACATTTTTGTCTTTCTAGACTTTACTTGTTTTTACTCTTTTAATCATTTTTTTGTATTTTTTACTATTACTTAGTTGGTGTAAGCCAATTACAACAAAATATGTTGTTTAGATTCTTAATGATAGGATTATTTGTCAATTTTTTTGACAAAATCATGTATTTTTTATTTTTTTAAAAATAATTTTTTGCACATTTTTTATAGGATGGACCCAAACTGAACCAACCCATTCTTGATTAGGTTGGTTTGGTTTGGTTTGTACAAAAAAAAAGAAGAAAAATCTAAATCAAATTGAACCACTGAAAAATGATTGGTTTGGATTTTATTTTTCGCTAAATCCGAACCAACATGACACGTGAACAACCCTATATCTAATTGCCTTTTGTTGATAGAAATGCTTAATAATAGAAGTAACACTTGACTATTTAAAATTCAAAATTCATACTTCCCAAAAATTTTATTTAAAAATTAGGAATTATGTATCAAATGAATAAACCTTTTTTTATATGCGACTTAGATGTGCGGACTTTAACCATTAAATCTAAACTTGAACAAAAAAAGATCCCTATATAAAATTAATTTTTTTTAATATTAACCATTTAGATACGATTTTATAGCTTATCTAAGGATGTCAACAAGACAAGGCAAGTACGGGTAGTAGATATTCACTATGCGCCCTGTCGAATAAACCCCTCTCCCTCGTGCCCGCTTGGGTACTCGTTAAGCAGATACCTGTGGATATTTACATACTTCTTATAAATAAAAATAAATAAATAAATTAACAAATTTATTTTGTGTATTGTAAACAACTATTAGATACTGCAGATATCACTTTGAATTTATAAATTAAGAAGTTGTTGTTTAAATTAATCACTTTGAACATAGATTTTGATTATTCTATTTTTCAAAAAATATAGTTTAAAGGCCCACAAATTTTTGTTCCTTTTCTCCTATAATATAATTGTATAAGATTTCTTCCCTAATGAACAATCATTTTGAAGATTTGGGACAAATTTTATGTACGTAATTTTATCTATATTAATACATAAGGGTATTTAAGTAAATATACAATGGAGGGTAGCAGGTATCCACAGGTATAGGTACCATGATACTCGTACACGACCCATCAATAAATGGATAGTTGATGTGTGCATTTTATAACATGTTAGTATAGTTTTTCTTACTAAATTACATGCATTTCATTATGGTTTAGGACTAGTTATGTGTTTAATTGCATGATTTTCCCCACTTGTATCATATTACACCTTTTTCTTTGCTTGTTTTTGGTTTTAGGAAAATCTTGTAGGTTGCTTGGGCTAAAAAGCAAAAGATTGACAATTTGGAAGCCTTCTAGATGATTTCAAGACCTTGGAGTGCTTAAAAGTCCTCTTAGAAAGCATGATAGTCATCCCAAAGCATTTGAAAAGGAAAAACTTGAAGAAAAATTGTTGGAGACCTCGCCATCATCTAGTGACAATCATCACCATGCGGTGATGCACTCCTTGATGCTAAAAATTACACCTGCGTGTCTGCCACCATGTGGTGGCGCATCCCTTGGAGTCTAAATTCACCCTTGCGCACCTACCACTAGGTGGGGATACCTATCACAAGGCGGTGGGCAGAAAAACTTGATGGATTTTGCAAGCTTTTCATTTTCTTTTGAGGGTTAATCTAAGACCTATTGTAATATAAATATAAATAGACATTCTTAGGAATTTTATCTTTTGTCTTTCAACCTCGTTTTAGAACATGAAGAATTGGATGATTATTCTTTTCTTCTTCAATTGTCTATGGTTTGTCTTTATGTTCTTTCTCTTTTGTTTTTGGTGTTCTCTCATGACTATGTGTGAGTAGAACCCTATTTTTCTAGGATTGGGCGTAGCCCTATGATTGTCTTAATAAACTAATTTCCATTTGTCTATGTGTAATCTTGTTTCTCTTTTGATTTCTCTTCTATTGCTTTATTTATGCGAAACGAATTGGCCAGCATTTTTCATAACTTAAGGGATTTGGGGGAAGTACCGAAAGGTGAACCTAAACACTGGACCCATAAGAAAGAAACCTAGGTCTAAACTTGAGATTAATAAAGAACTTAGTGGGTCTAATTGAACATAGCTATCACGACAGTAGGTGATAAATTTGATTAGATACCCTTTCATATGTTGAAAGGGATGAAGGGTACCTTAGGTTAATTCACCTTCAATAGGAACAAGTGAAGCACATAGGTAGCGAGATTAAGGCATTAAGTGTCGTAATGTGAAATCCCAATCCTGAAAATCTTCTTTTATTGAATTACATCCAATTTTAATTGTTTGCTCAAGTCAATTTTTAATTGCATTCTTTTCCAATTGCTCAAACCCTAAATTTTCTAAATAAAATTTCTTTTGTTTAATTTTTATTTATTTAGCAATAATCACTGAACACGTAGTCCCTGTGGATACGATCATTGAATTATTACTTGACGACAACCATGCACTTGTGGTTTTTGCACATCAATAGCGAATATACCTGTTTAAACTATCCCCGGGTACTTATTTGAATTACCCATTTTATCCGCAGATATCCACAAGCGTGAATTTTTTTTGCCATCCCTAAGTTCATCCAATATGAATAAATGAATAATTATAACTATTTGATGTTAAAATTATTAAATATAATATATTAATCTTTAATAGATAATTTATATTTCATTCTATTAACTCTTCAAAATATTTTACTTTAATTTAATAATATGAAAATATTATAACTTGTATGTTTATTATCATTTATCTTTAATTGACTTTTATTGTAATCAAGTACTACGTGGATAAAACTATCTATTGTTTTTAAAAATAATTACAATACAACTAATATCTAAATCAAATTATTAATAGATTTAAATTAAAAATGTAAAGATAAAAATTTATATTTAATAATTATAACAATGAATTAAAAAACTATTAAAACAATTTGGAGCCCAAATTTAATTTACATAGAAAAGATAGAAACAAACACATAAATTAATTTTAATATGTTATCATGTAATGATTCTAAATTAATTAGGTAAAAAAAAATTGCTTAGATAAAAGAAATCTTCAATGAATTTTGCTAAGAAGACATTATATAGGAAAAATATATTCATATTGAAATTAATACAATAATAAATTAGAGAAAGGTATAAAAATTATAATTTTTATAATAGATCCTTTTTATATACTATATCCCTATGTAATAGATATTGAAGAGGAATTTATAGAAGACATATATCCCTTATTTTTTTCATTACAGATGCATCCATAAAATTCATTTATTTGCTCCCATTTCATGAAGCTCTTGGTTGAGACTCTAACTTCATCTTGTAGCCTCGTAATATTTTGAGTTATAACCTTGTCAACATGATTGCTTTGTTCAAATAGGATTCATAAGCAATGTCCACTCAACAGGCGACTTACCTGAAATTTGCAATAATAGGTGTTAAAAAATAATTTCGTTAGTTATAATACAATAACATATGATATATGTACATAGTGGAATGTAAATTAGTAGAAAATCATAAGGGTAGATTCACCGTTTCGCTCATCATAAGGTCATTGTTATCTAATAATAAAATGGTGCATTAAATAGTTAACCTATTGGAATTGTCAATTTGCATTAATTAGCACTTTGGAAACGTACGTATTTGGTGTTTTTATTTTCTCATTCAAATTTTCCTTTATACTAATATAATAACATAAAAATTATTATTATTACCATTTGAAATTAAAATTTCATAAAAAGAGAAATTAAGGCAAAAACAACCATTTTAGAATTATCTTTACAATAATAGTTATTACATTTTGAAATTCAAATTTCATAAAAAAAATAAATTGTGCACATTACGTAACTTGTGCAAAAACAATTATGATATAACAGTTTTAATTGTATACTCTATAAAATTATAATGACTTTTTGGTTAGTGTTGATTGCTTATTCCCCATGTAGAAACAATAATTATGGTTTGAATTTTATTGAATTTCTAATTAATGTTGATTGCTTATTTCCTCACAGGTTAATGCTAATTGCTTATTTCATTTATTATACTATTAATGATGAAATTGTATAGAAAATAATTATGGTAAGTTTTTGGATTCACAAATGTATTTATAACTAGTATGCGGACCCGTGTAATGCACGGAAAATTAGTGTTGGAATATTTTTCTAATTAATATGTAATATTAAAAAATTGCATGGTAAATATATGTTTTATTAATATATAATTTTTTAAATATATTTATTTTAATACTTATTATAAAAAAAGACTATAAGTTTTAATATTATTAGTGAAATTAAGTACAATGATTTTTTTTTAAAGAATGATGATGTTTATTTTCATGTTAATATTATAGTGATATTTGTATTTTTAATATATATTTATATATATAAATAGATAGTTTGGATGATAATTCTTAAATGTGAATATTATATAAAATATTAATGATTTTTATAGATATGATTTAATTAATATTATGTGGACTAAATCATTATTAGGGATGACAATGTGGCAAGGTGAGTTTGGTAGTAGCCTCTCGTCACTGTCTCGTTGGATGAAAATATATCTCATGCTCGCCTTGTACCTGCACAAATATCCATTAAGCTAGTATCAATGAATTTTATAAATATCCACGAGTATTCACGAGTATCGGTATATATTTGTTAAATATACAAAAAAAAACTAAAATAGAATAAAATAAAAAATAAATTATTTTGAAAATATTATTATACTAAAGACAGCTAATTTTAAAACATATATTTATACTAAAAATAAATAATTTTGAAATATATATTTATGTTTATACTAAAAATAAATTAGAACAACCTAATATATATTTAATTAAAGTTATTTTAGTAATTTCAAATTACAGGTACCCACAGGTTTGGGCACCTTAATATCTATGCATGCCCTAATTCATAAGCAAGAAGAGAAAAAAAATGTTTATTTTACTCGTAGGTACCCATTAAACTATCCATTTTCAATTCGTAGCAAATTTTACTAGTGAGTAAGAATTTTTTTGTCATCCTTAATCACTATACATACAACTCAAATTAAAAGATGGATCAAGCAAAATAAAAGTCAAGGGTTCACAAAGAGTTTCACAATTTTTATTGTATTCTTTTTTGAATGTAAGAGAGGGTTCCACCACTTTTGTTGAGAAAGAAAAAAGTATAGTGTTTTAGTATAAAAGATTTGACAACTGAATGAATTAATTGAACACTTGTGACTATAATTGTGGCTAGTGAGTTTTTGTTTGAAAGATAAGTGACAATTGTAAAAATAGATGAAAAAAATCCAAGGTATTAGAAAACAAACACAATACTCCAATTGAAACATATAAGGTAAATTGGAATAAAACTCATGTTGATGCTTTTGATCATCTTAAACATTATCAAATATTTGTTGATACATAATGTTTTTGTTTGTTCATCAAATATTGAAATTTAACTCTAAATAATGCAATGCACAATATATAGATTGTGGGTGAAAACATGCTTAGAAAGATAAAGTCAAACCCCACATGAGAAAGTGATTGTCACTAGTTTTTATTAATTGTCATTGCAAATATAGAGTCAATACTAAATTTAAACATAGTCTTGGACCAGCTTATGCAATTTAGGTAATTACCTTAATTAATATAATAATGCAATTTAAATATATATAACAAGTACAAATAATTACCTTAATTATGTATAATTGAGAATGGAAATTGCATTAATTACCTTAATTAATTCAAATTAAAATATATAGCAATCAAAATTACTTTAATATAACTATGGATTTTATGAATTAAAAATGAAAAAAATTAGTTGCATTTTGGCAAGAAAAAAAAATGAATGTAACGTTGTGATGTGATAAAAAAAAATTGAATGTGATGTTATTGACTTGAGCTTTATATTTCTCATTGACATATTGAAAGAAAACATCTTATATATGCAATATGTATGATAAATTTATTATTTTAATTACACTTATCAAAGAAATAGTTGCTACCAAATTATATTGTTAAAGATTTGATTAGATTCATTGTAAATAGAGTAACTAGGAAGCTATTAGAGGACTGATTTTATTCATCGTAAATACGATAACTATCCCATAGCTGATTCTTAGGGATCTTGATCCTGTTTCCTTATTTTTTGTAATTCTGTGATTATAAATAAACCTACTAGTGTGTGGGTTAAACACACACAATTTATGTAACATGGTATCAGGAGTTTTGGTTCTTTTCTTCTCTTCGCAGTAGTGGCCCCCCACTGTTTGGTACACATGAACAGTACCACGCACAGCTATGAAGCTTCGTTGGCCATTGTCGCACCCTCCTTTCTTCGGCGCAAGCCCCCATCGGCGTCGCCACCCTCCGGCAACCACCACGAGCCTAGACACAACACCGGCACGTGCATCTCACGCAATCTGCCCAGATCAACGAGTGACGCTTTTTCTGGCGACACCCACTAGCCAACGACCCCCTCCCCCCCCCGGGCCACCTTCCCTTACCTTCGGCGCCCTTGTCCAACCCTGTTTGGCTCCTTTTTTCATGGCCTATCTTGGTTCCTCTTCTGCTTCCGCCTCTGTAATAACTTTTACCACTGTTCCGTTAATTCCTTGCAAAAAATTAACTGGAACAGCCAATTACAGCACTTGGGTTGCTGTTGTCCAGCTATGGTTCCATGGTCAAGGCCGTGTCGACCACTTCAACACTAAAGCCATGGATATTCCCGAAAAGGATCGCGTTTGCTGGCAATAGATTGATGCCTTTTTATGCAATGTCTTGTGGTTCTCTATTGCTCTCAACCTTCAACCTCAATACCAGGCATTCCCCACCTGTTATGAGGTTTGGACCAAAGCCAAGAAAGTCTACTCCAATGATGTCCATCGTCTCTATAGTGTGGTAACCGTCATGATATCCACCAAACTTGAGAATATGGACATGCAGACGTATCTTGGTAAGCTTAATCGTTTGATTGCTAATTTTAATAATCTAATGCCCTTCACTAGTGATGCAGAGAACTTTTTACGGCAGCGTAATCAGTTCTTCATGGTTCTCACCCTCGCTGGTCTCCCACCTGACCTTGACTCAGTGCGTAACCAAATCCTTTCTAGCCCTACTGTTCCTACTTATGACATGATTAGTGAATAACTGTTGCATCTCTCCACTCTGCATGCTTTTGGGCATCCATCTGGCCCCTCTGTTGATTCCTCCGCCTTTGTCTCACATTCTTCTCACCATGGTGGACGCGGTGGGGGTCGTGGTGGCAAAAGTCATCCTTGTTGCACTTATTGTCACCGCTTTGGCCACATTAAAGCAAACTGTCGCACCAAAGTCTAAGAACAATCGAAATAAGCTAATGTGGCTCAAGTTGCCGAACCTACTCCACCTGTAGATGTTACTATTTCCGCCGCTGAGTATCATGATTTCCTCCAGTTTTGAGCAACCCAGCAACCTATCTCACTTGTTACTGCCGTGGCTCAGTCTGGTCTGTTACCTTTGTCTCTCAATCCTCCTCCCTTGGCTCATGGATCCTTGACGCTGGTGCCTCATATCACATGACTGGTAACCAATATCTTTTCTCTCAATTATCTTTTTTCGACACCTTGCCATCTATCACTCTCGCAGACGGCTCTCACATTCCAGTTCGTGGCATTGGTCAAACCCACCCCCTTCCTACTCTTTCTCTAAATTTTGTTTTGTTTGTTCCTAATTGTCCTTTCAATTATTCAATTAGCAAGCTCACCGGTACACTTAATTTCTCTGTCCTATTTGTTAATAATTCTGTCTTTGTTCAAGATCAACGTACCGGACGAACAATTGGAGCAGGACATGAGTCTAGGGGATTGTATCAACTCTCACCACTAGTTGCTTGTGTCTCTATGCCCTTTCCAAAACTTGCTCATCAGCGCCTCGGTCATCCTAGTTTGGAAAAATTACACCTTTTGGTTCCTATTCTCTCTTTCCTTAAGTCCTTAGAGTGTGAGTCATGTCAGTTAGGAAAATATGTTCATCATTCCTACAGTCCTCGTGTCAATAAAAGTGCTATGTCACCTTTTACTTTGGTTCACTCTGATATTTGGGGTCCTAGTCGTGCTTGTTTAACTTTAGGATATTCTTATTTTTTCACGTTTATTGATGATTCTTCCCATTGTACTTGGGTTTTCTTAATAAAAAATCGTTTTGATGTTTTTCATGTATTTCAAGGATTCTCGCATGAAATTCAAAATCAATTTAGGACATCCATTAAAATTTTACGCACTGATAATGCCAGAGAATATTTGTCTTCCCAGTTTCAATCATTTCTAACCTCGCAGGGAATTATTCATCAGACGTCCTGTGCTTACACACCACAACAAAATGGTGTTGCTGAACGGAAAAATCGTCACCTCGTTGATACCACTCGTTCCCTCCTCCCTCACTATCATGTTCCTCTTCGCTTTTGGGGTGATGCACTTCTTACCGCTTGTTATTTGATCAACCGCATGCCTTTGTTTGTCCTCAACAATTAGACTCCATACTCCATTTTGTACCCTAAATAGGACCTTTACCCTGTTCCTCCCCGTGTCTTTAGCTGCACCTGTTTTGTCCATGATCTTACTCCAGGTAAACATAAACTCTCTGCTAAGTCCCTTAAATGTGTTTTTCTGGGTTACTCTCGCCTCCAAAAAGGATATCGTTGTTTCTGCCCTTAACTTCAATAGTATCTTGTTTCTGCTGATGTCACTTTCTTTAAGTCTACTCCATTCTTCTCTATACCCACCACCAGCGTTCTAGATACTCCGCCTGTTCCAATGCCGGCTGTTATCTCTACTCCATCACCACTGATTACCTATCAGCGCTGCCCACGACTTCCTCGAGCGGCCCCACCTACTAACCTGTCAGCATCATCTCTTGCTCCAAACGCCCCTCCACCAATGTCTTTTGCACATGAGCTTCCCATTGTCCTGCATAAAGGTCTTCGGTCCTCTCACAATCCTCATCCATTATATGCTTGTACTCTTCATTATAACCGTTTATCTCCTTCCTATTTCTCTTTTATCTCCTCTTTGGATTCTGTGTTTATTCCTAAGTCTACAGGATAAGCCATGACTGATCCCCGTTGGCAGCAGGTGATGTTGGAGGAAATGGCTGCTTTGGAAGCAAGTGGAACGTGGGAGCTTGTTCCCTTGCCTCCCGACAAGACTACTGTTGGTTGTCGCTGGGTTTATACAGTGAAGGTTGGACTAGATGGCACTATTGATTGATTCAAAGCTCGCTTGGTGGCTAAGGGCTATACTCAGATCTTTGGCCTCGACTATGGGGACACCTTTTCTCCTATGGCCAAGATCACTTCTGTTCGACTATTCATTGCTATGGCTGCCATTCGCCATTGGCCGCTTCACTAGCTACATATTAAAAATGCCTTCTTGCATGGTGAGTTGCAAGAAGAGGTTTACATGGACCAGCCCCCTAGTTTTACTGTTTCTGGTGGATCTCGCCTTGTTTGTCGCCTTCGTTGCTCTCTTTATGGCTTGAAACAGTCTCCCCGTGCTTGGTTTGGCTGGTTTAGCTTTGCCTTACTTCAGTTTGGCATGACTTACTGCCAGGCAGACCACTCTGTTTTTACCCTTCACTCTCTGTCTGGCTTGTGCATTTATTTGGTGGTCTACGTTGATGACATTGTCATTACAGTTGATGACTCTGATAGTATCTGCCAGCTCAAATCTAACCTTCAACATCAATTTCAGAACAAGGATCTGGGTCCTGCTCAAATATTTTTTGGGCATCAAGGTTGCTCAATCCACTTTTGGCATTGCCATTTTCCAATGAAAATATGCTCTAGATATTCTCACCGAGACTGATATGCTTGACTGTCGCCCTAGTGACACTTCTATGGACCCCAATGCCAAGCTTCTTCCGGGTCGGGGGGAGCCACTTGCAGACCCGGGAAGATATTGCAGACTTGTTGGTAGACTTAACTACCTCACTGTCACTAGGCTAGACATCACATTTGCAATGAGTGTGGTAAGTTAGTTCCTCAATGCTCCTTGTGATGGTCATTAGGATGCTGTCATGCGCATCCTTAAATATATCAAGAATGCCCCAGGCCGTGAACTCTTATATGAAGATAAAGGCAACACCAAAATTGTCTGTTACTCTGATGCTGATTGGGCAGGATCTCCATCAGACAAGAGGTCTACCTCTTGCTATTGTGTTCTCATTGGAAGGAATTTAATCTCATTGAGAAGCAAGAAGTAGAATATCGTTGCTAGATCCAGCGCCGAAGCTAAATACTGGGCCATGGCAGTAGCTGCATGTGAAATTACATGGCTTAGGCAACTTCTCCAACAGTTACAGTTTGGAGATACTCAGGACACTAAGCTTATCTGTGACAATCAAGCCACTCTCCACATTGCATCTAATTCGGTCTTCCATGAACACACTAAACACATAAAGATAGATTGTCATTTTGTGAGAGAGAAAGTGGTCTCAGGAGAAATCACCACTGATTTTGTCAACTCCAGTGACCAACTAGTAGATATTTTTACTAAATCTCTCAAGGGGACTCGCATTGATTATATTTGTAACAAGCTTGGCGCATATGACATATATGCTCCAGCTTGAGGGGGAGTGTTAAAGATCTGATTAGATTCATTGAAAATAGAGTAACTAGGAAACTGTTAGAGGACTAAATTTATTCATTGTAAATATGGTAACTATCCCATAGCTGATTCTTAGGGATCTTGATCCCGTTTCCTTATTTTTTGTAATTCTGTGATTATAAATAAACCTACTAGTGTGTGTGTTTCACAATTTCTGTAACACACACACACACACACACACACACACACACACACACACACACACACACACACATATATATATATATATATAATTTAAGAATAAAGTATTCTAAAATACTTTAATGGTGATCTAAAATATACATTTGTTTTATAAAGTAATTCATATAATTATTAAATATAAATAATTAAGATAATTATTGTCATGTTTGTATGTTTTTTTTTTCTTTTTTAATAAGATATTAAGTTTGATATATCATAACAATTTTTGTTATTTTACATTAACATGTATATTAAATTAAATTTATTAATTTAGTTTTTGTTGAATACATGCTTATTTGTATTTTTTGTGTTATTTTTAATTTAATAATTTTTTCTCAATACATGTATAATAATTTAATAAATTATTTTTGGTGCATTGCATGGAGTCTTACTCTAGTAATATAAAGATCTTTGATTGTTATATATGCAAATATATAAATATGTTAGAGATATTACGATGTATATAAGTGTAAACATACATAAAAGTCAAAGAAAAGATATTATTTATTTACATTTATTATTACTTTGTAATCATCAAATCTTCCTTACTTAGAAGACCAAATAATGAATGCATTTCATGAATAATTTTTATTTCCTTGCAATTTATCAAAAAGTTGTGTAATTTAACATTTCTTTTAGTTAAGTAATAAGAAAACATACCGATGAAATAAAAAATAATAAAGTTGAATAGTTGTTTACCTTGCAAGAATTCTTCTCAATTATTTGTAGATCCCATCATCCATAAATTATTGGGTTTGAAAAATTACAAAATAATTTACATAATGTCATGTATAACTATAAAACATTTAACATCATCTAATGTAATAGTTAGTCAAAGAACTAATTATTAAAACCCAAAGAATGCAAATTTTTGTTTTACATAATATTTGTTAATATGACAACTGTTACTTGACATTGCATTTTATAGTTTTCTATTGTTGAGAAAAAAATGAGTTAGAATTAATTTAAAATGAGAAAATAGTTTAACTAATTTTATGGTAGCTTTGTATTTTATTATAATCATTACATTTCTAAATCAATTAACATCGCACAAATAAAATATTTTTTTAGAGAAATCATATTATATATATCTTTTGAGATAATAATTTTTGTTACAATTGTTAAAAGTTGAGCTTTATTTGTTATTATGGTGAAATTTCATCCAACAGAATATATTTTTAGATGATTAACCAACTATAAAGAAATTTAAAATTTAGTAAATTGACAATAATTTAAAGTTGTTAAAATTGGTATTAGTGATTGCTCATCTTTCCATATATTTCATAGCTTTTCAAATTTACCCTCCTAAAAAATATAAGTCAATTTATTGAATAATTAAAAAAACAAAATAAGAAATAAATAAATATCTTATCACTTACTTTTTTGTCAAAGTACATGTCAAATTACTTTTTTTAACTCTTCATAATTGGAAGATCTCATTGAATTTTAGATTGCCTTAAATAAGAAAATATATAAAAAGATATGTGAAATTCATTTTTTTATTGCTTGGGTGTGTACCAATATTAACAATTGACATGATAGAGGGATAAACACAAAAAAGAAGTGTACGTACTTTAATTAGCTCGTCATTTAAAGGCTAACAACTTATGTATTACATAAATCTTGCATTAAGTGTTGACTATAAAGCTCATTTATTAAAATTAAAAATTAAGACAATAAGATATTACTTCATTTATTAAAATACAGGTTTTCATTTTAAAAAATGTCACAAAAATAATCATTAACAAATCAACTAATAAAAATGTTAAATAAAATTCATGATATAAATGTATTTATAAATTCATTGTAATCATTTTAATATTAGCAATTATGTAAATCAAAATATACCAATTAATTATTGCAGATAGATAGACATGATTTATAAAATAATTATTTTATAAATGCACACAATACTCATATTTTGATGGACATAACTACGAAGAATGTTAAACTTATAATGGACATTTCAACTTCTAAAAGTTCATCATATTAGTTGAAGCTTGTTGACTAATTGTCATGAAAAAATTATTTTAAATTATTTTATTTTAAAATAATTTTAATATAAAAAATAAAATATTTTTATTTTTATTTTATAAGTTAAGATTGTGATGTTTAAATATTAAATTAAATATAAATAGATTTTTATTATTGTAAAGATAAATTTATTTTAAAAAATGTAACACACTTTTATGCATAATCAAGTATAGAGAAAGTATATTTATTTATCAATTTGAAACATGTTCCACATTGATAAATAAATATATCCATCTAATATTCAGAAGTTGTCTTTTTGAAATATTAAGCACTTAATATTACTTTCACATGTTATAATTGAAAATTGAAAATTATTTAAATCTCAAAACTTGAGTAAATACAATGTTGTAATCTAAGACGATACAATTCATTATCGGGAGAATGTACACTTAAAGCTGAAAAAGAAAAAAACAAAAGAAGACCACCATTAAAATTTCATAAAAAGATAAATTAAGGCAAAAACCACCATTTCAGAATTATCTTTACACTAATAATTGTTACGTTTTGAAATTGAAATTTCATAAAAAAGAAATTGTGCACTTTACATAACTTGTGTAGAAACAATTATGATATAATAATTTTAATTGCATACTCTATAAAATTATAATAACTTATAAGTTAATGTTGATTGCTTATTCCCCATGTAGAGACAATAATTATGGTCTGCATTTTATTAAATTTCTAGTTAATGTTGATTGCTTATTTCCTCATGGGATTAATGCTAATTGCTTATTTTATTTATTATATATTAAAGATGAAATTGTATAGAAAATAATTATGGTCTGTTTTTGGATTCACAAATGTTTTCATAATGATTAGCTATAGAATAATATGGAGTGAACAAAAATTGTCTGATTTAAATTTTTAATGAAAATATCAATTTTAAATTATGCATTATTTTAAATTGCCTAAATTAAATTATTAATCCATAATAATATAGAAGTTTTGTTCATATTAAATTATTTTTGTAAAAAAGATCTATATCAATTTTTTATTTTGAAACTTGAAATTAAGCATCATTTAAATTTTTATTGGAAATTTTGATTTTAAATTGAGTTAGCTACAAAAATCATAAGGGATGAGCAAAAATTGCCTAATTTAAGTTTTTAATGAAAATATCCATTTTAAATTAGGCATCATTTAAATTTCTGAATTAAATTATTAATTCATAATAATATGGAAGTTTTGTCCATATTAATTATTTTCATAAATAAAATCTATATTAATTTTCCATTTAAAATTTGAAATTAGGTATCATTTAAATTTTTAATGAAAATTTTGATTTTAAATCAAATTAGTTATAGAAATAATATGGAATGAGCAAAAATTGCCTGATTTAAATTTTCAATGAAAATATCTATTTTAAATTAAGCATCATTTTAAATAGCCTGAATTAAATTATTAATTCATAATAATATGAAATTTTTGTTCATATTAAATTATTTTCATACATAAAATCTATATTAATTATTTATTATTGTCCATTTGAAATGTAGAATTAATCATCATTTAATTTTTTTTAATGAAAATGCACAGAATTTGTAGAAGAGGACACATAGGATTTTTAGACTGAAATTCATTAATAAGTTGACATGTGACAGATTAAGATTGTTTGGTTAACATGTGGCTGATGCAGACTCTAGGTGGGAATTCTTTTGTTTATAGTATAGATCTTAAGAAAAATATTATATAATAATTTTTTTATTAATGAAGGAAGCTACTTTTATTTAATACATATCAAAGAAGCTACTTAATTGGTCAAAATCAATTAATATTTAGACACTTTATTCAAATTTTAAAAGTTATTTGCGATACAATATTTGTTTAGAGCCTTTCTTAGACATTAAAAACTTTAACTTTGAAAGCTTACAGAAACAATTTTTTGATAATTTTATTTCTTTAAAGCTTACATTAATATAATGTTTCAAGCATATTTTTACATTATAACAGTATAATTTTTTCTGATAAATATAATACAAATAAAATGAGTCCTATATTTAGTATGAAATAAAACAAAACAAAACAAAAACAAATCATATAAATAATTAATTTTAAATATAAGTCTCTTTATCAACTTTATAATAGCAAAAACATATTTTTCACTAATATACTTTATTTAAAAATTCTTTTAAGTCAAAGTCTTAAATGATAAGTAAATCAAGCAAAACCGAAAGTAAAAAATAAAAACAAAAACTTATTACTAAAGTTAATAACTAAATAAATGGTATTCTTTTGATCATCAAATATTTGCACAGATATAATTATGAGGCTAATTTTTTGATTGAAAATTAAAATTAGATAAAATCTTTCCAAAAGAGGCAGTTTCAAGATTTTGAGCTTTCAATATTACAAGTAAATTTCCTCAAGAACCTTATTTATTTTATGTAAATAATTCAATGAGGCGCTATGAAAAAAAAACTCATTCAATGTTTTACACTTTTTTAAAATAAAGAAAAAATTCAATGTAATTCAATGATTGAGTAGATTAAGTCATGGTCTCGCATCAGACAGGTCATAGGTTTGAGCCCTCACCCGTCTCCATGGGGTGCAGTAAATTTAAGTACTTTTGTAAGTACTCATTGAGCTTGGAGACTTTTCTTGTCTTGAATTGAGGCGCGATCCTCTCTCCCTAAATTTTGCACAACCAAAAAACTACTTATAATTAAATAAGGAAGAATGTTAATAAGTATCTTTGAAAATATTGATTAAAAAATTAAAAGTTTTTTTTTTATAAAAGAATAATCAATATATTTTATTGTAATTTTTAATATAATTTTATCGTGTTTTTTTAAAAAAACCTTTAAATGATAAGTAAAACAAGCAAAACTTAAGGTAAAAATGTTATTACCAAACTTAATGACTAAATAAATGATCTTGATCCTCGGATATTCTCACAGATATAAATGCGAGACTAATTTTTTGTTTCGAAGATTTCTGACTTTTTAATATTATAAGTAAATTTTGTCAGGAATCTCATTTTACGAAAATAATTCAACGATGTGGTATGAAAAAAACCTTATTTAATGTTTACATCATTTTTTAAAAATAAAGAAAAAAATTAATGTCATTCAATGATATTTATAATTAAATAACGAAAAATGTTAATCAGTATCTTTGAAAACATTGATTAAAAAGATTAAAAATATTTTTTTATAAAAATTATCAATATATTTCATTCTAATTTGTAATATAATCTTATCATATTTTTTAATAATAACTTTCTATTTATTGATCTTTAATTAATACTTTTAAAACCCTAACTAACAATGCTTTAAATAATAATTTAAAAGTTTTTTTTAATTAATAGGTTTTTGTCTATCGTTAGGATGTTGACTTTCTACTTATTATTTTTTAATTAATATTTTCAAGATTCTCTTTAATAAAACCTTATAAAATAATTCAAAAATAATTCTTTAATAATTTTTGCTCAACTTCTACTTATTGACTTTGTAGTTCCTTTTTTTTTTTTGATAAACAAAAACATTATTAATAATATATATGCTTGAGTTAAGCACAAGTTGTGTCCAACTCAAGACACGGTACAAATGATACACAACAGAACTCATTTAAACAGATATCTAATATGGATTTAAAAGAGGCAATACCCAAAATAAAAGCAACCACCGACACATGACATAAACTTGCCTCCCGTACAAAGAAACATTGGTCTCCTAAAATACCCAAAGTGAACCACCATTTGAGATAAGACCATAGTCCACCAAACCAGAAAAGGATGATCATGAAGTATTGGTTTTTGGAAGCTGTAATATCACCTAGGCAACCTGCTGCAATATCACTTTAAGGAAATAGAGACATTACTGTGGAAACCACGTTTTAAATCGGTTAAAAAAGGATTTTTTTAAATCGGTTCTTGAATTGATTTAGATACAGACGATATAGAAAATGAGGGATTTTTAAATCAGATTTTGAACCAATTTAAAAAAATAGTTTTTAACTCGTTTTAGTTTGGAACCGATTTAAAATGCACGCATTTTTTAACTCGGTGATAACCAAAACCAATTAAAAATGTTGAGACTTTTTAAATCAGTTATGGTCATAACTGATTTAAAAGTCATTTTTAAAAATATTTTGTTTGTGTTGTCATCTATCCATCCTTGTAATATGCAACAGGCACCACACAAACAGGTAGTAAAGAAGCAGTAATAATTGTAACCTACTTTCTAAAACATTACGTCGTTATAAGCTTTCAAAAACATTTAAATTATAAACTACTATTATTGTACCTAAAAATTTCTAAACAAACTATTCAATGCCAACTATTACTAATTTCAAGAAAGAATGATGCCTAACATTAGTAGATGTCTAACATATCCTCTTTAGTCAATGGTTCCCTATGATGAATATCTATAAGATAAAATAACATAAGATAAAAGCATTAGCCAATCAACTATAAAAATCATAAGTATTGTAACTTGTTGAAAATTATATTATCTTGTCTCATGAATTGACAATCTTTGCTAAAATTATGGCGAGCATATGTTTCATTACATAATATCCACACTCATAGCCCCCCACTTGCTTATTAGCCTACTGTGAATACCCAATTTTATCCGAATAATTAGAAAAATAATAAAAATAAATATAGAAGAAAATATAAAATAATAATAATAGTAGTAATGATAATAAACAATAAGAGGTAACTAAATTTCTGATTGGATCATTATTGATCTAGACCCATAAACGGTTTTTTTCTTCTTCTTCTTGGGCCATGCAAACCGAAGGGCCCATTTAACTAAAAAAAAGAGAGAAAACAAATAGTAATGAAAAGTTGAGCTGAAACGTGCGGAGGAAGAAAGAATCAAAAATTAAGCTTGCAGAAAAAGTTTTGAGAATGGCTATATATAGTCTTTAGAGATTCATACCAAGGGGATTTTTCTTTTTTCTGAAGCACAGAAAAGAGCACCAAATTACGGAGCTCTCTCTCGTTACCAATCACAGAGGTAATGGCCTATGTGCTCTCGTCTTCTATGATTACATATTTATTTTGTCTTTGCATTGTGTAATGTAGCTTCATTCCTCTGTTCCATATCCATTTTGTTAGACGTGGCTCTATCCTTTTGGCTTGGTTTCTATTTAGTTTCTTCATCACATTATGTTTATGCATTGTGTAATATAGTGTGATTCTCATGTTATATGCCTATTCTGTCAAACATTTGCATTTCGAATACTAGTTCGTCATTAACACATCACGATTATTCTTCTAACCTTATCTCTCACCATACCATTCGCAAGCATATTCCTAATTCTAAATCATGTAATCTGATGATATGGAGCTGAGATTTTGGATTTCATTTACACTAAAATCGCATTCTCACATAAACCTTGACTTACTTATAAACAACGATAACAATAATTAAAATAGTACGAAGATGAATCTTGTCCACTCGCCACTACTATGGCACGAGGTCGTATTGGAGAGTTTGTGTTCCAAGAATGCAAATCGCTCAACTCGTCTGCGTCTCTGACGCGCAAACGTAACCTCCTTCATCATTGCGATGCTAATTGTGAATGAATAACTACACTGCCGTGGTATCTTTGCGAGCCTCCGCACGTCTTTATTGTGTTTTTGTTTTTTAATCCCTCTTCCCCCACTACCTTTGACACGGATTCGCGTTGTGATACGAATCCACGTCAGAGTCTTTGTGCAAGATACTTAGATCCGTTTCGCCATCGTAAAGGAACCGGCAATGTCGACCTTGCTACACCGTCAAGAAGCGCCGATTTCAGAAAATAAACAGGGGTTCTCAACGCTGTGCACAGCGACCATGCCAAACACACCCTGCATCGTGCAATATCACACGCATTGGAAGAGATTGTGAGAGGAAACTCGTATGCTGCTGCCAGAGAGGCCGCTGCTGGCATTATGGGTCGAGCTCGTGGAGAAGAAGGAGTTTTTGAGTGAGCGTTTGGGAAGACATTCTGCTGGAACCTAATAATATTGGGCTAAAGTTTTTTTCTTGACCGTGCAAAGACGAGATTGGGCCTGGTCTCAATGATATTGTATTTTCGAAAGAAGCCCTTCTCCATTCTCTGTCTGCATGCAATTAGATTTGATTCAGCATTTTTTTTCTTTTAAAAAGAAGAAGAAGAAGAGAACGAAAACCAAAAAATAGAATAAACAATAGTTTAGAATTGTTAACTATATGTTTTTGTCCCTAATTGATTTTCTTTCGGTAAGTTTTTTTTTTAATTAATTTCTAATTGATTTCCAATTGATTTCTTTCGTCCGTTTCGCATAATCAATATAATTGAAATTCAACTTTTTTCATTCTTTTTTTTTAAATCAAAATTAAAATACCTTTTTCACAAATATATATATATATATATATATATATATATATATATATATGTATATATAATCGTAAAATTTAAATGGACCACTTTGGAAGTACTTCCTGTTTGGTCATTCAATAAATTTGATACATCTGAGTGGTACCACTTGGTGATGTCAAATTTAGCAATAACAAATAAACAATAAAATTAAAAATCAACCAACAAAAAGTGATTTTCTACAAAGAACTACGTGAGTCTGATTTCCTCATTGCACCGGAGGATACGCAGGAGCAGGGGCTGTAACATCCCAGGCGCTGACGAGGGCGGGGAGTGATCGCCGGTGCAAAAGAGATGAGGCACAGATAATGAGCGGCTCCTGGCAGGCTTCCAGTAGGAGGGGTACATGAATGAATCGAATACACACCCGAACAAGAGGGATCCAGAGGCTGTGCAGGGTATGGGACTGTACAGTTGAGGATAGCTTAAAGGAATTAATAAGTGCTACCTATACCAACAAGATGCATCTACTTTTCGATAGCCCATCACTTAAGAACTCCATAGTTAAGCGTGCTTAACTTAGAGCGATTTAGGGATGGGTGACCTCCTGGGAAGTTTCCCGGGAAGCGTGTGAGTGAGGACAAAGCACGCTGAAAAGTCTTGTGTTGGTTTGTGGGGACAGTCACAGATCCTGCAAGCGGCCGGGCGTTACAAAGTGGTATCAGAGCAAGGCCTCTCTCCTAGTACGGTGTGGTTCGAGGACGAACCAAGCGGAAGCTGGTGAGCATGTAACATCCCGGGCGCTGACGAGGGCGGGGAGTGATCGCCGGTGCAAAAGAGATGAGGCACAGATAATGAGCGGCTCCTGGCAGGCTTCCAGCGGGAGGGGTACATGAATGAATCGAATACACACCCGAACGAGAGGGATCTAGAGGCTGTGCGGGTATGGGACTGTACAGTTGAGGATAGCTTAAAGGAATTAATAAGTGCTACCTATACCAACAAGATGCATCTACTTTTCGGTAGCCCATCACTTAAGAACTCCATAGTTAAGCGTGCTTAACTTAGAGCGATTTAGGGATGGGTGATCCTTCTGGGAAGTTTCCCGGGAAGCGTGTGAGTGAGGACAAAGCACGCTGAAAAGTCTTGTGTTGGTTTGTGGGGACAGTCACAGATCCTGCAAGCGGCCGGGCGTTACAAAGTGGTATCAGAGCAAGGCCTCTCTCCCAGTACGGTGTGGTTCGAGGACGAACCAAGCGGAAGCTGGTGAGCATGTAACATCCCGAGCGCTGACGAGGGCGGGGAGTGATCGTCAGTGCAAAAGAGATGAGGCACAGATAATGAGCGGCTCCTGGCAGGCTTCCAGCGGGAGGGATACATGAATGAATTGAATACACACCCGAACGAGAGGGATCCAAAGGCTGTGCGGGTATGGGAATGTACAGTTGAGGATAGCTTAAAGGAATTAATAAGTGCTACCTATACTAACAAGATGCATCTACTTTTCGATAGCCCATCACTTAAGAACTCCATAGTTAAGCGTGCTTAACTTAGAGCGATTTAGGGATGGGTGACCTCCTGGGAAGTTTCCCGGGAAGCGTGTGAGTGAGGACAAAGCACGCTGAAAAGTCTTGTGTTGGTTTGTGGGGACAGTCACAGATCCTGCAAGCGGCCAGGCGTTACAGGGGCCTACTCATGTCGACCTCAAAAATAATAAAAATAATTTCTTTCCAAAAATAAAATGTTTTCTTCTAAAAATAAAATTCTTAAATAAAATAAAGACATTTTCTTTCTAAGGGTAAAATAAACATTTTAGAAGCTATCCATTTTGCACATTTAATTAGGGGTAATCGTCTTTATGACGGATGTTGTAGGATGCTAACACCTTCCCTATGCGTAATTGACTCCCGAACCCTTTTTTTGGTTTCAAAGACTATTTTCCTTTTTAAAGGGTTTTTTCCAAGGTTTTCTTTAATAAACTTTGGTGGCGGCTCCTCTGATTCTATTTCTTTTCCGCCGTCCGGTCGTGACCCCGGTTGCGACACCTACCAATGAAAATTGTATTTAAATATTATGAGTTATAGAAATATTAAAAATTGTAATCGAATATCAAGCTCTAAATTACTTACATAGGGGGAAAAACTATGCAAGCTTCTTTCTATTTGACGAGTGCTTACCCACCAACTTTTGAACTCCATTATAGCTCTATGATAAAAAAAAAAATGTACATGCAAATATATTACAAATATATATAATTCAATATTACTGGGCCTACCAAGGAAGGTAGGTTCCCATTGTATTTTGACAAGGCTCCCCCAATAATCATAGCCACCTACCACAAGTGTATGATCGGATCAAGTTGAGGTTTCGATTTTTTTGGTGGAACATCTTTCTTAGATGCATGAATATCCTAAAAAATGTATAGAACAATGTTATAAACACAATAAAGTTATTTCAATTGTAATTAGAGAAAAAAATAAGTTAAGAATGTGTTTTGAATACCTTGGCTAATGCAACCTTTATAAGTCATCTCAGCGATTGAATGAACTATTTGGGGGCCTACCCCATAGTCTGAATCCTTAGTGGGCACAGGGACTCAAGCATATGCATCCCAAACCTGTTCAACCACCACCCTTACCATATCATCCTTAATGGTCCTATGGTGTATGGTTGATCCTAAATTACATACTCTCCAGAAGGCCACTGAACGGAAAGGATCCCTATCAACATACAACTTACACTGGTTTGGGATATCAATGTGAGTATTCTCCCTAGAAAGGATCAGCAACAACACAACTCCTATTTGTCCTCACACATATAGTAGTATGAGGTCATTTTGGATAGACATTTGTATGTTGTTGTTAAAGACCCAAAGATGCAAGCTCTTCTCTAAATTCTTGTCTTAATTGCTGTATAAGTTCATCTCTAATCTCTTGTCTGAGGTGCTCCATCTCTTGCCTAGTGACAACTCCTGCGGTGGGGCCATAATGTGAAGGTGGTCTGTAGTAATCCCGAATGCCCACACCTCGTCCAACAGTATGAACTTGACTAGGGTGCTCAAGTCGCCCAATGGTAGTAATCAATATATCTTCACGTCCATGAGAAAAAAACATTCTTTATATACTCTGTTCAACCAGGAAATCCTACAACATATAATTCAAAAAATGTGTCAGACAATGTGTAACTTATTACAATTAAAATTAGAGGTCAAAAATTACTTACAATCTTTTCAGCAATAAGGCGTGTCTCCTCAAATGTATATCCACCTGATTATAGTGTGCAGGTTATCTTCCATTTTTCATATTGTGGTAGTGGTGATGGAGGAGCAACATCTCCAGCAGAACTAGATGTCGATGCTTCCTCTTGATGTTGCTTCATCTTTTCCTTCATCATCTTTTGCTTAAGCAACGTATAGCCCTCACAAAACAATCTATTGAGGTGGACATTCTTTGATTGAATCATCTACCCCTTTTTTCTCTTCAGTTGTGATAAATAACACACTGTTAAATTCAATAAAAAATAATCAAATGTTGATGCATGATAAAAGAATATAATTCCAACTAACTTGAAAGGCAAGATCCTGTTAGCTTTCAACAATTTTTTCTCGTGTCTCCTTATTTAAAAATGCATACTTCTCACAAGGAGAAGTGTATTTTAATTCCCTATATATGTATTTAGTGGTAAGCTGTGTCTTAAAAGCCCTCCAATGCTCATCCATTAGTGTAAGCAATTTCCTCCTCAAGATGTCATTAGGTGAAACATCATAGATGGGCTACATAATAAAATTGAATAGTGAGTATTTGATAATAATATGGTTAAATATAATATAAATAGTTGAGAAGGTAAAAGTGAAATACCATGATAGTTTGCCAAATCTGATTCTTCGCTTTCTTCTTTACATGATTCCAATTCTAATGTAGGATAGAAACCTTGCTTCGAGTAAGGATACCCACAAAACTAATAAATTTTGTTGCATTTTTCCCAAGAGATGTCCCACTCATTATGTCAAATTGAATTGGTATAAGTTGGTTACCAGCCCGATTGAGAGTCATTTCTTTTAATTGTGTACCTCATCTACCCTTTTATTTTTTGGTAGATTAAGATGGTGGGTCACTGGATGGATTAGCCATGTGCCTGTTTAGGCAAAAAAAATTACAAATGCCAATACCAAGATAAACACAACTTGTAATTCCTAAAGATAAACATAACGAAAACAAAAATAAACAATAAGATAAAAAGCATAATAAAAATAATAAGATAAACATAACTTGTCAAGTATGAATGTTCTCTTATATCCCTTCGTGATGATCATGACATGTGGCATATACATCATCCACTTCATTTTTGTCTATAAAAGTAGGCATCCATGTTGAGAAAGAAGGAATATCAACAGCATCAACAGTTGAATCTTGTTTTTCATCATTACCATGCATGCCTATTTCATGGAGAACCACTAATTACCTTTTGTTAGAAGGATCACTAATATAAAAAACTTGTTTTGCTTGGTATGCCATGTTGAAAGACTCTTCCTTATAACCTACCTTGCCAAGATCCACCAACGAAAATCCTAATTCTTCAATTTGCACACCGATGTTACGATCAACCCATTTACATTTAAAAACAGACACTCTAAATTTAGTGTAATCAACCTCCCAGATGTTTTCAATAACTCCAAAGTAAGGTTGGGATGCTATAACAGGATTTTTATCTTTTGAACTAAAGAAAAGCATGGACTTAGCCACAACCATAACCCCACTATTTTTAGTTTAACATTTACACCTCAAATACCCTTACCTAAACATCTTCCCTCATAACGAGACTTGGGAAGCCCTACAGCTTTCGCTTGTGACAAGTACTCTAAACAAAACTCAATGACTTCTTCTAAAATGTACCTCTCAATAAGAGATGCTTCGAAATGGTATGGATTCTTCACGTACCCTTTCAAGATCTTTATGTATCATTCAACTGGGTACATCCACCTTAAATAAATGGGACCACACATTCTAATCTCTCACTAGTTGCACTGTTAAGTGAACCATGATGTCGAAAAATGAAGGAGCAAAATACATCTCTAGTTGGCACAAGACAAGAGCACTTTCATTTTCCAACTCATCCAACTTTAAAGAGTCAATGACTTTGCTACATATAGCATTGAAGAATAAGTACAATCGCGTTAAGGCATGTTTAACATTTTTAGGCAATATGTCACTAATAGCCACTAGTAGGAGTTATTGCATCAAGATGTGACAATCATGAGACTTTAAGCTAACTAATTAAAGATCTTTTACTGACACAAGGCTCGTGACATTTGAAGAGTATTCTTGTGGCACTTTCACATCTTGTATGTAACACCAGTATTTTTCTAATACGTGATTTAGTGATTTAATAATTAAAAGTGAAAATTAAATTTAGTTTTGTAATTAAAAGCTAATAAATAAATTGTAGATGTGTGGTTGTTGTTTTATGTTGTGTTGTCTTAGAAACTCTAGTTTGAATTGTGGAATTAGAGAAAATGTTGTTGGACCCAAATATCTTTGTAGATTTTATCTTTGTTGGTCTAGTGAATGAGTCGTGGTGTTGGGTTAGTTTTGGGCCTTAGAGTGTTACAAAGGGAGAGTTGGTCCTTAGTGAGCTCAAGACCTCTCTTAGAGCATATAACCCTTTTTTAAGAGGCAAAACATTCTTCCTGTTCCTCATATTATCACTCACACTTCTATAAGCATATGAAATTCTCTTAAGGCATTCCCAATTTTCCTTAAGGTTAAGACTTGATCCAAGACCCATTTCTTTTCTTCTTCTTTGGTATGGAATCTTAGTGACATCAACTTGTGAGTTATTTTCCTTCTCTCTTGATTTTCGTGGGTCTTGTTAAGGTGTGGGAAAGTTTCGTTTGAATTTGACTTCATTGCTATCTATTGATAGACTTTAGTGTGGATTTTGTGGTTGTAGAGACTTTTCTCTGATTTTGGCTCTATGGTTCCATTTTCCCTTTCTCTCCTCTTCCACTAATTGAAATCTCGGAGGCTTCAACAGGTAAGGGAAGTTTATTCATAGCTATTCTATGTTGTGTTTATGCTGTTATACAGATATATGCTAGAGATTTGCAAAATTTTTGTTAGAAAGGGTTTTATGGCAATATGTTGGTAAAAATGGGTTTCAGATAAGAAATCTAAGAATTGGCTAATGAAATGTTAAATTAGTTGTACAATTTGAACATTATGAGCTTTGTTGAGATGGATTGATGATGTTGGAACTCTTATTGAATCGAAATCTAGATCTATATTATTGTGGAGATTGAGTTTTCTACAAGCATCTTAAATTCTCTCTAGGCATTCCCAACTCTCCTCAAGGTTGAGACCTAATCCAAGACCCATTTCCCTTCTTCTTCTCTTGTATAGAATCCTTGTTGCCTCAAATTGGTGAGTTCTTCCCCTTCTCTCATGATTTTCGTAGGTCTCTGTTGGGGTGTGGGAAAGCTTTGTTTGAATTTGAGTTCATTGCTGTGTATTAATAGATTTTGGGTGTGGATATTGTGGTTGTTGAGAATTCTCCCAGATTTTGGCTCTAAGGTTCCATTCCCCTTTTCTCTCCTCTTCCACTAATTTAAATCTCGAAGCCTCTAAGAGATAAGGGAAGCTTAATCATAGCTGTTATGTGTTGTGTGTATGTTGTTATACTGATATATGCTGAAGATCTACAAAATTTTTGTTAGAATGGGTTTTGTGGTGGTATGTTGGTAAAAATGGGTTTGGGATGAGAAATCTGAGATTTGGGTGATGAAATGTTTAATTAGTTTTACAATTTGATACATATAAGCTTTGTTGAGATGGATTGATGATGTTGGAACTCTCATTGAATCAAAATCTAGATTTGTATTATTGTGGAGATCGAGTTTTCCACAAGCATCTTAAATTCTCTCAAGACACTCCCAATTCTCCTCAAGGTTGAGACTTGATCCAAGACCCATTTCCCTTCTTCTTCGCTTGTGTAGAATCCTTGTTGCCTTAAATTGGTGAGTTCTTCCCCTTTTATCTTCATTTTCGTGGGTCTTTGTTGGGGTGTAGGAAAGCTTCGTTTGATTTTGAGTTCATTGTTGTGTATTGATAGATTTTGGGTGTGGATTTTGTGGTTGTAGAGACTTCTATCTGATTTTGGCTCTAAGGTTCCATTTACCCTTTCTCTCCTCTTCCACTAATTCAAATCATGGAGGCCTAAGAGGCAAAGGAAGCTTATTCATAGTTATTCTATGTAGGGTGTATGCTGTTATAAAGATATATGCCGGAGATCTACAAGATTTCTGTTAGAATGGGTTTTGTGGTGGTATGTTGGAAAAAATGGGTTTGGAATGAGAAATCTGAGATTTGGGTGATGAAATGTTGAATTAATTGTACAATTTGATGCATATAAGCTTTGTTGAGATGGATTGGTGATGTTAGAGCTCTCATTGAGTCCAAATCAGGATCTATATTATTGTGGAGATCGAGTTTTCTAGAAGCATCTCAAATTCTCTCAAGACATTAACAATTCTTCTCAAGGTTTGAGACCAAATCCAAGACCCATTTCCCTTCTTCTTCTCCTGTATAGAATCCCTGTTGCCTTAAATTGGTGAGTTCTTTCCCTTTTTCTCTTGATTTTCGTGGGTCTCTATTAGGGTGTGGGAAAGCTTCATTTGAATTTGAGTTCATTATTGTGTATTAATAGATTTTAGGTGTGGATATTGTGGTTGTTAAGACTTCTCTCTAATTTTGGCTCTAAGATTCCATTCCTTTTCTCTTCTCTTCCACTAATTTAAATCTCAAAGGCTCCAAGAGGTAAGGCAAGCCTATTCATAGCTATTCTGTGTTGTGTGTATGTTGTTATACTGATATATGCTGGAGATCTACAAAATTTCTGTTAGAATGGGTTTTGTGGTGGTAGGTTGGAAAAAATGGGTTTGGGATGAGAAATCTGAGATTTGGATGACGAAATGTTTATTTAGTTTTACAATTTGATACATATGAGCTTTGTTGAGATTGATTGATGATATTGGAACTTTCATTGAATCGAAACCTGGATCTGTATTATTGTGGAGAACGAGTTTTCTACAAGCATCTTAAAATCTCTCAAGGCATTCCAATTTCTCTTCAAGGTTGAGACCTGATCCAAGACCCATTTCCGGTCTTCTTCTCTTGTATAGAATCCCTGATGCCTCAAATTGGTGAGTTCTTCCCCTCCTATCTTGATTTTTGTGGGTCTTTGTTAGGGTGTGGGAAAACTTCATTTGAATTTGAGTTCATTGCTGTGTATTGATAGATTTTAAATGTGGATTTTGTGGTTGTAGTGACCTATCTCTAATTTTGGCTCTAAGGTTCCATTTCCCCTTTCTCTCTTCTTCCACTAATTCAAATCTCAAAGGCTCCAAGAGCTAAGGGAAGCTTATTCATAGTTGCACTGTGTTGTGTGTATGCTGTTATACTGATATATGCTGGAGATCTACAAAATTTCTGTTAGAATGGGTTTTGTGGTGGTATATTGGTAAAAATAGGTTTGGAATGAGAAATCTAAGATTTCGGTGATGAAATGTTTAATTAGTCTTACAATTTGATGCATATGAGCTTTGTTGAGATGGATTGATGATATTGGAACTCTCATTGAATCGAAATCTAGATCTGTATTATTGTGGAGATCGAGTTTTCTACAAGCATCTTAAATTCTCTAAAGGCATTCCCAATTCTCCTTAAGGTTGAGACTTGATCCACAACCCATTTCCCTTCTTCTTTTCTTGTATGGAATCCTTGTTGCCTCAAATTGGTGAGTTCTTCCCCTTCTATCTTGATTTTCGTGGGTCTTTATTGGGGTGTGGGAAAGCTTCACTAGAATTTGAGTTCATTGCTGTGTATTGATAGATTTTGGGAGTCTATTGAGGTTATTGAGACTTTTCTCTGATTTTGGCTTTAAGGTTCCATTTTCCTTTTCTCTCCTCTTCCATTAATTTAAATCTCGAAGGCACCAAGAGATAGGGAAAGCTTAATCATAGCTGTTATGTGTTGTGTGTATGCTGTTATACTAATATATGCTAGAGATCTACAAAATTTTTGTTAGAATGGGTTTTGTGGTGGTATGTTGGTAAAAATGGGTTTGGGATGAGAAATCTGAGATTTGGGTGACAAAATGCTTATTTAGTTTTACAATTTGATACATATGAGCTTTGTTGAGATGGATTGATGATGTTGGAACTCTCATTGAATCGAAATCTGAATCTGTATTATTGTGGAGATCGAGTTTTCTACAAGCATCTTAAATTCTCTCAAGACATTCCCAATTCTCCTCATGGTTGAGACCTGATCTAAGACCTATTTCCCTTCTTCTTCCCTTGTATAGGATCCTTGTTGCCTTAAATTGGTGAATTCTTCCCCTTCTGTCTGCATTTTCGTGGGTCTTCGTTGGGGTGTGGGAAAGCTTCGTTTGATTTTGAGTTCATTACTGAGTATTGATAGATTTTGGGTGTGGATTTTGTGGTTGTAGAGACTTCTCTCTAATTTTGGCTCTATGGTTCCATTTCCCATTTCTCTCCTCTTGCACTAATTCAAATCTCAGAGGCTTAAGAGGTAAAGGAAGCTTATTCATAGGTATTCTGTGTAGGGTGTATGCTGTTATACAGATATATGCTGGAGATCTGCAAGATTTCTATTAGAATGGGTTTTGTGGTGGTATGTTGGAAAAAATGGGAGATTTGGGTGATGGAATGTTGAATTAGTTCTACAATCTAATGCATGTGAGGTTTGTTGAGATGGATTGATGATGTTGGAACTCTCATTGAATTGAAATCTGGATATGTATTATTGTGGAGATTGACTTTTCTGCCAAAAAATCATGTTTTTTGCAATTCTACTGTCGTAGATAATCAATTATAGGAGCCTCATAATTGATTATTCAAAATTCCAGAAGCTGTTTTCATGATTTTGGCTCTGAAATAATTGATTATGGAAGCTAATAATCGATTATTCGAGCTCCAAGGATTGTTTTCCTAACACTGGTTTTGAAATAATCGATTATCAATAAATAATTTCTAATGCATTTCTGATTGGTTTAATCTGTTATTACATTATTTAATCTATTATTTCAAAATTCAATATGTTATGTTGGAATTTAAATTTTCCGCTTCATAATTTAATCTATTATATATATGTATATATATACATATACATATGTATATATATGTATGTATATGTATATGTATATAGAGATACTTATGTATATAGATACATACATACACATAGATACATACATACACATCCATACATACATATACATATATATATATATATATATATATATATATATACAAGGTGTTATACATTTTCTAAAATTTCTATTTGGGAATGATGGAAAGATGTCCAGTTTAAATATGATTTCCTTAAACTAAAAAATTGAATTATTCCCAAAGGTTTTATGAATCTCAAGATTAACCAATCTTCTAAATGATTACAGATCTACAAATTTTGATCCTTAAAGATGTCAAATATATAATTCAAGATAAGTTAGATGTTTCAAATCTTTTTCAAAGATAGTTTTTGGTTTCTAATTATCATTAATTATTGGATATGTTGTTGAAGTGGAAGGTTGCTTAGATAGAGCCTCCACATGTTGTTTTAATTTTCAAACTGTTGTTGATTTCTGGTGAAATCCTAAAGGGCTATACGCTGCTTGGATTGGGCTTTACCGACTGGCCATGTATGGTGCTGAATTGAGCCTACATGGTGTTGTTGAATTGTTGTGGCCATGTGTGGTGCTAAATTGAGCCACATGGTGTTTTGGTTGAAAATCTTGTTTATTATTGATTATCAATTGTTGATGATGACATGATGGTTGTTGGTGTTGTACATGCATTGCATGCATATGTTGACAGCTGAGATAGCTGAAGATGGACCTCACACTGTGGTGTGGGCACTCACATAAGTTGGTTGGCTGACTAGAGCGAACGACTCATGCAGGGCCTCCAACCTAGTGCTAGATGAGATGTGGGGCAGTTGTCGATGGGTCTTCAGGGATAAGTGAATGGGCGATCTCGTAGGGGGCCAAAGTAGTGCAAACCTTGAGTCGTGGTGAGCCACCATCCATATACACTTATCCTGACAAACCACATAATTTTATCCATAGATCAGAGTTGGCAATCCATGAGTGGTGAATAACACGTTGATGCCATGTTAGGGATGAGACCTGGCTGGTCACTCGATTGTTGTAAATCTCCTAGGAGTAGTGTCTACATGCATAGCATGGTTATCGGTGTAGTTAAGTGCATTGTAGTCATGTGTAATGAATTTAATTGTTGGACCCAACGTATGTGAATGTTGATATTTACTGGTGGGGAACAATGTGCTTGTTCCTTGTTGATGGATGAGTATTAAATTATCTATTGATTTATTTCCTTAATTATATGTTGTGTTGTTTCAAGTAAGCTTACCCTTGCACTATTTGTACGTGTGGTTCGTGCTTGTGATGATCACTTCGTTGACGTGGGAGCAGATGGTGAGGCTTCCATTGATCCAGTTGCCTAGAGTTGATGGCAAAGCTACTGGCTTGGAGATGATGAAAAGTGACAAGTCATATTCTCACTTTTGATGTTCTTTTTGTTTGTTGTTTTACTTTTTAGACTCAATATATAGTCTAGCTAGCCATAGGGAGTGTGTTTTGTATCCCCTCTACCTTACTAATGTATATCTTGGTTGCGGCGTTGGCATGTATATTTCATAAATCTTTGGTTTGTATATATTGCACAGTTGATCTTGGTTGAGACAGATAGTCTCTTATGTATGTGTACATGTTGATGATGATGTTAGTTGTATGTTAACCAAGGTACTTTTCTTTTGAGAAAAAAAAAGAAAAATATATATATATATATAACAAATAAGAAGAATGGTAGTGTTGTCCAATAGTGACAGAGGGTTGTTACACTGTAGTCACTTATAAAAACTTGTTTTCTCTTCTCTTGACAAGGTATGACATGTTGGGGGCAAATATGTCTGCTTACCTACTGGCTGTGGACCTAACTGTAGGCTTATACCCATCTCAACTAGATCTTGACGAGCATTCAAACCATTCTTTGTCTTGCCTTTAATGTTCAGAAGCGTGCTGATTATACTATCACAAACATTTCTCCTAAAATGCATGACATCTATACAATGTCTAACATCTAAAATGCACCAATATGAAAGATCAAGGAATATTAACCTCTTTTTCCACATGTTTTTCTCAGTAGCCTTCTTTTGGATCTTTTTAAATTCAACATTGATGTCCTTTACTCGTTCATAAACATGCTCACTAGTTAAGGTAGGTGACACAATACCGTCCTCCTAACATTCATCAAAAGCTTTTTTCAGTCTACGATATAGGTGATTAGGCTAAGAAATGTCTAATGCCCAGTGTAAACTATCTTTTTTCTATGTTTCAGTTGTAGGTAGCATGTGTCTTCTTCACAGATAGGGCATGTGTTATGCTCCTTAACATTATTCTTATTCAAGTTCCCATATGTTGGAAAGTTATTAATGGTACAAAATAACATTGCACGCAGCATGAAATTTTGATGGTGATACTTGCCATACACATCAACACTTTCCATCCACAACATTCTCAAATCTTCAATCAAGGGACATAGGTAAACAAACATCTATGTCATTTTCTGGTTGTCTTGGGCCAGAAATTATCATAAATAACATAACATATTTTTGCTTCATGCATAATTAAGGAGGCAAATTGTACATTACTAAGAGAACAGTCTATGAATTGTGCTTATTAGATAAGTTACCATAAGGATTCATTCCATCCATAACAAGTCCAAGCCTAGGGTTTCTTGCCTCAGTCCCAAAAGTTGGAAACAAACCATCAATTTTCTTTTCACTACGAAGAATCAGCTAGATAACAAAGTTATCCATCACATTTTCTCCCATCAATATGCCAAGTAAGGTTCTTCGTGTCATGTGCATTAGCAAACAATCAGTTTAAACCTTGGAATTATTGGAAAATACCATAACATCTTTGTAGGGAACCCTCTTTTGTGCTCTCATCACTATTACAATCACCATCCTTCACTTTGTAGCATGATACCCTACACTTGGGGCACTTATGAAACTCTTCATACTCTTTTTTGTACAATATGCAATCATTAGGACACATATGTATTTTCTTCTATTCCAATCCCGTCAGACACAACACCTTCTTTGCCTCTTAGTTATGGTTCAACAATGTGTTACCTTCAAGAAGCATTTCCTTCAACAACTTAAACAATTCAGTGAAACTTTTATCATTCTACCCATTTCTTGCCTTGACATTCGCCAATCTTAACATTGCTAACAATCGTGTGAATTTAGTGCACCCCAAATACAAAGGTTTATCCGCATTACTATACAAAGTGTCATACACATGTGCTCGTTGAAAAGACTCCAGTCTAATATCAAGGATCATGTCCTCTACTTGATCGTCCATAGCAACATCAACCTCCACTATTTAGGACACACTTGGCATGTCTAACAATTTACCATGCCATGTCCATGTTGTATAACTCTTGCAACACTCATCACAAAGAAGGTGCTCCCATATTTGCCCAACTTATAGTCATTTCTCATTCAAACAATTAACACAAAGACAGTAGAAGAACCCACCACTATCAGGAAAATTTCTTTTAGCAAATTCAAGAAACTTTGCCACTCCATTCTGACTCATCAATTGTGCATCTAGAATTAATCCAATTACGATCCATAACTTCCTTCTATGATACACAAAGCATATCTTTATACATGTAAATCTCACTTTTTATATATATAAGGTGTGACCCTACCCCATTCAGAAAGACATTCTTTTAAACTTGATTAATACGTACAAGTTTAGTCTCATATCTTAAATTTGACAAAATTTCAACAGTATTTCGCATTGGTCTCCAAGTACACAAAATGAAAGTGGTGAGATCAAATCCACTACAATCAAGTATGCACCCAAAGAACAACATGAAGTGCACTAAACCAAAATTTAATCAAATTTAAGATGAGACATAATCTCTACATATTAATCAAATATAAAAAAATGAATCTTTCTAAACTGTCCAACTGGACAATTCAAGATTCAATATAACAATTAGTATTTTAATTATTGTATTGAATCTTAAATGGAAAACTAAGGTTCACTCGTAATGCATAACTTGAATATAAAGTATATAATTATACACAAGCTAATACATACACATAAACTAAGGTTTCACAATTTCTACAGAAAATTTGACAGAGTTTCCTCTGTATTCTGGTACTTTTCCATATACATGTTTACAGGTAGTCAATCATAATACAAGAAGTTAACCTGTCAAACAATCCAATCCACAATAAATTTCAAATTTTCAACTTAAGATTTCATAGTTCTAATTGTTCAATTTACCACCTCCAATAAGTCACATAAACCATTTAACATCAATTTAAATACTAATGGAAATTTAAATAAGAGAAACATATTGGTTAGCTCAAAGGTAGCCACATGAAACAATCGAGCAACATAATGGTATCAATGACTAAAAAATGCCATTGTACGAAATTTCCTCCCAAGTTCAACAACACCCTTTCATCAGCACAAAATTAGAACCCTCACTTTTTTCCAACTAAGTATACACCAATTCAAGACCCTTAAACATTCAATGAGCACAAAGCAATACATATTGAAATACAATATCATAAACAAGCTAAGCAAAACTTACCTTAGTGTGATATGATCCTATTGTATAAACCATAACACCCAATTTATAAAACAAAATTAAGGACCAACCTGCAAATAGAGAAAACAAACTCATTCATCATCTAAAATGAATTTAATGCCCAAACAAACTAAAATGCATTTTTGAACCCAAAATGCACATGCAAAAACCCATTTACGAAGCCATATTTGGTACCAACACAAACATGATGAGAGTTAGGAGTCGTTTAGAACTCGAAATGCACATGCAAAAACACATTTAAGAAGAAGAACCAAAATGCGCGAGGGGTTTACCTTGAATGAGTGACTTTCAAACCAAAATGTGAGCTGGGAGTTAGGAGGCAAGCGAAAGCAAAAATGTGTTTTCGAAGTAGCTTTAGCTTCTTTTTTTAAATCAATTAAAAAAGAAATCGATTTAAAAAGTTGGTTTCTAACTCTATTCATAGTGGAACTGATTTAGAAAAGGTTTTCTAAATTGGTTAAATTAAACCGATTTAAAAGATGTTCCAACAAATTACAAAATAGCCATCAAGCATGACACTTTTAACTCAGTTTACACAAAACCAATTTAAAAAGCACGTTCTAAATCGATTAAAGAAGAATCGATTTAAAAAGTTGAAAAATATTACAAAAATGCCACCACATTTTTCTTTTAAAACAATTATCATATAACTGAGTTAGAATACACGATGTAAAAACGCAATTATGCATTAGTGTGAGTAATACGTGAGGTTTGTGTAACAAATTCGCTAATGACATTTGGGTAGAAGGATTAAAACATGTTTTTTATTTTAATTATAGGACCAAATATTAATTTTAAATTTGGAGACCAAAAACAAACTTGTCCCAAATTTAAGGGACTAAAAACATATTTAAGTCAAATTTAAACCACATTAATTAAGTAAAAACATGTTTAAATTTCCCTAAATTTTTTTAAAATTAAATTCACTCATATTCAATCAAATTCCAGCGAATTACTATATATAAAAAGAATTTCATTCATAAAAAAAAAAAAGAATTTCATTCATAAATTAATGAATTCCTAAAATTAATAATTCTAAATCTACTAACCATTAATTAAATAAAGATTTAGAAAATCAAGGAATTTAGTATTTTTTGAAGCAATAAAAACATCATTTAATAACTTACTTTAGATGCTTTAGTTACTTTTGGGAGGTGAACCCAAAGTATCCCTTAGCCAAAAGCTAAGGACTACTCCCTCGAGATACTGAGATCCATTCAGACGCTTTAGTTAATTAAAGGTATTCTTAGGTAAAATTAATAAAACTATCAATCAATTTTCATTTTAAATATCCCAAAGTATCCCTTAGCCAAAAGCTAAGGACTACTCCCTCGAGATACTAAGATCCATTCAGACGCTTTAGTTAATTAAAGGTATTCTTAGGTAAAATTAATAAAATTATCAATCAATTTTCATTTTAAATATCATGAAAATGGTTTTATCAAATTAACCACACTTTATCTTTGTCTAATATATTTAGAAGTGTGCTAGCAACACATTTTCTAACATATTCTCCAACACACTATTTATTATTGATTAAAAATTATTAGAACTTATAAAATTATAACTGAAATTTATTAAATGAGAAGTGAAACCTACAAATTTTTATGATTTTCAAAAAATTTCAATCAACAATAAAGAATGTGTTATAGAGTATATTAAAGAGTGTGTTACTAACATTTCTCATATAATTATATATTCCTCTTTTCCTAAAACATCTCTTAATTTGTGCTTCTCTTCCAACACTTCTTTTAACCTCTTTCAGCCTATATATAATAAGATTCACGGTAAGAAAGGATTCACAGAAAAGGTGCAATGTCTCCATTAGCCAGAAGTGTTTTCTTACTTTGGCTGCTTATGCTACCATCATCCAGAAATGCTTTTGATAGAAAAAAAACACGTAAACATCACAAATTTCACTGCAAATCTGCAGATGATGATCTTGGAGTGCAACTTCTTCATCCCAATGCTTCTTTTGTGTGGAGTTTTTCACTTAATTTTTTTGCAGCAACGTTGTTTCATTGTTCCTTTCAATGGGAAGATGCCTTTTACCGGTTTGATATATACAATGCAAGAAGGGATTGCGCCAAATTTGATACGTGTTGTTGGCTATAAAAAAGATGGATCATCTTTGTCTGTTTTTGAAGAGAGAACAGGTGGCTATCCTTGGAAGAAGTAATCAAATAAAAATTGTGTTCGATACTTATTTATATATACATGATGAGATTAAGAACTCAATGTATGCACCTTTCCTATCTTAATTTTTCTTAATAAATAGTGATGAATAAAATTTTAAAAATATTATTCATGCCTTTTCATGGTTAATTTGATTTATTAATTTCTACATCTTATTTTATTTTTTCTTTTGTTTCATTTGATGGAGTAGTCAGTTTGAAGAAAGGATGGTGTACTCCCATTATAGTATTAAGGTTTAATTACTCATTTGATCCCTATATTTACACAATTTTTACATTTTAGTCCCTACACCAAGAAACTACTTGTTTTAGTCCCTATATATATATATATATATATATATATATATATATATATATACTTTTAACTCATTTTTGTCCCTACACACATATACATTTTAAATCTATTTTAGTTCCTACAATTTTGGACAGCAGGAACTGAAACAGATTACAAAGTGTATGTGTACAGACTAAAACAATTAATTTTTAAGTGTAGAGACTAAAACGTTAAGATTATGCAAGTATATGGACCAAATGAATAATTAAACCTAATATTAATCTTCAATACTCTTTGTCTAGACAGTCTTAAGTGTTACTATCTTCTTTCCTATATACAAAACTCTTTTAACTAATTCACACCTACTAAGAAAATTGGTTAATTTAGTTAGTCACATTAAATTTGTTTACAATTTGTATTGTTTTTTCAAAATTATCCTTAAAATTATCCTGTTATAATATAATGTATTTCTTATCCTAAGAAAAAAACTAGTTTAGAAAACAACAGGATAGGATAAGATAGTTTGTCTCCTTCCCTCCCTCACACCACCACCAACCTTACCATCATTATTGCTGTCACCATTGGCACCACCACTCCCGGTTATCATTAAATTCCTCATCCCACACCAAGAAGTTTTGAAATTCAAAATCAGTGAATGGTGCTGCTTTTAACAAAGAAAGACTTGGCAGAATTAGAATATTAAATCGTAACGCAACTCACAAGTTTATCTGCTTTGGATTGATTAAACCAAAGCTATATGATCCTTAATTTGTATTAAAGAGGCTTATTCCTAGTTGGAAGGACTTAGATTGGCACAAGAAAAGGGTCGGCAAAAGATTATTTTGGAGAGTGATCACAAATAATGTACATAATAAAGTGGAAGATTTGTCTCAAATGCGTGCTTCGAAAGTTGAAATTTATAATCTAGCTTCAACTTTTGATCTCTACCTTTTTTTTATTCCATTGTTCATAATACAGGCAATTTGATTGCACACCATTTAGCTAGAAGGGCTGTGCATATCTTTATAAGTAGGGTATGGTTTAAGGAGATGAGATCCTCTAAAGTATAATGGTAAAATATTACGTAAAGTAATGAAATGATTGGTTAGTATCATACTTCAATCATAGACCTTACCATGCCTGAGTTATTTTTTATAAAAAAAATTCCATGTTCTTTAAAATAGTTTGTTTAACAGATAATTGCTATAATATGCATATTATTAAAAGTCAAATTTAACGTAGCATAATGAATTTATTTTTGTCACCTTAGTCTTGTTTTACTCCCATATAATATATTTGCTATATATAAGTGAAATAGAAATTAAATAAATTATTTTATTTTATGTCAAAATTTTCAGAAAAGTGAAATATATAATTCATTTCAAATCCATGTATAACTTTTTATCAAATTTATGTAAACTAAGTTTTTAGTAAACTAATAAAATTAAATAAAAATATTTTCTCCTAACTCTAATTGAAATATACAAAGAAAAATTATAATTTCATTTAAAATATATAAATTAAATAACGTCAATTTTGCATGAAATTTATTTGAAATATGTAAATAAAATAATATGACTTGTCTAAAACTGGTTTTAAACCTGCAACGCACGGATTCTAAAATTAACTATAAATGCATAAAAGAAATATATTTACAAAATTAACTATCAAATTAACTATTAAATCAAACTATATTTTTATCTGGTTTTTTAAATATATACATTTATCTATTGAAAAATAGATAAAAATATAGTTGCTTTTAAATATAGAATTTAATTTTGATAAGTGTAAATTTTTTTAAAAAATACTTTAAATATAATTTTTAAAATAAATTCCATAAAAAGTAGTGATTTTTAGTAGAATGATAATTTATGATTAATTTATAGTACAAAATATTTTTACGCTGTAAATACATCTAAATAAATACTTAAAAATATAGATAAATAAAAGAGTTCAACTCTATTATTTGAGTAATTTATTAAGTATATTATAAATAAATAATATAGTATATTATTTAAAAACATTATTTAGCAATTATTTAGTACATTATTTAAGTGCATTATTTAGTATATTAGTTAAGTACATTATTTACTACCTTATAGATAGATTAAATACCTTATTTAATTTAAATATTCAGAGGAACTGAACTCGTATCACCATACCTACTAAAAATTGCAGTGTAAAAATACATTTTTAGTATTTATCTATATTTTTAAGTATTTATTTAGATGTATTTACAATGTAATATTTTACACTATAAATTAATCATAAATCATCATACTACTAAAAATCACTACTTTTATGGTATTTATTTTAAAACATATATTTAAGGTTTTTTTAAAAAAATTCACATTTCAAAATTAAATTTTATATTTAAGAGAAACTATATTTTATCTATATTTTTTAAACAAAAAATCATGAATGCTTTTGCAATTTTTTTATATGTTTGATAGTTATTTAAAACTAGTTTTAGACAAAAATTATATTATTTTGTGGCTTAATCAACATTCTGGTCCATGTAAAATACACACTTTTTTACTTTTAGTCTCTATAAAAAAAATTGTTCCATTTAGTCCTTGTAATATCTGATTTTTTCATTTTGGTCCCTGCTGTTAGATTTCTTCCATTAAGTACTGACGTGGCTCATGGAATGCCACATCAGCATGCCATATAGGATTACACATCAGCACTTAATAGTAATATTCTAATGTTAGGAACGTACTAAAATAAAAAAATATATATTACAGGGACCATTTTGAAAAAAGATATTATAGGGACTATTTCAAAAAAATTATATATATTATAGGGTCTCCTTTAAGCTTCATGGCCACAATTCTACCGAAAGGAATCCTCTTTCCTTGAGAACAAAGTAAACATAGGTGATGTGCAATGGTGGGAACCATTTAAGAACCCCAAAAAATAAAAATAAAAATGGGTTGCTACATGTTGGGATGAAGATGGCCTAAGAGATGAAATATTAGTAAAGAAACCAAGCTTGTGTTAAATTTAGAGCTATCAATGTGAGTCGCAACCCGTAAGCCAACCTCGACTCACCACGGGTTTGAACTGGCTTGGGTTGGTAAAAATCAGCTCACCTCAATTTTAAGTTAAATTGGGCCCGACTCACTTAGCTTGCGGCTCACCCAGGTTGAACCTGTGGTGAGCCAAGTTGGTTCATGGGTTGGGAGGCTTTTTTTTTTTTTTTTTTAAACTCACTTTACAAACATACTATTTTGATAATCTCTCCTCACACACCACGACACACTTGAATCAATGTTAAGGATCATTGGTTCAGCAGCGTCTTTGCTCTTTTCCTCTTTGGCTGCTCAGCCTCTCGCACTCACACTCAAGACTCGTAGTCTCGCACACAACTGTTGCTACTATTGAATGTTGCTAATGATGGATTGATGGTGCTAAATCCCACACTTGACTTGTAGTCTCACATATAAGTACAACTTGCTCGCACCTTTCCTCTTTGTAGAACATGTGGAATAGTGGAAGCATGGTATACTATGGTGTAAGCATAAATATATGAATCGAATAGTTGATATTGTGTGTTAAGCATAAATACTATTGGTACGTTTTAGCTCTCATGCTCCATCGTGACTACTTTGACAATGATTTCCAAGTGGACATGTTTGTCAAGGTTTTGAATACTATGGTTATATTAAATATAGTTAGTGAATGTAGTTAATATGTTTGAATGCTTTAAGTGAAATATTTTTTAAATAGGTTTTTTTTCCTTCTATTTTTAAATATTTTTTACTTATTTATTTTTTATTCTTCTATAATTTTTTATTTTAGGTGAGCCAACTCGTATAATCTACCAACCTATGGTGGGTTGAGCCAAGTTGACAAATTCTTGGCTTGCTAAAAAGTGAGCTGGGTTGGGTTGGCTTACTTTTTGTCAAACCCGTTGGTCAGCCAACTCGGATAAGTCGTGTTGGCTCACTTTGACATCTCTAGTTAAAGATCTATATACACTGGTCAAAGAAATCAATCCATGTTTGTGTTGGAAAAATTAAAGCCTTGGACTTGAGCACAAAAAAGTGTAAAATGAAGATGCAACAAAATGGAGGTAGAGTGTGCAATGGAAGGTTGCTATGTGCTGGAGGAAAAAAGACAAGATAGAAGAGGAAGAGAAAAGGAAATATATAAGTTGAAATGAGTAGTAAAATCTATCCAACTAATGGAATGCACATGTTAGATCTCAAATTCTATTGGTGGGGCCATTTCCATCTTTCACCAAAGTTTTTTCTTATGGTGATTCATCAAGAAAGGAAGTTCAACATTGGAATCTTGCTTGATTCAATAATTCTTGTAATTCAATCCAACCTAGTGCTTTCTTAAGGTCATGACATTATTAATTGAATCATAAACACCATGGATGAACGAAAAATGCATCAAGGCTCCACCCATATCTGCCAACCATAATGGCACTGCGCTTAAGAACCGTGCCCAACAAAGACTACTGGACTGCAACAAGACTTCTTATGTATCCAAGGTCGCACCAGTAGCATGGTCAACATAGACCACTGCTCCACCACCATGCTCACAAGACTCATTGTCACCCTTATGCAAACCACGCTACCCAATACGTACCTAGATTCATAATGCTCCCCCTTATCAAACAACCTCAATCCTTCAAACTCCTTCAATATAGCACACCCCCAAACATTGTTGTCGAATTCCAACAAGAATTGCCAAACAGAGTTTTCTTCCTCACATTATCAATCCATTATGGCAGTCCACACACCATGGCCCTTGAACTCACTTAGCTCATGCCACCATCGTTAAATACTAGATTGAAATGCACATAACTAATTTTTTTCCTCACCACACCCAAAACCTTTTTTTTTTTAATGGTCCCTATAATATTTTTTTTTGTTTTTGTCCCTAGCTTGTAATCCTATGCTGCATGCTGACGTGACATTTTGTGAGCCATGTCAGCACTTAATATAAGAAATCTAATGGAAGGGGCCAAAACAAAACAAAAAATCTGATATTACAAGGACTAAATTGAACAAAAAAAATTTATAAGGACTAAAAGCAAAAGGAGTGTATTGTACCAGGACAAAATGTTGATTAAGCCTTATTTTATTTACATATTTCAAATAAGTTTCATGCAAAATTGACATTATTGAATGTACATATCTCAAATGGATTTTAAATGAAATTATAAATTTTTTCTTGTATATTTCAATTAGAGTTGGGAGAAAATATTTTTATTCATTTACTAAAAACTTAATTTTCATAAATTTGATAAAAATTTATACATGAATTTGAAATGAATTATATAATTATATATTTCAGCTTTTGAAAATTTTAACATAAAATAAAATAATTTATTTAATTTCTATTTCACTTATATACGGAAAATATATTATATGGGGTTAAAACAAGATGAAGGCGACAAAAATAAGTTCATTATGGTATGTTAAATTTGACTTTTAATAGTATTCACATTGTAATAATTATTTGCTAAACAATTGTATTAAAGAACACAAGAGTATTTTTTTTTTAAATGAATCAAGTGTGGTAAGGTCTATGATTTAAGTGTTATACTAACCAATCATTTCAATACTTTACCATTATACTTTAGAGGATCTCATCTCATGGTTAATTTGAGAACCCCTTGCCTTCATTTGCAATCTTTTATCAAATTCTTGATAAAAAAGAAGTCGTTTTGTCCTTTCAAATAAAAAACATCATAATACTAAATTTAATAAATATAGTATTTAATATTATTGTGTAATCAATTTTGTCACGCATTTAAGTATTTAATGACTGTAATGAATATTACATTTAATGAATATATTACCTTTAACGAATATAATATTTAATACATTTAATAAATACAATATTTAATTATATTGTGTATTTAATTTTATTTATATAAATAGGTAGATAAATATATGTACATATATATATATGGGTAAGGATCCATTGATAGCAGGTGTCAAAGTTAATCAAATTATATCTTCAATAATTTTTCATAGAATGCAAATTTAACCAATCCAATCATTAAATTATGTGATATTATCTACATGATCATATAAATCAAATTTTACATAATTTAGACTTTTCTAGATATGTTATCTAACAATGAATATTTACATATATTTTAATACCATATTATAATATATTTACATATATCTTAAAGGAAAGTGATGTGATAAACTATTAAATAATTTTGAAATTATATGAAATTTTGTATACTTAATCTAATTAATAAAAACATCAAACATGTCACTCTTGAAGACGGCGAGTGATCAATTATAAAGAGAGAAAGAGAGAGAGCGAGAAAAGTTTGGTCTACTAGCATCTTGAATTTGTATCGTTTTTTTTTTTTTTTTTTTGTCTCTCCTGGACTTCCCTTTCCTCATTGCTATCATGAAACACTTTTGACCTATAATTATATATCAATAAATTGAAACAACTCAATTTTAAAGCCAAAAGCTGGAACTCAGCTTTCAACAGCATGAATAACATATTTACCAAAATAATAATAATATTTTATTAAGAAGATCTGAGAGGAAAATGTGCAGCAGACAACTTTAATTTAGTTTTTCTATAATATATATTTAGATATCAAATAATACATATTTCTCCATTCAGTATATATTAAAATCAAACACATTACTTTTATGAACTTTCCACTTATAGCAACTAAGATGATCAGTTTCAAACCTACATGGTCCGCCTTCCTTAATGTACCAATTGCACACTTTGCATACGGACTCATCCCTAGTTGCTATGTACATATCATAATGCACTATAGGAGCATTTTTCCATAGAAACGAACAATAGAATTGTGTGTTCCAGAAAACGCTAACCCCAAAACTCCATGCAAAGGTTTGATTAAAGTGGAGAACTTGCATTCCAAGATCATCATCTGCAGATTTGCAGTGAAGGTTTAGATCTTGATTTTCCTCCAGATTATTAGTGATAGACACATGTGTTTTTGCAAGAACATGTCTCTCCGATACCAACGTAAACACGAACAGTAAGAAAATGCTTTTGACAAACAGAGACATTACAACTTCTGATAGTCTTTTCCTGGGCAGTGAATTTGTTATATATATAAGCTAAAAAATAATGAAAAAAGGTTGAAGGAGAAATATTTGTATATTAATTATAATTTTTTCAGGTGAAAATATATAAATATTAAACAAAAAACCTGTACGAAATTTGACAACCAATTTCATGAAATTTAAAATGGGAACTATTAATGTTGTTTGAGAAAGAACAAGCAGAAAGGACTGACCTGCTCTAATACCACTAATGTAACACCACATAATACCAAAGTTTGTACCATAGCATCGCCCTTGAGAGTCGAAGTCTCAATGGCTCACACTCTACGACACTTTATTTGATGACACTTCATTCAACTTTCTCGTTGGTTAGAACCCTCCACCGGTCAAAACTCTCCATAGGTAGCCCTTTCCAAGACACTAACAACTAGCTCTAATACCACTTTATAATGCTTGGCCGCTTTTAGGATTAACGACTATCTACACAAACCAGTAGAAGACTTTTCATGTTTTGTCCTCATTTACACGCTTCCTAGGAAACTTTCCAAGATATCACCCATTCCAGAATTGCTTCAAATCAAGCACACTTAACTGTGGAGTTCTTAAGTGATAGGTGTAACATCCCGAGTGCTGACGAGGGCGGGGAGTAATCGCCGGTGCAAAAGAGATAGGGCACGGACAAGGAATGGCTCTTGGTAGGCTTCCAGCAGGAGGGGTACATGAATGAATCAAATACACACTGGAATGATAGGGATCCAAAGGCAGTGTAGGTATGGGACTGTACAGTTGAGGATAGCTTAGAGGAATTAATAAGTGCTACCTATACCAATAAGATGCATCTACTTTTTGGTAGCTTATCACTTAAGAACTCCATAGTTAAGCCTGCTTAACTTGGAACAATTCTAGGATAGGTGACCGTATGGGAAGTTTCCTAAGAAGTGTGTGAGTGAGAATAAAGCACGCTGAAAAGTCTTGTATTGGCTTGTGGGGATAGTCTTCAATCCTGAAAACAGCCAGGCATTACAATAGGCTAGTGAAAAGTACATGCATCTTGTTGGTATAGGTAGTACTTATTAATTCATTTAAGCTATCCTTATAACGACCCACGACATTAGCCGCAGGGTTGCCATAATGAAGAAATACTATTTGCTCAAAACTTGACATATAGACACTTTGTTTTCTTTTAAATTCATTGTTATGGAAACTCTTAATTAATTTAGTTATGAAAATATAAAAAAATTATTAATTTGTAAAGTAAATATCATCAACACCTCAAAAGAAATCATAACCTGAAAATATCTCATAAAATAAAATCACATCTGCAGGAGTGATGAAAACATATAAAAACTACAATCGTCCAAAAAGTATAAGTCATAGACCATTATAGATAAATCTTAAAGATAGAACTAAAAAGGGGAGAAGGGTACAAGAACTCACACCCTAAAAACTGGTTGTCTACACTACTCCTAATACTAACTAGTCCCCTAAGGGCAGTGAGGAGAAGTAGATGGCATATCCTCATCATCTTTGTCCTCGTAGTAACGTTTCCCAAAACCACGTCCACGTCCTTGAGTCGTCGCACGAAACATCCTATGATAAGCCCTAAAGTTCGCTCAAGAGAGAAAACGTGTAGCAAAAAATCTATCAAATCTAACTTCTCCTGCCTCTCGGTCAAGAATCCATCCAGTGCCACTCCCTTGGATGGTAAGGAGGAGCTCGATACTAAACATCTCATGAAGTCTCGACGCGTCCATCTGCTCCCACCAGATTAATCATTGCGATCATCACGGTCACACACACAAACAAGGATAAGTTACCAAAAAGAAAACATAGATATACAACAGAAATATATGCAAAGAAAATCAAAATTAAATATCATAACAATATATATAGCATAGTCAATAGTTCATACTTAATCATCACAAATCAAGCAAAGAAAATCAAATAGACAGGCACAACAGAAACATCGTTGGTATGTAATGTCATGAAATGTAACAACTGCTCCATAGAGACTACAATACTGAATGACTAGGCTGGAAGAATCCCTTAATCATGGTAGAATAAACAACACCCATTTGGGCAAGAAATGGCATGTGCCAAGATCATTTAGGGGATACCATAACTGATCTATGGAAGCGATGTAGTGGCCACGTCAGGATAGATATATATGGGTAGTGGCTTTACCACGGCATAGCATTTGCAAGTATCTTGGTCTACATGTGGGAGTCGCCCTGTCTACCTATCCTCAAGGAAGCCCATCCTCCACTAACCCTTCTCGCACTAAGTATAAGGCCCAACCAAGCGACCATCAACTTACGTGCGTACTTGCCAACACAGCATAAGCTGCTACAACATAACCGAAGCTGTAGACTCATGCATGTATGCATGACATACCCATTCACCAACTCATAAACAATAATGACACCATATATTATAAACAAATTATCATACACATGATTTAGTCGTTAATGTTATCACCATTATTCCCATCATCGATTCACCACACTTATCCTCAAAAATAACACTATCATATGCCACCACATTGGGCCCTACCCATCGTTAGCCCATTATCATGTGTCACAACATGGAGCCCTCACCATCGTTGGCTCTACAACAATAGGATCCTATCTAGAGCGATCCGTAGTTGAGGATAAAAAGAGGTTCTACATAAAGTAACCTCATAACACAAAGTCCTCATACAGAGCAACTTTGCCAATAACAAGTTGAAACTCTACTTAGAGTGATTTAAACCCAACTGTAAAAGTTATTCAAAGAAAATATAAGTCAATTAACTTCAATTAGATTATTTAAATAAGCCATCATAAGATAATTAAAATAAGATTTTAAAATATTGAGGATGCCTTAAAAGTATCAAAAAGTCAAACAAAATCAACTTTATTTAAAAGATTAGGTTTTCATTAAACCTAACTTATAGAGTTATTCCTTACAATGAAATCATTTAAAATACCTTCCGAAAATTTAAAGGAAATAGAACAAATAAATTTCCTTGGAAATCATATTTAACTTTTATTTAAAAGGATCCATAGTTAAATTTTAAGTCTAATATCACATTCTATAAAACTAGTAAAAAGGTTATAAAACTTTTGTTAAAACAGATTCCAGTGACAGCCAGTTTCTAGCCTCGATTTTGAAATTCATTTTGAACAAGTAAATGATTTTTGTTTGACATGATCCCTACATGGTTGAAAAAAAAAATTGTTTATTTTCTAAAGCATTAAAGATCCTCAAATAAAAATCTACAAAAAAGATACAAAAATAACAAAATAGTAAGGTTAAGATGACCTACTAAAGGACCAGCGAACATGTCCTGCTATTTTTCATATTCAAACAAAACTTTGAAGAGTCCAAAACATTTATTTTCTAAAACTAAACTTAAAAGCCTTTACAAAATGACTAAGAACATTAAAAACAAAGATCTACACGATATTATATGATTTTTGAAAGTTCACAGTTCTCAAAACCACTTTCAATTAGGAAACCAGTACAGCCTCTAGATTCTAAAAATTATTAAAAATAGAAAATCATGTCAAATATAGGTAAACCATACATGCTTGGAAAGGTTTTGTGTCTACTTTTTGGTCATTCCAAAAGTTTCAACATTTACACAACAAAATCTTCTAGAATCGTGTTTTATCACACACTACCATACCAGCATTTTTAGAAATCAAACACAACTTTCAAAGGGCTTAAAACTTTCATTTCTTAATCTTTTAACATGCTTATTAAGTCCATTTTGGAAAAAAAAATGTCTAGTTTACAACAAAACATACAAACACTCAAAAATATTAACCACAACTCCAAATATAGAGAAAATAGTGAACAATGCTCAAGCGAAAAATAGAAACAGTATTAGAAACACTTTACATACACCCATGAAAATGGCTTGTTTCATCAAGTTTACAACTTTTAAAAATACCAACAACATTTATAAGCAACAAACACATCAAGAATAGAATAATCACAGTCCAAACACAAAGAAAAAGGTTAGCTTTCCTTACCTTTTGGCAAGATCCTACAAACTTGAAAGAGGGTTTTTGGAAAAAGGGAGTATCTCCTTCAAAATTTGGTAAGGTGAACCACCAACCAACACCAATTAAAAATGGTTGATATATGACATGAACACAAGAAAGAACAAAGTTTAGAACCAAGAGGTAAAGAAAAGAATTAAACCACTTAGGTCTTAATAGAAAAGAAAAGATGAAGGAAGAAGAAGATGAAAAGGATGGAGCTTTACCTAGCACCAACTTCCTTGGACATTCTAGCTTCCAACTTCTCCTCCAACACTCAGAAAAATCAGAACAAGGGGGGAAAGCTCTCTCTAGCTCACAGTTTTAGAGGGGTATAAATGAGTGAAACTTTGCCTAACACCACTTATAAGTGAAGGGTAAAATAGTAACTCACAAAATGGTAAATTGGAAAATAAAATAAAACTTCTCCACCAAGGGAGAGTGGATGGCCAAGCCACCAAAACCATGGTGGTTTGGTGGTTTTGATGCATTCAAGTACACTTAGGGTACTTATGACATGACCTTGTGTAGGAATTAGGAGAAACACTTTTAGTTAGATTACAACTAGATGGTTAGCTTAGGAGAAACAAATGGTTAGCTCATTTGGGTTGGGCTTGGGGAACATGTGGTCTAGGCTTAGATGGTAGGAATTTTAAATTTCTCACACTTACTGTGAAAATGCAGTCAAATACCAAATTACATGAAATTAGGTTTTGGGTTTTCTAGCACTTGAATCAATGAAAATAATTTTAATTGATATTAGAATCTAAATGAGTTTTTGACTTTTAGAATTTCTCTAATTATGATTGAATTGACTTTGCCTAAGTTAGGCAGTTGAATTTACTTTATCTGACAGGTATTTCAATAGATAGATTGATTAGGAATAGGATTAACTTGAGAGCAAGAAAAGGTACCAACTTGACTAGAATTCAATCATAATTAAATTTAATTAATTATAATTAAATTCCATAACCCTACACTGGCCATCAAAACTCTATAGATACTTCTTCGCTTATCTGATAGCAGTGCATATTAAATTCTTGCAAAATGCTTCTGTAGAAATTTACACAAAAGACAAATATAAGTTTTGATTAATTCTTTTCATGTGAAATTAAATTAAATTTTTGTTTTTAAATTATTCAAACACTTATTCACAAATTAAGAAGAAACTGGTATTATAATCCTCAACTGTACAGTCTCATACCTGCATAGCCACTGGATCCCTCTCATTCTGGTGTGTATTCGATTCATTCATGTATCCTTCTCATTGGAAGCCTGTCAGGAGCTGCTCCTTATCCATGCTTTATCTCTTTTGCACCAGCGATCATTCCTCGCCCTCGTCAGCGCTCAGATGTTACATGTTGAATTTAAGGAGAAATCCTGTTGTTTTGGTAGTAGTTGCTTAGTAGGAACCTTATGTGGTAAAGGTCAAATATTGGGCTCTCTACAATTTGTCTATAAAGGTAGCTGATAGAACCTTTACAACTTGTGATTAATTAGGGAAAAACTTGAATAATCAAACATTGACTATTGATGTTATTTTGCATGGACATGCATCACGCATGAGTCCACAGTTGGGATTGTGGTGTGAGCAAGCATATAGTTGAGGGTTGCTACAAAGGACCCTCAGCCTAGTGCTAGAAAGACGTGTAGGGTCAAATATTAGGCTTTGGGGATAGTAGATGGGCATAGTCCATTTTAGTTGTTAAAATTTGCTCATTTTTAGAAGTTTGTTTGCTGCAATTTTTATGATTTTCCTTAGTTTGAACTCTACTTTAGGTTGTTTTGGTTAGATAAATAAATAAAATTAGATCTTGCTTTATTTTGTGTTAGAACTAGTTTTTATTTACTTTTTGTGTTGTTTTGTGAAGGATTTGAAGCCTAGTACAAGTTTTGTGGATAGCTCAGAGATAAAGCCCAAGTTGGGATCCCATTTTGAAGGCTTACAAATGAAATTCAGAAGAAGTACAACACTTAGTTTGTGAGACAAGTGCTAAGCGTGCATGGACCAAAAAGTGTGATTATTAAGCACTTGGTGCCCAAAGTGTGCGCTTAGCGCTGGATTACCAAAGACCTCTCGATTTGATCATCAAGAGGCGCTTAGCATGGTTTAATGAAACTATCCACTATTTAAAGCAACCTTTTAGATAAAAGTAAGGGGGCTGATCATTTTCCATCAGTTGTTTACAATTAAGGAAGAGCAAAAGAGCTGTGGGAGCATTCCCTTTACCCTATGAAGATCAATAGTTCATATTTGGTATTGGGGATTTTAAAATAATTATGAGTGGCTGATTTCATCTTTGTTAGGGTGTAGGTTAGCCAATTGAAGTCTTATGTAAATATTATTTTTTGCATCTATCTAAGTTCCAAGTTTCGTGTTAGTATTTCATTTCCTGGCTTAATGCTTTCTTTAGATTGATTATCCTTTGAATCATTTAATGACTTTGGTTTGTGATTGGGAAATCCTAATTGAGCTCTGAATTGAAATCAAGTACCTAATTAGACATTTTCTAGAGATAAATTGAGATCCTGTTCTTATTGCAATTTTTGTAATTTAACTACCTAAAGAATTAAGGGTTGGTTACAAAAATTAGGCCTTTGATTTCTACGGAATTAGAACATTGTTATTTTTGGGGTCTACTCTTAACACTAAATTTGGAATTTGGATACAAATCTTTTGTAAAGCATGAGATGGATGTGTAGGCTAGTTGAACCCTAACAACTTTTAAATTTATAAGAAACCCTTTTATTTTCATTGTTTGATAATTTTTAGTTTTATAATTCAATAGTAAATTTTAAAATTTAATGTGTAGTCTAAATAGCGGGAAATTTGTCAATCCACATAAAGGTCAAGATTTATGCTTGTGTTGTGTTAAGCCATAGCCACAATTATCTATCTTGACAAACCACTATGCAATTTCCATATATCAAATAATGGTATCCCATATTGTTTATAGTATGGACTACTTTTGGATTCGAGAAGTCTCCTACTATTGTACCATGTTAAGAGGCATGTCATTGCTGATTGCTCAATTTGATGAAAATCTCAATAAAGTCGAGTTTATATACAATGCATGACTATTATTAGGTTGCATTGTTATGCATGTTTACCCATTGTGATGATCTTTTATGGTGATTTGATATGAATTTCTATGAATGATTTATAACCTCATTCCTGAATGATTATTAATTTGACATTGTTGCCATTCAAAATGCTTGTATGCTTCATTTGTGATTTCTTTTGTTTTCATAAGCTTATCCTTGCACGTATGTTTGTGTATATGTGACTGTGACGATCGTGATGTTTGTGTTCATGGCAGTAGACAACTTGGAAGCGTTTCTATTGTAATTGAAGAATCCTTATACAAAGATCTCCTACAATAGGAAGGAACTCCGTTGGAAGACTTTGAAGACTCTAGTTTTATTCTACGAGTATTTTAGTTATAACCAACATTAGGAAGCTATGGGTTGTTGTTAAAGTTAACATTTTAACTATCTTGAGGTATATATGTATATTTTATACAAAGAACTGAAGAAGTAACATTTTAAGTAATGTTGTGTACTGTTGTATATTGGATTCTGTGGTGAGATTTGTATATAGATTTGAATTGTTGTTAAATATTGAATGAAGTTATATGATGCATGTTGTCTAATTTCTAACGCGAAAAAATTATATGTATTTTCATAAGCAAAATTAATAAGAGTTTTTCACTAAAATTGAACTAATTAGCAATTACGTTGTAGATAGTCATGTAAGGATGACAAGTCATTACAAAGAACATGGATGCATTGCTTAGCTTCCAGCCTTGTAGTGTCTGATTAGAAGCGGATGCAAAGTCGATGCTAACATCAAATTAACATTCGATTTTGTCGTGTAGTGGAGACTTTTGGATGATAGTAAAACATTACTCCCTCCATTCCTTTTTACTTGTCGATTTTTCAGAAATTTTTGTTTCTATTTATCTGTTGTTTTCAAAGTTCAAGATAATATTAATACTTCCTTTTCAATTATACCCTTGCTTCTCACCTAACTTTTAATTAGTTTACATATTTACAACTAGTATGCATTTATTGTGAAGTAGAAATGAGAAAAGGTACAATAGAAAACTTCAAAACTATTTTATGGAAAACTAGAAAATTTATTATATTTCTTGGTTTGTGTATAAAAACCATAGACGACACTTAAAAAGGAACTGAAGGTAGTATTTTCTTGTGGTGACACTATTTATTGTTGTTTAAAATTTATTGAAAACTACAAAGTTAAGAGAAAGATTCATTAAATAAGAATTTAGATCCACAAAAGATTGTAATTTCCAATAAATTTAGGTGGTCATTCTCTTTTTAAGGGTTGTCACATGATGTTGTTAGCTATGTTGATAAGTAGTTCTCTATTTTCCCCTATTTGACTATTGAGGGGTGTTAGCAACACACTCTCTAACACACTCTTTTTAAAATTCTCTTTTATTAATTAAAATTTGTTAAAAGTTACAAAATCATGAGTGAAGCACTAAATAAGGAGTGAGACCCATACAATTTTGTGATTTTCAATAAAGTTCAATCAATGGTAGAGAATGTGTTAGAAAAAGTATGTTATAGATCAAGTGTGTTGCTAGCATTTCTCTTGAATATTTTTATGCAATTTAAATCATGTAATGCGACACAAAAATCTCAAGTAGGGATCATCATATGTAATAGTTGTTGTCCAATAGTGATTCCTTTTCCATTTTGCTTTGGGTGTGAGATATGTGGGTTGGGGTATATTTTGTCTTTGCTTCATCATTTTTCAATTCACATCGTTTTGCTAAACAAGCATCTGTTCTCTCACTTAATTTTAATAAAATCTTTGACTTCTCTTTAAGAAAACTCATATTCAATCAAATTCTAGCAAATTTCTATACAAATATTAAATATAGTTTTATAAGCATATAAAAAAATTTAAATTAATGAATTCCTAAGCTTAATAAATTTAAATCTAGTTAACATTAAATAAAGATTTGGAAAACTAAGGCATTTATTTATTTTTCTTGACAATATGCATTTAATATTTTTTGAAGCAATAAAAACATCATTTAATAACTTACTCTTTATGTTTTAGTTAATTAAAAGTATTCTCAAGTAAGATTTCTCTTGACCAACACACTCTATTGTTGACTAAAATTTATTAGAAATCACAAAAATTTATGAGTCCCACACCTTTTTTAATGCGTCTTACTCATAATTTTGTATTTTTCACTAAATTTTATCCAATAAGAGAAAATGTGTTAGAATAAGTGTGTCAAAATGAGTATGTTAAAAAGTGTGTTGCTAGCACTCTTCTAATAAAATTATTAATCAATTATCATTTTAAATTTCATGAAAATGGTTTTATCAAATTAACTACACTTTATCTTGTTCTCATATATTAATATATTCCTTTTTAACTAAAACCTCTCATAATATGTGCTTCTCTTCCAACACTTTCTACCTCTTTCAGCCCTTATATAAAAAAGATTCACAGTAAGAAAGGATTAACGGAAAAGGTGCAATGTCTCTATTTGCCAGAAGTGTTTTCTTACTTTGGCTGCTTATACTACCATCAACCAGCAATGCTTTGGGAATTAAAACACATGTAAATGTCACAAATTCTTTAGAAGGAGGATTGGACCTAGCCCTGCACTGCAAATCTGCTGACGATGATCTTGGAGTGAAACTTCTTCATCCCAATGCTTCTTTTGTATGGGGTTTTGTAGTTAACTTTTTTGCAACAACGCTGTTCTATTGTTCCTTTCAATGGGAAGATGCCTTTCACTGGTTTGATATATTCAAAGCAAGTAGGGATGACCCCAAATGTCTGACGTGTTGTTGGGCTATAAAAAAAAATGGACCATGTTTTTTGTCTTTATCTGAAGAGAAAATTGATTGCTATCCTTGGAAGAAGTAATCGGAAACAATTTGTGTTCGATCCTAATTCATACATACATGATGGGATTGAGAACTCAATGTTTGCGCCTTTCTTTTCTTAGTTGTTATTAATAAAATAGTGATGAATAAAATTTGAAAATACTATCCATGCCTTTTCATGGTTATTTTCCACATTTTATTTTATATTTTCTTTCATTTCATTCGTTGGAAACCTCTGTCTGAACAAAGGATGGAATACACTCATAGCGTATATTGTATTAATCTTCAGTACCGTGTGTCCTGACAATGCTAAGTGTTAAAAGCTCCTGTATCCTCTTTATTCCTCTCTAACGACAAATTCCCAAATTAACAAAGAAAGAAAGAAAAGAAAATTGGATTGAGCTTGCTTCTTTCTCAGTCATCCTAGCATCTGCATAGGGGTTGTGATTTCCTCCTATCGATTTACGCAAATGAAACAAAAATCACAAATAGGGCTCATCTCAAGTGAATTGAATTCTTTATTTGAGATTCTATTATTGTTATTGTAGTAACATCTCGGGGAGGACGGAGAGTGATCACCGATACAAAAGAGATAAGGCACACACAAGGAGCGACTCCTGGAAGGCTTCATGGGGAGGAACATATGAATAAATCGAGCACACACCAAAATAAGAGGGATCCAAAGGTTGTGCAGGTATGAGATTGTATAGTTGAGGATAGCTTAAAAGAAATTAATAACTGCTACCTATAACAACAAGATCCATCTATTTTTCGATAGCCTATCACTTAAGGACTCAACAGTTAAGCGTGCTTAACTTGAAGCAGTTCTAGGATGGATGACCTCTTGAAAGTTTTCCAGGAAGCATGTGAGTGAGGACAAAGCACGCTAAAAAGTCTTGTGTTAGTTTGTGGGGAAGTCTTCGATCCTAAAAGCTACCAGGTATTACAAAGTGGTATCAAAGTAGGACCTCTCTCCCAGTACGGTGTGGTTGGAGGTGTTGGAACCAAAGACGTAAAAGCGTCTAAACCCTCAATGTTTTGAAGATAACAAGCTTATTAATGTTCAAATTTGCGCGTATAGACTAACCTTGTCACAGCTAAAAAGAAGACTCGCCAAAAAGGACCGTCCAATTGACGTGTTAAAGATCATCCAGTAGACATGTTAAAGACCATCCAGTAGACGTGTTAAAGACCGCCCAGTAGATATGATAAAGACCGTCTAGAAGACTCGCCAAAAAGGACCGTCCAGTTGAACAAACCTAAAGGCGACCGTCCAATGAATAAACTCATACAAGCCTCCAAGATCATACATTCAAATGACTAAGTTTTTAGTCTAAACGTCAATTTGATTTATGCTAAGTCTTCCTCGAAAATGACGTATTACTACTTCTGTGAACTAACGTTCAAATTTGTTTGAAGCATGAAATAGCATCAACATCATTTCAGTGCAAAAGCGCAGTAGAATAGATAAAGCAACTCAACTTATCAAGCTACCAAGACAAATGAAGAATGTTCAAAAGAGCAGCTCGCCAGCGCAGTTCTGCACCTTCCTTTTTAGTGCAAATCTAAAAGCTGCCATACCTAACCTCTCTGAAAGGATAGTTTGCACGCTTTTCATTGCATAACGAAGTCAAAGTCTTCTACAAATGATCTTTTTCTTGAAGACTATATATACATGCACCAACGAAGAAGCAAAGAAAATGAAGTGAATAGAAAAAGACAAAGTCTGTGAAAAGAACAAGAATATAAAGTCTTTTGTAATACTTTTATAAAAGCGTCCACTGGACGATAGCAAAAATCTTGTAAAGATCCTCAAAGTGATCTTAAGCTTAATCTTTCAAATCCTCACTACGTGAGTTGAATTTCTTTTTAAAAACACTTGTTGTGTTGTGAAAGCCTGGAGAGACTTAGTGTAAAAGAATACTTGGGTTAAGCAATCTAGGGTGATTGTGTTGTAAAACCTGAAGAGGCCGCGAACAATACTTATAACCTAAGGTTGGTTAGTGGATACCTTCTGGGTGAAGGGCCTAGACGTAGCTCAGATTGAGTGAACCAGAATAAAACTTTCTTTGTTTGCTTCTCTCTATCCCTATGCTTGAAAAAGTTTTTTCAAACTGATCTACTTGTGTCGAAAAAGTTTTTAAACGCACAATTCAACCCCCATTTCTTGTGCGCTTTCTCTTATTTCAAGAGGACGAATCAAGCGAAAGCTGGTGGGCATGAAACATCCCGGGCACTGACGAGAGCGGAGAGTGATCGCTGATGCAAAAGATATGAGGTACGGACAATGAGCAACTCTTGGTAGGCTTCCAACGGGAAGGACACATGAATAAATCGAATACACACCAAAATAAGAGGGATCTAGAGGCTATACAAGTATGGGACTGTATAATTGAGTATAGCTTAAAAGGAATTAATAAGTGCTATCTATACCAACAAGATCCATCTACTTTTCGGTAGTCTATCACTTAAGAACTCTACAATTAAGCGTGCTTAACTTGGAACAATTCTGTGATGGGTGACCTCCTATGAATAAGGACAAAGCAAACTGAAAAATCTTGTGTTGGTTTGTGGGAAAAGTAAAAGCGGCCAGGCTTTACAATTGTTATTATTGTTGTTGTTGTTGTTATTATTATAAACTTGTTTACATTAAATAGGCTATTTTATGTTATTAAAAAAACTAAATGTTAAACGCGTTAATTGCACATGCTGCTTAAATTTCTCCTCTCTCTCTCTCTCTCTCTCTCTCTCTCTCTCTTTATATATATATATATATATATATATATATATATATATATATATATATATATATTTATATAAACTCGTTTACACACACTTGTTTTTTAGTTGGAGTACATTAGCAAGTTATAACTACAATATATCTTAAAATACACCTACAGTTAGCTTACTAAGTGCGTGTATGTCAACAAATGCTTGTGGGGTTTGCTAACATACACACACTTATTTTTTAGTTGGAATACGTTAGCAAGCTACAACTATAATGTTTCTTAAAATACACCTACGGTGTAGCTTACTAACGTACTTCAACTAAAAAACAACTATATGTATGTTAGCAAATCCAGTATATATATATATGTATATATATATATATATGGAGAGGGGTCAAAAGACACCACTCTAACTCTACAAAAGTTACATAAAATCTAAATAGTTAATACAAAATGATTCTATAGTTTATAATATCTTAATATATATAGTAATTTTAACATATTTTGTATATATATATATATATGGAGAGGGGTCAAAAGACACCACTCTAACTCTACAAAAGTTACATAAAATCTAAATAGTTAATACAAAATGATTCTATAATTTATAATATCTTAATATATATAGTAATTTTAACATATTTTGTGACAATCAATTAGTTAACTTTAACCCATCAATGATTTGATTTAATTTTTTGCATTAATTGTTTATGAAAATTATTAACTAATTAATTTTTTTTACATATTTCAATTAATAGATAGTAAAATATATATAATAACATTAATTTTCAAATACTTAATTATTTAAATGTCTTTTTTTCACTCAAACAATATATATACACTATCTCGGATTTTAAAGTTTCTTGGACCTTTTATATATATATATATATATTATGACTTTCTTATATTGTAATTATATTATTACATAAATTATTACAAACCAATTTATTAATTTAAATCTTTTAAATCTTTTAATATTAATGTTATTATATATTTTTTTAATAATTTATATAATTGAACATATAGGTAAATTTTAATGTTAAATTAAATATATTAACATATGTTTGTTCATTCAAACAATAGATATATTATATCGGATATTATGTATAAATGTCTTTCTTATATATTAGTTATACTATTATATAAATTATTACAATCTAATATGTTAATTTAATTCATTAAAATATTTTAAAATAAATGTTATTGTATATATTTTAATAATTTATATAATTAATCATAAACATAAATATCAATATTAAATTGAAAAAATATATTAACATATATTTGTTCATTCAAACAAATATATATATATAATATATAGATATATATATATATATATATATATATATATATATATATATATATATATATATATATTATATATATTATAATTATATATATACATTATCTCAGATCTTATATATAAATGTCTTACTTATATTTTAATTATGCTATTACATAAATCATTTCAAACTATTCTGTTAATTTAAATGATTAAAATGTTTAAAATTAAAGCTAAAATATACTTTTGGTTCCTTATTTCTTTAGTAAATTCATTTTCTTCCTTTATCTTTTAAAAGATTTATTTTGGCACTTTAATTTTCAAATTTTAATTAATATTGTCCTTTCATTAGTTTTGAAGTGACATCATTAATGTTAAAAATAAGATAGTGACAATTTCTAAGATAATAGCTGTTTTTAACCAGCACTAAAATAAGATGATAGCGGTTATTAAATATTGAAGTAGCACGACCTCCGCCCTGCGAATCCGCCAACAAACTACATGTCCGACCAAAACAACACTATTTACTATGAAATGCTTGGTGAAGTTGGCATGATAGTATTCTAGTGCCTTGATGGTTTTAGAACTCATGCTGATAGTCCAAAGTTTTGCAATGTCATCCACCACGACCAGATTGGAATCGAGGTATATCACCCTCCGGATGCAGTTCTTGAGAAGATTCGCAACGTAATTCCTCGCGTAGTTGAGTGGCTATTCCAGGGCTTGCCTCATGGAAATGGAGAACAGGTTGAACACAATCTCTAGATTGAAGTAATAGACCTTGATCTTCAATTGCGGGAAGGTGGATTTCACGAGGGATTTCAAATCAAGCTCCAAGATGAGGAAGTGGAAGAAAATGTTCTCCAGGCACTGGGAGTGGACGATGACGATTAAGCTGCAAAGGTATTCGACATTGAGAGTGTTGGCCATGTGGACTAGGGAAGGGTCGTAGACGCTAGGTTTCTCAAAAATGGTGCTCCAATTGGGGGCACATTTGTCGACATTATGGAATGGTGCGGCTCTACAAAACAAGAATCATCTGGGGAGAAGGGTGACAGACAGCATCTTATTTTAAAATTTAATAAAATAAACTTATTATAATGGCAGTTCAAAACCACTATTATCTTAGAAACCACCACTATCTTATTTTTAACATTAGTGACATCACTTTAAAACTAAGAGAAGGACAATATTGATTCAAATTTTGATGTTAAAGAACTGAAATGAATCTTTTAAAAGATAAAGGACCAAAACAAATTTTACTAAAGAAACAAGGGACAAAAAATATATTTTAGCCTAAAATTAATGTTATTAAATATATATTTTAACAATTTATATAATTAAAGATATATATCAATTTCAACATTAAATTGACAAAAACATTTCAACATAAGTTTGTTTAGCAATTATTATCCATCCTAAACTACAAATATAAGATTTGGGATTACATATCACTGCTAAATAGTACGAAAATTATTTACACGAATACATATGTTTAAACATTATTGGCTGGATATTAAATTAAAAAAATAAGTAAAAAATAAGGTTTTGACAGAAATAAAAGGTGGTTTGAGTGATAAAAAAATTCATACACATACAGATTCGTAAGGATTAGCATTTTTCTATATTTATAAGTGTGTGTACATGCATATATATACATATACACAGGAACATATTAGGTAAGAGGACTTTTTTTATGTGAGAGTAAGAAAAGTGAATATTAACCATTACATTTTGCCTTGAATAGTCAAGATTAAAATATACAAAGTCATGTGAGCCTTTTAAAAATCATATGATTTTTTAAGTAGTCACATAACATTAAATCTTAACTCTCTATGTATGGTTGTATGGCCAAGATTTACTCTTCTCTCTCATATAAAAATAGCCTTCTCACTGGATATGCTCCCACATCTACATACACACACACACACTTGAGATCAAAACACATGCTTGAGATTAATCTTCCCAACAAAATTACACATGACTCATTCTTTTTCTTCCCCCACAGCGCACCTTCTCCCTCATGTTGTTAGGCCTCTGGCGCTTCTCATCAACACATCACTCCTGCCATCACCCTCATTCCTCCTCATTCTTTCTCCCAAACCACCATGTCTTCCTCCCTCTCTAATCATCTTTTTTAGTCACCAAACTCAGCTAAGGATGTAAACAGGTATAAGTCAATTTGCGAATCCAATTGACCCAACCCAACTACAATTCAACGATTTAGGTTAGGTCATCAGTTATGTTTGGGTTCATTTTGGTTAACCCAATTATAGTTGGGTTGGCCATTTAGTTAATGAGTTCCATAGCTGATTAAACTGACCTAACCCTATATATATATATATATATATATATAAATATATATGTATATATGACACACACACACACATATAATGTTAATAATTTAAAATATAACTTATCTATTTATGAGGTTATTATGATCAATATAGTGTTTGTGACACCCACTATAATAAGATAAGTGTTTATTTAAGTTAATTATTTTTTAATACAATTGTTAAAAAATGTCAGCTTGATTTAAAACTTTTCTATATCTATTTTTTGCAAATATTTAACAAATTAAAAAGACATGATATAAAGAACCATGATCATGAAATAAACGTCAACATATAATATAAATGGGTCAAGTCATATGTAAAAAGTCAGATGTCAAAGTACATACATAAGAAATACATCAACGGTAATCCTAGATACCCACCGGTAACTGTATGACAAAAAGACCTATGTCAGAGCAATATAAGTCTATACTAGAGCACCCTATCCTAAAGGATCTACAAAAAGTCACAAGCAGAGTTTCCATCACTGTTAATCCTTGAAGTCCATTCCCTTGGTATCCTCTGAGTCCACCATATCCTTGTGCTTATCATCGGAAGATATATGACCATTGGGCAACTACCCAAGGCCGTCAAAGCTTCCAACATTGCTAACCTCTGAAGAAGAAGAGATCCATCCATAATTTTCACCCGAGTGGTAAGAAGGATCGGATGAAGACTCAATCGTGTCAAGGTAAAGTGGGATCACAGGTGGTGACTCATAATACTAGAGATAAGAAACAGGTATTGCCATGATGCCGATATCTAAGCCGTCATCTATCAAAGGGAACGAGGCATCATCCATGTCCATATTTGCTTGGGATGGTGGAGGTGGCTGTGCTTCTCTGACAAAATTGTCAAGGGCGATAGTAGAGAGGGTCATAGGTATAGTCAGTTACTACATAGGAAGAAAGATGTCAGGAATAGGGGACAATAATGCGAATGTCACGTGCCCCCAGAAAGTAAAATACCAGGTAGTTGGGTGAGAGACCTAGTGTCCCTGGGGACTGTATGAAATATGGATGTACGCCATCCTGTGAAAGTAGTCCATCTACTCGTATCACAATCATATATGAAAAGAAACAGAAAAGAAAAGAGTGAGGTTTTTATAAAAGCCCTATTCGTTTTCTTAATAGGCTACAAACTCATATATCAAACAATCAATTAGAGGAATCCTAAGGTTTGAACTATGTTATTATCACTCACTCAAAGACCTTCACTTGACATATGGATTTATACTTATCTCTAATGATTCACTTTAACCATTAGGAATCACTGGAAAGCGATTAGGAGTTGGTATAATCCCCCACAAGGTACGGACATCCATGTCGTAATCATCATCCTTGAGGAAAGGGCCACATGCCCATCATAAATATACACTCCACCAATCATAATGATGTTGAGCAGGCATCAAGGTTACCAAGTCAGTTTATGAGATTTATCCCAATAGAAGGCCCTAACCTGGCCATTGGGATGTTCACAACTCAGTACCTTTACACTCAAGACCTAAACAATGGTATTTGCCTTTCATCCCATGGTGTACCAAATTGTGACTTCCCAGACACAAGCACTCATGCTTCTCAGCATGGTCCTAACTCAACTAGAGGTTTTCCTATAACTTTGTTTTCTAAGTTTCAAGACATACACCCTGGATAATCTAGCAGAGTTTCAAAATCACTCTTTTACAACGATTGCATTCATCCCTCACATTTATAATAACTTAGAAATAATTCATATAGTAAGTATAGCAAGAAAATGTCAACAATTAACATTGCATACATAATTCATTCTTATACATATATAATTCTAAATGTAGTTTCTCAATTTAATTTCTTTGATTTATCCTTCTCCTTTTCTAATTTTTCAAATTAGACTATTTTAAAGGTGAAGGTCTCAATCCATAAATATGATGACAAAGATTTAGTAATTAAAGTTTGAGAGAAATTATTTTCTGATGTAGAAGGTCAGGCTATGCTACAACTTCAAATCATACTTAGAGTTTCTCTTAGTTATTTCCTTTTACTACCATTTGATATTTTTATTTTAGAAAATCAGCATTTCTATTTTTCCCATTTTTGCTAAAGAAAAACATGTAATTTACCTGAAGTGCATGCATTTTATTTTGTTAAAAACATTTACTAGAAGAACTTATTTGAACAAGATTTATTCCTTTTCCGTAGGAGCCATAAGTTGTCTAAAAATAATAATTAGATGCCAAGACAATTAAATCTTATCCAATAAAAATTCATTTTCAAAACCTTTCCTAGTTGGGCTTAAAGTCCTTTTAATCCAAATAAACCAAAACGTTGTTTCTTTAATTAGTTCAAAAAGTCTTGCCTTTTGTAAGAAAAATATTCTTCCAAGTTCCCTGCTAATCCTAAGGTCCATTTTTATCAAGTTGAACTAAATTAAGTAATTGTCAAAATGCTCAAAAAGAAACTCATTTTTCCCTAATTTGTTCAACAAAAAACCATGAGCCCCTCCATGTAAAATAAAACAAAATTTTTATTTTCTCACTTCCAATTTTGGATAGTTCAACAAAAATTTAATTTGTAATTTCATCTAAGTTCTTTTCTAGAACTCTAAGGCCAAATTGCCTTCTAACGTAAAGCTTACTCTACCATTGTTATTTCAAGCTAAATTGTATAATCATATTGACAAAAACAATTGTCTACTTTGTTTAATGGGCCAAATTGCTCTCTAAAGAGAAAAGCCCATATTTGCTTGTTTTTCATTCTAAATCCAATTATATACCAAATTAGGGGAATTAACTAAGTAGTCTAGAAAATTTCCATTCTAGAATTTATTTTTATTCCTTAACCAACTTTATTCATTTTAGTTGTTTAGTTGTCATTTAAAAAAAGTTGCTAGCCTTATTTTTATTAAAAGGGCCAAGAGCCTACTTAGCAGAAATAGGTTTCAAATTTTTTTTAATTTCATGTGATTCAGGACCGAAATTTGGATTTAAAATAAATATTTATAAAAAATTAAAAATGTAAGTCTAATTCATGATAATAAATTTTTAGGGCATCACTAGTGCAAAAATGGTTTTTTAAAATAGGATTTTAAATTGGTTATGTTCGAACCGAGTTGAAAAAATATCAGTGGCTGTTTTGTAATTATTGCAAACTATTTTAGATAAGGTGTGTTTTAACGATTTAAAAACTGTTTTTTAAGTTGGTTAGTTATTTAACCAATTTAAAAAATAGTTTTTAAATCGGTTCTTTTTGTAGCCAATTTAAAAACTCATTCTCACCTGCGCTCATTACGTTTGAGACCTACTCATTTCTCAGCTATGCTCACCACAACATTCGCCATTCGCATCCACCACCGGTGTTGCAAGTCCTTCTCCATGCTCTTTGTACGACCTCTTTTTTGTCCCCTCTTATTCCCCACCCTTCCATGGTCGATCTTCTTCTCCAAGGTTCTAATTTTTCAACTCAATTTCTAATTCCAAAAATATTATTTTTATTTTTATTTTTTTCTACTAACCCTTTTTCGCACAGGAACTCCATCACATCTTGGCCATGGCGTCGTTGCTCCAGGTATTGCTTGAATAATTTAAATGGTAAATTATTAATTATTCAAATCGGTCAATATGTCATGTTATGTACTGTACTGCAAGGGCTTGGATTGTTTGAGAAGTGCCTGATTGTTTCCTTTTCTATTTGTTTTGTGACGTAGGATATGGGTTTCAATCGGTCTCTTTGAAGGATTTCGGTTTAATATTGATTGTTGTAATGTTGTTGAACTTCATTTTGGTTGGGATAGATGATCTTCTTCCCTGATTTAATAATTAAATTGGTTTTGCACTTTTGAAATTGGTTATGCATATAATCGATTTTAAAAGTTTTTTTTTTAACATCGGGTGAATATTAGATGTAAAAAATGGTTACTTTTTATATCACCTATATCTAAATCGATTCAAGAACTGATTTAAAAAATCATTTTTAATTGATTTAAAAAGAGTTTTTTTGCAATAGTGCATAATGAAACATAACAACAATGAAATGTAAAGTGAGAGTTATAACAAAAATAAATAAACACAACATTAAAGAAATAAATGATGATAAACTTAAATGGCAATAATTAAACAATAGAGCTTAAGTAATATAAATAGCATTGGAAAGTAAAAATGATGATAACAATTAAAGATACCATAAAGATAAATAACAAGAATTAAATAGACAATAAAGTAAATGGCAATAAATAAATGGATAAAAATATAAATGGAACAAGAAATTAAAGTAAATGGCAACATTAATGGAAATAAATAACAAGAGCAATAAATAAATAAACAACAAAATAAATGGCATTAAAGTAAAGCAAGAAGTAAAAATGAACAAGAAAGTAAATAAATACTTGTATGTGTGTGTGTGTGTGTGTGTAATAATAATAATAATAATAATAATAGGATTAGCATAACCATATGGTTTAAGGGATAACCCAACACACACACCCATTAAGAAAACAATTTAGAAGCTTAAACCTCACTCCCTTTTGTGACACCAAATAATACCAAAGTTCGTATCATAGCACCGCCCTTGAAAGTCGACATCTCAGCAGCTCACACTCTACGACACTTCACTCGGTGACACTTTAATCAACTTCCTCGTTGGTCGGAACCCTCCATCGATCAGAACCCTCTATAGGCAACCTTTTCCAAGACACCAACAACTAACTCTAATACCATTTGTAACGCCTACCGCTTTTAGGATCAAAAACTGTCCTCACAAACCAACAGAAGACTTTTCAGTGTGCTTTGTCTTCACTCACAGTTCCCTAGGAAACTTCCAAGAAGGTCACCCATCACATAATTGCTCCAAGTTAAGCACACTTAATTATAGAGCTCTTAAGTGATAGGCTACCAAAAAGTAAATGCATCTTGTTAGTATAGGTAGCACTTATTAATTTCTTTAAGCTATCTTCAACTATACAGTCCCATATCTGCACAGCCTTTGGATTCCTCTCATTCTAGTGTGTATTCCATTCATTCATGTGTTCCTCCCACTAGAAGCCTGCCAGGAGTCGCTCATTGTCTGTGCCTCATCTCTTTTGCACCAACGATCACTCCCCGCCTTCATCAATGCTCGGAATGTTACATGACAAACCAGATTTCGCTTGGTTCGTCCTCAAACCACATCATATTAGGAGAGAGGACCTGCTCTAATACCACTTTGTAACACCACATAATACCAAAGTTCGTATCATAGCACCGCGCTTGAGAATAGATGTCTCAACAGCTCACACTCTACGACACTTCACTCAGTAACACTTTACTCAACTTCCTCGTTGGTCATAACCCTCCACTGGTCATAACCCTCTGTAGGCATCCCTTTCTGAGACACTGACAACTAGCTCTAATACTACTTTGTAACGCTTAGCTGCTTTCAGGATCGAAGACTATCCCCACAAACCAACACAAGACTTTTCAGCGTGCTTTGTCCTCACTCATAAATTTCTTAGGAAACTTCCCAAGAGGTCATCCATCCCAGAATTGCTCCAAATTAAGCACGCTTAACTGTGGAGTTCTTAAGTGATAGGCTACTGAAAAGTAGATTTATCTTGTTGGTATAAGTAGCACTTATTAATTTCTTTAAGCTATCTTTGATTGTACAGTTTCATATCTGCACAGCCTCTGGATATCTCTCATTCCAATGTGTATTCAATTCATTCATGTGTCCCTCCCACTAGAAGCCTACCAAGAGCCACTTCTTGTTTGTGTCTCATCTCTTTTACACCAGCAATCACTCCCTGCCCTCATCAACACTCAGGATGTTACACCCTTTACCTCTAAATATGACTTGTTGGTGGTGTTAGGAAGAGGAGAAAAGGTATTTAAGTTTTAGAACTTAAACTATGGGTGAAGTGCTTTAATGATGAAGAGAGAAAAAAAATCTAAGAGAGGGAAATGAACAAGAGTGCCTGGTCAGATTTTTGAAGTGGAGAGTGAAGAATAGTGTAGTGGTTGGAAAAGGTATATATAGGTCAAAAATAGATGGCTTTAGGATTAAATTTTTACACTAAAACCCATTAAAATATAGTTTAAATTGTACTTTCCCCCACATGGTCTAAAACTAGCTTGAAAATAAAGCAAAAAGGGGGTAGAAATTTGACTTTTCATGTCATATAATTATAAGATAATAAAAACAATTAAATATTAATTTATTACAAATTTAGATTGGTTTTTGGGTAAGTTTTTGGAAGATCTAGACACACCACATCCTCACATATATTTTTATGAGTCTCACAAAACTTTTTCAGAATTTTCTCATTTATATATTATTTATAATAAATTTTTCATTAAAAAGTGAAAGAACGAGGAATACAAAAGAAGGGGAGTTGAATTATGTATTAAAAAAAACTTTTTAACCAATTTTAAAAACTAGTTAAGAGAACAAATAATCTAAGCATATATATGGATAAAAGAAGAAAAGCACGCACAGGATTTTATACTGGTTCACTCAATCTTGGGCTACGTCCAGTCCATTCGTCCTGAAGGTATTCAACTAACCAACCTTTAGTTTACAACCAAGTATTTTTTTTTTTCTTCTTCTCTTCAGGTTTTACAAAGCAATCTACCCAAATCGCTTAACCACCCAAGTATTTTTTTTATCACTAAGCCTCTCCAAGCTTTCACAACATAAAACAGTTGTTAAAAAAAATTAACTCACAACGTGAGAATATAAAAGTTTAAGTACAGTACAGGAATTTTCTACAAAGAATTTGAGAGTTTTTCAAGAATTGTCCAAAAAACACAAGGCTTGTTTTTGTTCACTAGCTCACATAGCTTTTCTTCTCTTATGAGCTGATGTATATATAACCTATAGAAAGTAGCCGTTGAAAACTTTCAGCTTCAGTCTTCAAGAGAAGAACGTGTGCTTGTATATTGAGTTTGCAGTAGAATCAGAAAAGTAACTTTTGTTCTTGCACTAAAATGGAAGGTGCGATACTGTGTTAGATAGATACTTTTCTGAACATTCTTTATTCGGCTTGCCAACTTGATAAGTTGACTTCTTTTTTCTACAACACTACGCTTATACACTAACATATATCTGACTTTCATTTAAAGCTCAGATTTTTGAACATTAGATCATACTAAGAGGTAGAGAATCAATCTCAAGGTCTTTTAGTGAAAACACAGAGTTCAAACAAGCTTTAAAACATAGTCGTTAAAGAGACTTACACTTGGACGATCATCATACATGAGTCCATTGGACGCTTGTTAGACACTATCGCGTTGGATGCCTTGATATTAAACACACGTTGGACGCTAAAAGAACCTTTTTACAATAAAGATTTAAAACTTAGTAAGTTATTGTTATCTTCAAAATTTGAGGGACTAAACGCTTCATAAGTCTGTGGTTCCAACAAAAAGGTAATTTATGAAGCTAATAAATCAAGTTTTTAATAAATAGATAAAATTTTCAAGTTTTGTCATTATTTTTTCCTCAAAATAAAATTTTAATAATTAAAATATACTTAATGTAAATTTTTCAAAATATTTTTAAGTCAAAAAGTCTCTAGTAGGCTCCCACAATCAATTAGGAATATTTTGGTCATTTCACAAAAACTGTTTCAATAAATTTCTAAAAAATTTCTAAAATTATTATTAATTATTTTAAGCATATTGATGACTTAAAAATAAATTTTAGATACTTTTAACTATTTTTATCTATTTTCTCAATTATATAACCCTTTTAGTGGCAAAATGGTCATTTTACCCTTTCCAGGGTTCTGGTCCAGAAAAATTATTAAGAATATAAACTAACTAGTATTCACTAATACGAACATAATTGTGGGAATTAGACTCCTGAGATTCCCATCCGATTCTCCAAAAATAAATATAAGATAATTAGAAGAATATATTAGTAAGTAAAAGTGGATTATTATAATTAAATATGAGATTATCCAAATTTATAAGATCTTCATAATTCTTTTTAAGCAAATCAAGCTCTTTTGATACTTTTGAAAACTTTCTTTTCAATTCTTTATAACCAATAGAGAGAGTTGAAGAATTAGAAAGCAGTTCATTATATGCCTCTTAGAGAATAGTTAAGTCATTGAAGTTTACCTCATCCTTTTCTCACTTATTCTTTGAGGTTTCTGGACTTGTTTTCTGCCATAAAACATAAGTTTGCTTCTTCCTCTCCTTCTTCCTCATAAAAGGACAGGTCCATATCTTCCCATATTGCCATAAGTCCTTTCTTTTTCCTTTTAAAAAAAATCTTCTTTTTCTCTTTTTGTAAGCTTGGATAGTCAACTTTGAAGTGCCCAGGCCTTTTGTATTCAAAGCAGACAGGTGGACTCTTTTTCTTGGATTCTTTATTGAAATTTTTAGCAAAGTTTCTGGCTCTGGATCCTCCTTTCTTTTTCCACATTGCTTGTATTTTTTTGGATATAAAGGAGATCTCATCTTCATCAGAATCTTCTTCTTCGGATGCGTCCTCAAAAGATTCCTCCACATTGAAAGCCTTGGACGACGACCCCTTTATTGGACGTTGAGCGCATAAGGCCAAGGACTTTCCTCTTCTTAGTCCTTCATCCTACTTCAGTTCCAACTCATGTACTTTAAGTGTTCCAAGTAGCTCTTCCATAGAGAAAGTTGTTAGATCCTTGGACGCTCTTAGGGCTGTAACCTATGGTCTCCACTATCTAGGAAAACATCTCAAGATTTTGTCAATATGATAATAGTTATTATTAATTTTACCTAGAGATCTTAAGTTATTTACAATAGTTTGAAATCTACCAAGCATAAGTCTAATAGTTTCATTTTCTTCAATTGTAAATAACTCATATTGTCATATAAGCAGACTCAGTTTAGATTTTTTTATGTGTGAGGTACCCACATAAGCAAGAGCTAGAGTGTCTTACATCGTTTTAGCACCTTTTAAGCTATGTATTTTCTTGTACTCAGATTCAAACAAAGTACACGTGATAGCACTTCGAGCTTTAGAGTTTAGTAGATATATCTATTTATGTGCTTCTGTCCACTAACCTCTTGGTAGTTCTGCTCCATTTTCATCAATAGGTAGATAGTCGCCTGTCTCTGCAACATCCCACGTATCAATATGACATGCATCAAAGAAGGCTATCATCCTCTATTTCCAACAGTCATAATTTTGACCTTTGAAGAGATGTGGTCTGTTAACTACCTGTCCTTCATTATCTATATATGCTCAGGATATTTTTACCCTTGCACTGTCAGATGCCCAACCCCTAAAGGCCGAGCTCTTATACCAATTGAAAAAAAAGGGAACACATAAGAAGGGGGTTCAATTGTGTGCTTTTAATTTAAAGAAAACTTTGTCACAAATATGTAACAGCGGTAAGAGATATTGCCCAGATAAAAGCATGTGTAAAGATAAAGGAAAGAGAAGCACATAGAGAAATTTATACTGGTTCACTTAACTTGAACTACATCCTTCCTTCAGAAGGATTTCTACTAACCAACATCTTGGTTACAGACAAGTATTCTATCAACGTCTTCAGGCCTTACAAGAGTGATTAACCTAAGATCACTTAGAACTCAAGTATTCTTTAGTCACCAAGCCACTTCAGGCTTTCACAACATAGATAAAGTTGTTAAAGGAAATCAACTCACAGTGTGAGGATATGAAAGTTAAGTACAATTACAAAAATTTTGCAATGCAAAGAATATAAAAATTATTGAATTACAAGATCATCCAGCAATGTGAAGGAGTTTTTCTTTTCAAAGGATAATTCATGTCTTCTTCTTTTTTGGACTTGATATTTATAGCCTTTGAGAAAAGAGCCGTTGAGATATATGAGCCTCAGTCTTCAAGAACACATTTTAAGCTTGTCATGCATGGTTGCGTGTGTTTGAGTTTGCAAAAGAGACAAAAAAGCAACTTTTGTTTTGCACTAAAGTGGGAGGTGCAGTATTGCATTTCAGAGTTGCTTTTTCTGAACACTCCTTATTTCAGTTTGGCAGCTTGATAAGTTGACTTACTTTTTTGCATGGTTCTACTTATACACAAAAATATATTGTTTTTCATTAAATGTTGAGATATTTAAACATTAGATCACATTAGAACGAAATAGAAAACTAGTTCAATGTGTACGAGAATAAGTAAGGTAAAACATTTTAAACTTAGCCACATTTAGAGACATCTCAGAAAAGGCATATGGATGAGTTTCTCTGACTAGTGCTTTGGACGCTTAAAGCAATTTGGACTCTTGGTTTAGAGTAGCTCGTTGGATGCTAGATTTTCATACAACATATTGGACAGTCCAAAAGCTTTTCACTATATAACGAGACTTAAAAGATTGATCCAAGAGACATAGATAAGAACTCTAAAATTTAATAACTTTTGTTATCTTCAAAATTTTGAGAGATTAGACGCTTCATACATCTGTGGTTCCAACATCGTTCGTAGTAGTGCAAGTTTGAACAACTCCAACATTATTATTTTTTTTACCATGAAGAAAGCACAAGACTAATGCTAAGTTTCAACAAGAGAAAAATGCTTACATATTTTTTAGTGCCTATAAAATGAGCGAGTCTATTTTTGGTTCTTGTAAATTTTCTTTTTGGTTTTCATCTCTCTAAAAATTGAAATTACTAATTTTGGTCTGTAACACTCTTTTAATTCTAAATATAATTCATATTAATTTAATTATTACTTTAAGTTGATGAAAATGTGAGTAAAATTTATTTATTTTTTCGATAATAGAAAAACAGAATTTAGAAATAAAAGTGAAATGATAAAAACTGCTTATATATATATATATCCAACTGTACATCATGGTTTGAGTAATACATAATAGTCAAAAGAAAGCAAAAGTACATCAAAAGGCATATACTACCTTACCCAATATATACATCAAAAATATCCTATACAAAGCAGTATTTATCTACCATATCCCGTAAGAAAAATATTATAAACTAGGTCTACAATCTAGAGGAGTATCCTCTGGCTCATCCTCAGCATCATCAAGCATTGTTGTCATCTTCATTAATCACGATTGAACATACATAACAAAAATAATAGAGTGAGGTGATTTGTTCTAAATCACTTTCACATGTATGGTAGGAATTAAAACACAATTTACAAAAGGGAACCTAGGGTTTATTCTAAATTATACTACACTATCCTTGACTTGGTATGGATCCATACTTCCCATTAGTAAGTAATAGTTCTCAACAGAACCTGGGAAGAGACTAAGAGTACATATACCTCATCAACATCATCACATGGTACAGTCCTCATTATTAATGAGGAACAAATATCAGTCAGGACGTCCATTTATAGAGGTATACTCTAAAACCAATCCCGAAATGCTGAGTAGTTGTCAGGGTTATTGAGTTTGGGCAGGTGAATATCCCAGCTCACGAGCATTACCCTGGCTATTAGGACTTTCACCACTCGATGCCTACCCCCGAGACCTCTCCAAATGGGTCCCTATCTTTCATTTCTCAGCATACCAAACTGTAGCTTCCCTAACAGGATGTCATGCCACTGCATGTCCCTTGCTTTAAATTATTCACTGATCTATTAATTTCTAAATGTTTACTCTGGTCTCAAAAACTTGAGCACCAGTATAATTTTTACTAATATCTGTGCCTTATATTACAGAGATTTGATCCATACATATCATTCACATAATTCATAATTCAAATTAAAGCACATAATTAATAATTCAATAAAAATAAAGACATACAAAATAAAATAAAGACTGATAATTTAGAAATAAATCATAGAATAGTCAAAAAATTTCATTAAAATAATTTTTAAGCTTAGAAAAATAATTAGAATTTTATCATGAATTTTTAGAAATTTTTCAAAATTTAGTACTTTTAAGAAAAATGTGTCCACAGGCACTTATAGAGCACAATTAGAAGTACTAAATAAACTTTAAAATTTATGAAATTTTAACAAATGGTCTATTTGTGTGTCTACACCTTACCTAAACGATAAAAACTTAAACTGAAATTTCTACAGTAATTTTCTAAAAATAAATTCATAAATAGCTCATAAAATAATTTCTATACGTAGTTTCATATTATGAGATTTATGGTTTATTTCTTCTACTATTTTTGCTAAACTAATTGAGTATTACCAAAATTTGATAATATAATAATTTAATTATCTATTATAACAGATAAACACATTTTTTTTTCTAAATTTGGGCAATATAACAGCTTAGTAATTCTACTATAATTGTTTGAATTCGAGCAGTATAACAACTTAATAATTATACTATAGTTGTCTAAATTTGAGTAGCATAACTACTTAATAAATGTATTTTAATTATCTAAAATTGAGCAGCATGACAACTTAGTAAAAGCTTGAATTTAATACTAAACATTATAATATTTATAAAACTTAATAAAATTAAACATCAAAAGGTTTAGGGGAAAACTTTTCCTACCAACATGCAAAGTAATTGAAAATTAGAACCAACCTCACTCCCCCCATTACCTCAAAGAGTTGGTGAAGTTGTTGGTACAGAACTTGTAACACCCCTACTTTTGTATATTAAATTATTCTGTATGTTTAAAAATTGTTTTTAAGTCATCAATATATTTAGAACAATTAATAATAATTTTAGAAATTTTTCTAGAATTTATTGAGATGATTTTTATAAAATGACAAAAATACCCCTAGTTGACTGTTGGAACCAATCGGAGACTTTTTGACCTCAAAATATTTTGAAAATTTTATATTAAGTATCTCTCATTATAAAAACTTTATTTTGAGAAAAAAGTAGTGAAAAATATAATAATCCTACTTTAATTCTTCCACTGTTTTTTATATACAATTCTGAAAAATCGGAAATGAATTTTAAAATTCTGACTCCCACCATTTTGCTCAAAATCTCAAGAGCTATTTAATCGTGATTTTTAATAATTTTCCAAGCCGGAGTCTGGAGAAATTAGAAAATGACAATTTTATCCCTATTTCTCAACATTAAGAACTGACATAAGGAAAAGATTCAATTGACATTAAAATGTCAATTTGAGCTTGTAATTATGTCATATATATTAAATTATATTTTTTGAAATTTTTGGGAATTTTCTGGAATTTCTGTGTAAAATGACCAAAATGCCCTTACGTGTCTAATAAGCCAGCCAGTACTTGTTTGACATTCAAAAAGGGTGAAAATAGTAATTTTAGTTTAATTATGGGTAAAGTATTTAATTTTAGAATTTTGATACAAACTTTGGTATTTATTGAATTAAAATGGATTTTCTATGAATTTTCTAGCTTAAAAATACAAAATAAAAACATATAATTTGAAATAAATTAATAAAAATTAAAATTTATTATTAGAAATTTATTTTTGATGAAAATTAATGTATTTATCCAGTTTTGCATTAAAATACATTATTTTGATATTAAAAGCTAAATTTTTCAAGTTTAAGCGTTTTTTTCGGTACCGGTTAATTCACCTACAGATAAAATTTGACACATGGAGGCTTGGGACAGCTGGTGGAGCACGTCCCCAACCCTAAAATAGGTGATTCACCACCTATTTGAGATATGTGTCCCTAAATTGGATTAAAAATAAATAAAAATTGGATTTATGACATAATGGTGACATAATGGATGATGTAAATATTTGGACACCTAACCCCCCTCCTTCTTCTATAAATAGGCCTCAAAGTTTTCAGATTTTCACTCATCCTTTCCTCTCCCAAGCTAGAGAGCTTCTCTTTCTAAAGTTTTCTCTCTCTAAAATATTTTTTTGTCTAGTTTTTATGTTAAAATTTTGCTAGTTTTCAACTAGTAGAATTTCTCCTCCTAGAAGCTTTGCACCAACAAGTCCATCCTCTTCATCAACTATCTTAGAGGTAATGGGGGGAGTGGGGTTGGTTCTAAATTACTGTCACTTTGCATGTTGGTAGGAAAGGTTTTCCCCTAAACCCGTTTAGGCTTAAATTTTAGTATTGTTATTATTGTTTAAAGTTAAATTTTAATTTTTACTAAGTTGTTACTCTGCCCAAATTTAGATTATTAAATCATAATTACTAAATTGTTACTCTACTCAAATTTTAATTATTAAATTATACTTGCTAAGCTGTTACTCTGTTCAATTTTAGAAAATTAAAATGTGCTTGCTAAGCTGTTGCTCTGCTCAATTTTAGAAAATTAAAATGTATTTATTTAGTTGTTATTCTGCCAAAATTTTAGTAATTATACTATAATTGCTATGTCGTTATTCTGTTAAAATTCTGGTATTGTGCAATTTCTGCAAAATAAGGCAGAAATGTTGATTGTACTGGTGCTCAAGTTAAATGAGACCAGGGAAACCTCTGCTTGAGAAGTTAGGAATTAATAGTTTAGTGAGTAATGTAAAGCAAGTGACATGTAGTGACATGGCACCCTGCTAGGGAAGCCACAGTTTGGTATGCTGAGGAATGAAAGGCAGGGACCCACTTGCGGAGGTCTTGGGGGTAGGCATCGAGTGGTGAAGGTCCCAATGGCCAGGGTAGCGCCCTTGAGCCGAGATATTCGCCTGACCAAACTCGATAACCCCGACAACTGCTCAGCATTCCAAGATTGGTTTGAGAGTATACTTCTATAAATGGATATCCTAAATTGTTATTTTGTTCCTCAATGATGACGAGGACTGTACCATGTGATGGTGTTGAGAGAGGTATATGTACTCCCAGTCACTTCTCAGGTTCTATTGAGAACTATTACCCACTAATGGGAAGTATGGATCCATACCTAGTCAAGGGTAGTTGGATACAACTTAGAATGAATCTTAGGATCTCTTGTGTTGTCAATTGTGTTTTGTTTTTGTTTTATGGTAGATTTCCTACCGCACATGTAAAAGTGATTTTAGAACAAAACACCTCACTCCATTATTTTCTTTTGTGTATGATTGGTCGTGATTATTGAAGACGACATTAACGCTCCATGATGCTGAGTACGAGATAGAGAACATCTCAACGAGGGAGGACCTAAAGACCTATAGTATTTTCTTTTTGTATAAGGGATAGGATAGATAAATACTGCTCTGTATAGGATCTCTTTTGATGTATATAGTGGGCTAGGTAGTATATGTATTTCGATGTACTTTTGTTTCTAACTATTATGTATTACTCAAACCATGATGTACAGTTTTATGAAATATATATATATATCTTTCATATTTTATTACCATTTCCAAATTCTGTTAAGTTTGGAATTTCTTTTAAAACTGGAAAAATTTTACACACATTTTTATTTACTTAAACTTAATAACTAAATTAATATGAATTATATTTAAAATTAAATGGGTGTTACAGAACTCCTAGGAAGAGGATTTTTTTACTAGTTATTGGAAAACTAGTAGAATTTTAGCATAAAAACAAAGTAAAAGAATTTTTTCTAGAGGGAGAAAGATTCTCTATGGAGACTCACGGCTGAGAAGAGGAATGAGAAATTCACTTCAAGTTCATGGCTATTTATAGAAGAAAAAAAAATTAGGCTTAGATGTCCATGGAGTTATGTCACCCATGATGTCAAAATTGTAATTTTAATTTCTTTTATTAGGAACATATATTTTATATAGGTGGTGAATCACCTCCCCTCTAGAACTGCAACGTGGGATAGCAGCAGTCCCAAAGATTTATAGTATAATCTTTGACTGTTAATTAATTAGCCGGTACCAATAAAATCACCTAAACTTAATTAAATTAACTTTTAATATCAAAATAATTAATTTAAACATAAATCTGAACAAATGTGTTATTTTTCATCAAAAATGATTTCTAAAAATAATTTTTTATTTTCTTTATTTTTTTCGAATTATAAATATATATATTATATATTTTGAGCTTAGAAAATTCATATTAAATGCATTTTAATTCAATAAATGCTCAAATTTTTATGAAAATTCTAAAATTACATATTTTACCTAGAAATGTACTAAAAATATTATTTTCACCATTTTTGGATGTCAAACCAATACTTGGTTAGTTATTTGACAACTAGGTGTATTTTGGTTATTTTGTACAGGAATTTCAAAAAATTCTCAGAAAATTTCTAAAATTATATTTTAATACATATGGCATGATTTTAAACTCAAATTGACATTTTAATATCAATTGAATCTTTTTCTCATGTCAACCCTTAATATTGATAAATAAGGACAAAATCGTCATTTTTTAATTTCTCCGGACTTCGGTTTGGAAAAATTATTAAAAATCACAATAAGATAGTTTTTGATATTCTAAGTTTAACCATGGGGATCATAATTTTTAGATTCCTTCCCAATTTTTCAAAATTAAATATAGAATAAATAAATAAATAAAACAATTAATTAAGTAAAAGTAAGGGTGTTACATGGTCCTTGTCAAATGAGCAATTTTTGATTTTAGTCCCTATAATAACAAATCTTTGCTTTTCATCCATCCAAAATTTAAAAATTCATTTTAGGGTAAATAAATAGTATTTATTTTAGGGATCTAACAAAAATTTTAGAGATGTTACATGTTGACATGATAGCACAACACTAGAAGGTGTCACCTGGATGGTCACGTAACTATCTGTTAAACACAGGCAGTTAGTGAGTGTCACAAGATAGTAGGATCAAAAAAGCAATTTTTCAAGATTTGATGGAAATCATGGTATTTGTTCTACTTTAACAGTTTTCATATTCGATAAATTCGTACAATCTAGCTTTATCCAAAATATTTTTAAACAAAAAAAAAATGAGTTATGCTATTTAGTATGAAAAGAATTACACACAAATCTTGTACATATAGATGTGCACATGTTTTTATTAATTATTTGAAAGTTAAAGAGAAAAAAAAAAAGGACAAACTTGATGAAAATTAACGAAATGAGTTCCTATATTTCATCAAGTTTTTTTAGTATCAAATAGTATTGCTGAAAGAAACAGATATAGAAAGAAAAATTCAGCCAATTACCTACTCAAACATGTGTCTTTCTCTCTGTCTTCTGCCAAACTTCCTTTTTTCATTACTATCATAAAGCATTCTTGACCTATAATCTTATATTAAGAAATTAAGAGCAATTCATTTACAAAGAAAAAAGCACGAAGTCGGCTTTCAAAGGCACAAATTGTATTTATCAAAATAGTAATCATATTTTATTACGAAGATTCTAGAGGAGAATGTGTGACGACCCACGGTACAACCACCACAAATCGTCACAAGGAAACAAAGAAACGAAAAACGCCAGCTAGTTGTCTAATTTGATTTTAAGTTCAATTAGGAAAACTCTTTGTTAACTTGCTTATGAAAATATGGGTGAGATTTTTTTGTTCTCAAAATAGATCGGCTTATCGTCAACGCATCACAAAAGCAAAACATCCACGAAGATAAAACAGAATACATAGCCATACATAAGATAGCATGTCTAGCATGCAAATGTACTGGATACATAACCATAAGAATCTAACATAAACATGAAATATCAAATAAGATATTGGGAAAGGTGTGTGACGATGAACCCAAAATACAACACAAAAGGGGGAGGGGATACATAAGTCATTCCCTATACTGGTCTCCTCTACTCAAAAGATACAGCATAAACTACATTGTCTCCTAGAGACAATGAGGAGAGGTGGAGGGTGCGTCATCGTCTTCGTCGTTGTCTCCCACAAAAGAAACCCTGCTCGAACCTCATCCATGTTCACGCCCACAGGAAGCTCGCATGCTAAAAAGCCTCTAGTACTCACGAGCATTACCTACTTGACGAGGAACAGGAGCGCATACAGGAAAAGCAGGTGGGGGATGCAATACCTCCCAAGCAAACTCTCAGAAGTCCACCCAAATCGTGATCGGAATCATGGATATCAAAGCGTCACATGGCGTATGATGGGTAAGAAGCAAGCTGTCAAAACATGCTTAGTGGGCATCTGCATTGATAATCCAACCACCCTGCCTGTCCTAGATGGTCAACGTCAACTCCACGCTAAAGGCATCGCTTCTCAGGGGAAACGCCATCTGCTCCCGCGATCAAGGCAATCGCGATCATCACAGTCACACACACAAAAAACACACAAGCAAGGATAAGCTGCCTAAAAGAAACAAACATATCATTCGAAATATATGACATACAAACATAAGTAAGTATACATCAATCAAGATAAACACATAAGGATTCCTTCATTTATTATTCTTAATTTAAGCGTGGCCAAGTATGCAATGCAAACCATGAATCCTATGCTCTCCATGGAAATCTAAACACTTGAACAACCAGCCTAGATATTCCTTAATCATGGTATAATAAACACAGATACCATCACCAAGGTACTAAAAATGGCACATGCCTAAACCATTTGGGGAATACTAGCCACTGATCATGGGAACTAGTACTCTTTGTCAAGATTTCCATATGAGGGAACCACCCCCACAACACAGGGTTTGCAAGGCCCTAGTCTCCTGTGGAATCGTGCCATCCATAGTTCTCAAGCTTTCACACTCGGTTAGCACCATTATCCCATGAATACCGACACCTTTGGTACCACAAGCTCATACAATAATGCATGCGTGCATGACAAACATGTCATCATAACAGACATTGATGGCAACATATATCAACAACTACTTATCATTCACACCTAGATAAGGCATTTATCAACAGTCTCATAACATAATCAACATGCCATCAAGTCACCAATATTTAACAAGTCATGCCTTTAACAATTTTCACCAAGAAACTCTTTTAATCCAACACTTACCAAGCCATATATATTTAATTAAAAATTATGTATTTAAAATATCAAGATATGAGAATTAAATAAGAAAATACATTTATGGAATTATTGAGTCAAACCTAGTTCTTAGGTTTGTCATAGAGCATAGTTTTGTAAGCCTTGTTATGAATTTCTTTTTTTTTAATTAAATCACCATGATGTATTTAAAATATATAAATCAGTAAAGAATATATTTTAATAAAATTAATATTTAGCTTTTATTTAAAAAGAACTGCCATTAAATTTTTGCACAAAAGATAGAGTTTTATAAAGTTATACAAAAGTTATAAAAACTTATTTTCTAAAACAACTTCTAGTAACTTCCAGATTTAAGCCTCTGTTTTGAAAATCATTTTGGAATAGTAAATGATTTTTACTTAAAATGTTCTATACATGGTTGAAAGTAACAATAAAGATCACCTCAAGCAAAAATATACAAAAAAAGATACAAAAATAACAAGACAGCAAGGTTAGAGTAACCTGTTGGAGGTCTAGCGAGCATGTCTTGCCATTTTTCATGTACAAGGAAACTTTTAAGAGACCAAATCTTTTATTTTCTGAAAGTTTACTTTAAAATATTTTTAAAATGACCAAGAATATCAAAAAATAAGGTCCACACGATTTTATATGATTTTTGAAAGTTCACAGTTCTCAAAAACACTTTCAATCAGAAAACAAGTACAACCTTCAGTTTCCAAAATTATTAAAAATAGAAAACCAAACCAAATATAGGCAAAACATATACACTTGGAAATATTTTTGTGTCTAATTTTTGATCGTTCAAAGAGTTTCTTCAAGTACACAACCGATTCTTCCATAATCACGTTTTATTACCCACTATCGGGTCAGCATTTTCAAAGAGCATGCACAACTTTCAAAAGATTTAACTTTTTCATTTCTTAACCTTTTAATGCGTTTCTTAAGTCCATTTTGGAAAAAAATTTGTCTAGTTTACAAAAACATAAGCACTTAAAAATATTAACCATTGCTCCAAACATCATAAAAACAATGCACCATGCTCAGACAGGAAAGCAAAATAACATCAGGAACATGTTATACACTTGCATGAAAATGTCATATTTCATCAAGTTTACCACTTTTAGAAATACCAACAACATTTTTAACAACAAACCACATCCAAAAACATATCAACCACAACCCAAACACATAAAAAAAAGGTTAGCTTTCCTTACAATGTGCTAAGATCCTTCAAGCTTGCAAAGGTTTTTGGAGCAAATGGAGAATATCCTTCCAACTTTGATAGGGTGAGCCACCAACCAACACCAAAATGGTTGATATAGGACATGAACATAAGAAAGAACAAACTTTAGAACCAAGGAGGTAAAGAAAACTTTAGACCATTTAGGTCTTGGTAGGAAAAGAGAAGATGAAGGAAGAAGAAGATGAAAAGGATGGAGTTTCTTACATAGCACCACTTCTTTGGACTCCCTAGTTCCTACCTTCTCTTCCAACACTTAGGTAATTTTGAACAAAGCTCTCTATTCTCTCTATAGTTCACAGCTTCAAGGGAAGAAATAAGGAGAGTTGTTGTATTTTAAAGCTTAATATAAGACACTTCAAGAAGGGCATTTTGGTAACTAGCAAATTTGGAGGTATGTTTGAGTTTAAATGGAAAACAATTTTTTCACTTTCTCCAAGAAAAGGGTGGACGACCATGGGGGGGAAACCATGGGTGGAGAGTGGTTTTGGGGGTATATAAGGACAATTGATATGACTAGGTGTAGGAATTTGGGAAAAAGTTTTTAGTTAGGTTGCAACTAAACTAGTTTACTTAGGACTAATGGTTAGATTAGTTGGGTTGGGCTTGGGGGACGTGTAGCATGGGTCTAGACAAGGGAAATTTTAAATTTCTCACACTGACAGTGAAGAATGCGATCAAATATTGAGTTTCGTGACATTAGGTTTAGGGTTTTTAACACTTGAATCAATTTAATTGATATTAGAATCTAAATGAGTTTATGACTCCTTAGAATTTCTCTGGTCATTATTGAACTGACTCTGTCCAATCAAGTAGTTGAATTTAATTTATCTGACAAGATTCTAAACAAGCTTTTCAACAGACTGATTTATCAAGAAAAGGATTAAACTGAAAGTAAGGAAAACTACCAACTTAACTAGAATTTAATCATAATTAAATTTAATTAATTATAATTAAATTCCATAGCCCTATACTCTCGATCAAAACTCTATAAATATATCCCCGCTTATATGATAGCAATGCAGATCCAATTCCTGCAAAATTCTTCCACAGAAACTTACATAGACACCAAACAAAAATTCTTAATTAATTCATTGCAAGGGAAATTAAATTTAATTTTCTCTTTTAAATTATTCAAACACTTATTCACATATTATCAAGAAACAGGCATTACATAATGTGTAGAAATGACTTTGAGTACTCAATTCCAGTTTCTACATTATTAAAATATCGTAGTATGCACTAAAATCAAACACATTATTTTGGTTGACCATTCCAGTGATAGCAGCTAAGTACCCCAGTCGGGTAACTCCCTTCAGTATACCTACATGGTCCACCTTGCCTAATATACCAATTGCACTCTTCACATATTGGGTTATCCCTAGATTTGATGTATACATCATACCACACTAAAGGAGCATTTTTCCATCGAAAGGAACAATAGAATTGTGTGTTCCTAAAGATGCTAATCCCAAATCTCCATCCAAAGGAATGATTAAATTGGAGAAAATGCACTCCAAGATCATCATCTGCGGATTTGCAGTGAACAACTAGATCTTGTTTTCCCTCCAGATCATTCGTAATAGATACATGTGTTTTTCCAAGAATATTGCTCGCCGATAGCAACATGAACACGAACAGTAAGAGAACACTTTCGGTAAACAAAGACATTGTAACTTTGATAGTGTGTTCTTGGGCTATGAATCTATTTTATATATAGACTGAAATAGATTGACATAATGTTGAAGGAGAAATATATTTATATTAATGAGAAGTTTTTAGGTAAGAATATATAAATATTAACCAAAAAATGTCTAGGAAATTTGACCCAACCAATTTAATGAAATTTAAAGTGAAAACTATATATTGTTTACTAAGAATTTATCTTGGAATATAATCAACTAAGAGGAATAAAAGAATTAATTGTGAAAAATATAAGTATTTAATGGAACCAAAAATATTAAATGTCTTTTCTAGGAAGGAAAAAATATTAGACATTTTCAAATTTTGGCTTGAATATGATTATTGTCCCTATATTATACCTATTTTACAGCTTTAGTCCTTATAAAAAATTGTTGATTTTAATCCCTATAAAATTTTGTTTTATGGTTTGACGCAACAACCATATATTGGAGAACACAAGTTTTTTTAAAAAAAAACAATAGGGACTAAAATGAATACCTTCTATTATAAGAGAGACTTATATCAAACGTTTACAATTTTATAAGGACTAAAAAAATAACATTAGGAACTAAAACTGTAAAACAAAATTTTGTGGGACTGAAATTGACAAAAAATTTATGAGCACTAAAATCATAAAATAAGTATATTATAAGGACCAGAAACATATTTAAGTCTTAAATTTTAAATTACTTTTTCTTTTCTTTAGTTTTTTAGCAGCTTGTAGGTGTTAATTCAAGTAAAAAATAAAATTCTTTGATTATAAAGATATAAAGTAGGAATAACCTTTGAATTCATTTTCAACTAAGTTATAAGCATTTATAATTCATTCAAACAAATTTTGGATTTTGAATAGAATTGAATTTAATTTAGATGATTTTTTGTTTATTTTACTATCTAAAAATAGTTAGATGGGTCTATTTGAATTAGAGAGAGTTTTATAAGGCTTGTTCAAAAAAAAATAGCTTAATTACAATCTTTTCAATAAGTTCTTATTATACTAGAGCATATGTTGAGTGCTAATAAGTTATTTGTGTTTAGATAGACATGTTGAATTGTTTTGGATGCATTGCTATATAAGTACTTATAAGATGTCTCATTTTAAAAATAGAAAATAAATAAGAATCAAATCATAATTAAAGATAATTTAATTTTTTTTTAAATAACTAAATAATTAATGTACTAATATTATATTATCACAAAAATATTAAAAATAAAAATCATTAGTCATCGACTGACCATTTACCTATTTTTAGTTTTTAAAAAACACAAATTTAAGTATCATAAATTTAAAAAAAAAAATGTGCCACACAAAAAAAAATCAAATCACGGATAAATATAATTTTAAAATCAGTTCCATAAAAATATTCACCATACACATATCAATAATTTAAAATATTAAAATATTTAATAATCAAAACATGATTAAAATATAAGTTAAGATGTTAAAATTAAAATCAGATACATCATAAAATCATTATATATATATATATATGAGTAGGGATCAAGTTACTCTAAGAGTAACTCTTAGTAGACTGCACACCAAATTTTAAGCAAATTAGATATTTGTAGCCAATTAATCCTATAGTCGACATTTCCTGATAATTTAGAAAAGTATATTATATCTTAATTTGAATTTATTTAATGCAATATCAAATAGTTTTCAAACTTTATAAAAATTTGTAAACTTGATCTACTCAATAAAATATTTTGATTCATTGGTTGGATCGTTGAAATTTAACATATACCAAGAGTTATTGAGTAAAGTAACTCTACTGATATATATATATAAGCTTAAAAAATTTACCATTCACATGAATAAATAAATATAAGTATGTAAAATAGTAAATTATTATAAAAATTCAATCACTACATACCATTGTAAAAGAAAACATATAAAAAATTAATAGCAACATATAAAAATATAAATGTCAAGAGGCTTCTGTGAGTGTCTACAAGAAGTCAAAGTGTTACAAGGTTACTCTTCAAATGTCAAGAGGCTTGCCTCAATAAAAGATCTCAAATTACTTGGCTTAAAGTCTCATAATGTAACAACTACTATTAGTGGCTAGTCATGACATCTTGCCTAAAAATGTTAAACATGTCATGACCAAGTTATGCTTATTCTTCAATGCTATATATAATAGAGTTATTGACCCTTAGAAGTTGGATGAGTTTGAAAATGAGGCAGCTATATTCTTATGCCAATTGGAGATGTATTTTTTAACGTCCCTCAAAAATTTGGTCTAATAATTTAATATTCAATATAAGTTATCTAATAATTAGAAATATTTTAACAAATAATCTAATAATGGGCCTTGTTTAAAGGGATAAAGGTTATTAAAAGGACGGGCCTCTAAGGCCCAATAAGCGAATTAAGGTTTAAAAACCCTAAGCTACACACGCACACACCATATCATGCATGGGATTGAGAAAGGAAGGAAGGAAAAAGAGAAAGGAGGAGAGGAGAGGAAGAGCAAAAGCTTAGGCAAGCCATAGCAGAATGATGGGCACCTCCAGGTGAGTGTAGCCCTTTACCTATTTCCTTCTTCCTATAATTGTATTGTTGCTCACATGTATTCCTTTTTATATTTTCCCCTTTTCCTTTTGTATGTTTGCCTTATATCCCTTATGTATGTTGTATGAACATGCCATTATAAGGTTCAATTGGGGTTTTGGTGCAAACTAATGTTTATAGTATAAATGGAGATTTAAGATATATAATTTTATGATTTGGATGCAACTTATGTATCTTCAATGTGTTTATTGCTTGTATGATTAGGATACCATGTTAGGGTTGTCTTAAATTGCTATTGAGCAGGCCTATGCTTATGTTGAGCGTGCCCATGCTTATATTAAGAGCACCCATGCTCAAATGATTATAACTAGGATGATAACTGTAACATCCCAAAGGGTATTACTATAACTACGCCGAGATTCCTATGAACATGAAAACTTTAAAACATAAAAAACATTGTGCAAAAGCTACTCATAAGCATAAACAAATATTTATACAAGAGGAATAAAGAAAGTGCATACACACCTAACATAATTCAGCCATCCTTAAAGGCATCATACAAACATAAGAAAAAAAAATACAAAACTTAGACTAAAGCTAACTACATTCTTGTACATGACTCTAAGCTCCATCAGCACACTGGTTCCTAAAAAAAAGGAAACTTAAAGGAATGAGACAAAAGTCTTAGTGAGTGCTTTAAAGACTTTATGGCTGGGTTAGACTCTTCTACTTGAACAACCTTTGTCACTTATCCCTCATGGTTTCACTCTCTGTAGGTCTCTAACGAATCTCTATACCTATAGTCGAATTTATAACTTGCAATTGACAATACCTCCTATTAACTCCCAATTCATTCTCACAACTATTACACTGATTTATTCTCTAGTATTTCATCTCTATTAACGCCTTTTATCTACAACTTACTCTAGCTGACTAAATATTATTATTTAAAGTTTACCCTTCTTCACTTGATACTTAGAGTTGTCCACTATAGTCAAACCTAAGGCTAGTAATACTCTAGGATACTCTTAACATCCACCTTAATCTACACAATTATTTTTCTCTTGCTAAAATCACACTTTCCTAATACTTTGGGTGGGAACTTAACCTTCTTCTTTCTTATTCACAATTTATCAGAATTCTCATGACACTATTCTAGAGTATAACCTCTCATATATCCTTAAGATAGCATAAGAATTTCTAATTAAAAATATCTATTCTTACTTAAGATACAAACATACTTTATATTTTACGTGTAGTAGTTGGGCACATGTCTCATTCTCTATCATATAGGGACAACATACATATGTAATACGATCACTTACTCATAATCTTAACACTTCATCCATTCATATCACAAAACACGATTAGAGTTTTAACATATATAAAATATAATAATCAGTCATGAATAAAGGCACACAAACTTCACATAATCACAATATTGCACGATTTAGCATATCACACTACAACAAGATACATATGCATGTCATGTTCCTCAATCTCTACTTCATGCACATGTGGTGCCAATTCTAACTTAGAAAAGTAGTCTAGGAGGACATGCTAGCCATAAGGAAGCGCCATCAATGTACCGATGCCTTCGACTTAGCACTGTACACTAGATTGATATTCTCTAATGACTAGTTAAGGTTACCCAGCTTTCAAAGTATGCTCCGACTCCATGGGATTAGCATGAGTCATTGGGATTTTTACATTCGGTATAATCACCCCAAAGTTAGGTTAAACAACCACTCAAGGCCTCCACCATCCAAATTCATACATACTTTTCGCCAGCACAATCATTTCAAATGTTATGATGCATGTCTCATACATACAATGCACACAAGTGTCCCTCTAGACCTTTTATCTACAAATAAGTGAGCCCCAACCTTGCCTTTCACAAGCTAGGTCCCTCACAGATGAGATATCACCCAAGCTCATTCTCACCTCTCACAGGCTAGGTTACTCATCATAATGATATCAAGTTGTATCATACATTTTATAGCATAATGTCACAAGTCATAATCACCATACAAGTAAACCAATTTTAAATGCTTATTATGGCTTAACATTTGGATTAATCGAATGTTTATAGAGCTTAATATTGGTGTCCTAGTTGAGTTTTTCATGTTTGGATTCAATTGGACTTTAATGAAAATCTGAATTGATTTTTGGACTTTTATGGGTTTTGACCTTTCATCTTTGTTTAGGTCATAAATTAGGCCATAAAGATGCATTTGAGATGATCTTGGTGTCTATGGAAAGATAAAAAAAAAATCTACAATCTATCATGAACTAATTTGGCCTAGATCATGGACAAAAATTGACTTAAAGTTAGACACGCTGTTTGCCGCTGATAGCTAGACATAGGTGTAATATTTTGGGCATATCTTGAGTTCTAGACATTATTTTGGAGTGATTCCAACGTCATTAGTTAGCTAACATCTAGGGATACAATTCTTATGTAGACCACAAAGCCTAATTCGATTATTTTCCTATTCATTTTTTACTATTAAGTTGACATACACTATATGAGAGGTAAGCACAGACATGCTTATAACTTGGCAAATTGCAAAATCCTAATTTGTGAACATGGAGGCTTTTTGAAGCCTCCCTAAACTACCAAAATTCCATATGGTTGTATTCATATTATCCTAATGTCCACTCTACTCCAAAACAAGGATTTCCTATCAATCTAAGTCATTCTCATTTAAGCCTAATCCTTTAATTTCTTATCCAAAATAAGGGAAACCCTCAAGTTAACCTAAACCCTCACTCCTACCCTTAAACAATAATTCACATCAAATTCATCTCAAGAAAAACCAACATAACCATTCAAAAACCTTGACCTTAACAATATAATTAGGATGGCAAGGAGAGGAAAAACAACATAAATAATGGAGGTAAAGGTTTGGGGAGGGTAGCGGGAAGTACTCACCTAGGAAGACCACGAAGATAATTTCTAGGGCTTGGGTCTCTAATCTCCTTCTCTTCCTTCTTCCTCCTATCTTCTCTTTTCTTCTCCCTTCTATTTTCTAACGGCTAACCCTAATCTCCCTCTATCTTTCCTTTTTATAAAACCTAGGTGGGTTTGTGGCTTGTTGGGCTTAGTCCCTTGTTTGGGCCCTAAATACTTTCTTTGGGTTCTATTATCTCATTCCTACTAATTTCTAGCACTAGGATAATAATGATAATAATAATAACAACAACAACAACTAAGATATCCTTTATCAAATAACATAATATTGAAGTCCTAAACAGAATCTCCTTATAGTTTATTTCTAATACTTAAAATTTGGGTTGTTACAATAAGCACGGTCATGCTTCACTAAGCATGGCCGTACATCAATTTCACTTCTCCACTTTGGAGGACCTTTTGCAAGCATGTGTGTTGGATCACCTTGAAAGTTGGGATGAGATTCTACCTTTGGTGGAATTCACATACAACAACAGTTTCCATGCGAGCATTGATATGGCACCGTTTGAAGCTTTGTATATTCGGAGTTGTAGGACGTCGTTGTGTTGGTATCTAGGTGGTGAGAGTATGCTTGTGGGACCAGAATTGGTACAATAGACAATAGAAAAAGTGAAGAAGGTTCAAGAGAACATGAAAGTTGCTCAGAGTCATCAAGAGTCATATGCTGATAAGCGTAGAAGGCTGTTTGAGTTTGAAGAGGGCGATCATGTTTTCTTGAGAGTCATGCCTATAATGGGTGTTGGCAGGGCAATCAAATCTAGAAAGCTTACTTCTAAGTTTATTGGTCCTTACCAAATTCTTCGTCAAGTCGGACCTATTGCTTACTAGATAGCTTTACCACCTTTTCTTGTCCAACATCCATAATGTCTTCCATGTTTCTCAGTTGAGAAAGTCTGTTTATGACCCTACACACGTCATCGAGCCTGATTCTATACAGATACAAGAGAACTTGACGTATGTTGTAACACCCCAAATTTCAAGTACTAGAAATAAACCACGAGGTAACTCTTAGTAGGACCCTTCCCTTGTGTTATTAGACAAAAAAATGCCTTAAAAGTTATTCTTATTATATTTCTTATTATTACTGTTTCTATTCTTATTAATATTATATTTATTATTGTTGTTGTATAAGTTGTTGTTGTTGTTGTTGTTGTTGTTGTTGTTGTTGTTATTATTATTATTATTATTATTACTATTATTGTGTTGTGTTGATGTTATTATATTTATTATTATTATTGTTGTTGTTGTTGTTATTAATACCTTAGTACTATAAATTAGTAGGAATATTATCATAGAATTCAAAAGAGCATCTAGGGCCCAATAGGGGGACTAAAGCCCACTAAGCTACATACTCACCTACATGTTATAAGAAGGGAATAGAGAAGGATGGTTAGTTTTAACCATCACAAAATAAAAGAAGAAAAAAGTTAGAGAGAATGAGGAAAAGAAGGGAAGAAGAAGAGGAAGAGAAGGAGGAAGAATAGAAACCGGATAATCCAAACCTAAGAACTCAACTTTGCATGTCCACAAGAGTGAGTGCTCTCCTCCATATTCTTCCTTATCTTTTATGTTGTTATTTTTCATCTATTTACCTTTTCCTCCTCCTTATGCGTAAGATTAGGGATTTGCTGGGTTTCAAAGGAATTGTGAGGAAGTAAGGAATTCATAGATTAGATAGTCTTTTGGCGACTTTTCTTCAAAAACTATATTTTGCCTTGGCACTGGGCGCGCAGACCCGCCGGGCGGGGTGAAACACCCGCCGGGCGGGTTCGGTCTTGACGCGGACCTGCTGGGCAGGATGCGATATCCGCTGGGCAGGTTGGGTTTTGGCGCGAACTCGCTGGCCGGGTTCACTGGACCACTAGGCGGATACGACTTTTGCTATTACGTTCCTTGTGTTTGTGAACTCCTTTTGGCAGTGTTTAACTCATTGTTATCTGTTTTTTTATGTCTTGTTGAGTTTATATTGTATGGTTTTTATTTACCTTAAAATATATGAGTGTGATATGAAATTGTGCCTATGATTCATGATAAAAGTCTATAAAGTTGTAAGGATTATATATGACCATGCATCATAACATTTGAGTTATGTGATGAGAAAAGTATGTAGGAATCTGGCTGGTGGAGGCCGTGATGGGTTATTTAACCTTAGCCTTGGGGGTTATCCAGTTGGAAAAACTCCAATGGTCCATGCTGATCCCATGGAGTCGGGGTGTACTGGCAAAACTGGGTAATCCTGACTAGTTACCGGGGGATATCATGCTAATTGAGGGTGCGAAAGCCGAAGGCATCAGTACCGATGACGCTTCTTATGGCCTGCATTTACTCCTAGTCTACTTTTCGAAAAGTTTAGGTTGGTACCACATGTGCATGAGTAGTGGTTTAGGAACATAGCATGCATATGTATCTTGTTGTAGTGTGATGTGTTGAAGTGTGCTACGTTGTAATTATGTGAATTCTATGTGTCCTTGTTCATAAGCGAATGATGTAATGTGGACATGTGTGAAAACGTGATTGTGTATTGTGATAAATTGTCAAGATTATGTATATGTGCTCATGTTATGCATGTATGTCATGCTTGCTTAATGAAACAAAACGATGAGTATGTCTAGTTCCTAGGCAAAAGATGTGAAATAAATATATGCTTGTAATTAAAATTGTGTTTGCTACCTCAAGGATAAGTGAGAGGGTAGGTCCTAGAATAGTGTTGTGAGGGTCCTAGTTGGATAATAATAATTGTGAATGAGGTAGAGAAAGAGTGAATCCCCACACAGCGCCATAGAAAGGTATAAGACAAGTAAAGAGAACAAAATGACGGTATTAAGGTGAGTGTTAAAGGAGGGTCAAAAGTATTTTAGAATGTCTGTGACCTTAGACTTGACCCATAGAGAACAACCTTAAATATTAAAAGAAAGAAAAATAAAATCTAAACATAAAGGGTTTAAATACTAGAGAGCATTTTGGGTAAGAAAGAGTTCTTAGGTTGAGAATGAGATAGTAAACTAATATAACAGTCAGGAGAATGAGAGAGTAGTTAACACAGAAAGTATTGAAGATTAAAAGGTGTAGACTAACTATAGGTATGGCGAATTATGAGAGACCTAGTGAGTTTAAAGCCATAAAAGATAAACGATGAGGGTTGTCCAAATAGAAAAGTCTAACCCAATCGTAGAGTCCTTAGAGCACTCACTGAGACATTATGTCCCATTCCTTTAAGTTTCCCCTTTTTCAGGATACAGGTGAAGACATGCGTAGATGGAGCTTGGAGTCACGTGCAAGAAAACGTAGTCTAGTTTACATTATGTTTTTGTATTCTTCTTTATATTTTGTACAATACCTCGAGTGATAGATGAGTTATATTTGGCATGTATGTTTTTTTTATTGTATTGTTCATATATAATATTTAATTATATTTATGAGTAGCATTTGTATGTTGTTTCTACCTTTTTAAGTTTGTTTTTTTTTTAAATCTAGATCAAGTTACGGTAATGCCCCTTAGGGTGTTACATATGCAACACTACTTGCGAGGATTATAGATCAAAGGTGAAGCAGCTTAGAGGCAATGACATCCAATTGGTCAAAGTGGTATGGAATGATGAGGCTAGAGAATCCACGTGGGAGCTTGAAGAGAAGATGAAGGAGTAGTATCTGAATCTTTTCCCAAATAAGAAGATTTTCGAGAACAAAAATTTTCTGGTTAGGGAGGATTGTAACACCGTGTTTTCTTAATGTATGATTTAGTGGTTTAATAACTAAAAGTGGAAATATTATATAAGATTTTGGTAATTAAAACGAATAAATAAGTTGTTGTATGAGTGTTGTTTTGTGTTGGTTGTTTTGGAATTCCTATCTGAATTTAGGGAACTTGAAAAAAGATGCTTAAGCCAAATTAAGAGTGTTGTTGGTGTTTGTCTGGATTGTCGAGGGAAAATAGTTGAGTGGAACTAGTTGTGACCTTGGGGAGCGTTTAGATGGGTCATGGGCTCTAGTGGGCCCAAAGCTCTTTTGAGGCCCAGGGAAGCTAAAAATAGGGTCAAGCCCCTATTCTCCTACCCATTCTCTCATTTCTCATTCTTTCCTCTCCCTCATCTCTCAAATTCTCTCAAACCCACTCAGTTGGAGACAAGATTCATGGCCATTTCATTTCTCTTGGTGAGGAGCAGTGATTGCTTTAGGGATTTGGCTCAAGAGTTTCTTATCTCTCACGTTTTCTCCTCTTCCCCCAAAATTCGGATTTGGAAGCTACAAGAGGTAAAGGAAGCTTACATTTGTTGAAAAGTTGTTGTGTGAACATAGTTGTGTGTTAGTGTGACCTTGGTTTGTGCTGAAAACTAAATTGGAATTAGCTATGTTGAGATTTTGTCTGGAAATGGGTTTCCTTCGAATTTTAATGCTTTGTATTAAAATGTTGTATGGATCATCGAATGTCTTGAGCATGTTGTAGTAGGTTGTTGTATGGTCGTGTTCAACCTTTGTGGGATCGATTTGAGGTATGAGTGAGTGAAAAGTTCAGATTTTTGGGGTTTTTTGAAGAGAGTTATGTTGCTGCTATCTGATAATAGCTGAGCGACTAACGGCCTCGCTGAGCGAGAGTACCCCTAAGATTGATGTGAGACTGTTAGGTTGAGGATTCGCTGAGCGACCCATCGTGTTGCTAAACGAGCGTTCTTGAGTGGCAAAAATGGCTATAGAGTAAGAGGGATTCACTGAACGAATGTAGTTCGCTAAGCGAATGTTCATAGAAATCTAGAAATTTTTCTACAAAAAGAGGTCACTAAGAGAGTGTGTGGATCGCTGAGCGAGTGTGGGTATTTTAGAATACCTAAGAGCAATTCGTTGAGTGAATACTGAGCTCACTGAGCAAATTGGGAAGCCCTGAAGAGTGGACCTCTTTGTTGCAAAAGGTTTGCTAGGTGAACAACGTGTTCGCTGAGCGAGGAGTGTGTGCAGGTTCTGACTATTCTCTAGAATGGCTATTCGCTAAGCAAAATGTTGTCGATGATGGCTGAGGGAAAGTCCCTGGAACAAATTCGTTAAGCAACTCTAGTTGTCGTTGAGCGAATGACCCTGATTCTCTGAGCAAAACTCATGGTCGCTGAGCGAAAAGCCTTCATAGGGGAAATTGGTCCTCTATAAAGAAGGTCTTCGCTGAGTAAGCATGTGGGTTGCTGAGTGAATGAAGAGAACTATTGTTGATAAGTTTGGAGAGTGTAGTTGTGTGAAACATGGTTGAGAAGGACTGTTAGCGTGAGTCTAAGGTTGAGAATGTGAAAGGAGTGGTAGGTTACTTGGATAGGACCTCCACTTATCGTAAGTGTTGTTGTTGGGTTTTACCCATGGAATGTGGGCTTCTTGGATAGAGCCCAGAGTGACAGGTTGCTTAGATAGGACCTCCACTAATTGTGAACGAAATTGTTAAGTGAGGTTTCTCACGAGGTACAGGCTGCTTGGATAGGGCCTTACCTATTGACCATGCTTAAGGCTGAAATAGGCCTACATGGTGTTGGTAGTGGTTTTGGACACGTGTGGTGCTAGTCGAGCCCATGTGGTGTTGTGTTGCTACACACTATATGTTGACTTGTTATTGTTGAGTGATTGTGATATTGTGATAGATGCATTTCATGCTTATGTTGTTGACTAAGGCATGTGTGATGGGCCTCATGTCGTTGTGCGAGCAAGCATATAAGTTGGATGATTAACAGGAGTTGCGGCTTAGACAAGCCTCCAACCTAGTGCCTAAATAAGATGTAAGGTCTTAAAGATGGGCCTTCGAGGATGAGTGGATGGGCGATTCCGTAAAGGGCCAAGGCAGTGCAAGCCTTGTGTTGCGATGAGCCACCATACACTTATCCCAACACACCACTAAGCTTATCCGTGGATTAGTGTTTCGACAATCCCTAAATGGTGCTTGGATAGGCCATAGTAGAGGGTGAAACTTGGCTGATCGCCGGAGATGTTGTGAATCTCTCGAGAGTCGTGTCATCATGCATTGACCATGTTATGGCAGATTTGTTATGATATGGAGTTCTGGACTGAGAACTCTTGCCATATGATTGAATGCTAAATATATATGTATGTATGAGTACCAATGTTGAGAATATGTTGATGGTTTCAGAATTCATATGCTATGTTATTGTTTTTGTAAACTTACCCTTGCCTTGTTTTTGTTGTTATTGGATATCTATGTTGTTGTTGTGCTGGTGTGCTTGTGATGATCACATCTTATGGCATGGGAGCAGATAGCGATGCTTCAGTAGACTCGACTTCTCAGAGCTGGGGATGGAGCGACGATGTTGGAGACGTTTGGCTTGAGGAGCCAAGCTCTTGTTTCTTTTGTTAAGTTTTTAGTTTTATTCTTTTGATAGGGTTGTATAGTGTGACCAGCTACAGGGAGTGCGTTTTGTATCCCCCTCCTCTGTTGATGGATTGTATATTTGATTGTTTTTTAAATGGCCTGGTGATATCCCATTCTTTTGCTAGACGAAAGATGTAAAGACGGTGATGTATAGCAGTAGGAGAGATGGATGAATCTCTCAATATGTGTATATTTCATATATATATATATATATGGTATGATTTCATTTTACTTGATGTGACGATAAGAATATGTTTAGTAGGGTTTTTTAATAGCAATAGTTGGGTCATTACAACATTCACTAAGACTTTTGTCTCATTAGTTTAAGTTTAAATGTTTCAGATTGAGTAGGTATGGAGCCTTAAGTTGCTTATAAGGAGTAAGTTCGAGGGCTTCACTTTTATTTATTATTATGTTTAAGACTAAGCCCTCAATGTTGAGGCACCTTTATGTTTTATTATTACCTTGAGTTTTGTAAGGTACCTTGGATACCCACGATATTAGGAATTTATGTTTATTCAATACAAGTTTGAGGTTTTATTTTTTATGAGATATATGTCTTCCACAATAGAAAGTATATATGTATAGTAATGTCTCCTAGGATGTTATATATTGTCCTCCTTTATTTTCTGACATCATTATTTACTTAATTGTTCATCTAGTGAGGGAGATTAACTTGTATGGCCTCCTTTTTTTTTTATGATGGATGTACCCATTTAAGCGGTACATGAAGATCTTGAAAGGATAAATGAAGAATCCACACCCTCTTGAAGCATCTATTGATGAAAGGTACATTGCAAAGGAAGCTATTGAGTTTTGTTCAAACTACATGTCAAACAAAAGTTGTATAGTTTCCTAAGTCTCGTCATGAGGGAAGGTGTGCTAGTAAGGGTACACAAGGTATAACTATTAAGAGCATATATTGGGAGAAAGTGCTTCAAGCACATTTGTATATATTGAATAACACTAATGAGGTTCAACCATACTTATTTGCCCACAAAAGCATTGTGAAGAAAAAAAAAACCATCAAACGAACGAAAAATGGTTGTTGAAAGAGCATAACAAGCCTTTCTTAGAATGGTTTCAAGAACAAATTGTCAATGATGATACTACTTTTGATATATTAAAATGGGTAGCACATGGGCCTAACTTTGATGCCATATGTTGGAGCAGATATGATATCAACAAGTTTTCCTTCTATACAAAGTCACAGGATGAGAAAAGTATCATGAAAAATAGTGGGGTTATGGTCATGACTGAGTCCATGCACTTCTCTAACACAAAAGATAAAACCCTTTTTATGGCGTCCATATGTTACCTTGGAGTCATTGAAGACATTTGGGAGATCGATTACATTAAATTTAGAGTGCTTGTTTTTAAATGTAAGTGGCATGGTTCTAAATTATGGTTTGCAATCACAATTACACTCGTAACAGAAAGGTTTTTTTACTCACCACAATTGCATTGTGACTACAATTGCGACCACATCAGCTATATTTTCCCGCAATTTCCCTTATTGTCAAGGATCACAATGAAACCACAACTACGTCTGTAACATCCTGGGCACTAACGAGGGCAGGGAGTGATCACCAGTGCAAAAGAAATGAGGCACGAGCAAGGAACAACTTCTAACAGACTTCCAGTGGGAGGGACACATGAATGAATCAAATACACACTAGAATAAGAGGGATCTAAAGGTTATGCAAGGGTAGGACTGTACAGTTAAAGATAACTTAAAAGAATTAATAAGTGCTATATATACTAGCAAGATGCATCTACTTTTCGATAGTCTATCATTTAAGAACTCCACAGTTAAGCATGCTTGACTTAAAGTTATTCTGGGATGGGTGACTTCTTAGGAAGTTTCCTAGGAAGCATGTGAGTAAGGACAAAGCAAGCTGAAAAGTCTTGTGTTGGTTTGTGGGGATAGTCATCCATCCTAAAAGCAGCTAGGCATTACAGCATCCGCAACCACAATTTAGAACCATGATAAGTGGGTTGACAATAACACTAGTGTACAAATCGATGAACTATAAGGGCGTGCCTTTAATCATGGCATTCAATGAAAAATAAGTGTTTTATGTCAATGATCCTTCTAACAAAGGTGGTCAATGGTTCTCCAAGGAAGAAGCATGCATGATAATCATGAAAAGGAAGATTCAAGTCTTGATATTTCTAAAACTCTTTTTTCTACACACATGCCTACTTTTAATGAGGAAAATGATGTGGACGATATACATGCCACTCATGATAATCATCATGAAGGGATATGGGAGAACATTCCTACTTGATCACGATACAAAATAAGTTATGTTTATCTTATTGTTTCATGACACTAGTGCAAAAATCACTTTCAATGACCCCATTCAGCATCAGTTGTTTAGCAACCTATGCAAAACAAAAATGTGGCAATTTTCTATTTAACCACAAAAGTTTTACATCAGTTGCTAAACAACCAATATCAAAAGTCTTTTTATATTAGTATATAGGTTTAGAAATTATATTAGTTGTTTATGACTGCCTATAAGTAGTTTGTTTCTTCCTGATCAGTTTGTTTTTGAATTATAATGAGGGAAAGTAAAGAAAATGAACAGTATATTAAAGAAAATCTATTTTCTACATCAATTGTGACCATAATCGATGTAGAAAGTCTATTTCTATATCAGTGTTGGTTATAAGAGATGTAGAAAGTGACACTTTGTACATTAGTTATATGCATGAATCGTTGTAGAAAGTGACACTTACTACATCGATTATCAATGCAAAAGTGTTCTCTACATCAGTTCATTATTTGATGTAAAAAATACCCACATTCAATATCTCATAAATTTGTAACGAACCTACAACTAATGTAAAAAGCCATTTTTAACTGGTGTAAAATGTCTCATTTGCGGTAGCACACGTTTGAACAACTCCAATATTATTTTTTTAACCATGAAGAAAGCAAAAGACTAATGCTAAGTTCCAGCAAGAGAAAAAGGCTTATATATTTTTTAGTGCCTATAAAATGAGTCAGTTTTTGGTTCTTGTAAATTTTCTTTTTGGTTTTCATCTCTCTAAAAATTGAAATTACTACTTTTGGTCCCTGTATAATGAGCAATTTTTGATTTTAGTCTCTATAAAAAAAAATCCTTGCTTTTCATCCATCCAAAATTTAAAAATTCATTTTATTGTAAATAAATAATATTTATTTTAGGGATTTGGCAAAAAAAAATTTGAGAAGTTACATGTTGACGTACCACAATACCAGAAGGTGTGACTTGGATGGTCACTTAACGATCCATTAAACACAGGTAGTTAAGGAGTGTCACAAGTTAGTAGGATCAAAAAACATTTTTTCAAGATTTGATGGAAATCATGGTATTTGTGCTACTTTAACAGTTTCGTATTCAACAAATTCATACTATCTAGCTTTATACAAAATATTTTTAAACAAAAAAAAAATGAGTTATGCTATTTAGTACGAAAAGAATTACGCAAAAATCATTTACAAAGAGATATGCACATTTTTTATTAATTATTTGAAAGTTAAAGGGGACAAAAGGGGACAAACTTGATGAAAATTAACGAAATGAGTTCCTATATTTCATCAAATTTTTTTAGTACCAAACAGTATTGCTGAAAAAAAAAACACATATAGAAAGAAAAATTCAGCTAATTACCTACTCGAACGTGTCTCTTTCTATCTGGCTTCTGTCAAACTTCCTCTCTTCATTTCTATCATGAAGCATTCTTGACCCACAATCTTATATTAAGAAATTAAGGGCAATTCATTTACAAAGAAAAAAGTACGAGTCTGCTTCAAAGGCACAAATGATATTTATCAAAATAGTAATCACATTCTATTAAGAAGATTTTAGAGAAGAATATGTTAAAACAACTTTGAGTACTCAATCCCAGTTTCTACATTATTAAAATATCAAATAGTACATTTTATTTCCCCTTTGTAGTATGCACTAAAATCAAACACATTATTTTGGTTGACGATTCCACTGATAGCAGCTAATTACCCCAGTCGGATAACTCCCTTCAGTAAACTTACATGGCCCACCTTCTCTAATATACCAATTGCACTCGTCACATATTGGCTTATCCCTAGATTTAATGTATACATCATACCATACTAAAGGAGCATTTTTCCATCGAAAAGAACAATAGAATTGTGTGTCACTAAAGATGCTAATCCCAAATCTCCATCCAAAGGTTTGATTAAAATGGAGAGAATGCACTCCAAGATCATCATCTGCCGATCTGCAGTGAACAACTAGATCTTGTTTTCTGTCCAAATGATTCGTAATAGACACATGCGTTTTTCCAAGAACATTGCTCGCCGATAGCAACATGAACACGAACAGTAAAAGAAAACTTTTGGTATACAGAGACATTGTAACTTTGGTAGTCTTTTCTTGGGCTATGAATCTATTTTATATATAGGCTGAAATAGATTGACATAATGTTGAAGGAGAAATATTTTTATATTAATGAGAAGTTTTTAGGTAAGAATATATTAATATTAACCAAAAAAATGTCTAGGAAATTTGACCAAACCAATTTAATGAAATTTAAAGTGGAAACTATATATTGTTGACTAAGAATTTATCTTGGAATATAATCGACTAAAGAGGAATAAAAGAATTAATTGTGAAAAATATAAGTATTTAATGGAACCAAAAATATTAAATGTCTTTCCTAGGAAGGAAAAAATATTAGACATTTTTTAAAATTTGGCTTGAATATGGTTCTTGTCCCTATATTATGCCTATTTTATGGTTTTAATCCCTATAAAAAAATTGTTGGTTTTAATCCCTATAAAATTTTGTTTTAGGGTTTGATGTGACAACCATATATCGGAGAACACACAAGTTTTTTCTTTTTTAAATAATAGGGACTAAAATGAATATCTTCTAATATAAGAGAGACTTATATCAAAACTTTACAATTTTATAAGCACTGAAACAAACATTACGAACTTGTAAAACAAAATTTTATAGGGACTAAAATTGACAAAAAAAAATTATAAGCACTAAAACCATAAAATAAGTATATTATAAGGACCAGAAACATATTTAAGTTTTAAATTTTAAATTAATTTTTCTTTTTTTTATAGTTTTTTAGCAGCTTGTAGGAGTTAATTCAAGTTAAAAATAAAATTCTGTGATTATAAAGATATAAAGTAGGAATAACCTTTGAATTCCTTCTGAACTAAGTTATAAGAATTTGCAATTCATTCAAACAAATTTGGATCTGAATAAAATTTAATTATTAATTTAGATGATTTCATATTTTATTTTACTATCTAAAAATAGTTAGATGGGTCTATTTGAATTAAAGAGTTTTATAAGGCCTGTTCAAAAAAATAGCTTAATTAAAATCTTTTTAAATTAGTTCTTATTATATTAGAGCATATGTTAAGTGCTTAAAATTTAATAAGTTTTTTACTGTTTAGATATACATGTTAATAAGTGCTTACAGAATTTTGAACTGTTTGGATACATTGCTACATAAGTACTTATGAGATGTTTTATTTTAAGAGTTAAAAACATTATACTAACATTAAAAATAAATTAAAAATTTAAAAACTAAATAATTAATATATTAACATTATATTATCACAAAAATATTAAAAATAAAAAATTATACAAGAAATTAATACACCAATGACAAAAATTTTGTCACAAAAAGGAATTTTTGTCACTAATATTGGCGACACTAAAATTTTAGGGACGAATTTTAAAAATTACATGTAAATTATTTTGTCACTAATGTTAATATCTTTTTAGTAGTTTTTAAAAAGCACAAACTTAAGTGTCATAAATTTAAAAAAATATATGTCACACACATAAAAAAAATCAAATCATAGATAAAATTTAATTTCAAAATTAGCTCCATAAAATGTTCACCATTAGTGGTGCAAATGAGCCAAACTATTCGTGAACTATTCGAGCTCGACTTGTTAAATGCTCGTTCAAGCTCATTTGTTTAATTAAATAAACAAACTCAAGCTTAAAATTTGGCTCGATTATTTAAATGAACTAAGTCCAAACTTTACGAGCTCGACATTAATGGTTCGTAAATAGTTCATTTATTTAAATTGATGATTGTGGACTTGACTATCCTTTGTTATTTATATATTCATTGTGGAAATACATAGAACTTTGTTGAGAGTAATAAATTAATTTTGAAGTTTCTTTTTTATAGTAGTCAATAAGCTATAAATTTTTTATTTACTAGATTAAGAAAATGTAATATTCTAAAATGTTTGAGTTTCACATGTCATATGTTAAGCACATATTTTTATTTGTAGATTATTATATAGTATTTAAATTTTATTAAATATTAAACTAATAAAGTTAAAAAATGTGAGATTTTTTCATAAAATGAAAATAATTAGGCTATAAATGAGCTAAACAGGTCGAGCTCAAGCCTTATATTTTTTATAAAAAAAAAGCTCAAGCTTGAGCAACTAATTTTTTTCACAAGTCAAGCCTAAACTTTAAGTGCTCAATTCAGCTCAACTCGTTTATACCCCTATTCATCATACAGCTATCAATAATTTTAAAAATTAAAATATTTAATAATCAAAACTGATTAAAATATAAATTATGTTAAAATAAAAATCATATATATATATATATGGATAGGGAACAAGTTACTCCAAGAGTAACTCTTGGTAGAGTTACTTCACTTCATAACTCTTGATATATATTAAATTTTAACGATCCAACCAATGAATATTTTGATATTATGTCAATGATTATGCACACCAAATTTTAGGCAAATCAAACATTTGTAGCCAATTTATCTTATAGTCAACACTTGCTAATAATTTAGAAAAGTATATTATACATTAACTTGAATTTATTTAATGAAGTATCAAATAGTTTTCAAACTATATAGAAATTTGTAGACTTGATCTACCAAATTCTAATGCAGTCATTTATTACATGGAGACCCTTTATAAATGATATCAAGTAAAACATATTCTGATGCAGTCATTTATTACATGGAAACAATGAACATATGCTTAGAAAGAAGTGAGTATAACATGTTGTTCTAGGGGTCTCTTGTTCAGCAAAGGCATAACCTCGCTTAGCAAGCAAGACCCTGTCGCTCAACAAACCTAAGAGTCACTTAGCGAACATATGCAAGGATTCCAAACTTGTTCTCTGAACCCCTTTTCGCTAAGCAAGGGTAGTTCTTGCTTAGTGAATGATGAACATCCTTTCTGGACTTAACTTTTTACTGAGCAAGATATACTCTTGCTGAGTGAACATGTACGAGGCTTCCAAATTTGTCTCTGGAGGTCTCTTGCTCAACCATGACTTTTCTCGCTCAGCTCGCATACTGCTCACTGAGCTAGAGCGGCGATTCTGCAAAATTGTGATTTCTGCTCACTCCAAGGCTATTAATGGTTACCCAACCACTTCAAAGCAACATAAATCACTTATAAATGCTATTCCACAGTGTATAACTATCAAATCCATCATATTAATCCATAAATTACACTGAATACACAAAAATCTCAAATTCCCTTACGTAAGGTTCAAGAACCCAAAACCCAAACTCCAATCACAAAACCACACGACCAAGAGGGGAAAGGGGAAGAATACGAAAATGAATCACTCACTATGAATTCCAAAAGTGATTGAGTTTGTGGGTATCCCTTACTCCTACTCTTCTCCTTTCTCTCCTCTTTCCTCTTCTTTTTTTTCTAAGACTTGAGAAGGGTGTGTGTGTGAGAGTGAGGGTGGGAGAGGGGTTTTAAGACAAAAGGGCTTTGGGCTCTCATTGGGCCAATGGTTCTTTTTCTTAACTAATGGACTCTGACCCACTAATAAACATAATACGAAGTAACATCTCATCCCATGCAAGGCACTAATAAAAACAATATCAAAGACAATTATTTATCTATTATTAACATATAATTGGTATTAGCCTATTTTGGGGATGTTACAATATTAAATTTATTACTTAGCTAGTAATATCCACATGAATTTCTTCTCACATAATGTTAAAACATGTGTTAAAAAATATGTTAAATACTCCCTTTTCATTTTCTATTTTTTTTTTTGCCCATTCAGGAAGATATTACTCATGGATTAAAGAATGTAATTAATTTCGTCATTTATTTTGAAATTATGCTTTACTTACTAATATGACTTCTATTATTATTTTTCTCTCATTTATGATAATTAAACGTACGTGTAATGTATTTAAGAATTAAATAAAAAATAGGGACATAATTAAAAATATAGTAACTAGCATTGTCTTTCCATATGAACAAAATAAATAGAAACAAAATTTTCTTTTAAAAATAAACAGATAAAAAGAAATGAAAATATTATTATATTATACTAACATTCCTTATTATACATAAATGAATGATATATTTAGAAGTCAATATGCTAAAATAATTAAAAGAAGGCTTAAATATGTTTTTAGTCCCTATAAAATAAGTGAGTTTTGATTTTAGTCCCTATAAGTTTTTTCTTTGTTTTTAATCAATTTGAAATCATTGTTTTTGGTCCCTGTAAAATAAGTAATTTTTGGTTGTGGTCCTTATAAAATGTTTTTCTTTGATTTTCATCTCTCCAAAATTTGAAATCACTAATTTTGGTCCCCAATGTTCATTTTAAGATAGATAAATAACATTTGTTTTAGGCATCTTGAAAAAATTTTAGAAGTATCACATACTGATATAGTATCACAAATACTAGTAGGTGTCGGCTAGGATAGTCACTTGACCTATCTTTCAACACATAAGCAGTTAACAAGTGTTACATAGTAGTAAGGGCCAAAAACAATTATTTTCAATTTTAGAGGATGAAAAACAAAGAAAACTTTTTGCAGGAACCAAAATCAGAACCACTCATTTTACAAGGACTAAAAACATATTTAAGCCTTAAAAGAAATTGAATATATGTAACGAGCATCTTTAAATTTTGCTACTTAATAAATTTACGATATTTAAGAATTCGTAACTACAATTAATATTTCTTTCGTTAAATAATAAGAATATTAATTAACTCGGCTACTAAATCCAGAGTCTTTGACCCATATAGGCATCTATGGCATAATTTTAGATACGCGAAGATAAGCACCTCACTTGGATTTGTTGACCCAAAAAGAAAAAAGTAAAAAAGAGCCTTAGTTGGATGATAGCCATTTATGAAATGACTGAAAAGGTGACAATAACAAATAGCTTTATGGAAATATGGATTTTATTTCCTTCAACATTTGAAATAACGAAAGTCATCCAAAACCATTTTGGCACTGGCAATTGAAAGTAAATATTATCTTTCTCATGGTATACAACCAGAAAATAGTTTGGTGGTATATTCCACACCAAAGATTCCTACTTTCCTTTTATATATAATTTGAGATTATCCTAGATGGGTTCGGCCGCAATGCACTTGGTTCAACCATGAATATGAAAAATATTTTAGTAGTGCCAAACGCGCGTGACTAATCAAAACAGGACACTTAGGTGCTAAGAACAAATTATTACGCAATCTTTTCTGGACGTAATTGATGCGATGCAATCATAATGTATCCCACTGCAGTTTAGTGCCAAGATTCTGTCTTACATTGTTCGATATATGCCATAAATATTGAAAGTCAATCTTTCTTCCATATATAGGTCAATCCTATGTCCAGCATATCATTTTGTCTCATTCGTTTCCGGTTTTAGCAATTACAAAATGATTTTGTGAAAAACCACTACTGAAGAGTATCATTTGCTACAGAGAAAAGTTATGCAGCTCAGGTGAATTCGAAAGAAATGATTGCATCAAACAATATAATGTTGTTTTCACACTTTAATGAAGTGTATACACTCTTGAAATTAAAGAAGAGAAATGAAAAGAGACATGACAAATAATACGTTAAAAAAAATATAAAGTATGTAGATGTAAAAAATGATGTGTATTATAGTAGTCTAAATCAAGATCACTCCTAAAAATTAAAATAATGAATAATTGGATATATAAATTTATTTCAAGATTTATTATTGTATTAAAAGTTTTTGAGTTATCACGTTATAGGTACGAAGTATCTATTAGTTTTGTCGATGATTAATTTCCGTTGGAATACCTGACTTACCACCTTTAGTGAGATCTTTTCTCTCAACCACGTTTTTTTCATCTACAAGGCTTGAACTTAAAATCTTACTTAAGATATTCGAGTTCAATTCTACTCGAACCAATGAGATATTGGTTTAGATTAAAAGTTTCTATCATACAAATTAAATTTATTAAATTTATATTAATAAAAAAATCACTTAATATTTCGTTAATGTGTATTAAGATAAATGTGATATGTATTTTTAAAATATACAAAATAAGAATCATTTGAATATATTTTTAATGTTTATTTTTTAACAGTTAATTAGTTATAATTTAACAATTAGATAAATAAAAATTAGATTCTATATAAAATTAATTGTTAAATATTACACAATTGTAAATGCATCTTCTCTCTCACACACACAACAGTGCCCACACACCTCCCTTCATGGTATCGTCTCAATAAGTGATGGATTTAGTTCAAGTCTGTTGGCTAGTGCATTATTCTTTAACTTATTTTGAAAATACAAATGAGTCACAAGGTCTTTTCATTAGTTGTAAGATGGCCAGGGGTGAAACAACAAGGTGTGGAATTGAAGGAAAGGACGTGCAAAGAGCTTTTATTTCAAAACGTTCTCAGTACCCAACTAGAATACACACTTAGCAAAATAATTTATAGCAGTAGCCAGCAGGAATACATTTCAGGTTACTTTCTTCATGTTTGCTTTCTTCATGTTTGCTTTTTTATTTCACCACTTTTCATCTTTCTTTTTCTTTTTCTTTTTCTTTTTTTCAACTTTAGCCTTTCGCTTCTTGTTTTTTTTTCTTTCTCACATTTCTTCAAACTGTCACAACCTTACAGAGTACCCCAAACTTATCTTAAAGTTGCCAAAATATTCTTCATAGGGCACTAAGAAGTAAAAAAATGAGAAAAATAACAGGGTACTAAGGAAATTCAAGCAATGTAAGGCTCAAGGAGGCAACTAATAGTCAAATTCAATTCTAACTCAGGGACTTGAAAAACAAATACCTTAATCACGCTCACTCATGCAATTGGAATTATATAACCTCAAAGAGGTTCCAAAGCAAATTCTAGAGGCTACAGGAATGAGAAGTTTACACTCAAGCAATAAAATAGGAGTAAATATATGCAATGAAGGATTCCCCTAATTTGCTCAAATCTTGCATTTGATGGCTAAAGTCTATGCAAGCATCAAAATAGGAAGATAACGCTAAGTTTGACTGGGAAAAGGTTTGAGTTCTTTTCATTGGCTATAGCAAAATATGCCTTTTTAATTTTGCTTTCTTACTAGTAGAAATAGTTCATTTCCTTTACGTCATAATTTTTAACTGGGTTTAATCACTTTAAATGCCAAAGATATCTTAAGTAAATATTTTGCATTCTAAATGAGAACAAAAGTTGGAAATAATTGCGCTTAATTAGAGATAATTTGTCATTATATGTCATAAGTAAATACCAAACAGTAAGACAATCAGTCATTGCCATGTGTGACACCCGTTCACATTGAACACAACCCAAATTTATTTAATTACTTAATTAGTAATTAAGTTTGGATTCATGAAAATACAAGTAAAATTTTTCTGATTTTGATAATAGACAAATGATAAAATTAACAAAGTTTGGAAATAGGAGTAAAAGATAAAAATAAAGTCTATTCATATATGTATTGTAGTATTGTACATCATAATTTCATATTACGTATCAGTCCTCTAAAATACAAAGGAGAAATATTTAGGATACAAGGAAATCAAAATGTACTTCCAAAAATAGACACCTAACCTTGGTATATACATCAAAAAGATCCTACTCAGAGCAGTGTCAGTTTACCCTATCCTATATATAAAAAGAATATGCCATCAGACTAGGCCTACAAATCCCTCAGGTGGTGGCAAAGCAGGAGGAGATTAGACAAAGTTTGGTGGCGAAGTCGTCGATAAGAAAATAGGGATCTCATAGGTCATAGGCAGTATTGGAACCCTAAGGATAGGAGATAAAAAGTAATAAATATAAAACCGAGATAAGTAAGTATACCTATATCTTCGTAGTACTCCCAAGTTCCTTCATCCAGATCTTTTATGTGTAAGTTAAACAGTACTAGCATGGTTATTTTCATTAATCGCAATCAAATATGCATAAAAGAAAAATAATGGAGTGATGTGATTTGATCTAAGATCACTTTCACATGTATGGTAGGAATTCTACCATAAAATACAGATACAATACAGTTGACAATAGAAAGAAACATAAGGTTTATTCTAAGTTATACTAGACTGCCTTTGACTAGGTATGGATCCATACTCTTCATTGGTAAGTAATAGCTCTCAACAGAATTGAGAAGTGACTAGGAGTACATATGTCTCTTCAACATCATTAAATAGTATAGTCTTCATCATTAATGAGGAATAAATAATAGTCAGGATGTCCATTAATAGAGGTATACTCTCATACCAATCCTAGAATGATGAGCAATTGTCAAGATTATCAAGCTTGGTCAAGCGAATATCCCGACTCGAGGGTACTACCTTGGCCATTGGGACCTTCGCCACTCAATAGCTACCCCCTAGACCTCCGCAAGTGAGTCTTTGTCTTTCATTTCTCAACGTACCAAACTGTAATTTCTCTAATAAGGTGTCATGTCACTGCATGTTCCTTGCTTTACATTACTCACTAATCTATTAAATTCTTACTTCTCAAACAAAGGTTTCTTTGGTCTCATTTAATTTGAGTACCAAATATACAAAATATACAAAATGTGATATGTATTAAGATAAATGTGATATGTATTTTTAAAATATACAAAATAAGAATCATTTGAATATATTTTTAATGTTTATTTTTAACAGTTAATTAGTTATAATTTAACAATTAGATAAATAAAAATTAGATTTTATATAAAATTAATTGTTAAATATTACACAATTGTAAATGCATCTTCTCTCTCACACACACAACAGTGCCCACACACCTCCCTTCAAGGTATCGTCTCAATAAGTGATGGATTTAGTTCAAGTCTGTTGGCTAGTGCATTATTCTTTAACTTATTTTGAAAATACAAATGAGTCACAAGGTCTTTTCATTAGTTGTAAGATGGACCGGCAGATGAAGCCAACAATATAGTTGATTTAATTAGACATCCATATAACAAATCACTATTTTTCTGTGATTTCTTATATTTTTATATTTAATTTCTTAAAGCGGTTCAATGAATCTTTATCAATTGAAAATTCAACATGTATCATAAGAACTTACATATAGTTATACTATTTTAATGTGCATTGTGGATTAACTTTATTTAAAAATAATAAATATTTTTTAAAGATCTTCCAAGGTTAAAATTTTATAATATTGTTCTTTTTTAATTTCTTTCAATAAATTTTACTAAATTCTTTTCAAAATTAGAATTTCACTTTCTTTCTTAAAAAAATTTAAAAAATATCTTATTTTGATAAAAGGGGTAAAATGAATAAAATAAATTACACTGACACCCTTGAGATTTTTTCATATTGCACACTATATCCATCCCTTTTTTATCCCTACACTAATTTCCTTAATTATTTAAAAAACATTACACTAACATCCTTTATATATTATACTAACCTCCCTCAATTATTTGAAAAATATTACATCGTATACCCCTATAAAAGAGATTATTATAAACATTAAAAAAATAGAGAAATTATATGCAATCTGAAAAAAAATCAAGGATTGTCAATGTAATTTATTCAAATGAATATTTTTTAAAGTTATTATAAACCATCACAATTAACTTATGGTAACTTTAGAATAGAAGCATTAGGGAATGTCGTGAGATTAAGTTTCCACTCTTTTTAGACTAAATTGACTCCTAAAGTTATTCTATTTTTCATAAACCAATCTCTTTTTAAAGAATTTTTTGATGTTTTCTCAAATTAAATAAAAAAATTCTTTGTTCCCTTTCCATATGTAACAAAAAAATTAAATAAATTTAGTATCAACTATATTTTCAAAAATCATGAAGTGCGTGGATCAATAAATATAATTTCAATTTAACTAGCGGTTGTGAATTTGAGCGCTAAGTATGCACTTAGGTTAAATATTTGAAAAAAGAATTTTGTCATTTAGAATGATCTTACTGGTCACGTAAAATCTTCTTTGGTAGATGATACATGTGGTCTAGTATTAAAAAAAAAAACTGCATTTTCAAAATAAAAAAATAAAAAAAAATACGCAACATCGGCTTTTAGCAAACGACGGGTGAAAAAATTGGAAGTACCTTTTAGTGACAGAATTTTCAACCCTTGATGATGCCAATTTCTATCAATAGCCTTTTCAAAATGGTAGCACCTAATTGTTGTCAATGTCATAGACTCTCATGATTGCCTATAATCATTCAGTTGCCACTTTCGACCAATGACTGATTTCCAGTCATTTGGTTACTATATCTTATGACGCGAAGGCACCAACAATTAATTTAGTTTTGCTTTAATCTTGTTGCATTCAATATTTTGGTACTTCCCCAATAATTGACAAAAAATAATATACCTGTCCTTTCAACATTCTGTCCTGAGACTCCCTTCTTCAACTCTAAGCTTCTAACCAAACTTTCTATATATTAAGTAGACCTAAATTTAGGTGGCAATATGCTAGGCATCTCTTCATATCCTAGACATTATGTCTAAACTCAAATCTTATGCTAACATTCCCATTTTAGACCTTTCTCAGCCATTGCAGCCATCTTCTCTATCTTCTCTCTATAAAGCAAGCAAAGATTGGGGGTTTTTCCACATAATCAACCATGGAATCTCCAAAGATCTTTGCAGCCAGCTCCAGTCACTATCCAATCACCTCTTCGGCCTCCCTTCTCATACTAAACTTAGACTTGGTCCTTTCTCATCTTTAAAATCTTACACCCCTTATTTCATTGCCTCTCCATTCTTTGAGAGCCTTCGAGTTAATGGACCCAACTTCTATGTTTCTGCTAATAGTTCTGCTGAAATCCTCTTTGACAAAAAGGACTCCAAATTCAGGTAATTAGTGTGTGTGTGCATTGTTGTCCAATTAAGCTTTCAGCTTTAACTATTTTTGTGCCTCTTTCGCTGTCTGATTTTATTTAACGGAGCATGATTTTACTTCTATTTTGTGTTTTGAAAACAGTTTGATAATACAAGAATATTGCAGTAAGATGGAAGAATTGTCTAAGAGAATTCTAAAGCTTGTGTTGATGGGGATAGGGGATGTTATTGAGAGGAAGTTCTACGATTCTGAGTTCAAGAAGTGCCACGGCTACTTGAGGATAAACAATTACTCAGCCCAAGAAATTATGGAAGATCAAGTTGAGGGGCTTGGGATGCATACTGATATGAGTTGTATTACTATCTTATATCAAGATGAGATAGGAGGGCTTCAAGTGAGATCACATGAGGGAGAGTGGATAGATATATGCCCTTCTGAGGGCACCCTAGTGGTGAACATAGGGGATATGTTGCAAGCTTGGAGCAATGACAAACTAAGGTCCTCAGAACATAGAGTTGTTTTGAAGCATCATGTGAACCGGTTTTCTCTAGCATTCTTTTGGTGCTTTGAGGATGACAAGGTGATTTTGGCACCAGATGAAGTTGTTGGAGAAGGAAACAAGAGGGAGTACAAACCATTTGTGTGCTTGGACTATTTGAAATTTAGAGAGAACAATGAAAGAGGTAGATTTGATAAGGTGGGTTTCACAGTAAAAGATTTTGCTGGGATCAAGGCTCAACTGTAAATGGTTGCAAAAGTTGATGTCTATTCTACACAAAAAAAAAAAAAAAAGGTCACATAGTAACGGGTAGGCTTTGAAATGTCTCCATTAATATAGTCTTTGTTTAATAGAAACTAAATTATTAGTATAAACATCGAGATTTTATACTGATAATATGATACACTATACCAAGAGACAGTTCTGTTAATAAAGAAATTCGAGAAATATATTCTACTGCATTATATTTATACTGCTAGTATGATGTATCATATTAGTAGTATAAACCTGCAATGTTTATACTAACTAATTTATGTTAACTAATGGCTATATCAGTGGAAACAATCATAACGCCAATAATTTTTTATTTATTTATTTTTTTGTTAGTGGTTCATTCATCATCCGTGTGAATCATATAGTTAATAATAAATGCTTGCTAAATTTGACTTTGGTGGTCTACATTACGTTTTGCATATATTTAGTTGAAGTTTTGAGTTTTTATTTTCCAGTGTTCTCATTTTGAAATGAAGAGAAAATATAATGCAGTCTAAGGTTTAGACGAGGTGGGAAAACATAATCAGGTACTAGTCGTAATGTATGGAAAAATTGTGTTTTGATATAAATAATTACAAACATCTTTTTTGTTTTTGATAAATTATTACAAAAGTATCTTTTTGTTTTCTTTTTTCTTATTTCAATGACTTGAATAAAATTATTATTGTTAATATTTTTTATACAAATCTCTGAAAAAATAAAAGGAAAAATACAAATAAAATCACATTTTTATATATTTTTTATAAAAATAAGAAATGAAAAATAAATAAAAATCACAAACCAAACTAGGTTTTACTGTATCCTACTCCTATTTTTGATTTTATGTAAATAGCATTTATTGAGTATGTAATAATTTATTCTAAAAGAATACATAAATTGCAACTGGGTGCTGTATGGTTGAGGTAGGGAAGATTGTTAAATCCCCACCATGTTATAGAAAACTGCTACCAAAAAGCTATAACGAACCCTACTTAATGCCAGGATTATTTTATGTGTGTTTCCTCCAGCAAAAAATCTGTGTGCTTTTTCTAATACATTATTGGGCTGATCATACAAACCTATGTGCTCTTAGCTTTGTCTATGTTCCAAACAAAGAATAAACCATTCCTTCATATAGAAAGAAAAAAAAAATTGATAACGGATAGCTAAACACACACACACATAGGCTTTGTTATTCTCATATATATCACTTGTATAAAACTACATTTGAGTTTGATAGGAATTACGATGAACTCTTAATAGTCACCTACCTTTTTAAAAACAGGAAAAAAAAAGAAAAAGAAAAGAAAATATTTCTATTTTCGATCACTTCATTTTCTCTCTTTCTACCTTTTTTTCCTAAAAATATTAAATATTAAAAACATTAAACTAGAAATAATATAAAAATAAAATTAGATAATCAACTAACCACATATAATACTTTGTTTATACATGCAACTTCTGTACTTGACACTTGAATCAGTATCACTAGTAATTGTCTTTTAAATTTTGCTCAAATTTTACATGAACAAAGAGGGTTGTGCACTTCCCATCCACCTCTTGAAAGGTATAAGTCAAACGATTTCACTATTTTATAGTAGAGACATAGGTATTTTTTTACTAGGGACAATCTTGTTTAAGTAAAACTATTATGTACAGCAAACTCTCTCTTCTGGTATTTAATGCAGCTACATAGTCAGGATTCAAATTCAAAATTACTAGTTAAGATAGAACAACTCCACGTACGGATGTCAACGGGCAAGGCAGGATGAGACAAAAGCAGGTAATAATCCTCTCATACACATCCATATTTGTACAGGTATCCACGAATTTTTTATATATCTACGAGTATCAACATATATCCATAGATATTTGTTAAAATGTAAAATTTTAAACAATAAGTAAAAAATAAAACTAAAAATAAAAATAAATATTTTTGAAACATATATTTATAATAAAAAAATAATTTTGTAACATGTGTTTATATTAAAAAAATAATTTTGAAATATACATTTTTACTAAAAATAAATTAAAGCAATTTACTTTATATATAATTAAGGGTATTTAAATAATTTTAAAGTGCGAGTACTTGTGAGTATGAGTACCTCACGCGTACCTTACTACCTGCCCCACCCCGCCCTGCCCCGTTAGTAAACGGATATTCATTTAATGTCTATAGTGCGTTTTACTCGCAAATATTCACAAGTATGAATTTTTTTGTCATCCCTAACTCTATGTCAACTAATCCATGCGCTCAGTGGTTCAAAGCTTTAAAGCACAAGCGTATTTTCAAAATTAAAATCATTATTGTAACAATTTCACAATTTTATATGTATTTAACTATTTCATAATTCAAAGGATTATGTAATGGCACTAGATTGATTGTCACAAGGCTAGCAAAAGACTACAGAGTCAGCTAAAACTTTTTGCTTTTGTGTGGCAATAATCTTTTGCTAAACTTGTGACAATCAATCTAGTGTCATTATATAATCCTTTAGACTGCTCTAAATTTCTTAATAGTATTACTAGAGTTCTAACCTTTAGTTTTATCTTATGGTTAAAAAGACCCGAAGTTTTAAGGAGTTTAGAAATTTAGGGGTAAGTACTTCAAATGCATGGGTTTCAATTGCTTATGATTTGTCAATAGAATTTAAGCTTAAATATTCCCTTTCATCACCCGCATTCATCAAAGATAATTATAATTGACTTATATAACAACTCAATTGAAGCATAAAACACATATTTAATAAATTCTCACAGCTTTTGATTCTCACAAAAATTCTGGATCTGTGTTTTACTTTCACAGCCGTATACATTCCATTGATTGACTTTGTATTCCCCCAAAACAACGTCCATTGCTAGGTACTTTATTTTATTTTTTTTCATTGTCTTTGTTCCAAGTGCCAAAGATTTCATTCAACAAACATTCCATTTTGATTTGTTTTATTAGCTACCTAATATGTAATATGATTAATGCAAACATACCAAAATCAATCCTAAAACACATGAGTTTCTTGCAATTTTATTTTTATTTTTTGCTTCAAATCAGGAAACATCATATATGTTTTCTAAGCAATATTGTTTGTACAATTTAAATTCATTTGAGTATATTCTATTTAACTATCGATCACCACTTCAAATCATTGAATTCATTCAAGTAGATTCTATTTAACTATTGATTGCCACTTAAAATCATTAAATTCGTTAAATTTTATTTGATACTCTTGCTTCAGTGGAACCAAATATTTGTTGGTATAAGTACATACACATACCACTTGTGAATAATGCATATAAATGAATAAGATCTGTAATATTTACGAAGCTAAAATAAATTTTTTACTTTTTTAAAGACTCGTGTCCATGTAACACCCTAATGTTTTTCTTCTAAATAATATGTGTTATTATTAGTATTACTATTATTTTTTGTTTTGTTTTGTTTTTAATAAAATGGTATTTTGGGAAAAGAGATATTGGGCCTTTAAAATGGGGTTTTGTGATTAAAATATTTTAAAGGTTTTAAGACCCTTATGTTGGACTTAGTTTTCATAAGCAAAAAGTTAACTTTAAGAGTCCTATAGGTTTCTTGAAAACCTAACCCTTTCTCCCATTCTCTTTTACCCCTTTGGAGATATTGTGTCATTAGAGCTGCTACAATCAAGGAGTGAGGAGCCATAGGAAGACGCCGTTGCACCGTTCGCAATCCTCTTGTCGAAGATCGTCTCTTTCAAGGTAAGGGTGGAGTGAGTTATCTCACTCATAGGTATGAACATGAATTGTGGGTAGCGGGGTTGGCCCTAGACTCCAATTAGTTGTGTATGTTATGTTTTAATCTCTTATATTTGTATTTTGATTTCATTGGACAAATGGTGAACACCCTGAAGCACTTTAATTTTGTTATGGATTAATAAATTGGTTGTTTGGTTGTTCTTGGTGTTTTGCCCCCTTTTGTTAGGATTCTTGCAATTGAGTGATTATGTTTGGCTAAGTGTGTTCTCTGTTATTGTAATCATTGATATGTTTAATCCACTCTATAGTAGTCCTAATTGTGTTGGAATTGTTGTTTTAATGTTAGGGAGTGTATGATGAAGTTAGGAAACCATTAGAGGGAACTTGAGTTCGTAAAAAAAAAAAAGAGTGAGATGTTCTACGCGCCGCAATTCGTTGAGTGAATCAACGATTTGTAACATCCCAGTCACTGACAAAGGTGGGGGGTGATCACCGTTGCAAAAGAGATGAGGCACAGACAAGGAGCGACTCCTAGCAGGCTTCTAATGGGAGGGACATGATAAATCTACACTTTATGTAGATTAATAGAGTAAGTTTACATGATTTTTGCATTAGCTCATAGGAAATTTGTGAGAAAAGAAAACCATTAATGAAGGATTTCATGTGATGTGTGTTTTTAAGCTTTTTACTTAAAATTACATGAATTACCTTAATTTTGTTGGATTTTATGAAGGAAGTTAGATGAACAAAGAAGGAAAATACAATCCACAGGTACAAAGGAGTATTATACTTATCAAAGTGGACTTAAAAGAAGCAAGAACCAAAGTGAGAACCACAAAAGAAGCCTATAAGCACGAGAATGGGCCAAAAAAGAGACTTGAAGCACAAAACGGAATACGTAACGTCGCATCGCCCGGCGGGCCTGCTCTGGAAGTATCCTGCCCAGCGGGTTTTGTAGCTCGCCCGGTGAGTCAACACGCCTAGTGCCAAAACAGAGCAGATTCCTTCCAAAAAACCACCTAGCAGATTTCTAACCTCGCTGGGTGGGTCCGAGACCCAAATTTTAATTTTATTTTAATTCTCAATGGGCTTGGGTTGTGCGAGACGAATAACATCCTTCTCTAAAATTTCAAAGATACATAACAAATAGAAAGGAACTCAATTCCATTCTGATATTATTCTACTCTCTCTCTTGGATTTTGACAAAGAAAGGACTTCCCCAGAATTTCAGAGGATTCTCCTTGCATTTCAGCAAACAGAGACTGAAAGTCATCCTTTTTGTTAAGGTTTATATTTAGTTTCTAATGATATATATTGTAATAGGTTGCTTTTCTGTTGTTATGGAGAACTAATTCCTAGGCTAGGATTATGGTGTAACCATGCTTGAGATAACTGGAACCCCATTTTGATTGTTAATTTTATTTCCCTTTTTCTTTCAATTGAATTGCCTTAGTGTTCTTCATTATGTTGTTTGGAATTAATCACTCCTTGCATGTTCTTTAATCAGTTAATTAATCGACAACTGTACCGTAATTAATTGGTAGACCTCCAAGGTAATTGGGTTTAAGACGTTGCATGATCAAACTACAAACTAAGCTCTCAATCGAATTCGTTCACCCTTTTTGTTCCTAATCCTTTCCTAGATTAAACCATTGCATGACCAACCAGAGGTTTAATATAGGAAAGAGTTTTTACAACCCATGACCAAAGGTTGTGAAAGAACTCGGTAGAGGGATATTGGCAATTAAACTTGGAAGTAAAATTACATTTTAACTTGGGGGGAAAGAAATTGAAGGCATAGGTGAACCCATAATCCTAGGTTCTTAACTCATTGAAATTCAATTTAATTTTAATTATTCTTTTTTGCAACCCCTTGCATTTTAATTCTTTGAACTCAACACATAAAACTTGAATAACCTAGACAACGTACATAGGAATTTCTCTAAAAGGTACTCCATATCAGTCCTTTGGGTATGATATCTAGACTCAAGTCCATTGTTACTACTGCGATAGGGTACGCTTGCCCTTAAGCGTGTTCTAGACGCATCAGGACACATGAATGAATCACATACACACCAGAATGAGAAAGATCCAGAGGTGGTGCAAGTGTGGGACTGTACAGTTGAGGATAGCTTAAAAGAAGTAAGAAGTATTACCTATACCAACAAGATGCACCTACTTTGCGGTAGCCTATCACTTTAGAACTCCATAGTTAAGCGTGCTTGCTAGGAAAAATTCTGGGATGGGTGATCTCTTAGGAAGATTCCTAGGAAGCGTGTGAGTGAGGACAAAGCACACTAAAAAGTCTTGTGTTGGTTTGTGGGGATAGTCATTGATCCAGAAAGCAACCAAGCATTACAAAGTGGTATCAGAGTTGGTTGTCGATGTCTTGGAAAGGTCTACCTACGAAGGGTTCTGACCAACGAGGGAGTTAAGAGAAGTGTGACCAAGTGAAGTATCGTAGAGTGTGAGCCGGCAAGACGTCGACTCTTAAGAGCAGTACTATGATATGTACTTTGGCATTATGTGATGTCATAAAGTGGTATCAAAGCACAGCCTTTTTCCCACTATCGTGTGGTTCGAGGACGACCAAGCAGAAGTTGGTGGGCACGTAACATCTTGGGCACTGACAAAGGCGAGGAGTGATCGCTGGTGTAAAAAAGATGAGACACGGACAAGGAGCTGCTCCTAGCAAGCTTCTAGTGGAAAGGACACATGAATGAATTGAATACACATCGAAATGAGAAGGATCTAGATGTTGTGCAGGTGTAGGACTATACAGTTGAGGATAGCTAAGAGGAATTAATAAGTGACTTATACCAACAAGATGCATTTATTTTTCGATAACCTATCACTTACCTTTCCGAGACACTAATAACTAGCTCTGATACCACTTTGTAATCCTTGACCTCTTTTAGGATCGACAATTGTCCCCACAAACCAACAAAAGACTTTTTAGCGTGCTTTATCCTCACTCACACGCTTTCTAAGAAACTTCCCAAGAAGTCACCCATCCCAAAATTGTTCTAAGTCAAGCACACTTAACTGTGGAGTTCTTAAGTGATAGGCTACCAAAAATAAATGCATCTTGTTGGCATAGGTAGAACTTATTAATTCCTTTAAGTTATCCTCAACTATACAATCTTACACCTGCACAACCTATGGATCCCTCTCATTCTGGTGTGTATTTGATTCATTCATGTGTCCCTTTCACTAGAAGCCTACCAGCAGCCTTTCCTAGTCAATGTCTCATCTCTTTTGCACCTACAATCACTACTTGCCCTCGTCAACGCTTGGGATGTTACAGGATTCACTGAGTGAAATAGGCACAAGGACAAGGGTGTGTCCCTAGAAGAAATTTGATGGGCGAGATCATTTTTCACTCAATAAATGGGAAAATTTGCAGAGGAATCTTAGATTCGCTAAGCGACAATTGGGAAATTTTCTCAATGAATGATTGCTTCGCTCAGCAAATTCGATTGCCAAATTAGGCTTACGTGTCTCAATAAGAAATGTAGGGCTAGATGTTAGCTAACTAATGGCTTTGAAATCACTCAAAAATAAGGTCTGTAACTCAAGATATGGCCAAATTAGTGAGCAAAAGTCGAGCTGTCAGGATTAGGTAACGGTTTCACGTTCCTTCTAATTTTGAGTATAGTAAACGATTAAACCAACTTTTGAGGTCAACAGCTTTTGAGGTCAACGTAAGAGTTGTAGATAATTCTCTTAGCTTTCAAACGAGATAAAAATCAACTCGATAAGATTAGTATAACTCTAGATTTGATTCTTACACTCTACAGGGTTCATAGTTGCATAGGAAAAATGTGATGATGTGCCATGAGAACCTTAGTGAGTATGATATATAATGTGTGACATTTTGTGTATATGATGAGATGCCATAGTATGTCCGATGAAACGAGTTAAATAAGGACCTAGCCTATGAAAGGTAGGATTCGCCATGTGAAATGTTAAGTAAGCCATGTGCACTTGTATGAGTCATGCATCATGACATGAGATATATGTGTTTTTGAAAGTACGTTATGAGCCTGACTAGGGAGGCTAACTAGCCTTGAAAGGTGGTGATACCTAGTATGGAAACTCCTTAGGCCCATGCTAATCCTATAAGTTGGAGCGTACTTGCAAAATTGGGTAACTCTTACGATCTACCGGGGGTGTCATCCTAGTAGAAAGTGTTAATGTCAGATGCCCATGGTGTGGCAATTTGTCGACTCGCATGTACTCTTAGTCTACTTTCACAAAAGTTTTGAATGGTACCACATGCATGCGATAGTAGGAACTAGAAAGGCATTGCATTGCATAAACACCTTATGATGAATGTGTTTGACCTATATGGCTGTGACATGATTGTTATGTATATGTGTGTGTGCTACCCAGCTTCATTTTCATACTACAAGCATGTGGTGAGACGTATCTCACTCCTTTTGTTTGTTTGTTTTGTGTTTGTCTTGGTTGAACGCCATTGTAGGTGATGTCCAACTTGGACCTTAAGGATGATGCTAGAGCAGAGGCATAAGCCTCACCTATATAGTGATTTATGTATGGACATAGGATTATAAAGCTCTGATAGTTGTGTTGTCAGGGCTTAGATAACTTTTTATTCCTTATGTATAGGGTTTAGTTTATCATTTCTTTTGTTGGTTTTTAGAGAGCCAAAACTTATTTATAAAGTTTTGTATTTATTTTAAAGTTGAATTTGATATGAAGTGAAAGTGTGATATATTTTATCGCGAAAGAAAGTTTTAAACAAAGTGTTATTTTCTTATCTTTTGCGACAATTATATATTCTAAAACGTATTTTGGGGTAAAAGGTGTCACAGTCCACATAAAAAAATTTCAAGGATCAAATTACACTACTACAAAAACGTGTTTCTAAAGCAGGAATTTAAACCGATTCATTGTAAACTGATTTAAAAATAATGATCGGTAGCAATTTTTTCAATTTTTGTGTATTGTTTTTAAATCAGTTTGCATTGAACCGACTTAAAAACATGTTTTTAACTCGATTTTGTCTACACCCTAATTTAAAAGACATGTTTTTAAATTAGTTAGTCAAAAAAAGCTTTTTAACTTGAGTCTACTACAACCAAGTTAAAAAGCTTATCTCTAAACATTTTATTTTCACGAAGAACGCACAGGTTGGCACCACCACAAAGTTTTCTCATCCTCTCACCAAGCACTCTCCAAGATCTTGTTCAAAGGTCCTTCTTATCCTCTTACCGAATTTGAATCTCTTTCTCATCCTCTCACCTAGTTCGAAGCTCCTCAAGCATGCAACTTGTTGGAAGTTGTTTATAAGTTGTCTTGTTCGAAGTAGTGTAGCCTCTCTCCAAGCTCCTAACTCGCACAAGAAGGCAATCATTGCTGTAATTGGAGCTCGCGTACTCGTGGGAGGGGAAGCTAGGTTCGTGTTATTATGAGCAACTCAAAGCACATTTGTGGGTTAGTGTTTTTTGATTTGGTTCATTATGGTTTGCTTTGGATTGTATCTTTTGTGATTTTGTTTAACATAACAATGTCATTCTATCCTTGGAGCAAGTGTTTGATTGTGGTTATTAATTTTTTATGTTAATTTTGTTGTTACATAGAATTAATTGGTAAAGGCTATGCTTTAATATGTTGATCAATAGAAGAAAAATTTAGTTCCTTGTACCTATACGGATTTATGAATCTTGAAGGACAAAGAAGTATTATTTAAGTTAGTTATTAACTTATATGAATATATAGTAAGAATTTTATATGTTGAGAATTGGATGACATAAGGTAGAATCAATTGAAGTTGATTATTTTGGCTAGTACTTACCTTGATGTTGCTTAGCAATGGAAAAGGATAAAAGTATGAAATTAATTTAACTATATGTGGGGAATTAATTGTCACCAAATGTATCATATTTTGTTTGAAATCTAAAGCTCTAGAGTTTGTGGTTTAAAAAAATCAAAGAATTGGCCTTAACCTAGATTAATTAGGAACTAGTTAGGAAATTAAAAGATAATAAGATAAGAGAACTTATATGCTAAGATACATTATTAAGATAAAGTGAGCAAAAAAAAGAGAATTGAAATGGTTAAGTCTAAATTAGAGGTGAACTTAGGTGATTAGGATAACTAAAGCTAAGTATTAGGTAGAGTGAATTGAAATGGTTAAGTCTCTCGCCTACATATACTAGTTTCTAGTTTCGAACTTAGATTTAAATGTTGTCTACTAAAATGATAACTAAGGACTAAGAAATTTATATCTAATGATATAAGCCATGAGAGCCTATATGATATAAATTGAGCTTAAGTAATGATAAGAATACATGTTGAATATTGATTAATAAACTGTACCTCTATCTGTTGTTGACCATAACCTTGGTGAGGGATGATGGATAGTTCCAAAAAAGAGGAAACTTTACCAGATTTTTATGAGAATTATGAACCCTTGAGTATAAGATTTGTTGTAGATTAGATTGTCTGACAGGTTAACCTTTAGTATTGTGATTGAATACCTGTAAACAGGTCTCTAGGAAAGTACCAGAATACAGAGGAAACTTTGCCAAAATTTCTATATGAATTGTATACATTAGCTTGTCTGTTTAATTGTGTTGTTTTTATTCAATTTATGCATTACGAGCAAACCTTAGTTTCCTGTTTGAGATTTAATACAATGATTAAAGTACTAACTGTTTTATTGAATCTTGAATTGTCCGATTGGACAGTTTAGAAAGATTCATTTTTTTATACTTGATTAATACATAATGGTTAAGTCTTATCTTAAATTTGATGAGATTTTGTTTTAGTGCATTTTATGTTGTGTCTCCGGGTGTATACTTGATTGTGGTAAATTTGATGTTACTACTTTCATTTTGTGTACTTGGAGACCAATGCAAAATGTTGCCGAAATTTTGTCAAATTTAAGATATGAGATTTACGTGCATTAAGATATGTCTTGTGGCTCATAAAAGGAAGTTATGGATCATAATTGGATTAATTCTAGATGCACAACTGATGAGTATGAGAATGAAGTAGAAGAGTTTATCGAATTTGCTGAAAGAAATCTTCCTAATAGTGGTAGGTTCTTTTATTGTCCTTGTGTTAATTGTTTGAATGAGACATGACTACAAGTTGAGCAAATATGGAATCATCTTTTTTGTGAAGGGTTTTGCAAGAGTTATACAACATGGACATGGCATAGTGAATTGTTAGACATGCCAAGTGTGTCCCAAACAGAGCAAGTTGATGTACCTATAGATGATCAACCAAAGGACATGATCTGTGATATTGGACCATAGTCTTTTCAACAAGCACATGTGTACGACACTTTGTGTAGTGAAGCAGATAAGCTTCTATATCTAGGGTGCACTAAATTCACACGATTGTCAATAGTGTTAAGATTGGTGAATGCCAAGGCAAAAAATGGGTGAAGTGATAAAAGTTTCACCAGAATTACTTGAGTTGTTGAATGAAATGTTTTCAAAACGTAATACATTACCAAGATGTAACTATAAGGCGAAGAAGGTGTTATGTCTGATGAGAATAGAATACAAGAAAATACATGTGTGCCGTAATGACTGCATATTGTACAGAGAAGAGTTTGAAGAGTTGCATAAGTGTCCCAAGTGTGGGGTATCACGGTACAAAGTGAAGGATGATGATTGTAATAGTGATGAAAGCACAAAGGAGGTGGGCCCTATGAAGGTCTTATGGTATCTTCTAATAATTACAAGGTTTAAGCGATTATTTGCTAATGCAGACGACTCGAAGAACCTTACGTGGAATGCAAATAGGAGAAAATGTGATGGACAGCTTCGTCATCTTGTTGATTCTGCACAATAGAAGAAAATTAATCGTTTATTTCCAGCTTTTAGGGCTGAGGCAAGAAACCTTAGGCTTAGATTTGCTACAAATGGAATGAAACCTTATGGTAACTTATCTAGTAAGCACAGTTCATGGCCTGTTCTCTTAGTTATTTACAATTTGTCTCTTTGGTTGTGTATGAAGCAGAAATATATTATGTTATATCTGATGATTGCAGGCTTAAGACAATTAGGAAATGACATAGATGTTTACTTACGTCTCTTTATTGAAGATTTGAGAATGTTGTGGGATGCAGGTGTTGATGTGTATGACGGATATCATCGTGAAAATTTTATGCTGTGTGCAATGTTATTATGCACCATTGATGACTTTCCAGCATATGGAAACTTGAGCGAGTATAGTGTTAAGGGGCATAACACTTGCCCTATCTGTGAAGAAGACACATGCTACGTACAACTAAAACATCAAAAGAACACAGTTTACACTGGGTATCAGAAATTTCTCAAGCCTAATCACCTATATCATAGACTTAAAAAAGCTTTCAATAAATGTCAACAGGATGGTATTGCGCCACTTGCCTTAAATTGTGAGCAAGTTTATGAACAGGTGAGGACATCAATGTTGAATTTGGAAAGACCCAAAAGAAAACTACTGAGAAAAAATATGGAAAAAGAGGTCGATATTCTTTGATCTTCCATATTATTGTGATATAGATGTTAGACATTGTATAGATGTCATGCATGTTGAGAAAAATGTATGTGATAGCGTAATCGGCACACTTCTAAACATTAAAGACAAGACAAATGATGATTTGAATGCTTGTCAAAATCTAGTTAAGATGGGTATACGCCTCCAGTTAGGTCTGTAGTCAGTGGGTGAACGAATATATTTGCCCCCAGCATGTCATACCTTGTCAAGAAAAGATAAAACAAGTTTTTGTACGTGTCTATAAGACATGAAAGTGCCACAAGGATACTCTTCAAATATCAAGAGCCTTGTGTCAATAAAAGATCTCAAATTAGTTCGGTTAAAGTCTCATGATTGCCACGTCTTAATGCAACAACTCCTACCAGTGGCTATTCATGACATATTGCCTAAAATGTTAGACATGTCATAACGCGACTGTGCTTATTCTTCAATGTTATGTGTAGCAAAGTCATTGACCCTCTGAAGTTGGATGAATTAGAAAATGAAGCTGCTATTATATTGTGCCAGTTGGATATGTATTTTCCTCCTTCATTTTGTGACATCATGGTTCACTTAATCGTGCATCTAGTGAAGGAGATTAGAATGTGTGGTCTTGTTTATTTAAGGTGGATGTACCCTATTGAACGATACTTGAAGATCTTGAAAGGGTACGTGAAGAATCCATACCCTCTATAAGCATTTATTGTTGAGAGATACATTACAGAAGAAGCTTGTTAGAATTCATGGTTCAGAGAAAAGAGTTGAGAAAAAGTTTATAAAACTGAAAATATGATTGTATTGATAATGAGAAAAGTTGAATACAATGGGTTTACACAAGGCCTTCATATAGGCAACAAAAGTAACTCTACTAAAAACTTTTTAACCAATCTTATATCTAATAGCCCCCGCAAGCTAGAATGTGTTCACAACACTTCTAGCTTGGGATGAGCAATACAAGTATCAAATGAAAGCGAAATACAATGAAACATGCCGGAAATACATCAGCTAAAAAAAAAATCATGAACAAAGCTTAACCATTATACAAGGTAGAAGTTGAAATCATCAAAGCCATAAGGCAAAAGCTTAACCGCCAAGCAGAAACTATACCTCAAAGTTTAACCACTTGGCAGAAGCACAAATCAATGAGAATACTTAACTACCATAAGGTAGAAGCAACAAAGCTTAACCATCAAAAGCAAAAGCCAAAACATAATGCTTAACCACTCAAGACAGAAGCAAAACATCTCAATGCTTAACCATCCATGGCAGAAGCTCATAATAATACTTAACCACCATGGATAAAAGCAACAAACCATCAAAACAAAACTTAACTACCTAAAAACAAGCAAAAGCTAACAATCAACCCAAAAGAGGCTAAACAACAATGAAATCATCAAAAAGGTAAATCAGCGAACAGTTGGTGTGCATGAGAAACAATAGCCAAGTAGTGAACCATTGAACAGTGAAGAAACCCCATTATCACTAACCGAACTGTACAACCAAATCTGCAAACATCATTATGTCGATGTATCACCAAAACACCACCAGTATGCACTATTATATAAATTCCAGACAAAATCCTTGCGAGTCTTCCCATAGTATGTTGAACAACCTTCCATAAGAGGATGCCTCACACAAAACAGAAAAGCACACCAACAAATTCCAACTTATATCAATTTTAAGAACATCGAACAAAAAATTGAAGCCATACAAAAATTCCAACTGATATCAATCCCTCGTTGTATCCAAACATTAATGCACATGAAACTATTCCGAGAGATAAACAATCATTGTGTGTAACTCAATCACATGCTTCGAAAGAATTTTCCACCAGAGGTAAGAGGCGCAAGAACAAAAGTTAAAAGTATTGAAGAAGTAGTAAAAGCTTCACCTCACTACCGCAAGATAATTGGTGCTAAATCGCATTAGGGGTTTGGGCTAACTAACTAAGGCACTACGAACAAGATTGAAAAACTCCACAAATGGAACTTCCAAGAAATCCCACAGCCAAGCTAAATCAGAGCGAGAGCACCAGAAGTTTGAGAACCAAAAACACAAAGAAGATGGTCTGAAAGAGAAAGTGAAAAAAAAAATGAAAGAAAACAAACTCGTGAGCTCTTATGATGGATTTTCTCGAGAAACTCAAGTACAAAAGAAAACGAAAATAGAAAAGAAAAAAAGAAGAAGAAAGCAGTAGAAAAAGAAATTCAAGGTGGGTGATATCGCTCTGATACCATGTTAGAATTCATGGTTCAGAGGAGAGAGTTGAGAAAAAGTGTATAAAATTGAAAATATGATTGTATTGATAATGAGAAAAGTTGAATACAATGGGTTTACACAAGGCCTTTATAGAGACAACAAAAGTAACTCTACTAACAACTTTCTAACCAATCTTATCTCTAATAAAGCCATTGAGTTTTATACAGAATATTTGTCAAAAGAGGAACCTGTAAGGCTTTCTAAATCTTGTCATGAGGAAAGATGTTCTAGTATGCATGTAGTGAATAACATTGATGAAGTTCAACCTTACTTGTCTGCTCACAAAAACATTGAAAAGAAAAGAACCCTCAATGGCCCGAGAAATGACAGTTGAATGAGCATAACAAAACATTCTTAAACTGGTTTAAAGAACAAGTATTGAATGATGATAATGCTTTTGAGACAATAAAATGGCTAGCACATGGGCCTAACTTTGATGTCATATGTTGGACTGGATACGATATCAACAAGTTTTCCTTTTATACAAAGCCATTGGATGACAAGAGTACCGTGCAAAATAATGGAGTTATGGTTGTGGCTGAGTCCATGCACTTCTCTATTTCAAAAGATAAAAATTCTGTTATGGCATTCATGTATTACTTTGGAGTTATTGAAGATATCTGGGGGGTTGATTGCACTAAATTTAAAGTGTTTGTTTTTAAATGTAAGTGGGTTAATAGTAACATCGGTGTGCAAACTAATGAATTAAGGTTTATATTGGTGGATCTTAGTAAGGTAGGTTATAAGGAAGAGCATTTCATTATGGTATACCAAGTAAAACAAGTTTTTTATGTCATTGATCCTTATAACAATAGGTGGTCAATGGTTCTCCAAGGAAAAAGCATGCATGGTAGTGATGAAAAACAAGATTCAAATATCGATCTTGTTGAGATTCCTTCTTTCTCAATATGAATGCCTACTTTTATTAACGATAATGAAGTGAATGATGTACATGCCACACATGATGCTCATCACAAAGGAATATGAGAGAAAATTCGTACTTGACAATGTTAGTAACTTACTTATGTTTATCTTATTGTTTATTCTTGTTTTTGTTGTTTTTTTTATTTTATTGTTTATTTTTGTTATCATTATGTTTATCTTTGAAAATTACAAGTTTTGTGAATGTTGGTACTAACATGTGTTATTTTATTTTTATTTATTTTTTCTAAATAGGCACATAGCTGATCCTTCTAGTAACCCACCTTTTAAGTCTATAGAAAAAAGGGTAGACAAGGTACACAATTAAAAGCATTGACTCTTAGTCGGGCTGGGGACCATCTTATACCCATTCACTTTGACATGATAAGTGGGGCACCTGAGGGGGGAAATATAACAAAATTCATTAGTTTTGTGAGCGTCCTTACTCGAAGCAAGGTTTTTTATCCTTTATGAGGATTTGGATCATGTAAAGGAGAGCGTGAAGAATCAGATTTGACAAACTATCACAGTATTTCACTTTTCCTTTCTCAACTATTTATATTTTATTTAACCATAATATTATCGTACACTAACTATTCAATTTTATTTTGTAGCTCACCTATGATGTTCCACATAATGCCATCTTGAAGAGGAAATTGCTTACACTTGCGACTGAGCATTGGAGGGTTTTTAAGACACAGCTCACCACCATATATGTATATGGCAAAGTGAAAGACACTTCTCATTGTGAGAAGAATGCATTTTTAGATGAAAAGACATGGGCAAAGTTTGTTGAAAGTCAAGAAGATCCTACCTTTCAGGTTTAGTTGGAACTATATTTTTTTAATCGTGCACCAACATTTGATTTTTTTTATTGAAGTTAACAATGTGTTATTTATCACATGAGAAGAGAAAAAAGGAGCAGATGATTGCATCAAAGAATGTCTACCCACATAGATTGTCCCGTGGGGGTATAAGTTGCTTGAGCAGAAGGTGATGAGGGACAAGGAGAAGCAATGTCAAGAGGAAGCATCAACATCTAGTTCTATTGGAGATATTGCTCCTCCATTACCATTGCAACGCTGGGATAAATGGAAGATGGCCCATACACTACAATCGAACAAATATACATCTAAGGAGACACGCCTTATTGTTGAAAAGATTGTAAGTAATTTGATGTCTAATTATAATTGTAACATGTTACACATTATCTTACACATTTTTTGAATTATATGTTGTAGGATTCTCTGGTTGAACAGAGCTCACAAGAAACATTTTTTTTCATGGACGTGAAGATATATTGACTACTTCTATTAGGCAACCCAAGCACCCTGGTCCGCTTCATGATGCTAGACGAGGTGTGGGCATTCATGATTACTACAGACCATCTTCACATTATGGGACCACCACAAGAATCGTCACTAGGGAAGAGATGGAGTGCATCAGACAGGAGATTAGAAATGAGCTTAAAGAGTAGTTGAGACGAGAGATTAGAAAGGAACTGGCATCTTTGGGTCCTTTATAGCAAAATACAAATGTCCAGCCAGAACAAGTTCATACTCCTGTACGTGTGAGCACAAAAGGGAGTTGTGCTGCTGTTGATCCTTCTAGTGAGGAGACTGACACTAATATTCCAGAGCCGTTCGAGTTGTACATTGATGGGATCCTGTTCATTTAATGGCCTATAGGATAGTATATAATTTGGGGTCAACCATACACCACAAGATCATTAAGGATGATATGGCGAGGGTGGTGGTTGAACAAATTTGGATGCATATGCTAGAGTCCCTATACCCACTGAGGAGGTTCAGACTATGGGGTAGGTCACTAAATAGTTCATACAATAGCTGAGACGACTTATAAAGGTTGCATCAGCTAAGGTATATTCAAATCTCATCTTAAGTTATTTTTTTCTCTAATTACAAATTGAAATAACTTGATTATATTTTATAATATTGTTTTATATTTATTTTTTTAGGATGTTCAACCATCTAAGAAAGATGTTCCACCAAAAAAATCGGAACCCCAAGTTGATCCAATGACACGCTTGTGGCAAGTGGCTATAGCTATGGGGGTGGATGCTATGAAAATAGATTGGGAACCCACATTTCTTGGCAGGTCCAGTGATGTTGACCTATGGATCACCCAAAAGAAGTTTTTTGAAAATATGTACGAGTAATGACGTGCTACACATCTCAGTTCTATAATTATTGTTATTGTAAGTATAATTTATTTGCAAATCTCTTAAATAAGTATCTCATTATTATAATTAACATTCATTTGAATATTTTAGATATATGCATCGCCTCTTTCTCTCAAAGGGGCAAGAGAATGTATATGGTATTATTGACTCCTTCCCTATTTAGAAGACAAGGAATAAGGATGAAGATCCTCAGGCCTACATTTAGAATTGGATGTATAATAACGGAAAACAGTGTTACCTAGCACCATACTTGTATTGGTAAGCACAAGTTATTTGTCACCCAATTGATTTTAAATGATATTTGAATCCTGTCACTAATTGTTTTCCGATGCAGCTCACACTAGCAATTGTTAATTATTTGTCCTAGGGACAATGTTATGGCCTTGTTATGTTCATTGCACAAGAAGCCCAACAAAGAAATGAAATAACTAGTAAAAAGGTAAGTTTTTACTTATAATACATTTTCTTTATGCCTTGTATTATAATTTTGAAACCTATAACATACTTTGCATATCCATTTTTTAATCAGAGTTATGATCGGATATCAAACATTGGCGAGTAGGCACGTATTAATACGAAGGAAGTCTAGTTGGTTTTTTTCCTATGTAAGTAATTTATAGCTGCATATTCAATTACAATTTGTAATAGTTTCTACAACTCATATTTAAAAACAATTATCATTGGTAGACTAACAAACAAGTAAGGGGCTATGAGTGCTAATATTATGTAATGAAACACATGCTGACCATAGTTTCAATAGATATTGTTGATTCATGGGACAAGGTAATATAATTTTAACAAGTTACAATACTTATAGTTTTTATAGTTAATTGGCTAATGAATTTATCTTATGTTTTTTTATCTTGTAGTTATTCACCAATAGGAATCATTCTCACAAGAGGACATGTTAGACATCCGCCTACATTAGGCAACATTCTTCTTCAAATTAGTAATAGATAGTTTGTTTAGAATGTTTTTAAGTAAAATAATAGTAGTTTTTTTATTTTATCTATGTTGAAAGCTTATTATGACGTTTTGTTGATTAAAGTATATTATAATTGAATATTTTGATGTACTGGTTATTTCTATGGTATCTGTTTGATGATTACAAGGTTGGTTGTATGAGAAAACAAACAAATTATTTATAAAAAAAAAAGTGACTTTTTAACTCGGTTGTGCATTAACCAAGTTAAAAAGTGAACTTTTTTAACTCGATTCTAATTAAAACCAAGTTAAAAAAAAAATTAACTCGGTTTCCCAATGAATTGAGTTAAAAGGTGTTTTTTAAATCAATTCAAATTACGATTTAAAATAATCATACTCCCTATATCATCTGTATTTAAATGAGTTGTAAAATTGATTTAAAAAACCTTCAATTTAAAAAACATTTTCTACAGTATCGTTAGCTCTTCGCTTTTATTAAAAACTTTATTTTGTAAGTATTTTTGGGCATTGGCCTCTCTTATTAAAAAAAAAAAAAAAAAGGTCTACAAGATTTTTTCCTCCTTCAAATTTTCTGCAAGTTCCGCCACTGAACGCACTGGTATTGTTGCAGAAAAAAATATGTGATTGGAGCACTATAAATATTGCCGAGGAAAAGCTATTCAATTTGTGGATTATAATGAAGGGTCATTATGGAAAATCTAGTTTTTCTCTAGTAAAAAGTGTTCCAAAGATTCAAACAAATAAAAAAAAAAACTAGTATTATCTCTTTTTTTTCCCGTTATTATAGGATCATTTTGATGTTTAATTAATTAAAAAAGGGCAATCAAAACAAGGAACACTGTTTTAATTTTCGCATCATTGTTTCTCCATATGTCAAGGTGTATATATAGAGATGCGCGCCAATGTATAGACACTGTAAATTTATCTCCATAATACCCTTTTTTTCTTAAACTCATTGTTGACAATTTAGATAAGGTTTTAACCTAAGCACTTGGGTCTATTGATGAAAAGAATTACCAACAATATCAACCAAAATTCAACGATAATATATAAATGCAACCTTGAAATGCATATCATGTATTTAATCTGAACTCTACTCTTGAGCAAGGCAACAGCAACCATATATTCTTGGCGATGTTCATCAAGCAGCCATGCATCAAATGATAGTCTGTCAGAGTATAAGAAATGGGATGCACGTCTTAATTAGTACCTTCAACAGAATTATTTTTCATTTTCTCTATAAACAATAGCATGTGATTAGCTGCTATTATAGGATCAAATAATTAGTCATAATTAATTCAGTTCACTCCAAAAAAACCTTTGATAAAGATGCATTTCGACAAAATTAATGTTAATTTTTGCATCAATTTTAATATTGTTCACGTGTGGCTTAATTTCTAACTAACCCGGATCCAAACAGGCTAGCTGCTACCCATGAGTTGTACTAATTTCGATCAAGAAAAGCAAAATGGCAACAACAGGATCCTTTTTCTTTTTTTATTTTTTCTAATAAAAAGTGGTAGAACAGGAAAGTACTACCAATAACATACTAGGGTAGGATGCTAATGGCATATTGGGACCGACAACGAAGACCTATTCAAAAAATTACTGCACATATTTAAATCGTTGTAACTATTTAAGTAGTCTTTGAGCAGATCTCGAGTCGTAAGCTGGATTAAGATCCTATTTCTAAATCTTAGTCGTAAGCTTGATTAGGTGTTTTTTATCTTAAATATTAGATGTAGACAGCTAGCTAAGGGGTTTTAATTATGTGGTAATATAATGGACATGTACTGAAATTATTTCGATGTTGTATTCATCTCCTGAAACGTTGACACCGTACCAGGGATGATAACAAGTACATATTAAAATGACACTGGACCGGGAATCATTAAATTGTGTGTAAATGCAGCAACTTGTTTTTGGTTCTTGCCGTTCACATGCAACTATATATTAATTAACCATAATTGATCAAACTATTCCCTCAGGAATTATAAACAGATGTTCAAACAAGTTTACTTCGGCTATCATATACTTCGTACCAATAACATACTTAAAATAAGTATCTTTATAAGAGTACATATGTTTTTAAACTGATACTCACATCTGCATCCACTACAGCAAATGTGTGAAATAGAGTTGAAACATTAGTGTCAACTTCGATATCAAAGCTAGTAGTGTCAGCCTAGTCAACACCAGTGACTGATCCAAAAATTTTAAGTTGTAGAGGTAGTACTCACATATATAATTTATTATTTTAATTTGTACATTATACATGATAATTTTTTTCTTTTTATATAATTATAATTTAAATGAGACTTAAATATGTTTCCAGTCCTTATAATATACTTTTTTTATGCTTTTAGTCCTTATAAAAAAAATTATAGTTTTGGTCCTATAAAATTTTATTTTGCGGTTTTTGTCCTTAATGATATTTTTTTAGTCTTGTAAAATTGTAAACTTTTTATATCAATCCCTCTTATATTAGAAGATATTCATTTAGTCCTATTATTTAAAAAATATTAGGCCTCTTCTCCCATAGATGGTTGTCATGTCATCAGTGAATGGTGACAAAGACTAAAATCGTAAAATAAAATTTTATAAGGACCAAAATCATAATAAAAATTTAGCTTAATTACACTTTTTTTCCCCCAAATGTTACAATCTCATGAAATTTGCCCCCCAAAAAATTTTTTGTAAATTTTGTCCCTTGGTTTACAAAATATCACAAATTTTGTCTTAACGTAAAAAAATTGTCATAACAAGATATTTTGTAGCGGTTTTTCCTTTAATTGTGATAATTTTTTTACTTGGGGATAAAATTCGTGATATTTTGCAAATTAGGAGGCAAAATTCATAAAAAAGAAATGGGGAGCAAAATTTACAAGATTGTGAAACTTTGGAGGCAAAAAGTACAATTAAGCCTAAAAATTTTATAGAGACTAAGACCATAAAACAGGTATATTACAGGAACTAAAAACATATTTAAGTCTTTAAATAATAAATAATTTTTAATATCTAAATTATATTATAATTAAATTTATAATAAATAAATATATTTTAATATATATATATATATATATATATATTAGATTTTGGATGTATAATAAACAATTTAATTTTTGATATAAAATTATTTTTAATAATTGATAATTTCTTTAAAAAAACCTATTGAAATTCAATTTAAAAATAGAGATAAAAGAGAATAGATTGAAAGGTTAGATAGCTAAAAAAATTCAAGTATACAGGTTTCAAGAATAATGTGTAAAATGCACATTCAAAAAAAAGAAGAGAAAATATTTAAATGTCTAATTGAGAGTGTGAGAATAATGAGATTAGGAGTAAATTTGTGGTAGGAAGGGGACAATACCCATTATAAATTAATTTTTTTTTTTTACTATATTTCAAATTATAAAGACAATCTTTAATTATACATGTATATTATATTTACAAGTGTTAAAGAGTTAGTGGGGACAGTTGCCCCCACACCATTGAATGTGGATCCATCCTTGACCAATACAAAAAAGAAGCAACATTTCACATTTATTTATTTATTATTATTTTAATGATAAAATACAAAATGTTGATCATGGCCAATGCTAATATCAAATGTAGCCTAATTCAAATTTTACCATATTTGAATATGTAATAAATGTCATTAAATACTTGGTGACCGTTAAGTACAATGTCCAAGGCAACTTCAAAATTAGAAGCCGTTCAAACTCCTCTCCCTCACTTTTCCCTCTCTTTCTCGGTTGCAACTTTCTTCCTTCTCTCTCGTCGTCATCACTATTTCTCTCTCATTGGAATCTCCCTTGTCGTTAACATCACCAGTAAGTGCCTCTCGTTCCCTCTCTCTCTCTCTCTTTGCCCCCCCCCCCCCTTCTCTCTCTCTCTCTCTCTTTTGCATCGTCTTCTCTTTCACTTTCTCTTACTTTCTCTTTCTCATCTTGTGGCTTATGTTTGTCACCACTCCAAAGTTGCATCACCACCACCTCATGCAGGTATTCCCATCTCTTCTTCTCACTTGGTTGTCATTCCTTTTCTCATGTTATTCCCTCACTTAGAATGATCCAAAATTCTTTCTCTGTTATTCCCTTTTTCATTTTGATGTTATTGTATTTGGATTTGAAAAATTAAATTATGTTATGCCATGTTAATGTGTGTGGCTATGGGGGCATAATAATGTCACATAACTCATACATGAATGAAGTGATATGTTTCATAGAGATATCCAACTAACATTTTTCTTGCATTTTTCTTTTTATATTTCATGTAGAAAATTGGAAGAAATCTTTGAAATGTAAAAAAAAATTGTGAATTGTAACTAATTAGTGCTTGAAATTACGGAGAACCGATTAATTTTGCTCCTAAATGTCTTTTTAATTTATGAAATCATCAAATGTAGGTCATTTTAATCTTTATTTTATAATTTTAAGAACTAAAATGACAATAATTTAATAATGTCAACAAATTAAATATTTATTGTTTAATAACTTTTGAAATTAAAAATGATATTTCTATAATTTGAGAAATTCAATTAAGTAATTTCATGAACTAATTTAATATATTACTATTATTTTAATTTGCTCAATGCATAGGATAAACATTTATTTTACATAACTAAAATTTATAATAAACAAATAGTTTTGAATATATAAATTATATTATAATTAAAATTTGTTATAAAAAAATATTTTGAACGTATAAATTATATTTTAGATTTATGATAAATTTATATTTTTATATAAGGTTATTTTTAATATTGATAATTTTAAAACAATTAAAATTCAATTTAGAAATAAAGTGAAAAATATATTAAAAGATATAAGAGGTTAAGAAAAAATTTTAAAACGTTCTCATTAAAAAAATTCTTAAAAACACTCTTGTTGAATAATAGTTTTTAAAAATGTTATCATTCAAAATAATTATTCTAATTTATATACGATGAGGATTAAAAAATCATAATAAATAAACTAATAAATATCATAATATATACTTAAGAATTTCGGACTAAAGTAGCGGTTTTGTACTTTGGCCGGTGGCTGCCTTCGTGATCAGATGCATTGCAACTTGCAAGCGACATTCCTTTTTTCTAATTTTTTTCAAATTCAAAACAAAAGTATATGCAAACAACGTACCATTTTCTAATATTTTGGCATTTTGTATAATTTTATATTATTTCCTTCTTACTTTCATCTAAGTTTATTTATATACAACTATAAAAAAAAATACAATTATACAAAGTATATGCAAACGACTTTCCATTTTCTAATATTTTGGCATCTTGTAGAATTTTATGTTATTTCTTCCTTACTTTCATATAAGTTTATTTAAATATAATATTATAAAAAAATACAATTATCAAAGTGTGTAATTTTTTTATTTTTATAATTTTTAATTTTGCGCACTGACCCCTGAAGCAAAAGTCTTGTATTTAATTAACATTTTTTCAAGAATTGAGCAATTTCTGCAACTTGATCTTTATTTTTAGTTGGACAATTCAATGATTAATTTATCATTACAGTAGAAGGACGCCAATAATTTTGCCTTTTGTATGGAAAGTGTTCAGGGAAGAAGAAAAAGGTACAAACGCTAAGGAGGGAACTGTTTCAAACCTTGTTAACTAGTTATAATTCAAACTTCAAATTCAAATCTAACACATTAAAAGGTAACACTACAAAAGAATATTGCCGGGGACCATTCCTTTTTGGCCAACCGTTATCTTTGAAGTTTTAAATTTCAGTTAGTTTCAACCTCGGAAAGTTGTCCAACATTGCTTCTTTTTTTTTTTTTTTTCCCCTTCACAACCCTTTGCTGCGTTCTTCAGTGAACCATTTTGAGTCTCAACAGAAGAAGCATTCTTGGGGAGCTTTTGCCTTTTTTTTTTGTTTTGTTTTCTAGAGGACACGACAATAACATTCAAATTTTTCTGCTTTTTCTTTTGATCTCACTTTTTTTTCCTTTTTGTTTTCTATATCTGTAGTTTGATTTCAATTAATATTGTATGTTTTAAGCTGCATTCTATGTCATGCTTTTACATCCTATATAGTATGTCTCAAAGTGATCAATGATCATGAAGTAATTTAGAGCACACAAGCTCTACTTGTGACTTGACCTTCATGTTTATGTGCAGGTGTTGGAGAAGTTAATCACATATTCTTGAGCTAAGATGGATAAATCATCCAACTTTGATGAAAATTCTGATGTGGGTTATCACCCATCACCTTCAAATACTCCTGCTTTTTCCCCAATGAGTGGAGATTCTTTTGCATATTGCCAAACCTGGACAAGCTCAGAGTCAGAAACTGTAGATGAGAGCAGCTATGCCAGTGAGCCTTCACCTTCTCGGTGGAGGGCTAAACAGGATGTTCTTTCAAAGCTAGGAATGAAGTTGCGCAAGCACTCAATGGATGATAAACTTGGTGGCTGTGAGGATTCAGGTTGGTTTGCACTTTGCATAGCTTGTGTGGTTATTTGTGATGTTTTAGGACACTTTGAATGAGTACAATACAATTTTCAATAGTGATTGACTTAATTGTGTCCACATTAGCCGAGCTTGAAATGATGAAGGAAAGATTTGCAAAGCTTCTGCTGGGAGAAGACATGTCTGGTAGTGGGAAAGGTGTTTGCACTGCAGTTACAATCTCAAATGCCGTTACCAATCTCTATGGTAATTTTTAACAGTACCAATACTCAATAGCATAGCCTCATAAAAAAAAAATGTTATTTATTGGCTGAGAGAATGCTAGCGACACACCCTCAAACAAACATTATTATTGACTAAAATTTATTGGAATTCTGTCGTGATAAATGACCAAATAATAGTGAGTTGATATGAATGTATTAGAGACGGTATAAGTTGCCAAGATTTCTCATATTTGTTTGTCAAATTTATTGTCCTTGAATGTGTTTGATTTGGAATTCTGCAGCAACCGTATTTGGACAAAGTTTAAAGTTGGAACCACTAAAGCCTGAGAAGAAGGCTATGTGGAAAAGGGAGATGAAGGTTCTCTTATCAGTCTGTGACTACATACAAGAATTTGCTCCAACTGCACAATATTTAGAAGATGGCACAATTGTGGAGGTGAGCTTTGCTAAATGATAATCATAACTTAAATGGAACTTGTTTGGCATCTCTAAATGTGTGTAACATGATATGATGTTCTCTGCCAGATGATGAAAAGCAGGCCAAGGTCAGACATCTATATCAACCTCCCTGCACTGCAGAAGCTTGACACAATGCTCATAGTAAGACAAACCTCAATTGCTTCTTGCATGTAACAGCTCACTTTTCATCAAGACTTCTTGTGACTTAAATTATAAACATAATATTGTTTGCAGGAAATATTAGATACTTTCCAGGATACTGAATTTTGGTATGCAGAGAACATACCAGAGAATTCAAGTCGTTTACGCGGGGCCTCATTTCGAAAAATTGTTCCAAGGAAAGATGAGAAATGGTGGTTGCCAGTTCCTTGTGTTCTTCCTGGTGGCCTCTCTGACAAGTCAAGAAAGCACCTGATAGAGAAAAGGGATTGTGCTAATCAAATTCATAAGGCAGCCATGGCAATAAACAGCAATGTTCTTGCAGAAATAGATATCCCAGAAACATATATAGATAATCTTCCCAAGGTTAGTCCTCATTGGTAATCCCTTTCGGTAAATGTAATAATTTGTGTTTCTGAAAGTCTCAGTCTGAAACTTTCTGTTGAAATCTCAGAATGAATCTTGTTATGAAACATAGTTGAGAAGGGAGAGATAAGAAAAAATTAAAATTGTTAATTGATTGAATAAATAAAGGTAATTACATCAAGAGTACATCAAGCCATTTATAGGCATTAACCAAGTAGTATATAACTAACCATAACCAAATAGTAACTAATCTCCAACCAAGTAGTAACTAATCTCCAACTAACTACCTCTCTAACAAGTTTGCATTTTTTTTTTTTTCCAGCTGAAATTCTATTGCCAAGTGATTGAGGATTCCATTAAATGTGACCCCATAAAGCAAATGTCTTGGAATTTATCATCAAATTTCATAAGCCTTTTATGGAAGCCAATAATAGCAGCTGAGTCTTGTAGAAAACGGGATGATATAGTTTCATTTAAGGTACCAATAGCAATCAAATCCGATTAGATCTATTAATCTTATGCCTAGTCACTTGAAACTAATCATAAAAACTCAATGACTGATTAAGTTAATGCAGGAGAATTGCTTTCATGCTACTATAGTATATGCATTCACATCATTTTTGTCAAAATGACTAAACTCTAATCTTACTTCTTTTACTCTTTTCAAACATTAATTTCTTCAGAGTGGAAGATCAAGTCTAGGGGACTCAATTTACCACTACATGTACAATGCAGACAAGTTCTCACCTGAACAACTTCTTGACTGTCTCAAAATAAGTTCTGAACATGAAGCACTTGAGCTAGCAGACAGGGTTGAATCATCAATGTACACGTGGAGACGTAAAGCTTGTCTGAGCCATACAAAGTCATCATGGAGCAAAGTAAAGGATCTCATGGATGATACAGATTATAAGGACAAAAACTACACCTTAGCTGAGAGAGCTGAGTCTTTACTGCTATGCCTGAAGCAAAGATATCCTGAACTTTCACAAACTTCTTTGGATACATGCAAGATCCAATACAACCGGGTAAGTTTAGTAATCTATGAAGTTGTATCATTTGTGCAGCATTGAGAAATAGCAAAAGGCCAAGACATTATCATTTTTTTCCTTTAACCAAATGAAGAACAGTTTAGGATACCATTATATGAATATCTATTCATTGCAAAGAATGAATAAGATGGATTTAAACTAAGGCCTTGTTTGTTTAATATTTTCAAAAACAGTTCTCTGTTTTCTAAAATTTGTTTGTCTCCTGAGTATATTTGAAAGTGTTTGTCCCCTAAACACATTTCTGTTTTCTGAAAGTTTGTCCCTGAGCACTTGAAGAAAACAAAAGAAAGAGGATGAGAAAACATCTCTCACTCGTTTCTGTTTTTTGGTTTTTAAAACACTTATTTTGAAAACAATTTTCAAATTTTAAGAGATTTTGGATGAGAAATTGATTGTTAAGTAGGTATAATTGTTTTTAAAACAATAAAGTGAGAAAGAAATCAAATAGATCCTAAATATTTTGAATTTGAGATCATGGACTAAGAATGATGACTATCTTTTGCAGGATGTAGGGAAAGCAGTACTAGAGAGTTATTCAAGAGTTTTGGAAGGCCTAGCATTCAACATTGTTGCATGGATTGAAGATGTTCTTTATGTAGATAAATCAATGAGGAATCGAGATGTCTAGAAACCACAACTTGGTTTTACGACCGCACCTAACAGTGTTGCTTTCCATCCAACAATCTTTAATAAACTATATCTTTAGTAGAATGTACACAGATAGTAGATGATTGTATGAAAAAGATAATCACTTGTATCTGTATGAATCATAGTTGTTAAATATACTAAAGACAGAAGACAGTTTTCATATTCTTCAAGCATGACTTATAGCAGCTTCAAAAAAAAAATTGAGTAACTTTTTAGTGGGTAAAGTATATAATATATGTTGATGAGAAAATCAATAATTGATATTACATGCACAAATGCACATGCATAACAAATCATAGATGTGTTGCAATATTAATTGTTGATTTTCTTATTAACGATCAAGATCACTTACTTTTACTCTTACTTAAGAGGAGCAAAAAATGTCTAAACAAGATAATCGTCTAAATTTGGAAATAGATTTCATCCTCCATTGCAGATGCAATTTTATCTATATATGTAATAATAATCATTAATTAAAAAATTTACAGTTGAAATTGTAATTAATTTTAGATTTTGTTATATATGTATATTATTTGATTTTATCATAATTCTCTATGGTTGATTTTCTAATCAACGATTATGAGAAACTGATAATGTACTTTATTCTCTAAAGTAGACCATTTACTTTAAAGAGTCAAATTGCGAGGTGGGTTCAAGTTTAAGAGTGAAGTGAGTAATTACATTCTCAAACTTGTCTCTCATTTAAGATAAGATGGATTTAATTTTCATACTACCCTAACCACTGGCCTGTAGCAAAAGCCTTTTTTAAGTCTGCTAAACGTGTTGAACTGGATGTTTCGGCCCTTGAATTGAACGATATTTGGGCTAGACCATCATAGTGGATTGATTTTAAGGATAGACCGTCACTGTGGATTGATTCAATTATAATTTATTACCTACCTAATTATATATAACATGAGGTCCAAATGTTTGTTTAATATTGTAATTCGACCTACCAAATCATCCCTTAAAATCACTGCAGGGGAACGAATGAGTTAAAATACAAGGACAATAAGTTCAAAATAAAACATAATTACTTCATTCTTGCTAACAAAAATGACTTCAAAATTTTTGTTCTCAGGTTTATTTCAAGTATGTTTTATATTGTCAATGAAGTTATTGCTCACGTGATACTGATCACTTCCAAAAAAAAAAAAATCAAGTATCTTGCTTAATTTCAAGGATGTTTTCATTTTTGTAATGAATAGATTTGTAATACCACAACTGTAACTGAAAAAATATATATATATATATATATATATATATATATATATATATATCTTGCTCAAGCAAAACATCGAGTTTATTCGATTAAATATTTCTTGGGGGTAGTTTTATTTAAGTTTCACTCCAATGAACATATAGAGTACTTTACACATTACATTTATCACACCTTTTCACATCATTTAAAGACAGTACATTATTGATTGATATACATAATTACTGATCAAAATTTTAATTTTATTAAGATTTATCAAGACAAAAATGTATTTTCTTAGCACAAATGTAATACCTATTCTTCTTAATCTGTGAATAAGTGTTTGAATAATTGAATAATTTAAAAAATAAATTTAATTTAATTTCCCTTGAAAAGAATTAATTAAAACTTATATTTGTCTTCCATGTAAATTTCTACAGAAGAATTCTACAGGAATTTGATCTGCACTACTATCAAATTAGAGAAATATCTGTAGAGTTTTGATGGACACTTTCGGGTTATGGAATGTAATTATAATTAATTAAATTTAATTATGATTGAATTCTAATCAAGTTGGTAGTTTTCCTTACTCTCAAGTTAATCTTATTCCTAATCAATCTGTTTGCTGAAAAATCTACCAGATAAAGTAAATTCAACTGCCTAACTTAGGCAGAGTCAATTCAATCATAATCAGAGAAATTCTAAAGAGTCATAAACTCATTTAGATTCTAATATCAATTAAATTGTTTTAATTGATTCAAGTACTAGAAAACCCAAAAACATAATTTCATGAAATTCGATACTTGACTACATTTTCACTATTAGTGTGAGAAATTTAAAAAATTCTACTATCTAAGCCTAGGCCCACACGTCCCCCAAGCCTAACCCAAATGAGCTAACCATTTGTTTCTCCTAAGCAAACCAACTAGTTGTAATCTAACTAAAAGTGTTTCTCCTAATTCCTACACAAGGTCATGTCATGTACCCTAAGGGTATGTTTGGTAGGAGGAGAAGAAAAGGAGAGAAAAGAAGGGAAGAGGTGAGAAAAGAAGGGAAGAGAAATAGGTGAGAAATAGAGAGAAAATGATCGTTGTTTAGTTTAAAGAAATAGAGTAGAAATAGAGAGAACATAGATGTGTAGAGTTGTTTGGTTGGAAAGAAAAGAAATGAAATGAAATTGTGTTATTACAATTATGCCCTTGAAAAATATGACATTTGTGTTTCTAATTTTTATTTTTTTTCTTCAAATAGATTTTGCTTGTGTTGAAATCGATTTCGTATGTTAATCCCAAAAACCGATTTTATCAATGACAAAATCGACTCCCCCACGTTTAATAACGAAAACGAAAATCAATTTGGTTTCATGCAAAATCAATTTTCTCAAGTGCAAATCTCTTGAGATCTGGTTATGGAGTCCTGCAATCTTCCCGGTTTGACCACAACTTGCACATACAAGTGAATCAAGTAAAAAATCAACCACAACAGCAACGATGAAGACCTGCGTCTGCTTCGACCAAGCTCCAGACAACCACAGGGAGGTTATTTTGGACAAGCCACACTACACTTGTATGATTTCCTTGACAATCTTCTCTCTTTTGCAACGATTATTTTCATGGTGGGGCCCACAGTTTTTATAAAAAAAAAAATCATCCTCTTCCACAGTAACAAACGAGACGAATTTTGTATTTTCCACTCTCTTTTCTTCTCTTCCTCCTCCTCTCCCTACGTTCATCGCAACCAAACAGGGCCTAAGTGTACTTAAATGTACCAAAACCACCACACCACCCATGGTTTTGGTGGCTTACCATCCACTCTCCCTTGGTGGAGAAGTTGGATTTCATTTTCCATTTTTATTCAAACTTGCCTCTTATTTTGCTAGTGACCAAAATACCCCCCTTAAGTGTCTTAAAACAAGCTTTAAAACACAAAAACTCTCCTCATTCTTCTCTTCTTAAAACTGTGAGTTAGAGAGAAAGAGAGAGTCTTGTTCTAATTTCTCTAAGTGTTGGAAAAGAAGGTAGAAGCAAGAGTGTCCAAGAAGTGGTGCTAGGTAAAGTTCCATCCTTTTCATCTTCTTCTTATTGGAGGAGATACTCCCTTTTTCAAAAACCCTCTTGCAAGCTTGTTAGATCTTGCCAAAAAGTAAGGAAAGCTAACCTTTTTCTTTGTGTTTGGACTGTGGTTATTCTATTCTTGATGTGTTTGTTACTTATAAATGTGGTTGGTAGTTTCAAAAGTTGCTAACTTGATGAAAGGAAACATTTTTGTGCTTGAGTATAATATGTTCCTGATGCTATTTCATTTTCCTATCTAAGCATAGTGCACTATTTTTGTGATATCTGGAACTGTGTTTAATATATTTGTTGTAAACTAAACAAAATTTACTCCAAAATGGACTCAAGAAACGCCTTAAAAGGTTAAGAAACAAAAATGTTGAGTCCTTTGAAAGTTATGCTTGATTTCTAGAAACGCTGGTCTAATAGCATGTGGTAAAATACGATTATGGAAAATTTTATTATGTAAATGTTGAAATTTTTGGAAGAACCAAAAAGCTCTTTCCAAGAATATATGGTTTGCCTATATTTGGTTCAGTTTTATATTTTTAATGATTTTTGGAAACTAGAGATTGTACTTGTTTTCTAACTAAGTGGTTTTGAGAATCATGAAATTTCAAAAATCATATAAAATCGTGTGGATCTTGGTTTTTGATGTTCTTGGTCACTTTGAAAAGGTTTTTAAATGTAATTTCAAAAAAGAAAAAAAGGTTTGGTCTTTGAAAAATTTCTTTTGGATATGAAAAATGGCAAGACATGTTCGTTAGTCCTCCAGCAAGTCACCTTGACCTTACAATCTTGTTATTTTTGTATCTTTTTTTATAGATTTTTTTTTTGAGGTGATCTTTATTGTTTTAGAAAATAGACAAAATTTCCTTTCCAACCATATATGAATCATGTTAAGAAAAAATCGTTTACTATCCCAAAATGATCTTCAAAATAGAGGTTGAAATATGGAAGCTACTAGAATCTATTTTAGAAAACAAGTTTTAATAACTTTTGTATAATTTTACAAAACCCTATCTTTTATGCTAAAAACTTAATGGTGGGTCTTTTTAAATAAAAGTTAAATAGGAATTTCAATAAAATATATTATTAACTATTTTACGTATTTTAAATATATTTTTGAAAAGTATTTTAAATGATTTCATTGTGTAGAATAACTCTAAAACTCATAAGGTCAAGTTTTGTGAAAACCTAATCTTTTAAATGAGTTGATTTTGTTTGCCTTTTTGATGTTCTTAAGACCTCCTCAATATTTCAAAATCTTATTTTAATTATCTTATGATGGCTTATTTAAATAAATTAATTGAAGTTAATAGGCTTATATTTTCTTTGAATAATTTTTACGGTTGAGTTTAAACCACTCTAACTAGAGTTTCAACTTGTTATTAGCAAAGTTGCTCGATATGAGGACTCTGTGTTGTGAGGTTACTCTATGTAGAACCTCTGCTTATCCTCAACTAGGGATCGCTCTAAATAGGATCCTGTTGTTGCAAAGCCAACGATGGTTGGGGGCTCTATGTTGTGATTCATGATAATGGGCTAATGATGGATAAGGCCCAATGCGGTGACACTGATGGTGTTATTCTTGAGGATAAATAGTTGTAAATTGATGAGGGGAATGATGGTGATAATATCAATGACTAAATCATGTGTATGATAATTTGTTTATAATATATGGTGCCATTAATGTTTATATGTTGGTGAATGGTTATGTCATGCATACATGCATGAGTTTGTAGCTTCAGCTATGTTGTAGCAGCTTATGTTGTGTTGCGAGTACACACGTAAGTTGATGGTTTCTTGGTTGGGCTCATACCTAGTGCGAGAAGGGTTAATGGAGGATGGGCTTCCTTGGAGATAGGTAGACGGGCAAATCTCACATGTAGACCAGGATACTCACGAATCCTGTGCCGTGGTAAAGACATTACCCATGTATATCTATCCTGACATGACCACTATATCGCTTCCACATATCAGTTCCGGTGTCCCCCAAATGGTCTTAGCACATGCCATTTCCTGCCTAGATGGGTGTTGTTTATTCTACCATGATTAAGGAATTCTTCAGGCCTAGTCACTTGATGTTATAGTCTCCATGGAGCAGTCGTTACATTTCATGACATTGCATACTAGGGATGTTCCGTTGTGCCTGTCTATTCGATTTCCTTCGCTTGATTTGTGATGGTTAAGTATGAACTATTGACTATGTTATTGCTATGATATTTAATTTTGATTATTTCCTTTGCATATATTTCTATTGTACATCTATGTTTTCTTTTCAGTAGCTTTTCCTTGCCTGTGTGCTTTGTGTGTGTGACTGTGATAATCGTGATTGCCTTGATAGTGGGAGCAAATGGACACGTCGAGACTTCACGAGACGTTTAGTATTGAGCTTCTCCCTACCATCCAAGGGAGTGGCACTAGATGGACTCTTGACCAAGAGGCAAGAAAAGTTAGATTCAACAAACCTTTTGCTACACGTTTTCTCTCTTGAGAGAACTCAAGGGCTTATCATAGGATGTTTCGTGCGGCGACTCAAGGACATGGACGTGGTTTCAAGCGAGGTTACTACGAGGACAAAGATGATGAGGATACGCCATCTACCTCTCCTCAATGCCCTTAGGGGACTAGTTAGTATTAGAAGTAGTGTAGACAGCCAATTCTTAGGGTGTGAGTTCTTGTACCCCTCTTCCTGTTTTGGTTGTATCTTTAGGACTTACTTATAATGGTCCATGACTTGTACTTTTTTTATGACTATAGTTTTACATGTTTTGATGACTCCTACCAATGTGGTTTAATTTTATGAGATATTTTCAGGTCATGATTTCTTTTGAGGTGTTGACAATATTTACTTTACTCACGTAAAAATTTATTTGTATTTTCATAACTAAATTAATTAAGAGTTTCCATAATAATAAATTTAAAAAGAAAATGAAGTATCTATATGTTAAGTTTGAGCAAATAGTATCTCTTCATTATGGCAACTTTGTGGCTAATGTCGCAGGTCGTTATGACAAACTTCCACCCAATTTTGTTAAAAGGTCAAAATAATTTGTTAGTCGACATTCAAAATTAAGTCAGTGATTGAAGGCTCAAAGCATCATTATCGAACATGTCTTATCCTTAAGCAATGTTTCTAAACAAGTTACATCGGTAGAAACCAATGACATGACAAAAGTGTAGCTAAGAGTTGTTTCTACAACAAACCATAAAAATAATGCCATAAGAGTTACTTCTATAATAAAAACAATTCTTGAGAGAGAGTTGCTTCTATATGAAAGAGTTGTATCAAAAAAGAACCCATAATTTTATATACAATTTAGGTTAAACACATAATTTAATCCTTATACGTGTCGCAAATTCTCAATTTGATCTTTAGGAACCCAATTAACCAAATTAACAATGCACTCCACGTACAAGAACCAAATTAAGAATGCGCTACATGTATAATGACTAAATTAAGAATGCATAAATAACATCATAACAACAAGAACTAAACCGATAACATGTTACATGTATGGAGACCAATTTAATAAATTTTTACGTATAATAATCAAATTAAAAATCCACAACAAGTATAGGAACTAAAGTATACATTTAACTTACAATTAAAAGAGAACATATGCAACTCAACCGTTACAGGGATATAAGTGCTCTAATACTCTTTCCATTTAAAATTACAAGGGATATGAGTCGACCCAAAATCCAGTCATCTAAAATCAATCATAAAAAGTGATAAAGATCCGTACTGGTCATTAATTAAGGTAATATAATTATTTATAAAATTCCCTGGACTCGCAAGTAAATAATTGAATGCTGCATTTCTTCAGATGAAAGCACAGATAATTTTGATATTCTGAATATATAGAAAGAAAAATTGAACATGGGCACTGGTGTGTGCCTGTGGCCCCAAAAGATAGACCGAGCTTACACATTTGAGACATGAATTAGAACGGAACTACAGATCACTTGAGCTATATTACTCAAATAAATTGGGAAAGTAAAACAATGATCCTATATTTACAACAAACCACTGGTTAGTAGTCAACCAGGCCAGGACATCACCTTCACTTTTCTTCAACAAAGAACACATCCCTTCACCTGTTTCTTAAATTGATGTCCCCTCAACTTCCCTTCAACGCAGCAAGGGCAAGCACAAAATGGCATCTTCATGCCAGTCATGCCATCAACAATAGACAATGAAACAATACACCTGATGAGGGGTTTGCATACTCCAAGCCAATAAAAAATCTTGTTAATCAACTATCCTCGTCCACAGCACCAACATATGTAAGGTCTGTTCGTCGCACCCTTACAGCTCCTTTAAGCCAGCTGGCAGCACGAATATTAACACGGTCACCACTTCCTATGATAGCAGTATTACTTGCAGACGGGCAAGATCCAGCGCCATCTTCTAAAAGCATCCAAGGGTCAATGTCCGAATCATTGTCCTGCTGTTTTGACTTCCCTGATGCTGTAGTCCTTGATAATGGAACCAGGTTTCTCTGAGGGACAGTTGAACTGCTTGAGTTAAACCCAGAATTTGTAGTATTGGGTTGAAGAGATGCAAGAGCAGAAAATGGAACAGTTGGCAGCTGGCATGAGAAAGAGCACCGTATAGTGGGAGGGCAGCACTGGCATTGCAGCTTGGATACGCCACCGGATAGTGTCTGGCAGTTGCATGTTATCAAGGTGATTCTGTATTATACAATAGACCATAAGAAAAGTAAGAAGCCCGCATGCTCTTTCTAATCACCATCACCCAGAAGATAATATCAAGAATAAAATGCCTTCCTATATGTAATAACATGGGATCAGTCACAGAACAAAAAGATGTACATTCATAGGCTGAAAGATCATACCTGCAATGCCTCCAATGACTCGCGTTCAAATCCAGAAAATTCCCTTATAGGTTCATTAGTTGTCTTTGAAACATGTTTTGACCTAAGCCAACTTGGAGGAGAACTACTCAACAATCCATGTAAAATCAACAACAGACGATCAAACAGGCCCTCAACGGAAGAATCTACAAAAGCAGCTTCAGCAGGCAACTCCACCTCCCTTCTCAATGGAGAATAGTGCATGTTATTCACCATTGTATCCTCATGTACAACCCGACTGCCAAGGAGACGAAGAAGTACAGAAGCAAGTGTGTATCTCATGCTCCGTACAGAGGGCTCCCTGCAAAATTGAACATCTAGCTAAGCTGCCTCCATCAACAGCTACATTTGATACATTAATGTGGCATAAATAAAACAAGCATATTCCCTCATAGCATTAGTATCCATATTTCACTTCTGAAAAGGCCAGAAGCAAATTCATTTCCAGCACCCATAATGAACTATCATCAATGCAAGTAGCTGGAAACCCTGATAATACAGCAGATAGTAGATAACTATGCTGTTGAAAATGTTCACATTGCAATTATCTCCATTTTTTATGCATTTCTAGAAAACCAAAATTGGTATAGAATTTTACCCCCGCAATAGTTAACTATATAAACATGTTTAAAAAAATCTCATACTACTTATCCAATGAAAATAGGTAACTTCAGTGCAGCAACAATCCAGGAAGGAGAAAGTATTTCAGAACAGCATAGCAAACAATGTAAAGATTAGAAGAAATATGGTCTTAATTACCCGTCTGTGCAAAGAATAGGAAGAAATCTCATGAGTAACTGCACACGTAAAGATATTGATGCTCGCAAAGCAGCAGGAGAAGGTGGAGAAGAATCTGGTGCAGGTGTTGGTCGTCTGGCTAACCCAGGGCTGCCACCTCTTATAGTTTTGCGGCTATTTACTTTATTTGTCTGACCTTCAGTTACAGGAGTACTTGCCGTTGGCTTACTTGGTCCTCGAGTAACTATAGCTATATGTTGCTCAATATAATTTAATTGTTTGATCAAATCACTCGCAAAGGAATTACGAGATTCATCAGAGCTTTGATCTATGCAAGGAAGAATTAACTCAAGAAGAGCCCTCTCGGTCCCATGCTGCCGCTTACTGGTTGAGCTTTCAGAGTGAAACACTTGAGAGAACCCTTTTATGGACCTTTTCACATCCATTCCCTCTTCAGGAACTTCTCCTTCTTCAAGAGGCATAGAATCAACTGGATCTTTACATGGGGTGCACCAAACCCAGGGTTCTGAAAACGGAGTCTTAACGGAAAATTTTTTATTCTCCGCAATGTTAATTAGTCGTTGCCTAATAGTCTTCCGACCAAAGAGGACATCTTGACCTCCTAGGAACCATTTAGCCTGTAACAACATTGAATCCTCTAGCGACTTCCCAAAAAGATGAACCAACTCCGAGAAAAGGGGTGCAGCATCAGGTCTAACCAGTAACCTTGTGAGAATTATTTCAATAAAATTGTTCTCATTCTCAGAAGCAGCACCCTTCTCTAAACTAGGTGAGGACAACTTTATAGCATCAGCTAAAGACATATCATGTGCCAGTTTTTCAATGAGGGCTTGTTCATTTAAAAGCAGTCTGAGCTCAACCCATTGCCAGTGAAACTTGGCAGGCTGCAGAGCATCTAACACATCTACAAGCTTATCCTGAAGTGTAGATTCACTATTGGTAAAATCAATTTTAGATTCACCATGTCCAGAATCCGGCTTCCATCATCCTTTGTATAAATAGATTGAGGCATCTTACAATCAATCATGGCATTTAGAAAATGTCTGGCACGGAGGGGGAAAAAAGCCACAGATTTTGAATGCATATCAGAGCCATTCAACTCTAGCAAGGTTGCAAACTCTGCATCACTCATATCTGCAGCCATAAGATCATAAAGACCCTGACACTCTCTTAAGCATACATCCCGGAATGGCAAATGTTTTATTGCATCACTTATGGCCATTGTTAGAGACTGATAAAGTTGATTTATGTCTTCACGAACTGCTACATTGGCATTCATAATAAAGGGCCGCCACATAACAAAAGCAAATATTGAATAGGCAGGTGGAAAAACCAAAGTTAGAGGAAGCATACGCTGCATCCTTGAAAGAGCGACAATGGAGGGTTCACCCAAGAGATCCACCACTAAGCCTTCACAGATAGTTCTGCAGTTCCCAACAAGCAATCTAAACCAATGGACATGAACTTCAACTGAACTATCCACCCTAAAAGCCCCAACTGAACGTACATTCCCATTTGAATTGGATCTTGTGCTTCTTACAAATTGTACAACATCCAGTCCCTCCTTCAATCTGAGAATGGTTACCATTCTTTCCAGGCTGGTAACACCACATATAATTGCACCAACAAGAAGTGCAGAAACTGCAGCACTAATTTTCGTTGTTCTTGCAACCACAATTTTACTAGTGTTGTTTGCAACATCATTCGAAATAGTACCAGTATCATGGGTTTCAGGTGACATTTGAAACTGAGCTCGAGATGCTTTACTTGGAGCAAAAACTCCAGCAAGAGCAGAAGAAGCTTCCATTGCAAGAGCAATCTCAAATACACGGCTTTGGCGTTCTCCCAAGGCTTCCTTAAGCAAGCACAAACAAGTTATATGCATTCGCAGAATGCATTTAGCGTAGTTCAATGAACTTGTAGCCAATGGCATATTTGAATGATTGCTGCCAGCCGAAAAATCAGGCAATTTTGCTAAAGTTGGACCAACACTGCCAACAATGGCAGAAACAGCAGAAGTTACCAAAGAGGGATCCCCTTCTTGAGCAGCACCACCAGTCTGCCTTATGCAATCTATCAGACTCATAACTATTTGTTGAGCAATTTGATATCCATTATCCCATTTTTCAAAAGCAGGACCTTTCGGTGTACCAGCAGCAAAGAGCTTTCTCTCTTTTCCAAAAAGATATTGAAATGCTTCTTCCACATTACGCTGTACAACATCTCTCATGCCTGAACCTACTCTGGATGGTAACCGGCCACCACTTATCTTTTGACGGAAAAAGTCATCAGGGTCCTCAACTCCAGCAGGAACACCAAGTGGAAGCCCTAACTCTCCATCAACTGACCGTCCAGACTCTAGTTCAGAAGCAAGTCTCTTATCACATGTACTCTTAAAAATTTTCTCCCACTCAATGACACTGACCACGTTGCCATATTTTTTTAATAAATAACGAGCAAAAGCTAGGGCACCAGAACCTGAAATCCTCCCATTAGATGCTATAATAGCTGCAGCACGATGCATTATAGATGACAGAGCTTCAGGAATTAGATCTGCTGCAGCAAGAATGTTCTCATACCTGCATCAAATACAACGACAAGACAGACAGACTAAACAAAATCAATATCATACATAAACATCCATTATAAAAATAAAAATAAAAAGTCTTACATTAGCATAAAGATGAAAAGTAAATAATTAGATTAAAAAATAACAAGGGGGGATATTTGGGAGCTCATATGAAGTCACAGGAGAATTACTTAATTAATCCTACAAGAAAAACAAGAGCATAAGAAGCGCTAACACGCAAAAGTTTAACAAGCACTTGTTAAAATAATAAAAAATTGAAGTAATACACATGGTATATCACATATTCAAAATTCACAGTTATTAAAAACACAGCGAACACCACAAGGATTAGAAGGGAAAGGCAGAGGAGGAACTAGGAAGAGCACATAAACTGATAAAAGGAAAAAAAATAACAAATTGCGGCAGAATAGACCCAAAAAATACAAAAACTAAGTTGAGTACAAACCTTCTCAGTGATGATAATAGAAAAGCCTCGCCAACATCACAAGCTTGGTTCTCCACATTCCTTGGCAGCATTAAAGCATTCCTTCCACTATGAATTGTAGAATTGGGGCTACTGTAAACCTTTGGCAGCAACCATAAGAGGAATTTGACAGCTGATACTAAATCATCTGAGACATCCATCAGATAAAGTAAAGCAGATAGTTCATCCTCACCAAGTTTCCACCGTATTGAACTTTTATCTTCCACAGTGGCAAAAGGCCTGCCAAACTGGCTAACTTTACCAACATTTTTTTCAGTCTCTTCAATAAGCTGCCTAACTACGGTCATCAGCCAAAGTGTTATTTCCTTTCTCTCAACAAAGCGCAGCTGCTTTAGTGCCCTTCCAATTGAAACAATATCCTCAGAGTGACTTGATCGAATTCCATCAACAGACCTTGATGTATCTCCATCCATAGCACTTCTATGGTGAGGGCAGCTAACCTTATTGTCACACACATGACTTGTTGATGCCCCTTGGCTACCCTCAATTCTAGAAGCTGCCAGTTGAGCAAGACTCTGGGTTTTACGCACAGTCTTTTGCCGCGTCTTAGTAACCTGCTTGGTAGGCTTAAGAGGTTGATCAACTTTGAGAGGTTCTGCAGATTTTAGCCCTTTCTTCACCCACCACGTATCTTCATCATCAGACAGAACTGAAGAAGGAGCTTGAACAAACGAACTTCTTTCCTCACTCAATTTTTGTCTCTTTGCTTTTCTACATTCTTCACAACCAGGTGTAGAATCCACTAGATCAATCTTGCTGTGAGACCCAATAGGTTTTCTGACACTTCCTTGAGATTCATCCAATCCTGTAGTGCTCAAATTAGATAAACTTTTTGGTAGCTGTAACAGTGCTGAGATGAATGTCTTCAGTTCTTCAACACCATTGTCATCCTTTGCATTTTTAGAGGATATTTTATTAGAAAGAACACTTTTCCATTGATCAATTGACACCGTAGAAGCTCTGTCTTTTGTTGAGGGTGTACAGTGTTTTTGCTTGAGAGAAGAAATATTCACATTACTGGCATTGCCATGGTTCTCCCATAAGGAACCACGAAGTATGAGGCGGCGTTCATTCAAGTAAACTTGCAATGCTTCAGTGAGCCGTGGCCCTTCACTAACCCCTGATTCTACCAAAGCATCACGCACAAACTTCCCAGAAAGCTGCTTCAAGATTCGGCAATGTCTCTTCTGTCTCTCCAAGTCAACCACATTTGCATTCATATCCATGATCCCACTCACTATCAGCTGGCGTACATATGCCAGCGGGTAAAAGATGCCTGCCCGTATGAGTTCCACTATAAATAGATGTAGGCGTTTGAGGCCTTCCCCTTTATGCACCATATGCTGATCAATCCAACAAACAATAATATCATGTAGAGGACCTGGGCTTTCAAATATAGCCGAAGAACAGATATTCTGATCCATATTTCTTAAACTATATTTTATTTTGAATGCATTGTTCACAAAATTCCAATTACTCTGCTGACTTGAACATTTTGCTAAATAACTGACTCCACAACCACGAGTGCTTCCACTCTTTTGTCTTGAAATCTGCATATCCCTCAGCTTCATCTTTAAAAGTCTAATTGCTATATGCACTTGGGAAAGATCTGTCCTGCCCGTGAACTGTACATCACAAGGAGGAGCAGTCCGAAAATCCCTGAAATAACATGTTGCCCACTCACACAGGAAAAACACTGAATAAACAAGTGACGTATTTACAGTCACAAACCACTTCAGCGATAACCTTAAGTAATGGCTGACTTTTGCGACCCAACCTTCACATACAGTTTCATCACGAAGATCTTCAAAAAGAAATTTGTATGCTCCATGTATATCACCAAGTACAAGGGATTTATCCAAGGCTTGTGCAGCTTTAGCCAGACATTGACCTGGATAGCCTGGGCTTACAGCCTTTGTGAGATCTTCTATACATTCTTGAATGCACGAAATAACATGATCAAATGCCAATGATTGGTATTGTGCATCAAATCCTTTACTTCTAAATAAACACACAACATCTTCTGAACTATTTTTTATCTTCCCTGCAGCTTCAGTTGCTTTTAGTACAAAATTCCCATCATTTATTGTATGTGAAACTACAGAGGATGGCAAAGGAAAGCAATCCAAAGCAACAAAAGTCTCTGGAGCCGCAAGTATTAAATAACGGAGCATCTCAATCAGAGCAGAAGTTGTATATGCCCTCCGGGAATTGTCTACTAGATCTGACCCACCAGGAGCAGGATCACGAATAATACGAAGAGCTACACCAGCAAGAGTGCGAACATATGTTTGAGATAGAACAACAATTTCTAGAAAGCCATATACAATAGGCAATAGCAGCTGCCAAATCTCAAGCAATTGCTTTTCCTGAAAGGAGCAGAAGTGTGAAAAATCAAAACCGTAAGTCTAAAGGATTGAAATCAGCAAAAGATATAAATGCTCAGTTTAATTTCCATGAACACACAAGACTTGTTATATGCAATCACCTGTAATTGACGCAAAACCCAGTCAATGATAAGAGAAGGAAGAAGCAGCCCTTCAGCATGATGCCATTGCAAAAGCCGAACAATATACCACCATCTAAAATGTAAAGATGGTTCTTCACCATCAGAAACAGATAATAACTGGTCACTTCTGTGCTGAAGTGATGCAGTATAAGGTACTTGGGGTGATCGGTCTCGATTATGAGGAGTAAAATGAGAAGTATTTTTTGAGAAAAATTCATCAAGAAGAGTTTGCAAGTATTCAATAACATCTTTGGTCCAAAGCTCAGAACAAGACAGCTGAGTTTTGTCAGCGGTACCAGAAGGAATACTAGCAGAACCTGGCCGAACCTGCAAAATTCAACCATAATCTATCTTAAATATTGAGAAAAGGGGGAGGGGGGCTTCAGGGTATAATAACAATGTAAATTACATACTGTGGAGGCATGCATACCAGATTAAGGTAAGTAACCTTTATAAACCAGGTAGCCCTCAGCAATGGAACATTATTCTTAATAAGAACCTCTAAAAGTGATTTCCTTCTAACATGAGGAACAAGATCCGCCAAAGAACGTAATCGCTTGTGCTGTTGAGATAAGCCCTACAAAAAAAGTAATTGAGTGAAAAAAAAAAAAAAAACTAGTAGCAGAAAACATCCCATGACAATAAGCACTAATAAGTTTTAATAAAATATCAAAGGATTTAACAGGAATATAAGCCTAGACAACAAAAGGCCTAAGCAATCTCTTGTATGAACATATTTAACAATGGCTCTCCTAAATTCATGAATAGCTATAGCCTGTACTGGAATATTTAGCATATAAACTATATTCTGTATCCATCCATATTTGCACACTGCCTCCAGCCAGATTAAACTACAACCATCCACCCAAATATACAAATTATTCATAACCACATGCTTTCTAGATATAAATTCAGTAAAAACTTAATAAAAACTGTTAGAATACCAAGGTTATTTGTTTTAGTTAGTGGGCTTGGGCTTCTATTAGCAATACTACTACTTGACTTATTAGTATAAATATGAGTATTAGGCTAAGGCAGTGTTATCAAAATTGGACCGACCATCAACTCAGTCAGGGTACTGGGTTACTAGTTGAACCAATGGGTCACTAGTTAAACCGCATGATTCGGAATATATTAAATATTTAAACTTTAAACTAAAATATCATATATAAGTTAAATTTTTCATATCTATAACAAGTAGCTGATTTGGTGTGGTGGTTGATAATCTCTTAGCTATCCAAAGGAACAACGATCAAATCCTTGCAAGCAAGGTTGTCAAACTCGAGAGTTTACGTAAACTCGTGGGAACTCCGTAAACTCGTAAGTAAACGAGTTTACTTACTATTAAAAAAAATTAAAATACTTGTCGATAACATAATAATTCAATATTTCAACCCCATAATAAAAGCAAAATAGTAAATCACAATAATGAAACAATGTTCAACATCAATTTAAACAATTAATATGTAGTGCTCCTTCACCGACTCAAACAATGTTCAACAACAAAATATTTGGGCATTTTGATAATCAATAAAACAGACTTCAATAATCAGTATACAAGAGAAATGGAACTGCAAAACAGAGTTGGGGTTGGGGATATCCGAAGAGACAAAACAGAAGCAAAATGCAAACCAAAGTTGAAATCAAAAAAGAGATGCAAACCAGAGTCAAAACCAGAGAAGCAGACGCAAAGTCGAGAAGTGGAGTGCAGACGAACTTGGGGAGTGTAGATGCGGAGTCGAAAAGCAGAGTCGAAGTCGAACTTGGAGAGTGCAGACCAAAGTCGAGAACTCGAAGTCGAACTTGGGGAGCAGATCGACGAGCGTTGCACGAAGCAGAACGTCGACGAACGTTGCGCATAGTAGATCGCGTCAAGCATCACCACCAATTTCGCGTCGAGTTCACCAGAGAACATACAAACGGAGCCCTTACCTTCTATTTTGGGTTTTTATGTGACAAAAATGACACAAAAAGCTGTTGTTTGGAACCAAAAAATTTGGCCCTATTGAGCTCGCCAACTCGCCTGTGAACTCGCGAGTTTGTGCGAGTTGCACGAGTTTACTTGAAAACGAGTTTGCATTCGAGTTAGCTCGTTGGGACATCGTGGGATCGTAAACTCAAACGAGTTTACACACGAGTTTGATAACTATGCTTGTAGGACCAAAATTTCAAAATTTGGGAATTTCTCCCAAATTCTTTTCCCACGTGTAGCGAAGTGAATCATGATGCATGTGTGCAGCAGCTTTTGACCAGCTTCGTGGTGGGTGTGTGCAACAGCTTCTAGCTGGTGTTGGACAACGCGTGTTAGATGTGTAAAGGTGTTCCATTTGTTGTGGAAGATAGATTCGGCAGTTCGAGCCAGACGGTTTCGTCCGGGTTTTGTCCGATTCATAGACGAGTCGATGACATCAACCATGGTTGTTAGGATCGCGATCTTTCTCGTGAGATCGCATAATCCTACGAGTAGACGGAACCCCCTCGTGCTGGATCTATGGTAGAATCACACGGAGGTGGGATTGTTGTAAATTGCGATTATACATGTAAGAACATGTGATCATCATTCCCGAACGTGCCTACTTTTAGGCCAAAAAAATTCAAGCCAATTCCCTGACCTGATTTCAAAGGGGGCAAAAAAATCCCTAAGAAGACCCATTCGCAAGAATCGCAACTCACCCCTATCAATTTCTAAGGCCTTTCGATTCTCGCGACACCATTCTCGCTATTAATCAGTAGTTGCGACCCCATCTGCGCCGCTGCCGTCGTCAATCTGCATCGCCACTAGTCGTTCTTGATTTGCACTGCCGTTGGTCGTCACTATCAAGTGTCGACGGTGGGTTCCTGTTCGAAGAAAAAGGTTTCTCCCCTCTTCTTTACCGATCCTGTTTGCTTTCTTTAAAATAAAAGGTTTTTATTTATTTTTTTACTTTTTTCAATTTCTTTTTCTGTTCTGTTATTTATTTGCAATTGTGAACATTTTACTTTTTTCAATTTTTTTCTGTTTAAAAGTTGTAAATTGTGTACATTTTTATTTGGGAATTTGCAATTGTAAATTGTTTATATGCCTCTCTGTTTTTTCCTCACGGTGCCCCTGTATTTTGATCACATTCAATTATGTCCTGTCAGTGTGAGCTAAACTACTGCAAAAAATATGTCAAGTAGAGGAACAGGAGGTAGAGAAGATGGAGCAAGTGAACCTCCACCTAAGATGCATAAAAATGCTGCTGGAATGAGAACTGATGTGGCATAGAAACATGGTGTTTCTATTGATGGGGATGCAAGAAAAATCATGTGCAAATATTGTGAAAAGGTGTTGACAGGAGGGGTTTATCAGTTGAAGAAAGATGACCTCTCAAGTCACAATCAACAAGATTTTCAAGAAGAATGTGAGGGAGGAAGCATGCCAGGACATTGCTCTATTTTTCTACAATAATGCTATGCCTTTTAATGTGGCCAATAGTGAAGAATACAAGAAGATGTTTGAGTCAGTTGCCCGACATAGTCCAAGATTTAACCCACCATTATACCATGAGATTAGGGTTAAATACTTGAAGCATCACGTTGAAGAGACCAATCTTTCTTTGGAGGATGACAGGGCTTATGGGAAGAAATTTGGTTGTACAATAATGACAAATGGGTAGACTGATAGGAGGAGGAGGACCATATTGAATTTTCTGGTAAATAGTCCACTTGGAATAGTTTTTTTGAAGTCTATTGATGCATCTAACATATGCAAGACAGCTGATAAAATTTTAAGATGCTTGATGATGTTGTTGAGGAGGATGGGGAAGAAAATGTTGTCCATATTGTCACGGACAATGCAGCAAATTACAAGGTAGCCGAGGATATGTTGATGCAGAAGAGGAAGAACTGTAGTGGACACCTTGTGCAGCTCATTGCATTGACCTGATGTTGGAGGATTTTGAAAAGAAGCTACCACTTCATAAAGAGACAATTGCAAGTGGTAGAAGGATTACATCTTACATCTATGGTAGAACAAGTCTTACTGCTTTGTTGCATAAATTTACTAAAGGGGGTGATTTGATTAGACCTGGCTTGACTCATTTCGCTACTTCTTACTTGACCTTGGGATGCTTGAATGAGAATAAGGGTCCATTAACTAGAATGTTCACATCCAAAGAAGGAACTTCTAGTCAATTAGCAAAGACTATGGATGGTAAGCTTGCGGAGAATTTAGTTACAGATAAGGGGTTTTGGAAAAATATTCTTAATTGCATGAGGGGTGCTTTTCCCCTAGTTAAAGTGTTGCACTTGGTGGATTCAAATGAGAAGCCAGCCATGGGCTTCATTATGAAGAATGACCGAGCAAAAAAGAAGATACAAAATGCCTTTAGAGGAGTTGAGAGCAGGTAATTCTCTTCCATTAGTTTCATTTTATTATAGAATATAGATTTTGTGTGGAAACTAATTCAAGTTCTTTTTCATGTATAGTTATATGCCCCTACGGGAAATTATTGATCAAAGATGAAATAGCCAATTACATAGGCCTTGGCATGCTGCAAGCTATTACCTTAACCCCATGCTCCATTATAGTCCTAGTTTTAAAGTTGATTGGGAAGTTAAGAAAGGATTCATTGATTGTATGGAAAGGATTGTGGGAAACATTGAGGAAATAGGCAAAATTGATGACCAGCTTGAAGATTTCCACTTCAAGCAAAAGAGGGGGCTTTTTGGTCATGCAATAGCTCAATGTGCACATCAAACCAAAACTCCAGTAGATTGGTGGGATTCCTATGGCGATGGACATCCAAAATTGCAAAAGTCTTGCAATTCGAGTTTTGAGTTTGACATGTAGTTCATTTGGCTGTGAGCGTAACTGAAGTGTCTTTGAGACGGTAAGAATTCAAATCTACAAAAGAAATGTATTTCATTCTTAAAATTATGTAGTAATAATTGATTTTATAATTATTTAAGTCCACACTAAGAGAAGGAACCGTTTGCTGAAAAAGACCATGAATGATGTGATATATGTGATGGCCAATTTAAGATTGAACAAGAAGAAAGAAGTTAGGAAGCCAAAGAACTATGCCATAGAAGATCTTTCCTCTGATGATGATTGGATTGTTGAGGAAAATGATCAAAATTCAGATTTGGATGTCCCTGATGAAGACATACTTGAAGTTGGACAAGATGCCGGAAGTAGTGGTGGTGGTGGTGCACCTATAGATGATTTGGATGTTCCTCTTATTAATGAGGATGAAGTAGTTGGACTTGGAGTTGGAGTTGGATGTGGAGTGGGAGTGGGAGATGCCAATGCCATTAATGAGAATGAAGATAATATGGATGAGGATGATTGCCAAGAGGAATTGAATGTTCTCCTAAATGACTAGAGTTGAAATGATTTTAATTTCATTTGAATTTCTGTTTTGTGTTATGTTATAAACTTTCTATTATGAGTTGGCGTTTATTATGTATTTGACTATTTGGAATTTGGATGTTATGTTATGAAGTATGAACTATTATGACTTATTATTATGATTATGAGGTTTAAAGGTTGTTTAATGTTGTGATTTATAGGTTATATTCTTTATTTATGTAGTTTTTTATGCATATGTATTATGTATAAGAATTTTAGGTGAGGACGTAGGATCTTACAATCCAAGTTACGATCCTCAAGTTACGATTTTTCATCTCCCTCTCGATCCTAGGTAAAATCTCGATTTTAACAACCTTGACATCAACATGAGTCAAATACAAATTCGATTAGATAAAGTGACCAGAACTGATTACTAGTCCAGTTCCTGGTTAAACCGGTTGGACTGACCAGTCCAGGTCCGGTCCAAGTTTAATAACACTGGACTAGGGGATTGTGTAACATCTAATATCAATCTCCATTGTATTAGCTGTCTTTCTCTCTTTTCCATCCTTTTTACCTAAACCTACTATTTCAACATGCTAGAATTATGTGGTTTAGGGTGAAAAGAGAGAAAAATGGCCAAAGTAAGCTGAATATTGATAAATAAGTTGTACAATATCTAATGCTCTTAATAATTTATACCAATAATTAGGTCTAGTACCAATACTACTAGTACAAGGCTACAAGCCCAACCAAGTTCAATAACAACAAACCAATAACCTTAACATTCTAAAAGAAACAAATAACAAGGGAAGCAATAGTTATACAAGAAAGTTGTACAAAGAGTAAAGCAATAGGAGCAAGACTTTCATTAATACCTCAATCCATTTCTTCCGGAAGTCTTCAGGACATGGCCTTTGTTCAGGGAAAACACCAGGCTTAGCAAGTTGTGACCCTGAAAGAGCCACTCCATATACTTGACCAGCCTGTCAAAATAAGCGCTATCATGTAGATCAAATACCTTCGTAATAAGTAGGGCCCACTAAACCCAAAATAAAACAAAATCAAAAACATAAATATGGAATATTTTTAGAGGCATACATAATGTTCAACAAGCATAATAAAATAACAGAATAAAGATCATTTGTCTTCACCTTCCGCTTCTGAACACGAGATTCATTGATGGCCCTTAAACGTTTTCTAATGGCCTGGAGAGAAGATGAAAGGTTAAGAATTAACCTACGAACACTTCCAATGAATATAAAAACCAAATATGGAGAATGTGCAATATATTCATGGTATAGGCTATGTTTGACAAAACTAACTAATAAGTTAGCTTAAAGCATATAAGTCAGCTTAAGACTTATAAGCCAACTTACAGCTTATAAGGTGCTAGCTAAAAGCTTATAAACTAGCTTATTGAATTAGAAGTATTTGGTAAAATTAGTTATTGAAGTAGTTGATAAATGTAAAATGACATAAAAGGACATATTTATATAATTTTTATGTAAATGATATTTTTGTTTTGTAGACAAAAATATATTTTTAGGTAATTGTAGTTTTAGATTCCTTTATTAATTTTACATTCTCATTCATTTATAAAAGTTCAAATATTTCATTAAAATTAAAATAAAGGAAGTATATTAACATAGTAAGGATAAAAATAGAAGAAAAAAATAAGGTACAAGCTCATAAGTTATAAGCTAGCTGAATAGCTTATAGCTTATAAGCTATAAGGTAGTGAAATAAGCTTGTTTATCAAACACCTTAATTTGGTCAAACACACTTATAAGCTAGTCAAATAAGCTTAAAACTAGCTTATTTGATATGCCAAAAACACTCATAGTTATAGACACAACAGGGCATAAATCTCTCACAAAGACTAGGGAGTCACCTCTTTGCAATTAAGGACAACTGTCTTGCTAAAATTTGGAACCTGGGTCAAAGAAATTTCTCTAGATTCCTGAAGACAAAAAAGGTAACACCATGTTATAAAAACAACAAACAATCAGTTTTAGAAAGCACAAGTTGATTTTCAACGATTCATCAAGGGAAGCCAATCCTCTAGAATATAAAATTCCCTACACCATAGTTTCGATCATCTTGAACAGTAGGAGATCCAAATAAGAAATTAGAAAGAAAAAATTCCAACTGTAATCAAATTGACTGAGACTAGCACAAATAGAATCAAAATGATAACACAAATCCAAATACAACAACAAGATCTCCATTCCAACACAAGATGATATATAGTGTTCAATGTAATAATATTAAACTAGAAATAGATAAAAACAACTTAACCATGAATAATCAAATAGCCAAATAGAGAGTATGCATTGAATGGAAACAAAAATTATTAATTATATTTGAGTTTGTGAAGCCTTTGTTTTAGAAGAATGGAAACCAAGCAATGAAATTGCCAAATAGAGAGCATGCATTGAATGAGTGGGTGATAAATTAAGTAATGGAATAATCAAATAGGAGAAGTTCAAAAGCGCTCCTTCAATTCCTTTTCATTTAACAATTTAAGCTTATATGACCTAACAATTTTTTTCATGAGAATTGGTGAAAGAAAAGTAGTAGTAGTAGTAGTAATAATAATAATAATAATAATAATAATGAATCGTTGAATCGTGTGATTTGTATCAATGATACAAAATTGCACAAATTCATTCATTATCGTAACATACAAAGTGTGTGAATAGTATATTGTAAATACTGAACCAGTTTCAGTTGTGTTAGTTAAAAGTTTCAGTTAGGCTATTAGTCTTGACAGCTGTCTAGTAACAGCTGTCTCTAGAGTCTTGCAATGCAAGCTACTGGTAGTTATAAATACCACTGCTGTAACTGATGTAACAACTTCTTTTTCAAATCAATAATATTGACTATCTTCCTTTTCATATTCTCTCTCTCAATTCTCTAAAATTCAACATGGTATCCAAAGCTTAAAGATCCAACATGACCGAACAACCTCCTCCTCCTCCTCCTTCCTCTACGCCAGTCACATTCTCTCATACAATCTTTGAAAAGCTCGATAAGAAGAATTTTCTACTTTGGCATCAACAGGTAGAACCTGTAATCAAGGCTCATCGCCTTCAACACTTTGTCATGTGTCTACAAACTCCTCTTAGGTTTTTAAGCGAGCCTGATCGTGAGGCAGGAATTGTCAATCCTACATATGAAACTTGGGAACAACAAGATCAAATGCTGTTATCTTGGCTTCAGTCATCGTTATTGAGTTCAATTCTTTCACAAATGCTTGGAAGCATCCATTCATATCAACTATGGGAGAAAATACATGATTTCTTTCAGAAACAAACTCACACCAAGGCGCAACAGCTTCGCACAGAGTTGCTGTTAAAGATCTAATTTATTGTAAATAGAGTAACTAGGAAACTATATAGGTCTGATTTTATTCACTGTAAATAGGGTAATTATCCCATAGCTGATTATTAAGGATCTTGAACCCGTTTCCTTATTTTTCTATAATTCTGTGATTATAAATAAACCAACTAGTGTGTGGGTTAAACACACAGTTTCTGTAACAGTTGTGATCCACTACACTTGATGATCATCCTGTTTCCGAATATCTTCTTCGTATCAAAGCTCTCACTAATGCACTCGCCTCTGTTGGTGATCCTATCTCGCTCCAAGAACACGTTGATGTTATACTTGAAGGCCTACCGCAAGATTATAGCTCTGTCATCTCTGTTATTGAGAGCAAATTTGAACCAAGTTCTGTTGATGAAGGTGAAGCTCTTATTCTTGCTCACAAGATGCTTTTGCAAAAATTCCGCAAGAAAGTCTTAGCTGATTCTGCAACAATTAATCTCACTCAAGTGCCATAGAAGTCTTCCTTGTCGCCTCAAAAACCTAACTCTGTTACTACACAATGCAACCTCACTCAAGTCTATGAAGGTAACAATCTTTAGTACGGTTTTCGTGGCTCTAATCGCAGTCATGGTGGCCGCGGAGGCAAAGGCCATGGTGGCCATTTTCCCAACGTCCAATGCCAGCTATGTCTTAGATGTGGTCACTATGTCTCACACTACTTTCATCGTTTTGATCAAAACTTTCACCCTCCTGTCTCTGCAAACTATCAAGATTATAAACCTAATTGGGGATACAATTCTTGCAGCATGACAATGGTGCTTCACAAAATCCTAACAACTATAGTCCTACCCCTGCATGGGGCCAAATACCGACTCAGCCCTAGACAACAGCTCTCTCAGACTCAAATCAGCCAAGTGCCATGATTACAAACACTAGCCCTGCAGCTAACTCTACCTAGTTCCCTGACTCAGGAGCTTCTTATCATGTTACTGGAGATCAAAATAATATACATCAGGTTGGCAGTTTTGAGGGTCCAAACCAGATCCATATTGGCAATGGTCAAGGTCTGTAAATACATTCCTCTGGTTCTTCATATTTTTTCGTCCCCTGTTAATCCCACTATTTCTCTTATTTTACACAACTTACTTCATGTGCCTTCCATAACCAAAAATCTAATCAGTGTCAGCAAATTCGCTAAAGATAATTCTGTTTACTTTGAGTTTCACGCTAATTATTGTCTTGTCAAATCTCAGGAAACTAATGAAGTCCTGGTTCGAGGTCAAGTGGGTCTTGATGACTTGTACCAGTTTCCAAGTCTCCACTTGCAACCTCATCCTCACAACATTGCTAGCTGTTTAGTTTCAAATTCTGTAAACTCTACAAGTCTGTCAAATATTGATTCTACTATACCTAGGTCCTCTTTTAGTTCTCTTTTCTTGTAGCATGTACGGTTAGGTCATCCTAATGACCATTCACTAAAACTTGTGCTAAAATAGTGTAATATACCCTTTTTGAATAAAGATAGTTTCTTCTGTTCTGCTTGTTGTGCTGGTAAATCTCATAAAATACATTCTCCTTCATCTATTACTAAATATAACTCACCTTGGAATTGGTGTACAGTGATTTGTGGGGGTCAACCCCTGTACTTTCCTCAACTGGCTGCATGTATTACATCAGTTTTGATTATGCTTATTCAAGATATACTTGGATTCATCTCCTTCAAAACAAATCTAATACGTTCACAGTTTTCAAACAATTTAAAACTATGGTGGAACTACAGTTTGGAACTGCTCTTAAAACCTTACAAATTGGCTGGGGGGGTGAATTTAGACCACTCACAAAGTATCTTACAGACCTAGGAATCATTCATAGACTAACATGCCCTCACACTCATCACCAAAATGGGGTTGTTGAAAGAAAACATCGTCATATTGTTGAATTAGGACTAACTTTGTTAAGTCAAGCCTCCTTACCACTCAAATACTAGGATCATGCATTTTCCAATACTATTCACCTTATAAATAGGTTACCCACTGCCTCCCTCAACCTGTCCATACCATACACCATTCTGTTTAAACAATCTCCTACCTACCAACATCTCAAAGCCTTTGGGTGTGCCTGTTTTCCCTTCCTTAGACCCTACAACTCGCACAAATTGGACTTTAGGTCTCATGAATGTGTCTTCTTAGGCTACTCTATCTCTCACAAGGGATACAAGTGTCAATCTCCAACGGGTAAAGTCTTCTCAAAAGATGTTATCTTCAATGAACTACGTTTTCCCTATCTCATCCTCTTCCCTTCACCCTCCACTCCCTTTCTCGTCTCTCCTTCACCTCTACCCCCTGCCTCCATTCCTCTCCTCAACCCACCACTAAATCCTCCCACAACCTCTCCACCTATCACTGTACCCACTTCCACTTCTTCTACCAGTCTCTCAACCTCTCGTCCCCAGCTGTCTCCACTGTTCCTGTCCCACCACCTGCCAACACTCACCCTATGCAGACAAGATCCAAGTCTGGTATAGTTCAAAAACTGTATTCATCCTTCACTGTTTTTGGCTCACACAGAGCCTAAAATTGTCAAACAAGCTTTGGCTGACCGAAAATGGTTTGCTACTACGCAAGACAAATATGACACATTGCTTCGTAACAACACCTAGACTTTTGTGACCCTTCCCCCTGACAAGAAAGCTATAGGGTGCAAATGGGTGTTTAGAATTAAAGAAAATACTAATGGTACAATAAACAAACACAAGGCCAGGCTAGTGGCCAAAGGTTTCCACCAAGTTCATGGTTTTGACTTCAATGAAACTTTCTCTTCCAGTAATCAAACCAGTTAAAATCAGAATTGTTCTCACTCTGGCACTAAGCAAACATTGGGTTTTACATCAGCTAGATGTAAACAATGCTTTTCTTAACGGTTTACTTGATGAACCAGTATATATGCAATAGCCTCAAGGTTTTGAATCTAAGGATCGCTCACTTGTTTGCAAACTGAATAAAGCCTTATATGGTCTTAAATAGGCTCCTCATCAGTGGTTTGAAAGACTACAGTGTACTCTACTTCAGTTTGGTTTCAAAGCAAGCAAGTGTGACCCATCTCTCTTTGTTTATTCACTCAATTCTGATGTGGTTTATTTTTTGGTGTATGTGGATGATATTATAATCACTGGCAGCTCTTCTTCTTTAATCAAGCAACTCATCACTCAACTAAATTATGTTTTTGCCCTTAAACAACTAGGGCATCTGGATTACTTTCTTGGAATAGAAGTCAGATATTTACAATCTGGTTCAGTTCTTCTCACTCAAAGCAAATATATTAGAGATCTTCTTGCAAAAACAAACATGACAGAAGCCAAATCCATATCATCCCCTATGGCATCCAGCTGCAAACTCTCAAAGTCAAGAGCTAACCTTCTTCCAAATTCCACACTGTACAAGTCTGTGGTTGGTGCCCTTCAGTATGCAACAATCACAAGACCTGAAATTAGCTTTGCTGTCAACAAAGTTTGCCAATTTATGGCAAAGCCTTTGGAATCTCACTGGATTGCAGTTAAGCACATTCTTAGGTACCTTAAGGGTACTCTTAACTTTGGACTTCTATTTCATTCAGCTACTCTCACTCCTGCACTCAATCTTCATGCCTATTGTGATGCTGACTGGGCAAGCAGACCCAAATGATCGCAGATCCACGTCTGGTGTTACAATTTACTTAGGGCCTAATCTTATTTCTTGGTGGTCTAGAAAACAATAGGTTGTTACTAGATCTAGCACTGAGGCTGAGTATTGAAGTCTTGCTCAAGTCACTGCTGATATTCTCTGGATTCAAACTCTGCTCACTTAACTTGGAGTTTCCTTCTCTACCCCTGCAGTCTACTACGACAATCAGAGTGTAGTATCCCTGGCCCACAATCCTGTTCTCCATGCTCGAACCAAGCACATGGAGATTGACTTGTTCTTTGCCCGAGAAAAAGTGTTGTAAAAGCAGCTCTCTGTTCTACACGTTCCAACTTAAGATCAGTGGACTAATCTCCTCACCAAGCCTCTATCTCCAACTCCTTCAATTTCTTATGGACAAACTCAAAGTGTTTGAGCTCTCTTCTTTAGCTCACCCACCTTGAGTTTTTGTGTGTGTGGGGGGGGGGTGAACAGTATTGTAAATACTGAACCAGTTTCAGTTGGGTTAGTTAAAAGTTTCAGTTAGGCTATTAGTCTTGACAGCCGTCTAGTAACAGCTATCTCTAGAGTCTTGCAATGCAAGCTACTGGTAGTTATAAACACCACTATTGTAACTAATGTAACAACTTTTTGTTCAAATCAATAATATTGACTATCTTCCTTTTCATATTCTCCCTCTCAATTCTTTGAAATTCAACACAAAGTCATTTGAGATTTATCTTATAATACGAATCAATAGGTAGCTAAATCGTAGGATTAGAATCGTGAATTGCAAGATTCTAATAACTATGGCTATAACTCAAACATTCATAGCTAAATTGCTACTTTACATTATCCATTTGATATAAATACACAAGTTTAAAAAAAAATGTACCTCAAGCCCCTCAACTGTGTCCCTATATCCAGATTGCAAATATTCTCTGGTCAGAGTCTCTTCAGGACAATTTGGTGTTTGGGGGTGATAGTCCGGGGGCCCAAGCCTGAGATTAAATAGTGACATTTAAAATTTATACAACTAGACAATAAGGAAATTTAAAGCAAAATCTAAAAGTGAATACTATCAGGTTAAAACACTACAATCTTAATATTGTTGAATAACAACTAACAAAAACAGATACTAATGATCAAGGGCATCAAGACTAGCATATCAACAATATTTTTGGATATTAACAGTGTACATGCAAATTTTACTCCAGAAAAAACTTAGGATGTTTGTTATTCATGAACTAACAAAAGTAAGCAACAATTTGAAAACAAGTTCTATCACAAGCATGAACTACCTAGAGTTCAGAGGTTCTTTATCACACTTCAACTTGTACGGGGTTAATGGTGGTTGTCGCCTGCAAATGCAAAACCATTGTGTTCAAAGTGATTAACAGCATCAAACAACTGATTTATCAGAACAAATAATAATAATAAAATAATAATAATAATAATATACCATTTTATTATGGAGTATCTAACAGAACAGAGGACTAAAATTACAAATGGCTCTATCTTTTCCTCTGTATCTTTAAAGCTGTTGAAAATAGTAGACAATAATGTAGACCCAATATTTCTTTTGAATAGGACTAATGATTTTTTTTTTTTTACATTCTAACTTGAACTGGGGGGGAAAATATGTAATTCTTGTGACATATTCACTGGGGAGAGAATATATTCTGATATGAGAAATTTATAAATATTGTGCATGTACATAAAATACTTTTAAGAAAAGAATTCATGTTAATGCATCAACTATCTAGGCTGTATCATATCTTGAATTTTTAAAGAATTTCTCATATCATCATATCCATGTCACATCATACCAGTGTATTAAGTATCTGAGCTTCAAAGAAATTTTAAAAAAACCCTTCGTAGCTTCTATCGTTGAAAAAAATAATTTAAAAAATAGCTCCTCCACATAACAGTTTTCACCCTTCAAGTTTAACACAACTTGGAAACTATGATGCTATGGTATAGCAGCATCAGTAACAAAATAAAATATGATAAAAAGTTTTGATTATTTAAATGATAAGAAAACAGAGAAACCTTAATACAAAACATGAGTAAAAGGAAACAAAGAAAGATCATACCAACTTCTGCAGATTTACTGTTATGATTTTCAAATTTTATATGAAAATTATATGATCATTACTCCTAATTTGGACAAACACTACTCTGTGTACTTTCAATCTCAAAACAGAAAAAAACTAAAAAAAATAAATAAGATATTGAAGTTACAGTGCTTTAGCTAGGGAGTGGCTATATTTGAGTTTTTTTTCTGATAAAACAGTGAGAAGCTATCTAGCTTAAGTGATGACAGTAACTTCATGTTCCCAACCTCAATAATTTTTGAAAGATAGGCTCATAGATTCATAGAGGTCCCTATAATATAAGATAATCAGTTCAAGAAATATTTGCTTAATTTTCGGTATAAAGAAAAGAAACTAAATTTCAGGGGTGAAAATCCTGCATAAGCACTATAACATTTACTTCACTTATTTAGTCAACACAACCAGGAGGATAAATATTTGAACAGCTCCTACAAAGTATAGTATAAAAATTTCAAGTATGCCACTGTTTTGATGTATGTTAGGATAGAAGATCAAAATACGTTTCAAACATAAACCGTTTATACAGAACCAACATAATCAAAGAAATAGATACTTTTCAACCTGTATATACCAATTTTCTTATAACAAATACTATGGCCCTCACTAGTGGCTCATGCCTACTTTGGATATGACATCTAATATTTCTTGCTCATCTGACCATCCAAGCAAAGCATCGGAAGTAGATATATTAATAGAAAAGAACATAAAAGGGAAAAAATGTTTAGTTGGTTATAACAGATAAAACTCCTTGTATTTCTCAAGCATTAAATGTATAAGAACAGAAATGAAGACCAAAAACTAGAATATTGTGATCATTCAAGAGTCAAAAGATAAATGAACCAGCTCTGAAGTAGTTTTTCAGGTTTCAAAATGACATTAAGTAAATAAAATCAATCACTATTGCAATAAAGAAAGCTATTAGCTAACAGGGGCTGAAGCACCAGAAGCTGCATAACACCCACAATTAACATGTAGTACCTTAATCACATGTGCTACAGTAACAATATCTGAGAAGAAAGAATGGATAATAAGATTTTCAGCAAAGAAATGTTAGCAGAAATTATCTTACCTGGAACTCACAGCAAAGTTAGCTGGCAAGGAAGATGAATCAGTTCTTCCAATGTCCCTAGTGGATGGCCCACCAATTGCACTGTTATTAACTGCACTAGTGCAGCTGCCAGCATGATACCTTTGCATTTCCCCCAATTATAACCAGCATACTGCCCTCAGCATCAAACCACTACAAGTAGCCGTAATAGCTAAACTGCATCATTGAAAATGCACTGTGTCATTTCCAACCAGAGCAATTAAGAAAACCTAAAAGAAAATCCTAAAAAAGAGACAAAGGAAAAAAAAGACACATAATTGAAGAAAGAAAAAGAGAAAATGACCTTAAGCATCAAATCTACATGTTATTGAACTGTCTTCAACCACTATAAAAGATATGCACAGAAATCCTAATACCCCAAAACTTGCAACCCAATATGTGGACCCCAAATGTATGAGGCAGAGTGGTACTATTCAGACCTGTAACACACAAATGGATAAAGAATTAAGAAACAAATCCATAACATGCACCATACGAAGAACCATTAACTAACATCCAGATTCCAGAATGCATCAGAAGAGTGCAACTCAAGGACAATATGATAGCTCCAAAAAAATAAAAAAATTCAAAAGTCTGAGTGGGTGTTTGGTTTCGTGTCCAACAACCCATGACGTGTGTATCGGATGGACAAAAAGAGAAGCTATCATTTTAAGCTTTTGCATTAAACGTGGAAAGGACTCAATATTGAAACCAACGCAACTTAAGTCCAAATACACTATGAATGTTGCATTTAAGATGCAAAGAATATAAAATATTCTGGAAAATAAAAGAAAACAGAATCCTAAACTCTTGTCCAAACAAAGTCCAGTTTCAAATACATAGGTGTGTGACAGCTGAAGTAAAGAAAATTTGAACAACTTTTTACATTTATGTTCAGAAACCGTCATTGATGCCAAAACCCCATGCCCAATCATATAAAAGTCTTGTTTTCAAAAATAATGCAAGCATAACAATGAACTTAGAAGCTTTAAATCTACCCTCAAAAGCATCTCCCCAGTCAAACTAACAGACACAATCACGACAGTCATACGAGTGAATAAAATTCCCATTGAAATTGGAAACTCTCTATTAAAATGTTTCTACATATACAAAAACCAGAAAAACGGAAACCACGCCTTTATCAAGCCCTATCACTTATAAACGCGTGGCCAACCATGTTAGAGTTGCCAGAATCATAACTCCAATTCTTGAACCCATATCCAACAGTAATAAATTATAACATAAGAGACAACACAAAGTTGCAAAATTTAACCAAATCATTCCCAATCCTCAAGCATAACTCCCAAACCAATTGAAATAAAAATACCCTCACTTTTCATTCTTACTTTCCCTGCTCCAACTAACAAGGGCACCAAATGAAACTTCTTCAGATGCAAGAGGCAAAAATTGAAGACACACCCCACCCGTTAAATCGTCCAAAAATCTCAACTTTAACATCAAATCCAAGCTATACCGTACACAAAGCTGAACAGCAATTGCAAAAATCTACAAAATCAAATCTAACGCAAGAAAAAAAAAAACTCCGCAATTAGAACTCGGAAGCACGATCCAAAGCTAGGGTTTTCGACAATGAAATTCCGATTACTGTTTCGTTCTTCCCCAGCTTCGCCAATGCACGCGTAAGCTAATTGCGGAGCTGAAAATTGGAGATATTCCAGCACAAACGAAACTAGGGTTTTTGATTCACAATTCCGCGAAATGGAACAAAAGGGGTTCCGGACAAATTAATATTAATAATAATAATAATAATAGTAGAATCGCAACATATTGAAGATTAATGAAAAGGGGAAGGTAGGGGCATACCTGGGAAGAAAATCTGGGAACTTTGACGGAAAGAGTAAGAAAGTGTGAGAAAGTAGGAGAGAGAAACAGGAGGAACAAAGAAGAAGAAGGGTCTCTGTAGTGTGGTCGAGGGCTTTGACTCTTCGTTTTTAATTTTTTATTAATTTGTTTTGGTAGTGACGATGATGATTGTCTTGTGATGGTGGTGTTTTCTGTGAATCGCAATGAAGAACAGTGAAGGTGAAGGAGCTAGTTATAATAATTTTTTGTTTTGAAATAACTGCTGTTATAAAATTTAAGCAGGAACTGAAAAATTTATTGAACATTTTTTTATAGCTTTAATAATTTGTTTGATTTAAGAAAGAATTTAGATAAAAAGAAAGTAAAAAAAAATATTGATTTAATATAAGGGAAAAATGAAAGATAGTGAAAAAAAAAATCTCTCTTTTTATTTAATTAAATTAAAAAAGTAAAATTGACTTTTTTTGATAGATAATTATGCTGCTAAATTTAAAATAGATAAATATTTTTGAATATATAAATTATATTATAATTAAAATTCATAATATATAAATATTTTTGAATTTATAAATTATATTTTAGATTTATGATAAATAATTTATATTGTGATACAATATTATTTTTAATTAATGATATTTTTTTCTAAAAAATATTCAAATTTAATTTAAAAATAAAGATAAAAATAATAAATTGGAAAAGATAAGAGGTTAAGAAAAATATCTAAAAATGTCTTCATTGAAGAAAATCTATAAAAACACTCATGTTAAATAATAACTGCTAAAAATACTCTCCTTCAAGATAGTTATTATAATTCATCTTATATATTAAATTAGAATATATATTTCTCATGAGAGCTTTTTTAGTTATCATTCTTTAACAAAAGCGTTTTTAGTTGTTATTCTTCAACAAGAGTGTTTTTAAGGATTTTTTTATTTTTTTTTTACTTCTTGTATCTTTTAATCTATCATTTTTAATATTTTTAGTTCTAGATTAAATTTTAATATTTTTTATATTATCAATAATTAAAATGACATTGTATCACAATACAAATTATACATTATAAGTTTAAAATATAATCTATATGTTTAAAATTATTTATTTAATATGAATTTTAATTATAATATAATTTTTATTATATATTCACAGGTTTTTATTTATTATAAATTTATGTTATATGAAATAAATATTTATTATGTGCAATGCACAAGTTAAAACACTAATTCATAAGTATTTATTTATTATAAATTTATGTTAGGTTTAAATATGTTTTTAATCCATATAAAATATCACTTTTTTGGTTTTGGTTCCTATAAAATTATTTTTTTTTAAATGGTCGTTGTAAAAAAAAAATTGGTTTTGATCCTTTTATTTTGTTCTAATCCTTTTAATATATATATTTTTTGTTTCAGTCCCTATAATATTTTGTTCATTTTGAATTAATCCCTTTGAAAAAACTGATTAGGACTAAAAAAAATTATTTACATATTACAAAGACAAAAATGAAAAAATAAATATATTATAAGATTAAAACAAAATAATAAGGACCAAAAAAAAAGAAATTTTACAAGGACCATTTTAAAAAAATATTTTTATAAGAACCAAAACTACAAAAACAGTATATTATAGGGACCAAAAACAAATTTAAGCCATTTATGTTATATGAAATAAATATTTATTTTGTTCAATATACAGGTTAAAACACTAATTATATTAAAAATCAATTAGAGTTAGAAGGTGGAAGTTCAAATGGATCCATGATCACCAAAAAACGACCCTTTACTATCTTAAAATGGAACTTATGGATGGCATGCAAACTTGTAAGATGGATATTATTATTAGTATGAAGTTCAATGTTTTCAATTGTCAAGCCTCTACAAAAAATATAGTGTAATTATGATTATTATTCGGTCCTTGGAATTACTACGCATACTGTACTCAATGAAAGATTAATTAGAGAAATGTGTGTGAAAATCAATACTACCCATGCAATCGCACATGTATTATGCTATTAGTTGTTGAAATACAACACATTAGTTATATAGTAAAGAGTTGTGTAATTTCTTTCAATTTTTCCTTATTTTATTCAGGAGTAGGTTTTATGTTGTTAGTATTTTTATTTTTATTTTTTAGTTGCACCTATGCGTAAGGGTTTGATTTTCTACCAATGGTTTTTTTTCACAAAAAAAAGAAGAAGACAAAGATAAAAATAAAACTGAGTGTGTTACGATGATTTTGTTATTTTTTCTTTGAACATGCATGTCGATTTTAAAATACACACACACACATATATATAGATATGATTTTTCTTCTCTTAAAATTAGCTAAGAAACAATCAAGAATAAATATATATGATTAAAAAAAAATAGAATGAGTAAAGACAAAAAAAAGTTAACCAGAAGACATTTTTTTACTTTTTTTTGCTTTTAATTTCTAAATTATTGTTTATTTGTCTTTACAAATATTTTATATCTTTTACTAGCAATTATTTCATTTCAGATGCTTCATTTATTCAATGAGATTGTTAAGTAAAATTATTTTTTACAATAAAAGGATTGAGTACAATTATTATTCTATATCATATTATAAACTTTTTACCATACATGATTTGTAATATGACTTTTTTATTTATATTTTTAGCTTATTTTATTTTTTTATAATTTATTTCATTTTATTATTTAATATGTTATGTAATATTAAAATATATCTAATTTTAATTAATTTAATTACTATTAAGTCTTTTATGATAATTAATTATAATCATAAAATTTACATAATAGATTTGAAATGCTAGTTTATATAGAGATAGGATTGTATGATATAATAAGAGTTTAATAGATATACACTATCAATGTAAAAGATTTTACATTGTCAACTAGTTAAAAATCAGCTTTGGTGTGACTTTTAAGGTAGTTATTATCAAAGTCAATAAACTTATCACATATGATGGTTTGTGATTGGATAAAAGTCTAAAACAACTTTACACTATCAAGGCATATTCTTTTTCTCATATAATAGTAATATTTTCCTATATTTCATTTCTCTATTTTTTTTTTAGTTAATTTGTTCAAATGAAATTTTAAAATATTGAAATATAATATCATTTGATTAACTAAAATAAAAAATATTTATTTATGTACATATTTTATATTTTTGTTCATTTTCTTTTTATATATTCAGTTAAACCATTCACATATAAAACAAAAATAAAAAAATACTTCGAAATCAATTAGTCATATATTCTTGTTTAGTAGCACTAATGTTATCCTTAAAAAATTACATAATTAGATATAAAGTTTATAACTAAATGTTTGTAATTTCTTGTAAACAACTATTCGAACAACCATGAAAAATATGTAACAATGAGAAAGAACGTATACTTGTATTTGACTATTTTCATTATCTTATATGATTATGTTTGATAAGTCTAAAATGATACTTCATCGCTACAATGTTTACTAATTAAATTACTAAAATATATGATCATTATATTGATTCTTAACAATTAGGAAGATTTTTTTGGGGGGGGAGGGGGGAATCAAAAGAACTATTCTATATATCATTTTAGTGTATAGGTGGTAATATGATCATCTAGCTCAATACGAGTTGGCCCAACGTGGGTTGCAACCTAGATTTAATTCAAACTTTTAACAAGAGGTTCAAGTTTAGTGATAGCCAATTTTTTTAATTGATTTTGATCAATTTTTTTTTTTTGTAACCATATTATTGGTGCGAAGTATCCACCAATTTTGCTAGTGACTAATCTTCGCTAGAGAACATTACTAGCCACATTTAGTGGAGTCTTTCCTCCCAATCTATCCACAAGGCTTTAACTCGAGACTTTATTTAAGAGATCCGAGTCAAATTCCACTCAAAATAAAGACATGTTCGCATTGATTTTGATAAATATGAAAATATACAAGGGCTAAAGAAGAAAAAAAATAAGTGTTGTGTGGCCCTTTTCAGACAAACTAAGTCGAGCATACTAAAGAAAGAGTAAGGTAACGTAGAGGAGCGTATGAAGGAGGAAATTTAATAGAATATCATGGTATGTGACTTGTATCTATATTAGTAATTAAGTTGTAATTAGATATATTTGTATATTGAAACTCATTTAGTATCTTCTCTCTAGATAAATTAGAATAATTATCTTGAACAAGAGTGTTTTTAGACGTTATTCTTTAACGATTGTGTTTTTAGGGGGTTTTCTTCAACGAGAGGGTTTTTAGGGATTTTTCAATTTTAACCTCTTATCTCTTTCAATATTTATTTTTCATCTTTATTTTTAAATTGAATTTCAATATTTTTAAAAAATATATCAATAATTAAGAATAACCTTATATCACAATATAAATTGTTTATTGCAAATTTAAAATATAATTTATATGTTCAAAAATATTTATTTATTTATCAAAAAATATATAACTTTTATATTAAAAGTATTTATTTGTTATAAATTTTAGTTATATAAAATAAACATTTATCCCATGCATTGCATGGACTAAAATACTAGTGTTCCAAATGTTAAAATGTTAAGAAGGAAGTTCATCTAGTGTGTCAAGAAGCACTGAAAGGCCTTCAAGACCTATTTCACTAATAGATATATCTTTGGTCAGTTGAAGGGTCACATGAATCCCTGCGGGGTATCCTTTTTTTATAAGGATACTTGGTATGCTTTTGTCCACAATCAGCAAAACCCATAATTTTCTATTAGTTGAATTTATCTTTTATTCATTTTACTGATAAATGAATTGATTTTATAAGTTTTTTATTTTAATGATTTATTATTAACATGAAAAAAAAAGAACAAAAAGAAAATATATTCAAGCAAAGAATATATACTCCCACATATTATGTTATAGGGGTTATGAATTGTTTCAAGATCAAATGATACAGGAGATGTTGGAAAATGACTAACCCATCTATTATTATTTCTCCTTGGTAAATCTACAGCTTATATAGATTTATAGAGCTAATTCACATGATTTTTGGCTTTAGTTTAAAGAAAATATATGAGAAAATAACCCAATGATATGAAATGCTATGTAATTTGTGTGTTCTTGAGATTTTTTATTAAAAACTACATGATTTTACATATGTATTTAGGTTTATTAATGTAGGTAACTTGAACAAAGAAAATGGATAATGTCAAGATATACAGGAAGCTAATTTTAGCCATAAAAGCACAAGAAGAAGCAAGTTAGCTTTGGCACTTAGTGGAGCAGCGCCCAACCCAACACATTGATGAACATTCGAAAAAAGGAGCGCCCAGCATCAGCACATTTTTAGCTTTTGCGAACTTTTTTTTTTATTGGGCCTGACACCTTTTGTGGTCTAAAAAGGCTAAATGCATTATAAAAAGGCTAGAACTACACGTTTGGGAGCATTCTTGGACTCATCTAAGGATTGGCAGTGCGAAAGAGCTTGAAGATTCATCTCCAGCTTTAGATCTTGAAGAATTGTGATTTGATTCTTAAGATTCATGGCTTCCTTTCTATCTTCTTTTTATTTTCTTTGTGTGTTTAGTTTCTCTATGAGTTTCTAAACCCCTTTGGGGTTAAGTTAGGATGAACTGTGATTGGAATCCTTTGTAATTTGTTTTTTCTTCTAAACCTTTTGATTATTAATGCAATTCAGTTGTTAATTTTATGCTTAATGCTTTTTCTATGCGTAACACCCATCAAAAATTGATTTGTAATTCAAACCTTGCAATTGGAAAATTAAGGTTTAAACCGTTTCATTTTAGCAACCATATAATTATTGAACCTAGGGATAAGAAGAGAGGTTGTATGCCTTTGTGTTAATTTCTTGCTATTAATGCTTGTGACTAAGTTTGCTCACCTAAGGGATTAGAATGTGAAATTAGGAACAGAGGGTTTACCGCCTAAGGAATTAAGGTTGAACTAATTTAAAGAAATTGAAGGTAAATTACCTAATAGGAATGAGTTTAGAAGGGAAATAAATTACATTAGGGAAATATAACTAGGGATTCCGAAACCTAACCATTTTATTCATTAATTTTCTAAACATTTTTAAATTGTGTTCTTTGTTCTTTATTTTTATTAATCTAAATAAAATCCAAAAATATTTAATTCTTTCTTTAATTCTTAAATTCATAAGTAATTACTTGATTGCATTGGTATTAAACCACAATTCCCGAGAAGACGATAACTCATACTTTCACTTTATTACTTGTACGACCAGTACACTTGCCGTGATCTTAACACTCCTCCGTCCCCTACCATGTGCCAACACAAATAGAATAGGGTGCACCAGAAAAAAAAAACTTCTACAGAATAAATAATTGAGGAGTCTTGTCCAATGGTTGAAAGGATTATAAGTAAAATGTAATTGTTGTTGTTGTTTGCCTTTTACACTTAAAATGCTAATTGTTAATTATTTGCTTGTCTTAATATAACTACCTTGAAGAATAATGCTCTTAGAGAAGCTTCGCACCATCCAGGTGTAACAAACTTTCCACTAATATAGGGAAATTGGAGCACCCTAGTCATGTTTGAGGAGTTGATGTGGTGTCAACATCCAATAATTCTTTAGCACATTTTTATGTCATTTAGGGGTTAAGAATGGTGACAAGAGAAGAAATGAAGGAAATGCGTGAACAACTACAAAAAGAAGGTGAAAGAAGATATTCAAAAGTAATTGTGGGAGGAGATGCAACAGTAAATGACTATCAGGGAAGTGTAGATGGTAGCCACAAGGGAAAAGATGATGACCATGTTCTCCTCTAACATCTCCACCCAAGAATCTCAATTGTGGAAATGCTTATCTTTGTTATTTTATTAAATTATTTAATACCCTAAAAAATTATTAATATGTGTTTAATTATACAAGCAACTGTTGTTTAAAATGAATCTACTCCAAGGATTGCACCACAGTCCCCATTGACTTTGTTTGACTAACTTAAGATGTTGGTATTGAAAATAACGAATCCAACCTATATTCGCTTAGAGGTTGATGTTATTCATAAGGACATGAAATTCTACGTGGTGCCGAATGATGTCCTAAAACTCATGGGTGAGCAAGAAATGTTTTGCGTCACCATTATTAAAGTATTTGTGATGTAAGAAAATTTCAACATTTTAAATGAAAGACTGAGTATTATTACCTAAACATTTTTCTTTTCAATGTAACATGTATGCTGTAACACCCCAATGTTTTCCTTTTAATTAATATGGATTATTATTATTATTATTATTATTATTCTTCTTATTATTATTATTATTATTATTATTATTATTTTGTTTGCCTTATTTTTAATAAAATGGTATTTTGAAAAAAAAAAGACATTGAGCCTTTAAAATGTGGTTTTATAATTAGAATGTTTTTTTAAAAAAAAATTTTAAGACCTTTGTGTTGGGCTTAGTTTTTATAAGCCTAAAGTTAGCTTTAAAAGTCCCTTAGGTTTCTTGAAAACCTAACCCTTTTTCCTCATTTTCTCTCTTTTGTGCCTCTTTGGAGATACCGTGCCCTTAGAGCTGTTGCAGTTAAGAAGTGAGGAACCGTAGGAATACGTTGCTGCATCGTTCTCATCCTCTTGGCGAGGACCGCCTCTTTCAAGGTAAGAGGGGAGTGAGTTATCTCGCTCTTGGGTATGGCTTTGGTTGTGGGTAGAAGGGTTGGCCCTAGACACTAATTATGCATGAAATTGTATGATTGTGTGTGCAAAGGGAAATGCAATTTTCCCTAAATCATTGATGTGCTTTATGGAAATTTTATGTTTAATTTATTAAAGACTGTCATGGATTGCTTTTGCTTTTTCCTTTGTACCTAAGTTAGAGATTTAACAAGTTTTGAAGGGATTGTGAGTGAGTGAGGAGTTTATAGATTAGATTGACCAATTATCAAGGTAGAAGAAGTGATTCAGAATTTAATTATTTGTTTTGGAGCATTTAGAAGCCAAATACAATAGGAAAAACAAATTAAAATTAGGATCTCAGACTCACTTGGCGGGGTTAGATAGTTGCCGGGCGACTTTTTTTCGAAAACTGGACTCTGAGTTGGTGCCGAGTAATTGCATTTTTCGCCGGGCGTGCTGTCTTACTAGGAGAGATACACAACCCAATGGGCGGGGTGAGTCCTAACATGACTCATAGGGCAACCCTTTGTGCGACCTTGGTTGCTCCAAAACACACGTCTAAGTCTCTTCCTCACCCGTTTTTGCACTTCTGAACTCCTTTTGCGGTCTTTAACTCATTGTTGATTCTTTTGGATGCCTTGTTGAGTTATACCTTGTGATTGTTATTTACTTGGGAAAACTGAGTGTGATATGAACTTGTGTCAATGTTCCATGATAAAAGCCTTTGAAAGCCAGAGAATCTAACAGATACATATGGTTTAGTTCACTCACTTCACTTTTGACAAGCTTGGAACGATCCATGAGTTAGAGATGAGTACTTGAGTAGAATACTATGTGAGGGTAAGAGTAAATGCTATCTTGCATCATATCACTATTGCTAAGTAATATCATATATAGTTTACAATATGATATTATATGGCTTTGACTGATTCACATTCGATTTCAAAGGTAACATTGACAGTAGGTTATTATTCGTCACGACCATAACATTATCACATTATTTGCTCCATTTGGAATACCCAACACACAAAGGATTTGAAGCCTTTGATAGATAGGTAATTACTTATTTCTAAAACTTTTACTTTTTTAAATATACTTATCTATGGCATAATTTTTATGCATGTGTATGACTATATACAATTGTGAGTATGTATCACCAAGTGATGATTGTAACACCCTCACTTTTATTTAATTAATTGGTTTATTTATTTATTTATTTTATATTTAATTCTGAAAAATCAGGAAGGAATCTAAAAATTCTGATCCTTACGGTTAAACTCAGAATATCAAAAACTATCTAATTGTGATTTTCAATAATTTTTCCGAGTTGAAGCTCGAAGCAATTAGAAAATGACGATTTTGTCCTTATTTATCAATATTAAGTGCTGACATGAGAAAAAGATTCAATTGATATTAAAATGTAAAATTGAGTTTAAAATCATGTCATGTGTATTAAATATAATTTTGAAAATTTTCTAGGAATTTTCTGAAATTCCTGTATAAAATGACCAAAATACCCCTAATTGTCAAATTACCAACTCAATATTGGTTTGACATCCAAAAATGGTGGAAATAATATTTTTAGTACATTTCTAGGTAAAATATGTAATTTTAGAATTTTCATAAAAAATTGAGCATTTATTGAATTAAAATGAATTTAATATGAATTTTCTAAGCTTAATATATATAATATATATATTTATAATTCGAAAAAAATAAAATAAAAATTAATTTTTTTTTATTGAAAAATATGACATTTGTTCAGATTTATATTTAAATTAATTATTTTGATATTAAAAGTTCTTTTTTTTTCAACTTTAGGCCATTTTATCAGTACCGGCTAATTAATTAACAATCAAAATTTATACTGAGATTCTTTGGGATAGCTGCTATCCCACGTTGAAACTCTAGAGGGGAGGTGATTCACCACCTATATGTAATATTTGTCCCTAATTAAGCTAAAAAGAAAAAAAAATTGAATTATTACATAATATATGATGTAATCAATATGGACACCTAAGTCTTTTTTTTTTCCTATAAATAGGCATGACCTTGAATTGAATTTCTCATCCCTCTTCTCAACCGTGAGTCTCTATAGAGAAATTCTCTCCCTAAAAAAAAAAATTCTTTTACTTTGTTTTTATGCTAAAATTCTACTAGTTTTCCAATAATTAATAAAAATCTTCTTCCTAGGAGCTCTGCACCAACAACTTCACCAATTATTTGAGATAATGGGGGGAGTGGGGTTGGTTCTAAATTTCAATTACTTTGCATGTTGGTAGGAAGGGTTTTTCCCCTAAACCCGTTTAGGCTTTAGTTTTATTATTAATATTATTGTTATATTGTTTAATGTTAAACTTTAATTTTTGCTAAGCTATTATTTTGCTCAAATTTAAATTATTAAATTATACCAGGTTGTTACTCTGTTCAATTTTAGAAAATTAAAATGCACTTGCTAAGCTGTTACTCTGCTCAATTTTAGATAATTAAAATACTCTTATTAAGTAGTTATGCTGCTCAAATTTAGACAATTATAATATAATTATTAAGTTGTTATACTGCTCGAATTCAAACAATTATAGTAGAATTACTAAGCTGTTATACTGCCCAAATTTAGAAAAAAATATTTTTAGCTATTATAATAAATAATTAAGTTATTAAATTATCAAATTTTAGTAATACTCAATTAGTTTAGCAAAAATAGTAGAAGAAATAAACCATAAATCTCATAATATGAAACTAAAGATAGAAATTATTTTATGAACTATTTATGAATTTATTTTTAGAAAACTACTATAGAAATTTCAATTTAAGTTCTTATCATTCAGATAAGGTTTAGACACACTAATAGACCATCTGTAAAATTTTCATAAATTTTAAAGCTTATTTAGTATTTCTAATTGTACTCTATAAGTGCCTGTGGACACATTTTTCTTAGAAATACTAAATTTCAAAAAATTTTGAAAAAATTCTAAAAATTCATGATAAAATTCTAATTATTTTTCTAAGTTTAAAAATTATTTTTATGAAATTTTTTGACCATTCTATGATTATTTCTTAATTATCAGTCTTTATTCTAATTTGTATATCTTTATTTTTATTGAATTATTGCTTATGTGTTTTAATTTGAATTATGAATTATGTAAATGATATGTATGGATCAAATCTCTGTAATATAAGGCAAAGATATTAGTAAAAATTATACTGGTGCTCAAATTTTGAGACCAGAGTGAACCTTTAGAAATTAATAGATTAGTGAGTAGTGTAAAGTAAGGGACATGCAGTGGCATGACACCTTGTTAGGGAAGCTACAGTTTGGTACGTTGAGGAATGAAAGGTAGGAACCTATTTGGGGAGGTCTTGAGGATAGGCATCGAGTGGTGAAAGTCCTAATAGCCAGGGTAACGCCCGTGAGCTAGGATATTCACCTGACCAAGCTCAATAACCCCAACAACCGCTCAACATTTCGGGATTGGTTTGAGAGTATACCTCTATAAATGGACGTCCTGATTGATATTTGTTCCTCATTAATGATGAGGACTGTACCATGTGATGATGTTGATGAGGTATATGTACTCCCAGTCACTTTCTAGGTTCTGTTGAGAACTATTACTCACTGATGGGAAGTATGGATCCATACCAAGTCAAGGGTAGTGTAGTATAACTTAGAATAAACCCTAAGTTCCCTTCATTAATTGTATTTAAATTCCTACCATACATGTGAAAGTGATTTAGAACAAATCACCTCACTCCATTATTTTTGCTATGCATGTTCAATCGTGATTATTGAAGATGACAGCAATGCCTGATGATGCTGAGGATGAGCTAGAAGATACTCCTCCAGATTATAGACTTAGTTTATAATATTTTTTTACGGGATAGAGTAGATAAATACTGCTCTGTATAGGATCTTTCTGATGTATATATTGGGTAAGATAGTATATGTCTTTTGATGTACTTTGTTTTCTCTTTAACTATTATATATTACTCAAACCATGATGTACAGTTGGATATATATATATACATAAGCAGTTTTTTTATCCTTTCACTTCTATTTCTAAATTCTGTTATCGAAAAAAGAAGAAGAAAAATTTTATTCACATTTTCATCAACTTAAAGTAATAATTAAATTAATATGAATTATATTTAAAATTAAAGGAATGTTACAATGATGATAGGTAAGCACTCATAGCAAGTAAAGATTATATGGGTGCTACCATGTGTAAGCTTTTTGTCATTTGTTTTCCTTCAATTTTTGGTTATTATTTTTTTCTATTGTCTATATGGTTAATTTTGTGTTCATCTAGGGTGTCCTAAACAACCATGAATGTGGTTATTATGTCATGAGACATGTGCTAACATCAAATAAGCATGCATAATTGATTCCTTTGAGGCAATTTTCTTCTTCACAACTTAATTTGTTTTCTTTAGTAGTTTTTAATCATGTGTTATACTCTTTTAAATCATGACTTTGAAATTACAAAGTTTCAATAATATGGACCTCTTCTTCATAAAGGAAGCAAATAATGTGAATAGTTGTTTAACAGGTTACTTCATTAATAATCACAACCATGTTCCCCTTAATTATAATGTGTCAAATATTTAGTTTGATTAATTACATAACTAGCCTATCATAGTGTACAAATGTGTACATTTCAGTGTATGAGTTTTGTGAATTCATTACTTAGGCTGTGAAAAGTTGTTTTATGCAAATTGGTTATGTAAATTTGACTGTGAGCATTTATATATGTAAATGTCAGTGTATATAATGTAAATATATATAACAATTTTTTTTTAATGATGTGAATTGGTCTGTCAAAGTGTAGTTTTGTGATTTATTTACTGTGTTTGAATTTGTTATCAAAATGTAGTTTGGTGAAAGGTTTTAATATATCAGGGAGGTCGTTTGTTTTAGTGCTTTTTTTATAAAAAAAATGTTTTATACATTAATTGTGGTAAGAACCAATATGGAAAATTCATTTTCAAGGTTGTTCTGATTAGAATCAATGTAGAAAACAAGGTTTTTAGATCAGTTCTAGCCACAACTGATATAGAACTGATCTAAAAAGTGGGTCATCTACATTGGTTATCGCTACAACTAATCTTAAAAGTGACGTTTTTACATCAATTCCAAAATTGATATAAAAAGTACTCACTTTTTATATCGATTGATTCTATATTCCTCTTGGAATTGTTTAAAAAGTCAAAAAATGTTAAAAAAAATTAGATTAATGAACAATATATATATATATATATATATATATATATATATATATACACATATTAAGTGAGAGGAATATTTGTATGACAGAGTAAGAAGAGTAAATTTAGACCATACAACTATATGTGAATGGTTAGAATTAAAAGTTATTTAATGATCTTATGACCACTTAAAAAAAATCACATGACTTTGTTTAATTTTAACCTTTTATGTTTTTATCCTATGATTAAGGTTCACTCATCTCATTCTTTCATAATAAATGTGCTCTCACTTGATATGCCCTATATGTGTGTGTGTCTATGATATCATATTGCCAACAAGCATAATGCATTTTTTGACAAACTAATACCACGCAAGGGCTATATATTTTTCCAAAAAAAAAACTTAGAAATTTTCAACTCCGTCATATGAAATTTCGAAAAGAAATAGAAATTATAAATCATTTTTTATCTAAGGGGTTGAAGTCCAATTTTTCTACCTTAATTTATTAACCTAAAACTTGCATTGCTAGTTAGGGCTGTGTTTCGATCCAAAAAACTTGCAAAAGAACCTCACAGTTGCTTAATTTTCATAAACACATGGATCATTAATCAACCAACAAGAGTATTATGAATTATTTTCTTTGTCTCCATTTCTGAACAAGCACTTTAACATTCCACATGAAATAGTTTTTGACATAAAAAGGACAACATATTTGTCTAAAAAATATAGTCTAGTAAATCCAAATTTGTATTGAGTTACATAATAAAAACTTAAGGAATTAAATATCTGGTCATAAATGTGTTATATACCTTTAGAGAAAAAGGATAAGGAATAGGGCAAGGTGATGAATTGTGGTGGTAAAGTTAACGATCACAAAAGATGAGGCATAATTATCGTTATCAACTTGTCAACCAGTAAAATCGTCACTCATCCTCTGCAATGAAAAGGTAATGGTGAGGCCTTGATAAGGACCAAAAGTAGGCAATTTTCAAATTAGAGTGACTAAAAAAATTACCTTTAAATTTGAAGGATCAAAAACAAACTTAACCCAAAATTGAGGGACTAAAAAGATAATTAAGCCATTAAATATTAATAAAAGTTAAAATTAAAAATATTGAACAAAAAGTAAAAACTAAAATGAATATTTATATTATAATTATTTTAAATTATAGACTATAGATATCCAACTCAGACAAATACTTATATTGTTTGGATTCAAGAATACAATACTTTTTCTGTACAATGAGAACTAAATTCCTATCAGATTTAGTCTCGGTCCCCTTTAAACCTAAATCCTTCCTCCGCCATTACTCTTCTTGCTTTTATTTCATCTGACTCGGGTTTTTCTTTGTGTAAGCCTATACTTCTTTTTGCTTTTGCTTCGTTTGACTCAGGTTCACACCTATTGGTATGTTGGGCTTCTTCTCACCTTTGTCTGCCTTTGGTATAATACCTCTTTATTGCACCTTTTGTGTGTTGCCTCTGTTTTTCTATGATTCTATCTTGTGTCTTACTTCTGTTCTTCTACCTCTTTATTTGTTATGGCTTGTACAATTGTGTAATCGATTATGACTTGTTTGGGACCTCTTAGTTATGAGTTATAAATATATGAATATGAATTTGCAGTTTAAGTTTATTTCAATGTTATCATTTACAAGATTTTTTATTTATTTATGTCATTTTGGTCATATATATATCTTTATGTATAATTTTGCATCTTTTGGTAGGATCTGATGATTATTTTATTTACGATATTTCATTTATCTTCCAATGCTTTGTAAGATCTCGATTTTGACAACATTGCTACTTTCTTGATATTTTTGTGCAAAACTGCACTAAAAATTTTTTTAGTTAGATTATATTAACAATGAAAAAAAAAAGCATTTCATTATATGGAGAAGCTGTCTTAATTCTCAAATATTTCATCCGAACATAATAGCTGTTTTTGAAAAACTCTAAAAAAATGTCTTTTCCTCCTGAAATGGTAAGGTTATTGTCTTGTGACATGGAGGTCACGACTTCAAATCTTTAAAACAACCTCTCTACTTATAAGGGTAAAGTTGCATAAATTTATTGTTTCCACATCTTATTAGGTGGGGGCCTTATACACTAGATCACCCACTAGTTATTGAATTTATAAAATTTAAGGCCTAGTTGAATCATGGAATATATTATATATTTTAGAATAGAAAACAAAAGTCTGGCAACATTTCTCTTTTGAAACATATGTTTCGAATATTTACAATATATAGGTATGGGTGTATGTTAATCATTCTCTTTAATTTATCAGATACAAAGAGCTTAAAATGAGTGTCACAGAAACAACAAAGAAAATTGATGCTCCCCAAATTGTTAAGTTGGACAAGACATTAAAATTGGTAAATATTTTTTACCCCTCTTGTTATGTATGGAGAATATGGTTTATGTATTTTGTGATTTGTCATATGGATTGTAAATTATCTAAGGTGGTATTGATGTGCTTTCATATAGACTATTACTTTGTGCTAACATTTGATTAGGTGCCATATAAAAATTAGTTGGGATCATGGTTGTTCAAGACTAGCTAATAATTTCTCATTTTCAAGTGTTATTACTATTTGTACACCAAACTAGTCAAATGACCTTGTAATCATTTCATATTTGAAACCTATAATACTTTATAGATTTAAAACTTTGGAGAGTTGATATTATATCAAAATTTAATCGTATTTGAATTTGGTATGCATCATGTTTTGACCACCATTTTGCCTGAAACTTTGTTAAGGGTTTAATATGAGTTAGACTTAGTATTTTTCTCTAAAATTTCACCTTTAGGGTAACCTTGATATGTTTGACTTGTGTGCGAAATTTCTAGTTCAAAATTACTCCATAGTGGTTAGTTATATACCACTTTCAATTCAAACCTAAATTGTCTTATTTTGCAACCTACAAGACTAAAATGAGCTACAAGTGGTAATTTTCTCTCAAATTTTACGTGTAACTTAATTTTGGTTATACAAAATTGTAGAAAAAAAATCTCATCCCAAAAGCTTACTTTACAATAATTTCCCTTATAAGGATATATAGTGTAATGTTTTTCAAACAATAAAGGGGATTAATGTGTTGGAACCAAAGACGTAGAAGCGTTTAAACCCTCAATGTTTTGAAGATAACAAACTTATTAATGTTCAATTTTGTGCTTAAAGACTAACCCTATCATAGCTAAGAAGACTGTCTAGTAAACGTGTTAAAGAAGACCGTCCAGTAGACGTGTTAAAGACCGTCCAGAAGACTCGCTAAAGAGAATCGTCCATTTGAACAAACTGAAGGTGATTGTCCGATGAATAAACTCATACAAGCCTTAAAGATCATATATTCAAACAGCTAAGTTTTTATTTTGAACATTAATTTGATTTATGCTAGTCTTCCTCGAAACTGACATATTGTTACTTCTGTGATCTAACGTTCAATTTGTTTAAAGCATTAAATAATATCAGAATCATTCTAGTGGAAGAGCACAGCAAAATCAGATAAAGCAAGTCAACTTATCAAGCTGTTGAGACGAACGAAGAATGCTCAAAAAAACAGACCACCAGCACAGTCCAGCACTTTCTATTTTAGTGCAAGTTTAAAAGCTGTCGCGCCGGACCTCTTTGAAAAGATAGTTTGCACGCCCTTCTTTGCATAACAAAGTCAAGTCTTCACAACAGATCTTTTCTCTAAAGACTATATATGTATCAAGGAAGAACGTCATAGCTAGTGATGACACACATACGTGCTTGGTGTAAAAATTCGTAGTTAACAAATTACTTCTAAACAATTGATAGAAGTGTCTAGTGGACGATAACAAAAATCTTGTAAAAATTTTCAGAGTGTGCTTGAGCTTTATCTTTCAAATCCTCACTACGTAAATTGATATTGCTTGTATAAACACTTGTTGTGTTGTGAAAGCCTGGAGAGGCTTAGTGTGAAAGAATACTTGGGTTAAGCAATCTAGGGTGATTACGTTGTAAAGCCTGAAGAGGCCATGAACAATACTTGTAACCTAAGGTTGGTTAGTGAATACCTTTTGAGTGAAGTGACTAGACGTAGCTCAGGTTGAGTGAACCAGCATAAAACTTTTTGTGTTCTTCTTCTCTCTATCCCTACGCTTGAAAACGTTTTCATACTGATCGACATGTTTCAAAAAAGTTTTTAAATGCACAATTTAACTCCCCCTTCTTGTGCGCTTTTCTATTTCATAATGAACTACATAAGGGATATTAGTATAATGTTTATCAAACAATTAAAGGATTAGTGTAGGAGTAAAAAAAAAAAAAAAGATCAAGCGAATTTGATAAAACTATAAGGAATGTCATTGTAATTTTTTCTAAAAATAAACAAGACTACCTTGTGTTTGGATACAAGTAACGGGGGGCTGGACTCGCATCATTCTTGAAGCAGCAATTTGTTGCTTCCGCATAGCCTAATGAATTGGACGTGAATTTTAGGAAAACATAACAAGAAAATGCCAAACAAAAACACACAATAAAGAATCAATGTCAAATACACTACAGAGAGAGAAATGCTCCTTCTCTTTGTTCCTCTGTTTTTGTATTGTACAATAGGTACGGGTCAATCTACTAATCCGTTAGATCCAACTCGCGGGTAGGGTGTTTTTACCCTAAACCTAACCTAGTAAGTGGAAGAAGCTCTACTATCTCATTCTTGCCCTAAGTTTCTTTCTCAATCATTTTCACATGCCGCACCTCTGATTCAAACATGGTTAAGTTTTGCTAGAATAACACAAAGGTATGCCTTTTGTTTTCGGCTCATTTTCCTTTTCCCTTTTTAGATTGAATGCAATGAACTCAACTATATGTAAACATGAACAACATTGAATCTAGTTTGGTTATTAAAAATTATTTTAGTAAAAATGAAAAACATCTCTTTCCTATTTGTTGATTTGGCTTTTTTACTAAAAACCTCTCTTTTATTTGACACATGCTATTCTAGTAATATTTGTTAGACCAAGCTAAGCTTCAATTATATTGCTTCAGGCTAATTGATTGTTTCTTTAATTCTGTTTGGCTGAAAGGACAATGTTCTTTTCAAATTTAATTTGATTTATTAAATAGACCAAAAAAAGTTTTTTATCAATCATCTCAAGTCACTTTCTTTTTATTTTTATCTATATACTTTATTGTCTTAATCACTTATCTCTTTTAATTTACCATTTTTTGTTTATTTTAAATTAAATTTTAATAGAAATTATTAATAATTAAAAATAATTTTGTATCACAATAAAAATTATTTATCATAAATATAAAATATAAAAAAATTATTTATCATTATACAAATATTTGAAAACAATAATGAAAACAATATAACAATTTTGTAAATTAAAAAAATAGGAAATGAAAATAAAAATAAACAAGACTTAAGAACCAACGTCGAACATGAAACTTTTGCAACGTGTTTTCAGATGCAGTCATGCCCCAATAGGGTTTCTAATTCATTATCCTTGGTCTTTTGAACAATGTACCTGCCGTTATTCATCAGGAAAACATAGCACAAAGCAGGATCTTTGTAAATCTTGGACTTCTCTTCCAAATTACTCTCCAACAACTCTATAATCCAATCCATGTTGCTCGAGTTCCTCTCTATATTTTGCACTAGTTTTGCTTCTTGTGCAATGCACAGATATATTTGAAATAAAATATCATAGTTGAAAATATGTTAATAATATTTAAATTTAATATAATTTTAAATATAAATGTTGTTGATCAATATGAACAATAATACAAAAAAATTGATACCATCAATTCAACAAAACTTAAATAAGAGAAATTTAACAAATACATGTTTATAGAATATATAATTCAATATGTATTATATTTTTTGAAATATTTCTTTATATACAATGATTTTTGTACTTGAATACCTATTTATGATATATAGAATTTTTAAATAAGGATTGGCAAAATTGTACCTTTTTATATTCTATGTTTGAAATGGATCTCTGTTGCAGTCCTTGCAGATAAAAAACTATTTTTTGAACTCTGTTGTGGCTGAGACATGTGATTTTGGTTCATTCCAAAAAATCATTCTGTTTCAATATCGTTATGCAACGAAATTGTTATGTTGCTTCTGTTTTTGCCGTTTTGGAATGATTTTTAAATGGGATGCCAAAAAAGAATAGGTTTCCCATTAAAGGAACCTGCAAAACTATCATCATCTAAAGGAGAAAAAGTATTGGTAGTCCATATTTAGTTTTGGCTGTCATATAGTCCTCCAGACCTTGCCCAAGAGTTGTATAGTTATCTTTTTGTCTACATGATTTCTTGTGATGTTCATGTTCTTCTTCTCTTGGATCTATTTATGTTGTTATCATGGATAATGTATATGGTGGCAAAAAGGTCACCAATATTGGAGACCTTTTTTACATATTTTTCATGAACATGAATTTCAAGTTTATAAGGAGTTAAAGCTTTATTTTTCTATTTGAGTTTACATTTGAGAAAAGCCTTAGAGTCCATCAATGTGTAATTAATTGATTTTACTTATCATCAATAAGAAAATAGTGAAATTAACTGAATTTACTTCTCATCATGGTGTAACTTCAGTTAGCACTCTTGAGAATGAAGCTGAAGAGCCCATCCCTTCAACAAATTTGAATAATAGACATCAGTTTATGGACAGTGGGACTTCTAATGCTTGTTTAGAAAATGATGCAATTTGTAACACCTCGATATTTCTTTTCTTTTGTGTGTGTGTGTGTGTAGGGAACATATCAAGTGAGATGGCCTTTTTTATGTGAAAGTGAGAGGAATAGATATTAAGCATTAAATCTTATCATGAATGGTCAAGATTAAAACATACAAAGTCATGTGAGCTTTTTAAAAAATCACATGACTTTTTAAGTGGTCACTTGATATTAAATCTTGACCCTTCATGTATGATTATACAGCTAAGATTAACTCATCTCACTCTTATATAAAAATGACCGTTTCACTACATATGACCCCTATATATATATATATATATGATAAATAAAGTTTCTATAGGTTGTGTTAGTTGGGCCTTTTTACTAGTTAAGCCTTGGCCTGCTATCTTTTGCAGCCCAACTTATCTTTAAGACTTTTATTAAGTCTCTTAGACCTAATTCTCTATTCCCCACCTCACCCTTCTTTTCTCTTAGAACCAATGTCATCACTATAGAGTTACTGCAAGAGCCCTTACAAGAACTACTGCAACCGTGATTGAGAGATCATAGGATTCGCTGATGAGTCATCTTCATCCTCTTGTTGTGGATTCGCCTTTTTGAGGTAAAGGGAAGTGAGACTATCTCGCTCATGAGTGTAGCAATAGTCGTAGGTAGAGATATTAGCTCGAGACCCCAATTGTTCTGGGTATCTATTTGTGTTTGATTATGATTGTGAAGGGGGAATGCGAATTCCCCAAACCCTTGAATCCTCAGGATTGAATTCTCGTGGGTTGATTATGATGCTTTTTATATGTTAAGGTTTGGTATGAATTGTAACTATTGCTCTTCATTTGTATCGCGTGAATGTGTGGTTATGTTGGTTTTCCTTGTGATGAATTTGAGGTGAATTGATTGAACCTATGACTGTTTGAGGGTAAAAGGAGATTATTGTGAGGGTTTAGGTTAACTTGAGGATTTCCCTTATTTTGGATAAGGAATTAAAGGATTGGCTTAAATAAGAATGACTTAGATTAATAAGAAATCCCTATTTTGGAGAAGAGTGGACACTAGGAAAATAGAAATACAACCATATAGAGTTTTGGTAGTTTAGGGAGGCCTTAGAAAGCCTCCATGTTCGCAAATTATGATTTTTCAATTTGCTAAGTGATGACCATGTCTGGGCTTACCTCCTTGACAGTGTATGTAAACTTAATGGTCAAAAACAAGTAAGAAAATGATCGAATTAGGCTTTGTGGTCTTCATAAGAATTGTGGCCCTAGATGTTAGATAACTAATGGCATTGGAATCACTCAAAAATAAAGTCTAGAACTCAAGATATGCCTAAAATACAACACCTATGTCTGGTTGTCAGTAAAAAACAGTGTGTCTAACCTTAAGTCAATTTTTGTCTAGGATTTAGGCCAAATCAATTCAAGACTTCTTCATGAAAGTTGTAGATTTTTGTTTTATCTTTCATAGACACCAAGATCACCTGAAACGCATCTCTGTGGCTCAAGTTATCACCTAAACAAGAACAAAAGGTCAAAATCCATAGGAATCTAAAAATTAATTAAGATTTTTATTAAAGTCCAATTGAATCCAAACATGCAAAACTTAGCTAGGACACCAATATTAAGCCCTATAAATATTCAACTAATCCAAATATTAAGCCATAGTAAGCATTTAAATTTGGTTTGCTTATATGGTGATTGTGACTTATGACATTATGTTATGAAATGTATGATACAACTTGATATCATTGTGACGAGTAACTTAGCCTATGAGAGGCAAGAATGGGTTCGAGTGATATCTTATCTGTGAGGGACCTAGCCTGTGAGAGGCGAGGATAAGACTCACTTATTTGTAGATAAAAGGTCTAGAAGGACACTTGTGTGCATTGTATGTGTGAGACATACATCATAACATTTGAGATAATTGTATTGGCAGAAAGTATGTATGAATTTGGATGGTGGAGGCCCTAAGGGGTTGTTTAACCTAGCCTTGGGGGTGATTATACCTAGTATGGAAACCCCAATAACTCATGTTGATCCCATGGAGTTGGGGCATGCTTCGAAAGCTGAGTAACCCTGACTAGTCACAAGGAATATCAATCTAGTGTAGAGTACTAAGTCGAAGGCATCAGTACACTATGGCCCTTCCTTATGGCTAGCATGTGCTCCTAGACTACTTTCCTGAATTAGGATTGGTACCACATGCATATAGAGTAGAAAGTGAGGAACATTGTATTTGCATAAACATTCTTTTATTGGTGTGTTTGTATTTTGTCATGCGAAGTATGTGTATGATCTACCTGTTTATTGTTATACTTTGAGCATGATGTCAGATGTATCTCACTCCTTGTTGTTCCCTTGTGTTTTTCCCTATGTGAATTTGGCATATAGGTGAAGTTTCGCTAGAACTAGAAGAGTAACCTTGGAGTGAAGGCATTAAGCTTATTTCATTGTTTTTATTTTATTTTGTTTTGGTTGGGACTTGTATAGCTCAGATAGGTGTGACATCGGGGCTAGTTTTTATTAGTTGATATGTTAAAGTTTTTATAAATTACGTTTTATGTTGGTTTTATTCATAAATTATATGAATATTGTGAAACAACATTTATTATAATTTATAAGACTTTATTAAGATGAATGAGTCGATGTGATGTTCTTTACCACGTGAAAGAAATTTAAAAACCAAATTTTTTTAATCATTCTGTAAATGAAGATTTCCTATTTTTGCAACAAACTTAATTAATAGATGTTTTCGGGGTAAAGGACGTCACACAGTTGATGGTGTTTCATTAGATTTTATGGTAATTTAACTAGACTGCCTTTTTACTTGTCTCAGTCTGCCTCATTTGGCAAAGTACCTATCTCTTGACTCGAATGGAGGTGATTTTAAGATTCTCACATACATTGAGGGTGTTTAATATAAGTGCTTTCTGGAAATTGAAATGTTAATTTGAAGGGAATGGCCTTAGCACACCAAATATTCTCTTACATAGTTTTTTATAAGTAAGGGTAGGGTTGTTTTTTGAGTTGTTTCGATATAATTGTTATTATGCAATTAAAATTTAGTTTCCGATGGTCATATGCTAGTCTGTGTTTTGTGTTGGTTCTACTATGTGTGTTATATGCAAGTGAAGTTATGTCTACCATGAAGTGTTAACAATTGCTAAATAGAAAGGAAGGAGATGCAAAATTGGTTTTTTGCTTTAAACTATTACTAGTTTTTTGGTTTAAAATTAGTTTTAAACAAAATTTGGTTTTAAAACTAGCTTTAAACAAAAAAAAAGATTTTTGGTTTAAAAGCCAGTTTTTGGTTTAAACCAATTTCAAAACTAGTTTTTGGTTTGAAACAGTTTTTAAAACTTTTTTTTAATTGGTTTTAGAACCAAATCGATTTTAAAACTAGTTTTGAACCAAAAATCAGTTTCAAACTAGTTTTAGAAAATCCAAACTATTTTTTTTAATATGGATATGGATTTGAAATCTAATCCATTTAATTGGATATGGATTGAATTTTTTAAAATCCAATCCATACTCACCCTTACACTCTACAAAGAAAGAGACACTCTTTCTTTCTTCCTCTATTTTTCTACTGTACAATGGGTACAAGTCAATCTACTAATCTATTAGATTTAACTTACGGGTGGGGTTGTTTTTACCTAAACTTGTCTGGTTTAATTCGATCTTTAGGTTCTCTTATTTCAGAGCCGAGGAACCCACCTGACTCACTAAGCAGAAGCAGCCCTATTATCTCATTCTCGCCCTTAAGTTTATTTCTCAGTCATCTCACCCCTTATAAGTTGTAACTAAGGCATGTCGTTTGTTTCTCTTTTCTTCTCTAGTTGGCTAATCCTATTTGGTGGGAGATTTTCCCCTTTTGAAAAGGGAGAGTTGCAACGATGCATTTGGTTTTGGCCTTATGAATTGTGCATTTGGTTTTGGCTTTGTCTCATATGAATCTGTAAAGAAAAGGACCGCGAACTTATACTATCATGTTTTATCAAAGAAATTTCAATAGTTAAATATCTAGTAACATACACACACACATTTACTAGTTGATTATAAATTTCAAATTATAATCATGCATCACATATACTATATAATAAAAAAAATAACATATATTGCTACATTTAGTTTATAATATGAATTGTGCATAAAGAAACAATAGATATTAGTGCACAAAAAGTTATGCCTAACATGTGATTAGGGCACAAAAGTTGTGTCTTGAACATAAAAATGAGAAAAAATATATTGCACACATGAATGCAATGTCTAATAGTCCATTCAAAAACTAAGAAATTGGTACATAATAGGATGCATATCATGGCCAAACTTTGACTCAAATAAGTATAATTAACCTAATAACTTATGTTGGCCAAATTTGTTA